>JAPXFQ010002328.1:0-600000 GCA_028564705.1 Apricaphanius iberus | reverse complement strand
TAAAGTACAATTTTATATGATTCAATCTAAGATAATGTGGATATCAACAACCATTAAATACTGTAATATTGATATGTTTTTTTTAAATACCGTGATTTTAAAATTTAGCCACATCACCCAGCCCTACATCACAGTGTGGATAAAGGAACTTTTGAGCTGACACTGAGGTGAGTAAGACTCAGTGCAACAAACGCAATAATAAAATTGTTTGCAGTTTAGATTTTTTCAACTCTTGTAAATAATAGTTTATTGCACAAATACACATGCAAATTCTCGCAATATCATAAATTAGCTTGCTCAGTTGGATATTCAAATATGAATGTACCATTTTAAATTTTCAATAACTGCCCAGTAGTGTTATAATTTGGTGCTTGGAGGGAAAGTACATTTTTTTGACTTTATTTTTTTCATGCATTACATTCATTTACTCACCCAGACAAGTTTGGAGCCACCTGGAGTCCCTCAGGAGAAGTTTATATCCACTCAGATTATGTATGATCAGCATATATCCATGTAATGGGAGTTAGCCTCTAAATAAGGAAACATCTGCCACAACACTTCATTTCACCAATGTTTTATGAATCGTTAGCGATATTCCCCAGTAAGGATAGTCTTTGAGGTGCTGTGTTGTCTGCAGGCTGCACTATGGGAACGTGCAAATGTGAACCATGGTGAAGTTTGCAGTAGCAAGTTCTGTCTAACTAGAGCCCAGAGTCAAAGCTCTGCTCAGACTACAACTGGGACGGAGCATGGCAGTGACGTCACTGAAAACGCCGGGTAATATAGATGGATTGAAAAAAAAAATAACAGAAGACCCGCAAAACCTCAGAGACGCTCTGACCTCAGGAGAATATTGCTAACTATTCAGAACTATACCTGGGCATAACCCCATACCGCTGATTCAACACAATCTGCAGGAATTCCTTACATAGAGAACTTAACTGTGGAATGTTTATAGTTGTATAGAAATTACTTTTCTCTTAAAGGGCCTTGAGATGACATCTGTTGTGAATTGGTGCTGTATAAATAAACCGAATTAAATAAAATACGGGTGAAATGGAGTTTTGTGGCAGACAATCCCTTATTTAGAGACTGCATGTCTGTTGCAATATTAACTCCAGTTACAGGGCATGCGCAGATCACGAATGTATATAAACATCTCCCAAAGGACTCCAAGTGGCTCCAAACTTGTCTGGGTGAGAAAATGAACGTAATGCAGGTTAAAAATAATTAGGTCCAGGTTGGAAAAAAGGTAACTTCTCTTTAATGTACAATACAGACCAAAAGTTTGGACACCTTCTCGTTCAATGAGCTTTCTTTATTTTCATGACTACATTGTAGATTCAATTAAGGGTAATCAAAACTATGAATGAACACATGATGTATGGAATCCCTGTGTGTACTTAAACAAAAAGGGTGAAATAACTGAATACATGTTATATTTTATATTCCTCAAAGTAGCCACCCTTTGCTCTGATTGCTGCTTTGTATTCTCTTGAGCTTCCAGAGGTCATCACCTGAAATGGTTTTCAAACAGTCTTGAAGGAGTTCCCACAGATGCTTAGTACTTGTTGGCCCTTTTGCCTTCACTCTGCGGTTCAGTTTACCCCAAATCATCTCGGTTGGGTTCAGGTCTGGTGACTTTGGAGGCCACGTGATTTCACACTTTTTGGAAAAGTACTACATAATTCTATATGTGTTCATTCATAGTTCTGATGCCTTCAGTAAGAATCGACAATGTAAATAGTCATCAAAATAAAACCGACTGAATGAGAAGGTGTGTCCAAACTTTTGGTTTCTACTGTACATATATTACTCTTAGTTCTGTTTATCATATGTTTCTTGTCCGAGTCTACATGCTTCGGTTTCCCATCACTTTGCTGCTGTTTAAATTTGCCTCTGTTGGAAAATCAAGGATGGTTCTATTCCAATACTAAACTTGAGAAATAGCTCAGATTGTTAACACAGACTTTCAGAACCTTAGAAAATCCAAAGAGCTTCAATTCTTCAACATATAATAAACTCCTGGCTTCTTCCAGCAGCTAGTATAAAGAATTAGCAGAGATAGGGTCGGAATGAGAAACATCTGGATGCTACCACTTCAACTTTAGGACAAACTAGAGTCCCAGAAAGAAAGACGCCATTCTAAGTTGTGGAAAACAAAAGACATTTGTGGGAAAAAACTGCGACTACCCTCTCATTAACTGTGGCCAAAGGATGATGGCCGCCGGGAGGCGTGACAGTTCTGTTACTGAGTTTATGTTGCAGATTAGGTAGAGCAGCTGCAATATTTTAATGACGACATTATTTAGACCACCAGACCTGCATGTAGCTCGATGGGCTACAATTCAAAGCAAGAAAGTGAAGTGGTGCTGGAGATGTGACAGATCCTGATCTGTAGATTCACACCATTTCATTATCGTTTAGACAAAAACTCAGCATCTTACATATTTCCAATAAAAACAAACAAGCAAACTAATTAAGATCTCACTATGCTAGCAGCATCGTTGCCCCCACATGTGGAGAGGAGGGGCTGTGTTCTTTGTTCACCAACTAGCAAAATATGAAACACAAAAAGTTTCGATTGTGTTTTTGAAGTCTGAAATAATTTAAAATTTAGTAACTGTTCAGTTTATTGGTTCCTGGTCACTGGCAGTCGCTGAATGAAATTCCCTCTTCATCTAAAACTTTGTTACATCAAACAACAAGGGTCAAATATATCAGTCTGAATGCACTGTACTTAATGTTTAACATGTAATGCTCATATGCATAGTTCATACAATGATATTACAAAAATGCCACATTTGTGACTGATAGTGCTGCCCTACTTTTGGAATTTACTCAGCAATAACTATGTTCTCAATTTAATCTGAACCAAACGTACTGGCACCACCATGCTCTGGTCAGTCTAATGTGGTTACCATTAAAGGTAATAAAAATCAAGTACTGCTTCCATAAATATGTATCATCTTATGTACCATGGTCTAATCACAGTCGCATTATCATGAAAGCACTCTAATGTCATAAAATACGTTGTTTATAGATATACAGGGTGCACTGCCCCCCACCTGGGGCTGCCATGTTGCATCGCCATCTTTGAACAAGTTAGCCGAAAGGGGATAAGCTTGTTAGCTTTATGCGTTTTGGCCAGTGAAGAGAAGAAACGAGCAACGAGCATAAATAAAGCACAATTATGCACGGTTCTGTACCTCGTCACCTGATTGGACAATCGAGCTCGTGCCAGATGTTGACACGATCACAATTATGACACACTGCGGCTTCCGTAGTAGTAATGACGTGTTATAACGGCCAGAAGCCAGAGAACACTGCTCAGTTGCTTGCATTCACTTAGCGCACCACTAGTTGGAGGTAATTCTTACACACAGGGGATTTAAATACTTTTAAGTCAACTATAGTCAGGAATGGAGATCTTTTTAGTCATCTGGAAAAGAGGAGTCGCTTTGTACTGAGCCTTAAAGGAACAGCTCCCTTTTTTTAAGTAGAGGTTCTTTTAAATGGTTATAACTAGTTATGCACAGATAATATTGGGGCCGATATCGTTCTTGTGCACTGTACCTTTAAAAGTTAACCGATACCATGAACCAATACGTAAAAAGTGTAAACACTACGACTATTTGACAGAAAATGTGATGTTTTCGCTTAAACATTTTTTGTTTTGTGGTCATGTTTAATCAATGTTTTGTTTTTAAAATCTAATTCGCAATAAATCAGAGAAGAAAACCGGTCTTCCAGTTCTCCACATATTTTTGTGTGGTAGAAGTATCAGTATTGGTACGCTGTGTCGGCAAGTACTCAAGTCCAAGTATTGGCATCGTATCGGTTTGAAAAAAGCGGTATTGTTGCACCCCAGTTATAACTAGTAAATACCTTAGCAGTGGTAGATAATGAAGATATTTGATTCTAGATTGAATGTTCAAATAGCAGCCATGAGCTCTAAAACCTGTTTTATCAAAGGGAAATCACAACAATAGTGACCCAGAAAACCATGGATCTGTTGCATGTAAATGGGACATTCTGTGATGTCGGACTGATGCTTGGGATCAGTCTTCACAGAGCAACTCCCTAAAAGCAAGAGTGAAATGCAGCATCATGGAGCATCGTCATACCTCAGCAGTGGACTGCAGACTGCGGGCGAATTTGAGCTGGTTCACACCATGATGCACTGGCTTGCCGTAAGTGGCTCCCTTAGGGACGGGGCGTTTGCGGCCGCCGCGGCGTACTCTGACACGGTAGATGACGTAGCCTGAAAGCAGACAGGATACGGTTGAAGTTAACGTGACCGATGATGAGGCAGAGCAAATTCTGAAGTCCAGACAGTACCCACCCTGCTTGGCTTTGTAGCCCAGCCTGCGGGCCTTGTCTGGTCTGGTGGGTCTTGGGGCCCGATGGAGGTTAGACAGCTGACGGTACTGCCAGCAGCGAACGCGGAGCAGGAAGCGCATCACATCGGACTGCTTCTTGCGCCACAGCTCCTGCATATACCTGTAGGCTCCCATGTTGACTTATCTGGAGAGAGGAAATAGTTCACACAGTCAACTCAGAGCTTTGCTGCTCCACCACACTGCACTTTATCCAGCCACAAAGAAACCTGCTCAGACTATCCGCTTTATTGCGCCTGAAATTTCCCTAACCATATGAAAAACATGGAGCCCACACTGTTTCATTCAGTCTCCGTTAATGGAGTCCATACACAACACTATTCAATATATTTAGATATACCTTGCAGCATCAACCATACAGGACGTGTAACATATTAAATACTTTAATAACTTATTCGCACGATCGATGTGTGCCATCACCAATGACTCCCTCATCCACGTTTATCACAATGCTACAAATAAAGCTGCCGTGTTAGCCGCGAAGCTTAACGTTAGTCTCTTTATGTTTAGGGTAACATTTATAACAGTCGGACATAATTAAGTCCGAAAACAAAAAAGAAAGTTGGGATACAGCTCAAATGTTCAGATCTTAAATATGTCCTGAACCCAATGCTTTAGCAACAGGAATGCTAATGGCTAGCGGTTCAACAGCACCTACGTCCCAGTAGTACTTTAATCAGTGAATTTACAGTATTTGTTACAAAATATGAAAGATATAAGGACGATAAATAGCCCTAGAATCTATCCTCTAATCTGTAGCAACAGATGAATCTGTATAAATGATGATTTTTAATGGATTGTGTTGCGTTCAGAAGTATGGAAATTCTAGCTTACTTGATGGCGTACCAGCCGGAAAGAGAGAGCTATGTTACCCAGCATGCTTTATGACCTCCTGTAGTACACTTCCTCTCCGGTGCTCATGGGAAATTGAGTTTTTCAGTTGGACCTCTACTTACAAATCTTTCAGCTGTTCATTGACTTTCCCGAAATAATGGTACTATTTAATTTAATAAAACAAAAAAAATGTATAATGAATATAATTTATAATGATAATATTATTAATAATAGTTGTTTCTATCTATCTATCTATCTAAAAAGTAACCGTCCAAAAAAAAAAGATTTTAAAATGTGACAAATAGGCCTACATAAGATACTTACATAACACAAGCAGAAAAAAAGCAATGGTATTTTAGAAGTCAAGTGTTTAATACATCAATACTTACAGTAGATAATGAATAATCATATCTTAGAACAATATAAAAAGTACTTCCAGTGACAATTTCTTGTGTTCTATATATTAACTCAACTTCAAAATGTAATAACATGCTCAACAGACAGAAGATTACGTTAGAAAACCAAAGCTTGTTGTCTATTTTAATTCATTGTTGGTATGTCTGTGTATAGTGTATTTTTGGTTAAAATATGTTTGCTCTTCCGTCAGAAGTTTTACTCAAACAACAACAGTGATACTTCGTAATAATATTACTCATACAGTATCTCGAATTCACTCTATGCGCATGCGCTGTTAGCAAACTGTCAGTGTAACACTTGATTCCATGTTCGTTCAGGTTTAGCCATTTATTTTGAATTCAGATATAATTATCACACGGTTTATTTGCAGATATAATTTCATCGGCGTGTTCATATCGCGCGGCACGAGACGTTGAGGCTAAGTTGCTAAGCTACTTGCTGATAAACCAGAACACTTGCTGCTAGATGAGAAGTGTTTAGCTCGTTTTAAAGGGACCTTCCCGTTGTTAACGCTGGTGTAGCATGGCAGCCATGCGGCAGCCGTGATCAGGACCCACTGTGTCTACTCTCAACCCAGGCACGAAATGGGAAAAGGTTGTAAAGTGGTGGTGTGTGGCCAGGCAGCGGTTGGGAAAACAGCCATCCTGGAGCAGCTGCTGTATGGAACCCACTCTGTAGGTAAGCAGGGTTCTGATACCCAGCAACAAACACGGTAATTACAGTGACTGATCATGTACACGGGACAGACAGCTCTGGGTTTTCTAGCACTGATCTGCGGGAGAACATAGTGGCTGACATTAACGTTGCTTGTAGTTTGGTTCTTTAAATTCAGCATTTACAAATACAATAAAAATCTTCTTTATTGTCCCTCAGTGGGGGAATCCAGGTGTACCAGCAGAAGGTAACAGCACTGCTAAAAGACAGTTTGTTGTTGCTGAAATACTGGTTGTCTCCGTCTCTTCCTGTTGTTGTCCAGGGGCAGAGTCTAGTGAGACACAGGAGGACGTGTACATAGCCTCGGTGGAAACTGACCGGGGGGTGAAGGAGCAGTTGAGGCTTTATGACACCAAAGGCCTCGACGATACTCGAGACCTCCCAAAGCATTACTACTCCGTGGCAGACGGCTTTGTTCTGGTTTACAGCGTCGACAGCCTGGAGTCCTTCAAGAAAGTCGACTTCCTGAAGAAGGAGATTGATAAGTCCAGAGACAAGAAAGAGGTGATGCTTACACTTCACCTCAGAAATACACCTCACATACTGTCTTGCAGCTGTATGCGTTGTACTTTTACATGTTTGGTCACATTACAATTGTAAACTTTAATGTATTACTGTGGGAAATCATCAGAGAACAAAAAGCATCACAAAGTCCTAGTATCCCCATGGTAGGGCTTGGCAGTGACAGCATCATGCTGTGGAGATGCAGTTCTTTCAAAGGGCAGGGAAGCTGTTTCTATTTGATGGGATGATGGATGAAGTTAAAACCAGGACAGTTCTGGTGGAAAACCTGTTTGCGGCTGCCGGTGACTGAGTTTCACCTGCCAGCAGAACAACCACCCTGAACATCCAGCCAAAGATACGACAGGATGGTTCAGATGAAAGCCTATTCATGTGTTAGAATGGCCTAATCAAAGTCTGGGCATAACAGATGCTCTCCACCCAATGCAACAGGGTTTGAACTATATTGCAAAGAACAATTTGGAACTTTTTCCGTCTGTAGTTATAAAAATTTTGTAGATGTTAACCAAAAACCTGCAGCCGAAAGTGCAACTATAACCACCTTACAAATGCTTTTCTTCATTTCTAAGTCAATTTGGGAAGCCTGGAAGTATTATTTTCCTTCTTACATTTATGTGCTATATATTGTCTGGACTGAAAATATATATTTTTATTTTATTTAACCTTTATCTACCACAAAAGTCCCACTGAGATTAAAAACCTCTTTTTCAAGGGAGTCCTGGCCAAGAGGCAGTAAAGAAGTTGCAAATTATAATGTAAAAAGGTCGACTCAACTTCACTCTCAATCTGGACTTAAAAGCATTCGATGAAAAAAGGTCAATACATTTTCAATCTTTTTGCAGCGTGTTCCATGTAGAAGGAGCAGAGTGAACGAAAGCCCTTCTACCCAGTTCTGTTTGTGCAATAAGTGATCGTTTGTAGGCAAACACTAAGAGCCAGCACTCCTTTGTGTAATTAGAATACAGATATAGGAAGGCAGTAGACCAATCATGGCCTTAGAAATAAAAGTATACTAGTGGCTCAGTTTTAGTCACTGAGCTGAGGCGTTCATGTACAGCAAGTCTCCATAGTCTAAAATAGATTAAAATGTTGCCTTTACGAGACTTTTTTGCTTTAAAATAAAAGCTAAATTTATTTCGGAGGAAAAAACATAGTTTAAGGTGCTTAAAGGTCAGTAAGTCATTAGGTAAAATACCAAGGTACTTGTAAGTGTGTCTATCATGTTTCCCTCAAGAGTGGACACTAAGGGAATAGTTTCAGAATCCTTCTTAGTGGTTGAAAACAGCATAGGTTTTGTCTTTTCAGCGTTTAGGACCAGTTTTAGCTGCAGAGGTGTGTGCTGGACCCCGTCGAAAGTTTTCTGCAGTGACTCTACAGCTTTAGCAGGGTTTAATCCAAAACAGTAAATGACTGTGTCATCAGCGTAGAGCTGCATATTTGCATCCCACATATTTAATGAATAAGAGGGGTCCTAATATTGAGCCCTGTTTCACCCCCTTGTGGACATTTAAAAATTCCGTACACAGACCATCACATTTAATACACTGGGTCCTGTCACTCAAATAATTGGTGAACCAGGAAATAACATGGTTAGATAGTCCTAAATAAAGAAGCCTGTGCCTTAAAATGGCGTGATCCACAGTGTCATATGAAAAAGTTGATGAAGGGTATGAGTACCTTTGCAATGCACTGTATCATCTTGAAAATGTTTCCTTCATACTTCTATTGGAACTACCTACTGCGATGCCTCCCGATTGGCTGAATCTGAACAAAATGGGTATTTGACTGGCTTTTAAATGAACTGATGTGTGCAATCTGTCATAGTTATTTAGTTTTATAACTAAGACCCATCCTGAAAATGCCAAATTAACTTTGATGGTTCAGTGAGAAGGAACTGTGTTACTAAATATTAGGGATAAACTGATACTGATATTGGTCAACTCAATACAATGGTTCTCTTACAGCAGATAATGAATAAAAATTGATACCATGAACTGATACCAATGTATTGAATGCAATCGATTAAAATGTGGGAATTGCTATAATTTCACAGAAAATTGTTATTTTCACTTGAAATTTTATTTCATTTTTTAGTAAGGATGGACTTTTATGTAAGAAAATATAGATATGCCAATATATCGCAATATTTTTTGCCATAATATTCAAAATCTTTGCTTTTTTTACGATTTTTGAATTGAATCTTGTCATAAATTTATGACAAAGTATGAGCGCTAGTTTGTGGCTGTTTTCACCCTCTTGGTTAAAGTAAGCCGATACCTAAATGTGAGAATTGCAATAATTTCACAGACATTTATTTTTTCACCTCAAATTTTTGTATTTTGCTCATTTTCATCAAAAAGATTTTTTTTATTATCTAATTCATCATCACTAGTAACAAGCAGAGAAGAAAATAAAACCTGCCTTCCAATTCATTGCATTCTTTTGTGTGGTACAGGTATCAGTATTGGTACTCTGTATCGGCAAGTACTTAGATCAAGAACCAAGAACCAAGTTTTGGTTTGAAGAAATGTGGTATCATTGCATCCCTACTAAATATTTTCTTTCGCTGGTTGGAGGCAGACATTTCTGACCTTTCCCCTGAACTCACCCTGCACACCTGTGACACTCTAGGTTAGTTTACCAACTGTCTGTCGTGTTGCCTAGGTGACCATCATCGTCCTGGGAAATAAAACGGACCTGACCGAGCTCCGTCAGGTGGAGCAGGAGGTGGCGCAGCAGTGGGCGCGGGGGGAGAAGGTGAAGCTGTGGGAGGTGAGCGTCACAGAGCGCAGTTCCCTCATCGAACCCTTCATCCAGCTGACCAGCCGGCTCACGCAGCCACAGAGCAAGTCGGCCTTCCCGCTGCCTGGACGCAAGAGCAAAGGGACGGCATCTAATGACATCTGAAAGGACCCCAACACCTCCCCTCTACACTCCTTCCTAACTACAGAGTTGAGCATCACTGTCGTTGGTTAGAACACAGGGCCAGCTATATTTCCAGCCCTGATTCTTGATTCTGAAACATGGCACATCGGGGTTGATTAGGAGCTTCCTAAAGTCCTCATAAATCATAGTGCAATATGTAAACTGATATTAGAGAGTAGAGTTTGGATTTATGTTCATATTAATTCCCTCCTGCTTTTTATGGGCTGTGAGGCTAAATAAGTCGTGTCCACAGCTTCGTTAACATCCCGCCGATGAAGAGAACGGTGGTCCAGGTCACATCTGACATGTGGAGAAAATGACTTTCCCAAGTTAATTTGTATCAGTTTATAGAGTATGATTACATATACAAATCAATGAGTCATTCTCAGGCTCTGTTTGTTGGGTACAGTTAGTCTTTAGCATCCAAATCCCTTAAAACACACAGGCTCGTGTAGGTAAGCAGCCATGCCTCTGCTGCCCCCTGCTGTTTGCAGAATCGACTAGAGAAAAAATAAAGCTCAGCACAGCTGATATTCAGCAGACCTGGCAACCCTAGACTGAAAAGGCGTGTTATGGCGGGTTTTAGGTGATGATCTGGTTGGGGCTTACATGGCGGTGTGTGTTTCAAGGCCTTGCTGTACCAGTAGAGCGGAGTTTCCCAAACCTGGTCTTCAGCTTACACGGCCCTGTGCGTTTTAGACGCTTTCGTGCTTCAGATGATTGCAGTTCAGCTAAAACGAATAATCCGCCATACACTGAAATCAGGTGTTCTGAAGCTGGGAAATATCTAATACATGTAGGGCAGGCGCCTTGGGCCAACCCTGGCTCGACCTGCGCTACTACGAGGTTCTCATGCTGGGATAGCATTTAATGAAAATGTCCCTTTCATGGTGTTGGCACATGGCTTAAAGGGATATTCCCCCCCAAAATAAAATGTGTCTGTTGCCATATTCTCAAGACTTAGATCTGGGAGAAAATGTATTTGGAACCAGCCCAGTCATACTCCTAATCTGGCAGCACTCCAGAACTACTCCATGCTAGTAGTTCCCATTCACTTATATTGGTTTTGGTTAACAGACTGCTGCCTGATCAGGAGACTCACCAGGCTGGAATATATATATAAAAAAAATTCTCAATTGTCTAACTCTTTGGAATACGTCAAAGACATTTGTACTTAGGGGGAGAATATATCTTTAAAAGAAAAAAATTATATAATCTAGTCATCTTTAAGATAGGATTGCAGTGATAGTAATGTAGCACATAAAACTTCATCAAATGTAGACAGCAGGTGGTAGTTTTCAGTAAAGTTGTTTAGGCAGACTGGTATTTCACAATGAGGTTTCCCTTTATAAATGACTCATAGTTTATAGAAAATTTATTTATACTGTGTTTACAGATTGTTTATCATGCGTTAATTTAAGGGGGCAAAACGTACTGGTTTCTTGCCAAATATTGAGCTAATCTAGAGTTGCTCAATTAAACACTTCAGACTAAGTAACTACTTTATTAGCACAGTAAACTTACTTTTTTAGCATATAGTTTTGTACTTTCACTCCAGTATAAATAAGTACTCATCAAAGGCAGTGTTATTGTAAAGATGTGAAGCTACACACAATGGAGTAGTGGCTTAGTCTGAAATGCTTAATTTAACAGATTTTGTACACTATTTAGAAAATAACTGGTCAGTTTAGTCATTTTTATGCTTGTAATTGATGCACCATAAACACTGTTAAATGATTAATAACGTCTTTACATATTAACATGACCATTAAGCCATAAAGTGGTACCATCAGACTTGTATTGAGGGAAGATTTAGTGGTTTTAGACCAATGTTTCCTAACCTGTTCCTCAAGGGAAACTGTCCTGCATGTTTTAGATGCTTCCCTACTTTTACACGCCCACTTCGGCTGATTGCAGTTCATTAAAAGCCTGTTCTTCAGCAATCAGATGAAATCTGGTGTGCTAAAACATGCAGGGCAGGGTTGATGAACATTTTATGAAATCATTGATGCTGGGAACCAATCCACACATAGTTCCAACAACAATAAGCCCCGCATTCCTGACACACGCTTCATGGTAGACAGAGTGGTAGGAATAAAGCTCACGACAATTGTGCTGCGTTTAGTTCCTGTAGGACGCAACAGATTCATGGCCAGTGGAGCGTTCCCTCCTGCTCCTCTGGTGGGATTCGCCTCTCCTAAATCCATTCCATGACACACCAACCGTACCCTGGTAGCAATAATTTTCATGCTCCGACTGCAGAGTCCGTCTGAGTTCTCCAGCCCGTGGAACCCCATCAGGCTGCTTGCATCGGTTTAGTCTTCAGCTGTAGAAATAATCAGTGTTTAGATGGAATATTTATTTTTTAACTAATTTATTTTTGTCACTTTAATCAGCCACATTCCTTGTCTGTGTGAGGATGAGGTGAATGAGCTGTGTAAACACTGAACAGAGGTAGTGGGATGATGATGATGATGATGCGTATCTGTACTTTGTCACAATAAAGAGATGATTGAACCAAACTGGACTTTTTTATTTCATGAAAAGAGAGAAATGGAACAGTTTTTTCATCAGTACAGAACACAAATCACAAACCAATATGCATCCATATCTAAACATGTCTACATGAGGGAAACTACTTCATGTTGTGAAGTAGAAGGGACTTCTAACGGTTCAGTAGAACCAGCCATCCAGGAGCACATTCTAGAACTCTGGGTTCTAGTCGGGTTGAGGATAATTTAAAATACAATAAACAAGGTAAGACTTCAACTGCAAGGTAAAAAATCCCCACCACTCCATCCACCCTTTACCTGCCCCACCTGTGCTACAAATCAAGCCCCACCCCCACAGTGGTCCCAGCGGCAGCTGCTGTGCTGATTATGTGGCGTAGCGCTTGGTCCACTGTTTGGCTATCCTGTCGTGTTCGGGTCTGTTTGTGGTGTACTGTGTGGCGATGCTCCCGACCAGGGGGTCCGCTGTAGAAGATAACCAGCAGAACATCAGTTTCAGTACAGTGTTCCTGAAACAGGGAGCCGGATTAACTCGGAAACATAACAACCGAACTTTAAGCATCTAGAAAAGCAACGTTTGCCTCCTCCTACTCAGTACAACTCAAACTGCTCTACCAGCTCTCCTGCTGTTTCTTTACATGCTTTATTTTATTCTCTGACCACATTATTCCAATGATCAATATTCCTTCACATTTTCCATGGAAGAATTCCAGACTATTCCAACAGGTGTAGGAACCTGGTTGTTTCTTAAATTGAACACACACAAAAAAAACGTATTTATTTTAGATTTTTTTCTTGTAAATCTTAAATATATATCTTTATATATTTTAAAAACCAGACTGAACTTTGTTTATTATGATTTTTTTTACTTCTTTTTTTACTTTTATGTATTTTTCAAACTGGACCGTCTAATATGTTCTCTGTGGGTTCTGTGTCCGTAATTTAAGAGCCAAAATTTGAAGACAAATTATTTTATAGAAATCCTAATTGTATTTTACATGTAATGGAAGTGTGGAAACTATGACATTTTTCCACACTTGCAGACCTGGGAAATAATAAAAGTAAAACCCAGTCCTTTCCAGGAACCCTGCATGCTGTGTTATTCAGCGTCCTGACTGGAAACTAGGGATGCACCGATACGGATACTGGTATCGGTGCCGATACCATGCTGATGTACTCACATGAACCGATACTTAAACTGTGAAAACTCTGCAATAATATCATAGAAAACATTTATTTTCCACTTGAAATTTTTATTTTTGTGGTCATTTTTATTATTTTATTTTTTTATCTAATGTAACAAGCAGAGAAGAAAATAAAAGCTGTCTTTCAATTCATTGCATTTTTGTGTTTCTTGGAAGTATCGGTATTGGTACTTGGTATTGGCAAGTTCTCAAATCCAAGTATCGGTATCGTACTGGGTTAAAAAAAAAGTAGCATCGTTGCATCCCTAGTTGAAACTGATAGAGGGAGTCTCTAGAAGGAGCTAAAGATTAGGGTGATAGGAAGGAGTACTTCCAGCCAAATCTCTAAACATAAATGATCCAAATATCAGAGGAAACTCAGGTATTAGAATAGGGGATTGATTTCTGTGATGCCAATCTATTTTTAGACTGATTACTAAATTTTATTTTACTAAAATGTAAATCTGAATAATTTCATTCAGAACTTGATTCTTCTTTAAACTTTTAGAGATATTCTGAGAGAAGCATTTTATTTCCTGCTTCAGACAGACCAACTCAAAGTAGTATACAATTATACTATAGTGGTTATCCACTTATGCCTGGCATATGAAACAATAAGTCAAATAGCAACATGATCAAACAAACTCAGTTTTCCTGCCTGGATAATTTCCATCTGCATGCTTGTTTGTTTTTCTCTCCCGTCTCTCTCTTTCTACCAAAGTGATTGAATGAAAAAAGGCTTATATAATTGTTTTCATATTTTTTACGAAGTTCTTCTGTTTTTTTGTTTTGTTTTTTATTGTTTCAGTTCTTTTGTTTTTACATATTAAAAAGGTCTTCCAGTTGCAGTGGTGAATGTTCTTTAGAAATGGAAGTTTGATTATTCAGAACTTGTACACTCATTATTATATTGGTTGAAAATGCTCTCAAACGAAAATATTGTTCATTAGAATTTATCCTCTAGCAACACTTTTTATCGGGACAGGCCTGAAAATAATAAATAATGGAATAAATAATGTTAGAGTTGTTTGCAAGTAAAGATCTGAAAAGTGTGGCATGCATCTTTCTTCAGGTTCAGTAAGTCCTGCCACCTATTCGGTCTGGACTTTGATTAGGCCATTCTAACATAAATAAGATGATGTATTTCTGGGTGGATTTTTTAGGAAGGTTCTCCTGCTGGAAGGGAAACCTCCATCTCAGTTTCCAGTTTTCTGATGGTTTTCTTCCAGGTTTGTCCTGGATTTATCTCCATCAATCTTCTTCATCTCTGACCAGCTTTCATGCCTCTGCTTAAGAATAGCATCGCTACAAGACCACCAGGTGGTGTTCCAGGCAGAGGTGGGTTGTAACTACTTATATTTACTTAGCTACATTTACTTGAGACACTTTTTTGGGAAAAAATATGTACTTTTAGCTTTACTCTCTGGAAGATTGTCTAAAGCTTGGAAGATTGTTCTAGAACCTAACCCTGCTTTAATCTTCCCACTACTTCGTCCCCGACTTGATGGGTTTGTCTGGCAAAAAAAACAACTAAATATCATCCAATGAGTGTTTAATGAAAAGCTCTCACCAGGGTTGCAGTCAGTGAGCAGGGAGCAGATGGACAGCAGGACCTTGGAGATGGTGAGGGCGGGACTCCAGTTGTCCTTCAGGATGTCCAGGCAGATCACCCCCTGGCTGTTGATGTTGCAGTGGTAGATCCTGGTTCGGAACGTCACCTGATGACACACACAGGGAACACTCGCATGCAAAAACTGTAAAACTTCTTGTCTGCTGTTTGCCAAACTCCACAGAATAACCGACTGTTTGGTCCTAAAAGGTAAATGACATTTTAGTGAGGCATGCAGTACACTGAGCTACTTTCAAAGTTATTCTTTGAAAGGTAAAGTGTGCCCTCTGGTGGAAAATATGAATATTACCAATAATATCTTAGGCTCATGCAGATCCTGTTAAATACTTCTCAGAACACACTGTATTGTCTAGAAATCATTTTCAATTGGGTTTACCTTGGGCGGTTTGAAGGGGTAGTCTGGTGTGAAGGCGATGTCCAGGAAGAACACTCCTCCCTCGTACACGGAGCCTGGAGGGCCCAGGATGGTGGACCTCCACTCATAGATGTTGTCTCCTTTAGGCCCAGCGCTGCAGGCACACACAGCACAAACAGTCAGTCCTTGGTGGATCCACTTCACACAAAGTTAACCATCATCTCTCAAACTTTTAAAGCAACTCTATCGTCAGAGTCCAACAGCAAGTGTTTCTGTACTTCAGCCATGTTTATTAGCATCAGCTAGAATGGTCCTAGCTGAAAGTCCTACAGTATTCATCAGTATATGAACTGACTGACATTCCCGTTGTTATGGAGCCCTGTACAGCTTCTTGTCTTTATAGTTCCAATAAACAGTTCAGTCATTACAGCCCCGAGTGGTCAGAATGCTGCTGGGTGAGACAGCCTGCTTTACAACACCTGTTAGAGAATGGACCAACTACTATGAATAAAACTGTAATGCCACCATGGGAAGATAACTTTTGTTCTAGGCGAAAGAAGGCCAACACCATGCACACAGAGCAGAGCATATTAGTGAAGTTGAAGGGAAACGGCATCTGGGTGGTGGTGGCGGCATAATGCTGGGGGTAGGAACGGTGTGATGGTCAAAGATTGGGATGCTGCTGTATAACCCAACACCACTTCAACCTATTAGCATTCCTATGTCCTGTGGCGGGATGGACACATATTATACATCAGGGCTCTCCAACTACAGTCCTCAAGAGCTACTGACCTGCAACTTTTAAGCCTACTTTATACTTTTTTGTCAGCAAGCTTTTACACTCAGACGTACTGATGGAGACGTTTTTATTTTATAGTACTCCATCGGTGTTGGTATTGCAAAGCAATTCTTCACCGGGAAAGCAGGGGGCACTGGCTTTTTCTGGCAGGTCTGCCTACCATTGCAGTGTTGTTTCTGATTAACCAAAGTTTATTTTCTTAAGCTCGTGAACCCATTCCCCGGTCAAGCAGCAATGGATGACAGAAAGTACGGTTTAATTAGGCTGGAAAGCTTTTTACTGTAAGTGCAGCTCATTGAATACACCAGAAACGCATGGAAACAAATAGCAGTCTGTTTTGTCGTTCTCTACACCCCATGGTGTTCAAAAATGGCAAAAGACCAGATTAGATAAACTGTCCTTTCAATATAAAGCATGTAGTGCCCAAACGCTGCGTTGACTGCTGATTACATCGACTATAGAGCACCATCCAGGTGAAACGATCTCTGGCAGGTGTTGAGCTGATCAATCACTGGTATACGCTCTCCTTTGACGTTGGCGGATAATTAGAAAATTGGGCTCTACTCTGTCCGTTGTTGCGTAGGACATGGAGAACCCTTGCGTCAATGGATAATGGTGACGCATCTATCCGTGTTGTAGGAGATGGAGACGTTTAGATGCATCCCTGAATCAAAGCTGATTAAATTACTTATTTAGCATGCCGTCAAGTTTGGCAAAGCCATGGTAATGGGCTATTAATTTGATTCATTGTATAATATGTATAAGCCATCCAAGGATGTAAGATAACAAGGACACAATCAGAACTGTAAACCAAGTAAACATTCCAAAATGCTAAATATTGTCCATCTAACCATTCCACTCTTCTTGTTATTGACAGAACAGAACAATCCAGAAAAAAAAAACTGTGTTTTTACATGCATAAGGGTCTACTTAATGTTCCCAATAAAACACCTCTTATGTCCACAATCCAATATAATCAGCCACTTAAAGAGCCTACTGTATATAATGCAAAATCACGTTTTTGGAGTTTTCAACCTTCTGGTAATGCAATTTTCTCATAAAAACACCACCAAAGTGGATCTTGGCTTAATTCAGGTATGTCTGAGTAATCCTCCAGAATTCTGCTCTGTGAGCAGCTGCCCCTCCCTCTTCTAGAAAACGACTGAGTGTTCAACTAGTGACATCACTGGTTGAAAACAAGGGGTTGTTAAGGTGTCTGCACCGCCCCTGGAGGCAGAGCGGCTTACCTGTGATAGAGTTCAAACACTCCCTCCTCCTTTTCAAAGTTCAGGATTGCTTCGGTTTTTGGCAGCTTAAAACACTTTTTCTTTAGGATTTTTTTACTTTCTCTGTGAAAACGCCCGTTTGGCTGCATGGATTACAGATTTTATTCTACATTCATAAAGAACAGTAGCTGGATCAAAGAACAAAGACAGAGAAGTAAGTGGCTACATGCTAATGCGGGTTAGCCATTTATCAAGCTGCTTATGTGATCTTATACCAGCATTGTGTGGTTAATTAATTGATCTGTAGCATCTCAGAATGTTTAGTAAACGGGTGCAAACAACACCCACGGCTTTTTTATACAGTATACTGGGCTGGAAAGATTTGCTTAGTGGACTTAGCTATGTAGGTTTGGGCTCTGTCTAAAGCCTGGAGAGTTTTCAACTGAAATATGCTTTATTGACTGCACTGTTCGTCTCAATGTGATCTGGTTCTGGCCTCTGCAGCGGAGCGGAACATTATGTTGGGGTGCAGGAGGCGGGTTTATAGAGAAATGAGCTGTTTCACTTTGTGGTCCAACATTAACTACAGGATTTAAATTAAATTTCAGGACAAATTAATACTGTATAACACCAATGGTAACATTTTAGCATATATATGTCCTTCCCAGAAGTTGAAAGCTGTAAAATAGCATGATGTAGTCCCTTTAATACCTCCTAAACTCCCTCCAGTTGTGTCTGTTTAATATAATTCCTGCCTTCCATCAACATGTGACAAGCACCAGTTTGCCTGACTAGATCTACAGAGGATGCCATCACCACTACTCTCCATGTTGCTCTGTCCCACCTGGAGCAACCAGCAAGTTATGTGAGGCTGTACTGGTGTTGAAGCTAGAGGCTCTTGGTTTCTCCAATTGTTAAGTTTGCTGACGACACCACTGTGGTGGGAGTCATCTCCGAGGGGGATGATTCCATCTACAGGGATGAGGTGGAGCGATCCTGTGTCTGGTGCAGGAAAAAAAACCTGGTCCTCAACGCCACTAAGACCAAGGAAATAGTTATCCACTATAGTATGAAAAAAAAATCCCTTAAGCCCCTTCACATCGGCGGGGACAGTGTGGAGATGGCGGTTGCCTTCAAGTGGCTGGGCATCATCATGGAGCAGGATCTGACCCAGAGAGCAAGTGTCACTGCTGGCATTTTGTTGGAGCCACAACCGCAGCCAAATAAACGTACTAGCAGTGATATGCATTCAATGGCGCTCTCTCACAATTCATTTTTTTTCCAAGTGATGCTAGATTTCATTTGAGCATTCCTGACAAAAGCTCGACTAAAGCCTAGGTGGTTAAAACGTGGGGAAAAAAATCCAATCTGGCATCACTAGTCATAGCGCCGCAACGCTTTTGCTTCTGGTGTCAAACTGCAAAGTTTATTATTCATTCTTATAACATAATGTGGATATAAACAGTCTTGTATGAAAAAAACAAACAACTTTTAAATTACCGATAATACCGATATGTAGATTAAAAATACCGCGATATGAAAATGTTGCCATACCGCCCGGCCCTAATTTTAACCAGTTATTTTCCTCCAGAGTTTCCTCAGTGGGAGCCCTCCAGCTCGGGAACAGTGGTCGGCTGTGGTTGCCTGGGTGCTCTCCAGGTAGCGCCCTCCTCTGAGCGCCCTGGGTCAGTGCCTCGGCTGCTGCTGGCGATCTGCTGCTGCTGCCGGTGCAGATTTCTCCTCTGACGGCGTTTCCTTACTAACCTGGCTCATCTATACTCAGCCCAATGTCCATTTTAATGTCTTTTTGATGAAGCTCTTAAGTGTGTCTGCACCTGGGGGTTGGATTGGGGGGAGGAGAGTATAAATTTGGTCATGTTTAAATCTGGGGGGTGGTGGTGGTATGGGGCACTTTGAGTTGCATTTTTGTATGAAAATTGCTGTATAAAGTTTGATTGATTCAAAAAAAACAAATATCCTCACCACCTCATTTAACCCCCCCCCCCCCCCCCAATAAAAAAAATATCCCCACCTAACCATGTGCATTAATAAGCACATTCATAGGCATGCCGAACCTGTAGAGGGGCAGTAGTTTCCCCAATCCTATCAAAATAAATTTCTACTTGCCAACTTCAGTATAAAACAGCAGTTGAGCTTGTAAAAACAAGCAAACAATTTGCTAACTGAAGAATTATTTTTGATGCAAAAAAATCTTTACTTCCGTGTGGATGACAGACCAAATCATAGAAGAATATCTGCATTTTGTGATTTTCTTTTATTAGTATGTGACAGGGAATTTCTGTCATTGTTTCTTTGTATTGTGTTTTTATGTTGTAATGTGTCCTTAAGTGACCTGAAAGGCGCTTAATAAAATAATTATTATAATTATTATTATCATTATTCCTTTTTCCTAAGGAACCTCTGAGACAAGAAACATTGGATTTTATTTTGGTGCGTCACAGTACAGGGGTGAATATTTACAAGTTTTTAAAAAAACGCTTGAAAACCCTGCACAATTATGCTGTACATTGTGCTCAACTATCACATAAAATACATAGAAAGTATGAATACATCTGCTTGTCACTGTAGCTGCAGCAGGTTCTGTTTGAACCCCTTAAACGTTAAGTAGCAGCAGGTCCACTGACCTTCCAGGAACATGCTGGCTGATTACTGGCCTCACAGAGAGAAATCCGTATTTAAACAGAAGATCTGGGCTCATCTTCAATTCGCTGAGCATACTGCAACTAAACCAAAGAAATACACACACACACAAACTCAAACACATATGCAGGCAACAGAGATAATAAGCCGATCTAAGTAGCAGATTAGTAACATGTTAAAATAACTCAATCAGGGCTTTGGGTTTTATAGCTCTGATCTAAACGAGCTGCTAAATTGGACGGGCAGCAGTTATGGTCTGTGTGTCTCTAGGATTCTCTCTAATCTGCTGCAGTCACAAACCTTCACAACATCCATCATACGTTACATGTGCAGCTCATAGCAATTAAAAGCAATGGTCCATGTAAGTCATTCTGCTGACGCAGTGGGAAATGATGAGCAGGACTTCATTAGGCTCCCGATCCACAAACAGCTGCTTGTGTCAAAGCGCTTTGAGGCTGTTTGTACAGTAGGGTAAAAGTTTTAGCGCACTAAACAGTAACTAAACCCAAAGTGGCGCATTATTCGCTGCAGCCATTATGTGAGCCTTAGAGAGGGAATGCTTTCCTGAGAGAAGCATCAGCAGACAACAATCAGACTCTCTGCAGCTGACGCTTTGCTCTTTAGAGCAGAAAAAAGCTCAACATGGCACAATTAACAGTCTCCTCCTAATAGAGCAGCCAGTTCCTAACTATCAGCATCATGCAACTTCACCCAGCCAAGCAGCCGGAGTAGGCACCACTTTCATTTCCATTTCATAAAAGCCTGTCTCAAGACACTTTACAAGAATAGTAATTTCAATTCAATCATACATAGATTCCAATCAGTAAAAAAAAAAAAAAAAAAAAATATTTAAAGGAATCCCAGCAGATCCTCAGAAATTCTGTCTCTTTTAAAAGTTATAATTCGTTTAGATTTAACTGCCAAATCTAGTATTTACTGGGTGGCTTAACACACAAATGTGCCCAAAAATCTACAAACTATATTTCCATCCAAACTGAAGTGAAACCCTTAACTTATGTATTTAGAACCAATGTTCAGCAGATTATGTCGGTCAGAATAGGAATGAACTAAAAATTAATTACCAGACATTTTGCAGCTGCTAGCTCTAGGTTAGGAATGGAGCATCACCAGAAATCCAGGGTTGTTGGTGTGAAGAGAGACAACTAACACCGAGGTAAGCCAACAGTATAGGTGTACAGGCAATCAGCTCATGTTCAGCTCCAACAGCCCTGACTGAAGACCACCAGGAATGAAACTCAACAGTACAGCATATGTCCGGTCAATGAATGCACCACACCCAAGGACAATGTAGTTACACCAACAACTGTCTTTGTTTTCAGGAAGTATAAAGGTTTTAAAATCTGATCTAAAGAGGAAACAGTATCAGCTGGTCCTTCGGGTTGCTACAAAGACTTCTTCTTGGACGGTGCTGATTGGTCGTTTCATATCTTACCTTTTCTGTGACAGAAAAGTAGCCAATTTGTAACAGCCTATAGAAAGTTCTGTCTTAACAAGCATTAGAGATCATTTATTTTATTACTAGAATTATTTTATCATTTCAAAGTCAACATGATCACTATATGAAGACAGTGATATGTTTACACACAACTACTGCTAGGAAAACTGAAATAAAGTGCAAATATTTAACGTGTATTCATGCCTATGTAGGCTAAAGAAGTCGTGGCCAAAAGTTTTGAGAATTACATAAATATTGGAAATTGGAAAAGTTGCTGCTTAAGTTTTTATGATAGCAATTTGCATATACTCTAGAATGTTATGAACAATGATCAGATGAATTGCATAGTCCTTCTTTGCCATGAAAATTCCTCTTCATTTCATTGCTGTCATTAAAGGACCTGCTGAGATCATTTCAGTAAACGTCTTGTTAACTCAGGGGAGAATGTTGACGAGCACAAAGCTGGAGATCATTCTGTAAGGCTGATTGGGTTAGAATGGCAGACTTGACATGTTAAAAGGAGGGTGATGCTTGAAATCATTGTTCTTCCACTGTTAATCATGGTGACCTGCAAAGAAACTCGTGCAGCCATCATTGCGTTGCATAAAAATGGCTTCCCAGGTAAGGATGTTGTGGCTACTAAGGTTGCACCTAAATCAACAATTTATAGGATTTTCAAGAACTTCATGGAAAGAGGTTCAGTTCTTGTTAAGATGGCTTCAGGGCGTCTAAGAAAGTCCAGCAAGCGCCAGGATCCTCTCCTAAAGAGGATTCAGCTGCGGGATCGGAGTGTCACCAGTGCAGAGCTTGCTCAGGAATGGCAGCAGGCAGGTATGAGCGCATCTGCATGCAAAAATCATTTTCACAAATGTGGCTGCTTCGCTGACGATGATCCATAAGAAGGAGGTTTTATTCCACTCGTGTTTACAGGCTTTTCATTGTGTTGTGGAAAAGCGTCTGCTTAATGATGTAAAGATGTAATTACCGGCAAGTGCATCTGTCTAAGGTATCAACGGATACCTAAACCCCAGGTTTTTTCATAGAATTATCACTTTCCGGCTGCCTTTTGTCGTCTTAGTTTTCTTTCACATGTTATATATCTTTTATCCAGTGGTTGGAGTTAATCGGTCTTTGTTTGCAACACACAAAACAAGAAATGGTGGAAAACACGGCCTCAAGAAGAGTCTCCTCCTCCACGCGTCATTGATCACACCACAACCTGGAGCGCCCGCCGACCTGAGCACATATCATTTGATGGAGGTTCCCTTCACCTGGCAACAGGAGGCATCTCACATTCACACAAACAGCACACAGCTTTGAGGAATCAGTGCGCCACACTATTCACTTCAGTATCAGAGGGAGCTTCTCTCACCAAGAAATGGGAAGTAAACGGAAGACTAGAAGCTTCCATAATATGTAACATTAACCAGGGTTTTGGCTTTAGAAAAACTATTAATGCACACAGACAGAAGCAGATTGTTAGCAGCTTTAGGCTGTAGGCTGTAGGCTTTGCATAACTTCATTCATTCATTCCCACATACTGCTACTGCTCTTTTGGTTTAGCTAACGTTTTTTGTTTTTTTCACCACCTCGTAGTGACAGCTCAACATGCAGCAATAAAGCCTTTCACACACAGCTGCAGCCTTCTCTCTTCAGCACAGATCAGAGCGAGTCAACACCCACTGTAGCGATGAGGAGAAACCGAGTAATAAACAAGCAGATATAACTGAACTCGCTCTGCCTCCCATCTTACCCCGCTGGCTTCTAACATTCAGGGGTGGGCTGGTGAGGAAATTCAGCCTGGGAGCTTGGTTCTGAGAGGCCTTTTATCTGATAGCACCAAGGATGCAAGTAGAAGCAGAGCAAAAGTGAAGTACCTTTATATAGTGATATAATAACATAGGGCTGAATCTGAAAAGAACCACCCCTTTATCTCTGCGGAGCGGCTTCTATAAAGTGAAAAAAGACAAAAGGTGTTTCTCAAAGCCCAGGAACCTCGCCTTGATGCCTTGGTCCTGCCCTGGTTGCCTAGGAGATACGTCATCAGGGACCGCCAAGGCGCGTTCCAATGTTCATGTTCTACGGAGGAATCTGTCCTCCGTTTGTTAGCCATTTAACTAACTGACCAAGGATACATCAGACGTGCCTTCATGGCTACTCTCGGTCAAAAACTTCCCAGAATACAGCGCGGTAGGAGCCGGCAGCACCTACTTCGGGGGTAAATTTCTATTTTAAATGTAAGTCAACTAATTTTAACCATCGGGCTTATATCTAAAATATTTTATTTATTTGTTTTTTATAATTTTTTAGATCCAAAGAAGTTATATATGGTTGGTTAGTTGCTTAGTTGTTGCAGCTTTGGTGGCTACCAGGTACTAATTCGTTTGCACATTTGATTTAACTGACATATACAAAAAGTAAAACTATCGTTATACATTTCCGGTTCCACGGTTGAAGTAATGTTACTACCCTACAATGCTACTACGAGGGGGACTAAGCCGGCAGCCGCGGTCACGTAAGGCATGTCTGTTCCAAACCGTTTTTTTTGACCAAGGAAGGACAGTGTCCTCGTAGGCAAGGCGTCTTCCCTACCAAGGCACTGCCTCGGTAGGCCTATTTAGGCCTTGACATTGAGAAACACCCAAAATGATTTGGAACGACGGGTGGGTGGTTGTGGGTTTATTGCAAAACTATGATCTAAAACAGGTTTCAGTCTTGAAACACCAGAAGAAATTTAAGGTTGAAAGGTTTTCTACCAATCATCAACATCTGCAAGAACGGGCCCTCCTCAGAGGAGAAGAGAAACAAACAAGGTGGGAGCAGCATCATGCTGTGGGGGAAGCTTTGAAATCATCAGGAACACGGAAGCTGATCAGAGGGTGGATGGTGCTGAACCCAAGGCTGCAGGAGACTGGGTGGAGGTTCACCTTCTAGCAGGACTGGACTGGTTTTCAGATTTCCAAAATAAAAATAAATGAAAAACAATAAATAATTTTCTTTCCACTTCAAAAACTACACCCGTTGATCCATCGCAGATAATCTTAACGCTACAGAATCAACTTTGTTAGGATGGAAAGAGCTGAAGGTGTAAGATCCGTTTTTGGAGGGTAACAGAGCAGCTTAGAGTTGGCAATGAAAACAAGCCAAGCCCAGGTCTCTCTCTCTGTGATGACCAGATGAAATCAGCGCAAAATATTTCAGCAGCTTGCAGGTAAAAAAAATAAATTAAAAAACCCCCCCACAGTTCTGAAACACAACAAACCGGATGGTGAGAGCTCTGCATGCAGCGCTGGGTGGGTTGTACTCAGCTGAGGTAAACACTCGGATCATCAGAGCTCGTTAAAAGACAACGAGGTTAGAAGAACAGGAGACGCTCCTGAGCTGCAGCTAACTGCTATCCACTCTGATCAGCTCTGCTGCTTTACTCTAAAGAGTCACTGAGGTGCTGCTCTGTCTCACATAACGCACCAGACCTCGTCTGCCTTTTGGATTGGCCCGATCCACAAGAGATGGACTGTCCTGATTGGCTGCCGAGCATAGTATTTAAACGGCACAGCTTCTCCTTTGTGCCTTCAAAATGAGCCCAACTTGTTACATGGATATATTTCATATAAATTTCAGATTTAATAACAAACTTCTATTTTAGTTACAAGAGAAATCTGAAAAGTGTGGCATGCTAACTACATGTACTGAACTTGTAGAGCTTTTCTATGTATAGCCCCCCCAGTTAATATTTAGGAGAACAACCATTTTTTGTGCTTGAATTTATCACAAAAAAAAATCAGCCTGAATACAACTCGATACACGTGTAAAGTGAAAATAAACATGTATTTCTGTTTATCATTTTCATTCTAAAGAAAATCCCACTGAAAAACAGGAATGGGTTTGGTTGGAATGTGGCCAACTGGGACACGGATACTTGTGCAGGGCACGGTATGATCCTGAGGCCTGCTAGCTAGTGAATCATTTACGTCGACACCAGTCCCCTCCCACCGAACCCTGGCTGGCCGTCAGGAAGAATAGCTGAGGGGCCTGGAACCTAAAACATGTTACAGCGTTATTTAAAGGGCGATCAGCTCTTGACACAAAAAACATAATTAATGACTCAAGAGCGTAAAAGAACTGGGAGCAAAAAGCTGGTAGTGCATCAAGTAAGACGAGATAAATGGGGCCAGATTGCTATAATTCAACTCTTTTCTATACATTGTGCCTATGCTGCGTTCAAGTACAGCTGGGACACTAGGCTGTGAAATATCAAAACAGCTCCCAAGTGAAAGAAGCATGTTTTATTCTCAATTATGAGCAAAGTATTATGGGAACATTTCCAAACATTAACGCTTAGTGTTTTCAAGTGTTTATATTATTTATTAGTTTGATGTTTTTCATTTGATCTTTACACATTTAACTAAAACCCAGTTCTGCAGTCAAGTTGGATCTAGCTGGGTGGAAGTGACCCGTTATAGTGGACTTTAATGCCCCTTTTACACTAGGGTCTGCTCGGTCCAGACCGGGTTGGGTCCGGCCTATTTGGCATGTTTCCTTTCAGATTTTCTGGGCCGAGCCGAGCCCTTTTTCGTCCTACCTCTCGCTTTGGCCAAACCCAAACCCAACATGCCCACCTAGGGACCAGGGAATTCCAAACTAAATTTTTTTAAATACGATACGCATAGTGAATGACTACAGTGAGAAGAGCTTTGCAGAAATGGATGGCATTTATGGTGAAAGTTAGCAGGCAACGGGACAGACAGAGAACGAGATTCCGGCTCAGACATCGGTATCTCGCATGTCGAATGTCATGAGTGAGTGATGGATGAGCTTTTGCCACACTGAGCCCACCGCATTTCTGCGATGGCAATGGAAACAGAACCACACCAAACCGGCCCAGGGCAAGGCAAACCTTGTGGAAAAGGGGCAATAGCGTAAAATGTAGGTCCTAGTTTTCTATATAGTTGGTGCTTGAACATTCTGATCCATGGCCCGGTTCCATGTGTTTTTTATTGGAGTGTTAAGAGCTTGCTTAGTTTGTGGGATTACCGTGGGTGGAGTCTACATCAATGGGGCACAACTAACAGTCAATAACCTGACACACTGAAGAAAAGAAAAGAAACGTTTGAATTTGTTGAGTTAAAAAATGACAGGTAAAAATAGATAAACTTTTTTTTTTACCCCATCTGTCAAAATAACCAAATAATGTCTAGCATGACCTCTGCTGAAGACTAACACCTACTGTGAGTCACGACAGCCATAGGCGGAGATCCCGGGGGGGGACGGGGGGGGACCCTCCCCCCCCCCCACAGAAGAAGTTATTGTAAACACATACATGCTATCAGTCAAACTGTATTGTCTTCTAAAACCACAACAAAAAAGTTAGTCTGCAAATACAAAACAATGTGTTTTTAATTGTTGAGAAATTATTCCTCCCTTGTTCCCCCCTTATTCCTCAAGTTGGTACGGTCGGTCCACACACGCTGTTTCCAACGGGCGGGGCTGCCGGCTCTCCCCCGCTATCAGCTTCACAGCAGCCCGCAGGCTTACAGGAGGCGGGAATCAAAAGCCAGCGGTTTCCAGCAGTAAGTCATTTAATTATCATATGCTGGTTCTACAAACTTAAATATGTATGTCAAATGTGGTCATATTATGTCGAACATAGACACCGATTACTGGGCGATATCTTTAGACTTTGATCACCGGTCGGAGATCCCTTTATGACAGACCACCACCACAGTAAAAAAAAGTTGTCACTTCATGTTCACTGGTCATTCCAGGGTTATTCCACTATTATTTTTCCATTCACTAAGGTGACCAAAAGTTCCTTTTCCCGGACACGTACGCTTTCACGGTCTGCCCCTGGAATCTGCGGAGCATTTATAGATCGATGAAAATGTCCGCGTTTCATCCTTTTAGCAGATGAATATGGGTAAGAATCAAAACTAACTGGTCCGATGTATGGAATACCACAGCGTTTAACCGCTCTTATCACGTCTTCCCCAGGCTCTGCAGTTGTTTACAATAGTGCAGGTGTAGCTTAGGGATGAACTGGTTGCAACAAATGTGTGGTGGAGGCACGTTGCTCAAAGCTCTCTGTGTAAGACATAGAGCCGAAGATCCCGTTGGCCACACAGACCCAAAAACACTGAAAACTGAGAAAAGTGAGAGATCGATTAAATTCAAAGATAAACTATAGAGTATTTATATGTTTAGTGTATTTGTAAAGTAAACGTTTTTTATTTTTAATTATTAAAATGAAACAAATATTTCAAGAATATATTTTTAGATTTTGTGTATCTTTTCATTCAGTAGGACTTAGATAAAGTTATTAAATATTACAGAGTTATTCTCTAATAGCCTACAAAAATTTCTATGATTTATTAAAGAGATTTCAGTCATTTTGATATTTGACTTTATTTTTGAAGTAGTTTGATGCTATTAGCCTTGAAAGTGTTTCTGTAATAATGTTGGAACTTCTTCATGCTTACATTTTTGTAAATCTACTTTGACTGTAGTGGAAATTAAGACATTTAGTTGAATGTGGTCATAAAGGCATCAATTCATAACATTATTTAACGTGCTGAAGGCAAACTATGCAAAACCAGATGCAAAGAAGCAGGAGAGAGCATTTTTTTTCATGTCCCCCCAGAAATTTTACTGTTTATTGTCCCCCCCAAAATTGAAATGGGATTTCCGCCCCTGACGACAGCCATGCACAGAATGTGGTGCTAGTCACGCTTGGTTGATTTTTACTTGTGAAAAAGTACATTTCAACTACACCTTTCCATTTCACAATTCTGCACCGCTTGTTGGTGGATTCCTCCAACGATCCCCATAGGGGGAAAAAAAAATAAAAAAATCAGAGCAAACAGAGAGAATCTTCATGGTGTAACAGCCAGAATTCCCCTTTAAATGTATTCAACTGCAGTACCAGCTCATGAAACCAACAACATGATCTTTATTTAGAAGTCAACCACACATCTGTAACATGTTCACTACTTGTTTGGCCCAGCTACTGCTGCACTGACTGAATCTTTCCACTGCAGCAGGGGGTCCCCAAAACCCACACCCACAGAAAACACTTGCAGCACTGGTGTAGCACCAGATAAGTGTCAACCTCTGAAGCAAACTTTCACCTTTCAAATGCTGTGTGTGTGTGTGTGTGTGTGTGAGTGTGTGTGCATGTACAGCAGCTTAGAGCTCAGCTGCTCGTTGAGGTTACAGTCGACCCACTTCCTCTCGTCAGAAACCTCAGCGCTCCTAAAAAACGAGCTGCTAACACACCGCTCCACTGATCAACTACTAATTTATAATTTCCCATTCAGTTTTTCTGGATCTAAATATTTCCAAACAGACCAATGCTAAAGCTGACCAGTTTGATCTGCTGCAGAGAAGCCTGACCCTGAAACATCAGGAGGAGGGCCCCACGGTAGAGCAGTTTGTAGAACAGGAAGTCCTGGGTTTGAATCCCGGCCTGGTGTCTTTTTCTGCATGGAGTTTAAATGTTCTCCCTGTGCATGCATGGATTCCTTCCTGGTAATCCAGCTTCCTCCCAAAAACCAAAACCACTGTTTGGTTAACGGGTTTCCCTAAATGGTTTTTAGGTACTAATGCAGGACTGGTGACGTGTCCAGGGTGTAAACCTGCCTTCTGCCCAACCAATGCTGGAGATAGACACCAGGGGTCTCATTTATGAAGCCAGCTTACGCACAAAATGCGGTCTGAAACTCTATAAGCCACTTTCTACGGCAAGCTTGGAATATATAGATACATTTATATAACATAACAACAACGAGAAACTAAACTAATAAAAACGTCTGAGCTCAAGTATGGTTTTAGTTATGATTTTTTAGTTTTAGTTATTTAGTTATGAAAGTTTTATAAAGTTGAGACCCCCCCCATGACCTTGCAAGGATAAGCAGGTTTAGACGATGAATGGATTCTTCAGTAGGTGAAAGAAGGGTGCAGCATGTCTGATATATATCTGCAGCTCAGTGGAGCCTCCACTGCAAATAAAGAACACAAAGACTGCCTGCAAGAACCTCCAAGCACATTTTGATAATGCTGAAAGGTTCATATGTCTCACTCTGCGTCTGTCCATAAAACTTGTTCAGAAATGTTTACTCTGTTTGACTGCACATGCCGCACAGAGCTGGTCAGCCCCAGCAAGTCAGTTAAATGAAGCAGAAATCCTGTGGAAAGGTTTCCTCTGCATCATTTCCTCTAGAAATACAGCAGGTGAATACAGAGGGAGGGCAGCACAGCATCAGTTTAATCTCAATCGACACAATGACGTTCCAACTGACGGATGCGCTTTGATCTCCACCCTTCCATTGTGTCTGTGACGGTACGTTAAAGGTGGATGTCCTACCGGAGGGGAAACCTCCAGTCCAGTCTCAGAACGTTCGCAGCCTTTGCCTGGATTTTAGGTCCATCCATAATCCCATCAACTCTGAAAAAAAAAAGCATTCCCCCAGCATGATGCTTCCATCGCCATGTTTCATAGTAAGGGATTTCAAAGTGTGTTCAGTGTGATATGCACTGTTAGCTTTCCTCCACATATATGGGTGGGGGTGGGTTGGTTATCCCAGTTGGCATTCTTGCAAGAACTGCTAAATCTGACGTAACACTTTGAATCCTACCAGTGGACGTTACTTCAATAACATTAGTTATTCTGGACCAACTTAAAAATAATTGAATACAAAACATGAGGAGTATTTTTGAATAAGTGAAAAAAAAAAGATCCACAAGGCCAGAGAGGCTGCAGATTTTCCTTATTTTGTTTAGCTTTCACTCATTCATCCAAGCATTTTTCAGTCGTTCAAACATAATCCAAACGGATTTACTGACTGACATGATCATAAAGTGTTTTTTTTCCTTTATTGGTTATATTAAATACATTTTTAACGAAAGAAACAAAAAAGCCAATGTGTAACCTCTGGTTTGTCACACGTTTCGGTCAGGTTGTGACATTAGGAAGAAACAGGTTCATCCTGATGCTGACTCTCAGAAGACAAAAAAGTACGGAAGAATATGCCTGGTACATAGTGGATACTGCTGCGGCTACTTGAATCATCCTAAATTATTAGTAATTACATACAAGAGGGCAACATTTATTAATCCAGTGACTTCTGGAGACACTTGGTCAAATTGGAAGTTTTCTTTAGGAATCAGTTTGAAATGGGCGAAATACAAACGCTCACTTTTCAAAATTTTTTGGTAAAGAAACAACAAACATCTGTTGTGTCCTTCCACTTCGCAATATGCACTACTATGTGTCGGTGTGTTAAAAATTGTTAGCATGTGGGTTGCGAGGGTGCAGCTGAAGGCAGGAAATGACCGAGGCAGGCCACATTGAAGGGGAGCGGCTCCTGGTGACACCTAAATCCACCGTGGGTCTTCTAAACGCTCCTAGAGGCTCTCGGCTAGCTAACTGGTAGTCTTTAAGCCATCGGCTCAGTTTCAGGTCTAGACAGGATAACCTCAAGTTTACATACTGGTTATAATCAAAGACAGACAGCTCATTACTTTAGACAGGGAGATAAACGGCGTAAACCGAACAAGAGGTATCTTGGGCATCTAAAGCCCCTGGTTCTGGACAGCTCTGGAGGCAAAACCATGGATCATAGAGAGGAGCTTACTGGAGCTGAGTCGTGTGTAGAACACACTCGAAAACCAACCAGACTGGTTTAAGAAACAGGTCCAAATCTGGCTTAATGAAAATGCTACTGCACACATTGCAGTTCTGTTTGCCCTCCACCTCCCCTCTGGGCTGCAACAGAACCTCCTCCTCCTGATTCTGACTGCTAGACGCTCAGATCTTCCACCACAATGGTAAAGCTCATTTTCAAACCAAATGGATCACTCTGAAAACATTCACATCTGCAATGAGTAATAAGAAGCAGCAGCCCAATCAGAGCCACAGAGTTCACTACTAAAACTACTTCAGAGATCCCACATCTAGAAGTTAGCCTCAGTGTGTGCTGTACAAAATTATTCTGTCATATCTCTGAGCCACAAGGGGGAGCTAACTTGGTTCACAGTTACAGTTAGTTAGGAGCCACTGTGATCAGTCAAAAATAAGAAGAATGATGTAGATTTGAAGACTAGAATAATGGCAGGCGTACATGGTTTACTTTACTTATATATATACTTATTATATTCCACTCCTAAGTAAAAATGCGTCTGCTGCCATATTCCTCAGAGTTAGATAAATGAGAAACAAATCATTCTCCAGATCTGGCAGCAGTATGTTTGCTTTAGATCAGCATAAAAAAAAATCGTACTATGGGCAATATGACACATTTTTACTTAGTGGTGGAATATCCCTTTAATAAAATTATGCCCCCATGCTATCATGAAGCCAACACATCGGCATGTGCAAAAAGTTCAACATGTCCACAGGACACTTACAAAAACTTTGAGAAGTTGTTATTAAATGTTTTTAGTAATCTGACCTAATATTACAAGCAAACGTTAGTATCGGCTACATGCTAAATCCAACAATAGCAATTTTACATGTTAGACTAAGTCATAAAGGTGGAAATCCAAGGACAGGTCAGAGCTATGCTCCTCGGGTAAACTCATAAAGTCCCTTAAAAGTGAATGCAGTCATTACTGTCCTTCCCTGTCTGGCACACGCTGGTTCCACCTCCTCCAATCACATTAATTCAACTTCTTGTCTAAGGCTGCAGTCCAGAGAATTTATTTATCAAAGTCTCCCTGTTTGTAATTGCCATAATGGCAGAAAATTGGGGGGGCTTGGTACATTGGATTCAATACCATCTACATCATTTTGATACTCTTGACGCAGCACGTCAACCAATCACAGTGTCTCACTTTAATTACATCAACCGACAACGTTATTAACGTTATGTAGCCTACCACGGTCCGCTAGTGTTTAAAACATCCTGCAGAGAAGGGCTTTGCAAGCTTCCACATAAAGATGTATCGGCGTCAAACTACTCGCTTTGTGAGCGTTGACGCAAACAAAGCGTCTAGTGTTTGGTGTCGACATATTTTAAATTCGGTTTTCAAACTTTATTTTCATTCATAGACATTAAATCAATATACAAGACTAAATTACGGAGACAAATGAAAAGGGAACAGAAAGAAGAAGAACTTATGTTATCTGCTCCTTTTAACTAAAATAACATTTATAAAAATCAAACAGCAGAATTATTTTAAACTAACTTAGAACAATGAGATTACCGGACTGGTTAGCTAACATAAATGATCAATTAATGAAGGAAAGAAAAAAGACATTTTTATTCATTCTTTTCCCTCCCCTTCCCTTCTCATTTATGCAACATGAATCTATATAAGTTCAGCATAACATTTTTAATAAGTTCTTTTAAAAGTAAATATTGTTTTTGCATTCTTACTTTCTGTACTCAATTTATTCCATTTATTTATTTCCTTTATAATTATAAATTATATCATAAATATTTCATATCCTTTTAAGTTGACTTTACTTTATTTATTGTTTATTCCCATCAAACGATAACTTATTCTTGTAACTCCGTTTGTACCACTTCTATCATCTGTTCAATGTTCGTTCCTGAACATCTTCTCACTTACAGCTTTTAAGTGTCTATGTAGGCTTACGTTGTCACACTTTATTGAAAACTCAACTCACTGAATCGTAAAAAGATGTTTAGTAGCCATGTTGCAGAACCATTTTGTAAAAACACAACGACACAAATCCCACAACGATGTGTTCTTCGATAAAATAGAATACGGAACCTATGTAGATCCATCTACACCGTCACTGGCCTCTGGATTATCGTTCCTTTAATGATTGTTTGTTATTCACTTAAAGCGTTTATTGCAGTTCTGTTCCATTCAGATCAATTATGCAGAATTTCACAAAGTACTCTAGAAGACAAACGGATCCAGTTCAGATCCAATCATATTCAAATTCCTAATTTTATAATATCAGACTATACAATACCAAATAGGAAAAAGGACAGCAGATGGCTTACATGAATTTTTACAATATATTCTTGTAAAACAAAGGTAGAAGAGAGTGATGTAGGAATCAGCTTTAGATTTTTGGATTAGCAAAGTTCGAACAGTCAAGTACGGTAAGCAAATGAGCGTGCTTTCATCACTCACCTGCAGTTTGGAGGAGGATCCAGTGTAATTTCCGCCAATTCCTTCTGAATTCTGCAAAGAACGACAAAAAACAGCTAGTAAAAACATGTTGAATTCAACATCTTTTAAACCAACGCCCGGTTTCCACCGAGCGCTACGGCATGTGTTGGTGCGGTTCAGTACACTATTCTTTTCACTGTAAAAGCCGTCCATGGACCCATACTGCACCATTCCTAGGCCCCCCTCAGCTGTAGGTCAATAGGACATTGGTAGCTTGTTAGGGGGCTGCTCTTGTCGTCACAAAACAGTCCTTTGATTGGTGGATTGGTGGCAAAAGACACAAGGTGTAAATCCACTATGGGAACTTCACACTGTAAACCCAAATAAGTTCAGTGAACTCAAACTTTATGGAGGAAACTGAATACATAATAACTTTTAAGTAAACTTACTTAAAAACTATAAGTTCACCATAACTTAATACAATCAAAGCATTTAACTACGTCCAACTCATAACTTATTACTTAAGTAACTTAAATACATTACTTCAACAACTCGAATAATATAAGTTGCGTAAACTCTGAATTGATCTATTGAACACTAAAATCTATGGCCTGCATTTGCATAGCACAAGAAAATAAAGGGTTTTATACCATATTCAGTAATAAACTCACTGATGCTGAAAGGGAGCTTCGTAGCCACAGCTGCCATGGGTCAGATTGACAAAAGTGAAGGTGACATTCTGTCTGCACTGCCAAGCATCACAGCAGACTTAGCAGAAGAAGTGCCTTGCCAAAGGGCACAGCAGCCAACACAATAATAGTGGGGATTTCAACTGGCAACCCGCTGTGTATAGCACAAGCTCCTACCACCTTAGTCATGGTTGCCAACAACCCTTATCAGTTAGTGACTCCTCCTCCTGCAATGAACACAGTCACATGGCCTGACATCTTTATGTTATCATGTCTCTTTACTCAAAACTTTTGATACGAAGATTTCACTTACTCGCAATGTTTAATTTGATTAAACCTATAACTACAGTGAAAGTTGAATCTGGTTATAAATTTTAATCTGGCTTGACTTTGTTGCTACTTTTGATTTCAATGATTATAAAACTTTTGAGCTCATTGTACTTTTGGGTTTACAGTGCAGGGTAATTTTACCCTAGCTTCACAGTATGAGCGAGTCTCCACTTAACCGGGCCGCCAGGACCTTTTTCAGGACCATTTCAGGAACCAACGTAGAAATGCCCCACAAGATTTGCTGGGTGGGAGGTGTGGTTAAAGGGACTACACATAAGTTTAACCACAAATAAATATATATAACATTTTAAATGTCTTCCTCATACATGCTCCAGCAATGCCCTTGTCAGTAGAATGAGCCCTGGCCTTTTCACCGCAGTTGCCTCTATATGCCTTTAAATTCACTTAAATAGCGAGTGTTCGGGTCGAACAAGCACATTTCCTGAATGCTTTCCATGAGCAGCGTACTGCATGATATCTTATCAAACTCAGGTGTAGCATTCGCTATCTCCATCATAAACAGCCATGGAGCGAGAGGTAAGTGAAGGATGGATTCAGCGCAGCATAGGAAGAAAGCTGCGTCAAACACCGGCAAAACTCCAGCCCAGACCCCATGTAAAATTACACAACAGTAACATTTCTTATCCCAGTTAGAATCATGCCAGAAAATCAGTAAATTGTCCAGGATTGGACTGACTCAGCTGTTGTTTCTGTTCGTTCGTCAGTGAGCTCTCACACAGCACACACGCCTCATGCACGAGCTCACCATTCAGGCTGCAGTTACGTGTTTGGCCTGAGGGGGCAATCCCGAGTACAACACTTTCAAACTTCACATAGTCCCTTTAGGTCACACTGATTGGTTTTCAGAGCGAAAAGAGCAGACCTTGCCAAACTGGCTTTGTAAAAATTAAAAGAGCTGCTGGCAAAGCAGTTTATAAGTATATGTATAAACAGAAAGATGGAAACAATCCCTGCTTCTTCTGTTTTTCCTGTGATGTATGCTGATGTGGGCCCCTTTTTGTGATGATAAATGACGCTACTTACTGCCGAGAGACATCTTAGCTAGTCCCTTAAAGGGCCAGTTTTGTGAGGAGGCATAACGGCAGAGAGGAGCAGGCCAACAGGTCGCCCAGTCAGATAAAATTTCCACTAAAACTACCCTGAAGTTACAATAGGTGTAACCAAGTAGGTGTTTGGTTTTAACCCCACCTGCCCAGAGAGAGTCCAACTGGGTCATAAAATAAGGTACAACACTGCTCCAACATGTAACATGACGTTCAGTGGAACCAAACAAAACCTTCCTTCTGAATTTGGACGAACGGAGCCAGAATACAATGTATAATCATCTAAAGCATGAGGAAAACTCCATCTTTGTTTTACAAAGAGACACAAGGCAGAACTGAAGGACAGGATTCACCTTTTAGCGCTGGTAGACAGAAGTTTGGAAGTCTTGCTCATGCTGACTTTGCTCTCTCGCTTCTTTGGGGTGTTTACTTCCTGCTGTAGCTGATGATGGTGAATGGAAGATGAAGAGGAGGAAGAGCTTGTGCTGGCACGGGAATCTTCATCCGACATTCCGAGCCTTGGGAACCAACACGAACACAGAGTAAAGCTTCCATGTAAAACACCAAGGTTGTCAACAATTCAAAGAAATGTGCCTTAATGAGTTTTAACAGGCACAGTGGAAACCATCTAAGCCAATGGTGTCCAGTACCAGTCTTAAAGGTACACTGTCCTGCTGGTTTGATTCAAATGGTCCAACTACGGCCACAGCAGGTCATACAGTTCTACAGAGGCCTGATAATCAACTATTATTTGATAGAAAATAGGGATGTGTATTGGTAAGAATCTGGTGATATGTATCACAATGCAGAGGTGGACGATAAACTGGGATAAATTGTGAAACTATGAGGAAAACTATTTAATTGTAGAAAAACTTTCACAGCATTCCAAACACTCCAACCTTTTTCATACATAACAAATCCAGATTTATTACTGGATCTAGTTGATCCACTGGAATGAAGAAGGTAAAAACAGCCACCAACTAATGGTCATACTTTTAATTTGACCACAAAAATTACTGTTGTCATTAATAGTTTAATTCAAATTCTAAAGGTTAGGTAAAAATTGATACATTGCTTTTGAATATTGATACAATATTGTGACATAAATTACTGCGATATTAAGGTGTATCAATATTTTCTTACATCTCTAATAGAACAAACTGACCGGAGTGTATGTATGATTGACATGCAATGACTTTTCTTGTAAAGCGCCTTGAGGTGACATCTGTTGTGAATCTGCTGTAAAGAAATTAATAAATCTGAACTGAAAAATGAAATGATAGAGGTGTGTTGAACACGGGTGACATAAGGTACCAACATTCAGCGACTGACTTCAGATGCCACTGAACTTAGCGATACCACAGCAGCCGAGATCCAGGGCCTTCCTCATCTCTGCTTTAGGCCAGCCCTGGCCAGTAACCACTGCGCCTGCGTAGGTCAGCTTCCCAAGCTGAATCTTCTTTCAAATATTTCAGATATGGTCTATGAAGAAATCCCTCAATAGGGAGACTTTCCCCAAATAATTTGGGATAGCAAAAATCTGGCAGGGATCCACTGCTTCATGTTCTGTTGACTTCAGAACTTTGATCTCAGATTAGCATCATGTCTGAAGTTACCGTGATCAATGAAAGCTGAACCAGTGGCTGTCCGTCATTCTTCTCAATGACTCGGCTAACTCCCATTAACCACACTAAGAAGTGCTGTTACTAGTTAGGTTTTTTTTGCCTTTGCACACCCAACAATCTTAGAACCAGAATCAGGACTTTTCACGGACACCTTTTCTTTTTTTTTGTCTTCAGGCCATTTTATACCAGCATCATGCTGTCTTAAACAGTCCCATTGATTTAAGATTAACTTCTCTAGCCCACCAGAAATAAATATCATCCACAAAGTCTTATCTACATGAGGTTTCAGACCAGTGAACACATGCTGCAGGTCCTAGTCTATACAGATCTTTAATTTTCTTTGGAGGTCCAATGTAACGATCCCCAACTTTTCTTCTCAGGACTAAAACATGTAAGCTCAAACAGCAACCAGAACCACGGTCAGTGGAAAACTAAAGACTGGCATATGAAAGGCTAAGAAAAATATACAAATCAATGAATAAATAAACAGATTTGAGGATACAGTTATCTCCATACTTGGTCAAAAATGTAACTACAAAACAGACTAACTGACACATGAGAGGTGAATGTATGGTACATTGCCAGGCAGGCAGGAATCCATGTAATCCTTGTTCTTGTTGATGGTTGCAACTTATCTTCAAAAAGATGAAGCTGTGTTAAACATGCAGCCAAAGTGAAACCGTTTCCTGATAACATAGAGTTAGCCATTAGATTTAGAGTCCAGGTAAATCTAGCAACTAAAGTGGAGGCAACCGCTGCAGAGCGCACACATTTGTTCAACGAGGACGACCCTTACGCCGCGCTGTGCAGAGAAGAGGACATGTCTGCTTCTGAAAAAGATGAGCAACGTTGCAAAGAGCCGATCCGGTACGATGTGAGGTGTAAGAAATAACATACACTGGAGCTATGATTTATGGACTGTAATTATTCATCAATGGATTCACCATGGATGGATTTAAAAGCATAGAAGCCATAAAATGAAGAGATTTATTCAGTTATTATTAAGGCTGTTACTTATTCAGTTTAAGAGTAAAATTTAACATTCAACTTTAAATTATTTGTTATTACAGAAACCAACAGAGTCAATAAAATAGTGTGGAGTTACTATTTATAATGTTTATTTGCTTCTTTACAATGAAAACAAGCACCTAATGTGTATTTTTTTGCAGGTGGAATTCATATTTTTCTTTTTTTCAACCTCAATTACTCATGCCCACTATGTTTTTCTTGAGAATTTTCACATTCACAGTATCCCCATAGACCTTCCCATTATATGAATACATTTAGAACATTTTAGACCTTTTAAAATCTGTAAAAAGCCTTCCAGAGTGTAGGTATGCCAAATTTGGAAAAAACTAGGGATCAAGAGGTTAAGGTTGCATTAACACCAGCCCTGTTTAGTCCAGGTCAAATTTAATCTAGTTTGTTTGCCCTGAAAGTCAGATTTGTTTGGAGAGGTGTAAATGCTCACTGAAACTCTGCTGCGAAACAGAACAACGAAATCTAGTCTGCCTAAAAACCTAGGTCTCGGTTTGATTGAAATTAACTCTGCCGCGGTTTGATTGCATGTGTAAATGCCAAGCAGACTGGGACCGAAACAAGAGAAGGAATTAGACTGCGGCGGAGAGCATTCTGGGTAAATAAAACTAGCCAACTGACGTTGTGATGCAGGTCGTGTCTGAATGTTTCTCACTTGGAAGGCATTTTCGTTGTACTCCTGGTTACAATGCCAAATAAAGTCATTCATTCAGCGCCACCAAAGGGAGGGAGGTCAACATGTTGCTCAAAAAGTTTGGTTTGTTTGACAAAGTGCAGCGTGAAAGTGAACTGCAGCTAAAAAAATAAAACATAAAATAAACAGCAACAATTTCTCTAATCAAGCCGAGTCGATCAAACTATCAGCTCTGAGAAGACTGTAAAAGAGCTGACTGTTATTCCGTACCACAATACACACTTCAGACACAAAATCATGGGTTTTATAGGAGTAAGGCGGCACAGCAACATGTGTGAATGTGTGATAGGCGAAGGTTTATCAAAGAATTTCATAAGCGTGGCAGCCATATTGGATTTTAAGGCCCGGGTTGGTGAGAAACCTCAGACTTCAGGTGATTCTCCAGTTGGGTTTGGGTCATTGAACACACCATCAGGTCTATGTGGAGCTCCCCAGAGATCTGGTACGCACACACACACACACACACGCACACACACTAGGGCACGTATCAGTGTTAACATGAAGGCTTTCAGCACAGCGTAGCTTCACACAGAATTTATATGAACGCTGCAGGAGGTCAGCTGGGACTGTGACTGGGCCAGTTCTCCCAGCAGGCCACAACTGGACGTCAACAACTCGAGCTGGACCCACTGGTTCCCGTCCTCAACGCTTTGCATTTTCTCCTTCCACATGACCCCCAGCTAACCCCAGCTAACGCCCGGATCTGTTATTTTTAGCTTGTCGGGCCGTGACAAAGGGAATCCTGCTGTGGAGCGGGACTGGTGGTTCTGGTCGACACCACGGAGGATACACGGCCGCACATCAGCCCTCCGCTCCCCGCCGAGTGGAGCAGGTCGAGGCGGAGGAAAGGCAGAGAGCCCGACGGGACGAGGTCGCGTTCGCTCACACCTCGGCACATTCAACTCTCACCTGTGGTGGTTCGGGAGAGACGGGGTGCTCCGGTCCAATTGGACAGCTTTTAACACCTCTGACCCCAGCCACGACATAAACCAAACCCAGCGTACGGAAATAGATGCGTTTAAACAGCTAAAGGCGTCGATATGCAGCTCATCTGAACGCAGCCAGCCACAGGATGGACCGGCTCCGAACCGTCCGCTGCCGCGAACCCGTGCGGGATTACAGTCAGAACATGATCAGATTGACCGGCAGATTAAAACATCAGCATTCTAAATATATGCATATAGATACCTTTCTTTGTGTGTGCCTCCGCCGCCTGGACGCACTACTGTCAAAACACTTTAATGAGAAGAAGGGAAACTTCCGGTCAACTTCTGACAAATAAAAGCCCAGAGGTGACTACTTACATTCTCTTATCGAGGATCTTATTCCGAACCAGAGGGAGGCATGCAGCGAAACATCAACGACTTATCCGCGGCACTTTGCAGAAAAGAGGGAAAAAAATGTTGTTGAAAGATGGAAGGAGCAGGGCCGTTCATAGATCTTTGAGGGGCAGGTGCTCAGTGTTAAAAAGGGTGAAGAAGAGCAAGATTTTAAAACGGCTTACCAACACATAACTGATAGTACATCCTTCTGATTAACAGCAACACATATGCATCAAGAATGTAATTAGGAATCGCATCATAATAAATCAACGTCATCAGATGGGAACCATGAAAAGCAAAAGTAACCTATTTTTGTTATCTGGTGTGGAACAACGAGCATAGAAAAGCTGGTAGCTGGATAAGCAGGTGTTCTACAGTATCATGGAACTTGGTGTGTCTCACTAAATAAACCGTAATATCTGACTGGTTCACCTTCACTGCAACTCAGCTGCAGCTTTAAAGAGCTCTGTTTTTCTATAGTACTGTTAGCACTATTATTCCTTTAAGTCAAGAAATAAAGTAGATTCATATCTTCAGCACACAGCAATGAGGTAGAATTATTAGTACAATTTCAAATAATTGTAATATAATATTATATTATTTGTAATTTATTTGACAAATGCATTTCAAGTTTTATTAAAATGTTGGCATGTATAAATATCACATTTTGAATGTCTTGAATTGTGACACATCTGGCTTTCTGTTAACTGCAGCAGTCCGAATCCTTAGTTTAGTTGGCTATTTCCAGTTCCTTATGTGAGATTTTTTTAGATGTGAACGGCAAAAGCTATGGGCCCAACCTTTCTGGTTGAGCATCTACAGCAGAAAATTGATTTCATTCACGGCTGCTCGTCTCCCGCCCAGATCTGGTGTGGAGCAATGAGGACATAAAACACAGTTATTAATGTAACTGCAAAATCATGACTAAATGTGTCCTTCACAAAGAGGCTTAAAAAAAAAAGATCTATATTTTTGGCCATGACTTTATTGTTGGAGAGCCAAATGTCAGCAGCCGTGGTAGAAAGAGGAGAGATAATGTTTTGTCTGCATTTGCACGGTGCATTTCACTTTGTCAGTTGCCTCAAGACAGCTTAAGTAGACAGTGTATATAGAAATCTACAAACAAAAATTAGTGCATGGAATAATCTAAGCTCCTGTGGAAATAATCTTGTGCATGGCAGCCTCACTCACAAAGCTGAGGAGTGGAGGCAGAGGTAAATGAGTATTGGTGCATGGCCACCTTGTGACTGACAGCAGCCGGATCATTTTGTTTAGGTAATTTAGAATTAATGTTTACTTTAAAGGACACAGGCATGCCTCCACAGACACCACATAAAAATTATAAAAAAAAAAGAAAAAAAAAGGGTAGGCCTACTTGGGGCATCATGGAGGAAAGGGGCAGCCGCTCGAGCCCCCTTCCCATGTTTGCTATATGGAAGGCCAAAAGGGCCATAATCAAGAAATCAATCATTAACTAAATACTTATCCATCCATTTGCTTCATTCTGAGTCGCGTCGTGGGGGCAGCAGTTTGAGCATACAGACCCAGACTTCTCTCTCCCCAGCCACCTGGGCCAGCTCCTCGGGAGGAATCCCAAGGTGTTACCAGGCCAGCTGAGCCTTCAGCGTGTCCTGGGTCTCCTCCTGTTGGGACATGACCAGAACACCTCACCTGGAAGGCGTCCAGGAAGCAGACCAGATGCCTTAGCCACCTCAACTGGCTCCTCTCGATGTGGAGGAGCAGCAGCTCTACTCTGAGCCCCTCCTGGTTGACCAGGCTTCTCGCCCTATCTCTAAGGGAGAGCCCAGAAACCCTACAGAGGAAAGTCATTTCAGCCGCTTGTATCTGTTATCTTGTTGTTTCGGTCACTGACCAGAGCTCGTGACCATAGATGGGGGTAGGAACATAGATTGGCTCAGCTCTCTTCACCTCAACAGACCGGTACAGCAACCGCATCACTGTAGATGCTTAACAATCTCCCGCTCCATTTTTCCCCTCATTCGGGAACAAGACCCCCAGATACTTGAACTCCTCCGGTTGAAGAAGGACCCCATCCCCGACCCAGAGGAGACACTCTGCGCTTTTCCGGCTCAAGACCATGGTCTGGGATTTGGAGATACTGATTCTCATCCCAGCCACTAAATAATTATTCACCATATAATTCAAAAATAAAAACTGTAAATAAATACATAAAAAATACACTTTACTTATTACAAATGCATCAATTCTTAATTAGTTTTTTTAAAATGAAAATTAAAGTTTGAAACGGATTCTTTCATGCCATCACAGAGCAACAGCAAATGTGACACACTGGTATGTCTCATAATGTCCTCTCTATGGGCTAGATGTATTCAGCATTTTTTTGGACAGACAGACAGACAGACAGATAGATAGATAGATCTGAATCATAGTTCATAATTCATTTTTTCCCTTTTTGTCTCACTAGACTATTTATTTCTGATGCTAATCTTAGCCCAAAAACTGTTTACAGATAAAAACTTGTTTTTCGTAAAACTCTGCCCTATTTGTGATATACAGCTACTTTGCTGTGGGTGAACAGGGTGCCACTCCTTTGGTGGTGTTTGCAGTTTAGCTTCACAGGGAGTCCTGCCTTGAATACAGCTTTCAGTGTGGAAACTAAGTGGATGCTAAGTTCACAAGGGCCTGAAATTCTCTGCACAGTTATTAGCTACAGTCCTCCAAACCTCATGAGGTCATCAGATTAAGAAGAACAGTGTTTAGAGAGCATCATTGGGTGGGTTTCCATGGCCAAGCAGCTGCATCCCCTGGTCCCGAACAGCCTTGCATCAAGTGGAATGAGAAAGAAACATGTTCTCTGGAGTGATGAATCACACCTTTCTGTCTGGTGATCCAACAAACCAGTCTGGGTTCGGCATCTGCCAGAAGAACCCTGCTTGTCTAACTACACTGTGTGAAGTGTAACGTTTGGTGTTTATATAAACTAAGCACTCATTCCCAGTGATAGGATTTTTTTATAGCTTTCATAGCTTCAGCATACCAGAACATTGTAGGACATTTCATGCTCCCAACTTTCCTGAAAAGGTTTGTGGATGCCCCGCCTCCTTTTCCAGCATGACTGTGAACCAGAGTTCAGAGCAAGGTCTGTAAAAAAAAAAAATGCAGATGAGTGGTATGGAGGAAATTTGCTCACCCGGCTGTTAGCACTGACCTCAACCAGACAGATGTTTGAGATTATTAAAGAGGAGAAGGTGAGCAAGATGTTCTGCTCCAACATCAGTGTCTGACCTCACAATTACACTTTTGGAAGGATTGTCATAACTTTATATAAAAAGCCTCCTTAACATCATGGAAACCCTTCCCAGAAAAGCTTATAATAATAATATTAATAAGAATAATAAGAAGAATTGTCAGTCAATTTGGTCTTGCCTAATCTGTTTAAAAACATCTGTTTCCCGTTGGTTGCGGTTATTAATAGGTCAGTATTAGGTGTCTGCTTTTATTTTGTTGGGTCAGGTCAGTATTATTTCCGGTCTCATGATCAACTTTGGAGCGAGAATTTAACACCACCGCTGGATGGCAGCGTGCCTGCTCTCACCGGAAGTCTGGTTCCAGTAACTCAAAGGATGTAATCGAGATGTAATCTGTTTGCTACCCAGAAAGAGACGCTTGATGAGTCTCAAGCAACTAAATGAGAAAGACTGAACAAAAAGAGGCTCCATGAGTTAGCCGCGGGAGGTCAGTGGGGTCGGGGCTCTGAGAGTAGAGGAGGAGGACATCCTCACGTTTACTGGTATTCTAACTGTGAGATTATAACTTTTAATATAGCAACATTTAATTTGAGTGCACTTGATGATGTAGTTTAGGACAACAATTCAAATCTATTTTTCTTTAACAGCAATCAGTAGCAGCAATTTGTTGGTAAATAAATAGAACTAAAGCATTTTTATGTTTATGATTTACTCTTTAAAACTGATCTAATTCTAACTCCTAAAACTCTATGATTTACTCTTTAAAACTGATCTAATTCTAACTCCTAAAACTCCACTTTCTCTTTCCCTATGATGTACAGTGCTTTACAAAGTTATTCCTACCCCTCGACTTTACATTTCTTTCACATTACAACCATGAGCTTCAAAGTATTTCTTTGGGATACAGTTGCGGAGAAGTTTAAAGCAAAGTTAGGTTCTAAAACAATCCCACAGAGCTCTGTTCAATGCATCATCTGACTATGGAGAGAGGATGCCCCACCTGATGGCTTACCAAGGCAAGGATGTCCACCTAAACTGACAGGGTGGGCAAGGAGAACATTAATCAGAGAAGCAGCCAAGATAACCAACTCTGGAGGAGCTACAGAGATCCACAGCCAAGATGGGAGAAGCGTTCCACAGTTCAACAAGTAGTCAGGAGCTTTACAAATCTGACCTCTATGGAAGAGTGGCAGAAGAAGCCACATGCCACGTAATAAAACAACAGTGAGAGTTTTTTTGTTTATAGTTCTCCAATTATTTTCAGCGTTGTAAAGCAGTTCCTCACCAGGACAGCAGGGGGTGCTAATTTTTCAAGGTGGGTCTGCCTACCATTTTAGTGTTGTGTCTGGTTAACTTTATTTTCTTCAACTTGTGAACGCATTGCGCCCTGCAGGAGCAATGGACACAGAAAGGAAATGTAGATTAAGCTGGGAAGCTTTTTACTAGAAGTGCAGCTCATAGAATACAAACACAACGTTCTGTTTTGTTGTTCTCTACAACTCATTGTGTTCAAAATTGTCAAAAGACCACATCAGATAAACTGTCCTTTCAATATAAAGCATGTAGTGCCCAAACGCTGCATTCGCTTCTGATTACAGCCACTATAGAGCACCGTAATGGTGAAATGATCTCTGGCTGTTGCTGAGCTGATCAATCACTGGTATACGCTCTCCATTGACTGAGACAGATAGTTAGAAAATTGGGCTCTATTCCGTCCGTCCTAACGTAGGTGACAGAGAGGCTGTATACACACTGTATCAATCCGTTTTTACGTAGTTTTTGAAGTATAAACTAGGCTTAAGGTTTTGACACACTAGGGAACCACAGTGAGAGCCATTATCCACAAAACAGTTGAGGACCTTCCCTGGATTGGCAGTAACTACCAAAGTTATTCCAAATGTTCATCAGCAACTTATCCAGGAGGTCTCAGAAAAACCAAGATAACAACATCTAACATTTACTGGATCACATGCCTCACTCGTTCAGTTAAGGTTAGAGTTCATGATTCAACAAAAGGAAAGAGAGACTAGGCTAGAGAAGCCTAAGCCTTAGGCTACGTCCACACTAAGCCGGATAAGGTTATACGGGGAGTTAGACGCCTAATGTTATCCACTCAGTACGAGCATTTACGCCCCGTGTAAGGTCGCATGATTGCGCAATCCAATGCCGACCTATGCATGTACTGGGCATGCACGGGGAATAACAAAAAGAACAAAGATTGATGCCCACTGTCGGCGCCTCCTGGATCGCCTCCTGTGTCGCCTTCTCATCCGCAAGTAGGTTAGGGTTAAGTTTGCAAACGTCTGAATTTGCAAAAGAAGTAGTAGCATAGCGAGACTCGTCCCCATCTTTGCTGTTGTCATTATCTGGTGTCTCGTTGTTGTCGTCATCAACTCAGGACGCAGCATTGGATTGACATCGCTGCTCTGATTTAGCCGGTGACCGGATAAATTGCGTCCAGACGTGCTCATTTAGCCGTTGAGATACCAGTTAGACAGCTCTCTTACCCGGCTAATACTTATCCGGCCACAGACCACAAACAAAGCTGCCTTAGTGTAGACGATAGCGGGGTGTAGACTAAATACTTATACATTTAAGGCGTTATCCGGTGTGTGGACGTGGCCTGAGCAATAATAGTGTCCATAGGAAAGCTCCAAGACTGGAACACAAAGACTCATCTCACATTACTAAAAGAAACAACTTTTCTTTAAGACTTTGGGGTAGATATAGCACAAAATTAACACGGTGTGACCAACAAATATGGTAAAATGTCATAGTGGTGACACCAATGATGAAGAATAGATGATGGACAATGTCCAACCATAAGTTTGTTACCTTAATTTAGAGCTCATCCAGCAAGACAATGATTCAAAGAAAACCAGGCTTAAATAAAGTGGTCAGGTCAAAACATGCGGACTAAATTCTGTAAAGTAGAGTGGGACAACATTCCTCCATTTTCATGTAAAATACTTCTTGCCAGTTGTCAGAAACACTTGGTATTGCTACAAAGGGTGAAATAATCAGTTATAAGGTTTTGTCCTGGTTCACACAGCAGGACCTTTAGGCCAATTTTGCCCCGATTCTCTCCTTCCAACACACCCTGAACATCGGGACAACTCTTAAAATAATCCTAACTGATACTTCTGACGTGTGTGGGGTGTTCAGAGCTCTGGTCTGCTCAGAAGGGGGGCAGGACAGCTCTGATCACAAGTCGGAGCTATTTACCATGTTGGATTGTCCTGGCCTGATATTGCATTGTGTTTGGTGTGTTGTGAGGACAAACGATACTGCTGCCGGTTGAATGATGTGTAACCAATCAGATGGCGAGGTGGTAGGCAATATAATCAGTTCTTTTGTGGTGTCTCGTCATTGAATTCTGGCCGCACACCACACACTCTATTGCCGTGTGTGCGGTCTTGTGACGAATGTAAAATCCTGCCGTGTGAACAAGGCCTTACGGTGTGTCCACACTGAACGCGATAGGAGCGACTATAAAGCGCGACACACGCCTAGCTGTTCACGTTGACATTCACACCTTGAAGCGTGTACAACGCGAACTGGTCGCGCTTCAAATATGGTATTTTCACGCGTGAACTGGCCTTCAGCGGAGCTGGGGCTACAGTGCAGCTGGTGGTGGATTATGGACCGAGGTGACGGAGGACAGAGTGGATTACATGTTCGGCCAGGCCTCCGGTAGAGCTGGGACCGCTGCACTGGGTGTTTGGTGAGCTACTGATACAGTCTAGCTACGGCGGAGGGATCCATAAACAGCAGCAAGCCTCTCATAAACACCGGCTCCTCGCTGCCTGGAGAACGTGACCTGCTCGCCCAGTTTGTGCTGTGAAAGTCCAAGCTTCACCTGCCGACACACCAACTACATTTCTGAGCAGCTGTCCATCTGTCTGCGGTTTGTAAAAGTTTATAATATTTAAGCAGCGTGGGACGTTGCGCGGAGAGAAAATCTTTTTCGCAACGCAAATCTGCTTCTGAAGTGTCGCGGGACACCAAGTCGTGCTTCATCGCGCTCCTCCATTGATTTTACATGTAAACCTGAAGCTCTAATCGCTCCTAGCGCGTTTGGTCTGGACGCACAGTTAGAGGGTAAATACTATTTCAAACAGGATCAGGTTTGGTTAAGATAGCTTTCTTTCTTTAATAGATGAAATCATAGTTTAAAACTAATTTTGTATTTATTGATGTCATCTTTGACTACCTAAAATGTTTATGTTTGACAGACAAAACCAGAGGAAATATGTAAAGGGGACAAATATTATTTTACAGGACTGTAGTTTGTTGTGACATACTTTAACAAAAAAACGGGTTAGAAGGATGACGCCATCATCTGGAACAGAGTCAATGTTGTTTGGTTTCCCTCAGTGTGAACGGCTGCCCTGATTATTGTGATTCATCATGCAGACCCGTCGCCTGCTCCTTTACAGACTAACTTTGGCCTTTTCACAAACATCGATCAGCGACCTCTCTGCGAATGCTACGCTACCATCCAAGCGTGGCCGACTTCTCCTTTTCTGCTCAAATCTTCCTGCTGCAGCACAGGGAGGATGAGGACGTCTGCCCCTCCCCCCTCATGTGTCAACCATAATTAACTCTGCCACTGTTGCGCCGCTTTGCTGATGTTGCAAGGCGGTTAGAGACTGAAACCACAGCAAAGCAGCGCCTCCTGCTCAGAACAAGGTGAGTGTGGCGTCTGTGAAGAGGGTCATCAGCAAGTGTTAGTTTGTTTAGTGCTTTAATCTATTTCAACACACACTCACTCACATTCAGAAACACACGCACACACACACACAGTCTGACTGCATTACACTCCAGTGTGTTCCTGCTTGCTCATCTTGTTGCTTCATTCAGTTCGTTGGGTTTTGCCAAAATAGAGGCCTTTTGGGATATGCAGGAATTTTAAATAAAGAAGAAGTAGACACGATCCTCTTACTGATATTTCATAGGAACACAACAGAACAAAAGGAAAGAGCCTATAGTAGAAGGAATTATTTCTAGAAAGAATAAAGAATCCAGTTATGATTAAAGGTTTTTGATGTTTAGAGGGCGGACAGGCAAGAGATCCGGGTGAGTTGTTAAGCTGGAGGTGGAAGGAAGAGTGGTCATACACTGACAAGGGGAAACAGTTCAGGGGTCGCCGTAGCGAACCATCTGTCTCCATTTAGTACTATTCTCTGCATCCTCTGCCCTCCCTCACAGCAACTAACTTCATGTCTTTCACCACATCCATGAATTCTCCCTTTTAGTTTTCCTCCCTGCCCCCTGCCTGGTGGCTCTGATGCCCACATTCCTGATCCTTTCCATCTTTGTCACTCCCAAAGAGAATCTCAACATCTGGAGTCCTGCAACTTCCAGTTCTGTTTCATGTCTTTTCCTCATTGGTACTGTTTCTAAACCTTACAACATCACTGGTCTCACGACTGTCTTGTACACCTTTCCCTTCATTCTTGCTACAACTCTTTTATCACACCTGACACTTTTCTCTACCCATTTGAACCAGCTTGCGCACGCTTCTTCGCTTATTTTCAACACTCTATTTTGCTCTGGACCATTGACCCTAAATATTCAAAGTCCTTTTCCTTCTTTACTTCCACTCCCTGTAACTTCACCATTCCACTTGTGTCTGTCTCATTTACACAGATGCATTCGGTTTGCCTGCTGCTAATATTAATTCCTCTCATTTCCAGTGCATCTAACCTCTAACCCTACCCCTAACCTATTCACTCTAAGGCAGATTAATTAAATTCGGGTGGGTGGAAGGAATTTGCTAGGAAGGCACAAAGGGCTTCAAACAAATGGCTTAAAAGTATAGCAGAGGATTTTTCTAAATTTCAGGAAAGAACTGACCTCTCCACTTTTTTTTAAATGCACATCCACAACAACAAGTCTTTCCTGGAAAGATACAATATAGACCTAGATAACTTCTTGTAGCAGTAATCTGAAAGGCATTTCTAAAGTAGCATGCAGAACTGTAGCCTACCTGTCAAGTTGAAACTTGGCAAGGGAGGCATCAGTGGGGAGCCCAACCTGTGCTTCCAGCACACACCAACGTTGGAAAGAATCTCCTAAAAACAATCTGGTCTTGTTTCTCTCTTCTGAAGGTTTTCTCTTCTTCTCATACACTTTGAAGACATGTTATCTCTTGCAACTCAGCCATTTTCAAAGGACTCAGTGAGTGCGCATTCTCAGAATGATTGACGTTCAGGAGGCCAATAGTCTAGATCAGTGGTTCCAAACTTTCCGATCTCTGACCCACAAAAGATTTAAGAGGCCTATGACTCCAACTCTTGATGGAACAAACAAGCATTTTTTCTGAGTCACTTAAAAAGTGGTACAATGACAACAAAACCAACATCAAACACCAACATATTTGGCAATATATATTGTTTTCATCAATTCAAGTATTTCTTTTCCTACCTTTTCTTCCATTTATAGAATGCAGATGCTTGCTCATTGACATTTCTGGTATTGACATTTTTTCTCAAGAGAATCTATAGACCCCACACTTACATGTTTGTAACCCCAAGTGTAGTCACGACCCAAGGGGCCAACTCCGCCCGCAGAATGTGAAGCCAACGCGGAAGTTGAAAAATTGCAGTTCAGCCCTCATCCGCTGGGGGCTGGCTGCAAAAAGGAGCAACTTCCCATTGACTCCCATGTTAAAAAGGCCAACTTTACATCAAAAATAAACATGTTTACAGCGTGGTTCAAAAAAACATTTTAGGTTAGATAGTTTAGGTTTACCATCATGACAACTCTGAGGGGGGTGAATTTTTTTCTAACTCCTCCGTTTATTTGTAATTTAATTATGAACTTATGAATAATTAGGGGCGTGTCCTTTTGATTGACAGGTCCGTCTAGGTTAACCCTGGTGGCTAATGATGGCTAACTGTAGCTATTAGCTTGCTCCGTAGTCTGCTTGCGGGGAAGTTCTTCACAGCCTGGGACTAACGTAAAGACGTCAGTCATTCGGTGTTTCTGAACTCCACTATCAGTTGCCTCTGCAGTTTTTATTCGGTTTTGGATGTTAATCTACTATTATTGGGCAAAGACGGCTTGCTGAGGTTTTGATGCTTTTATCTCTTTCTACACGCGAGTTGGAGCAGGCGATCGGTCGGGTAGCAGCAGAGGAGCAAAGTCGGCAGGACCGGGACGCCGGGGCAGACCCGGTCAGGTAGAGCACCTCGAGACTCAAGAGCGGGAGACGGTTACATCAGGCTGGAAGACTACAGAGTTGGACTCTAGACAGACTGGATGATCGCTGGTTAGATCAGTACTGGTGTGAGGAACACAGCTGGAGGCATAAACTAATGGATGGCTGATGTGAGGTGAGTCAAAAGCCTTTTTTTAGAGGATCTGAATTTTCATGATGAACTTGTGACTGCTTTTTGCTGGATGTGTTGTTAAGATAAGCCGACTAAGTCCTCACCCTCCTCCGATGGTAATGGAAATAACACAATATCAGGCCGTATTGACCCGACCCATTTGGGTCTTATTATATTGATCTGTTTTCTCTACTCGAGATGTTTCTGCGTCTAAAGGGATCGTTGTTGAAAAACGGGGTAAAAGTCTCTCAACTGCGGTCTTCTGGCTGAAACTGGCTGCAGCCTACTTTAGCTTCAATTAGCTCCCGACTAGCTTCTGACTAGCTTGTAGCTATGTCGGCTCGGAGCGTTAACCCTCCGCCCCCAGCCTCACAGCGCCACTCTCAGCTCCACCTCTTTGCCCATTTTGGGAGTTTCTGAGAGTGACGAGGCGAGTGACGCGGACTTTGGGAACCACTGGTTTAGATGATCCACCTGGAATAAAAAGATCCTCCGCCATACCTTTAATCTGTGAGACATTGAACACAAGATAAATTCCAATTCAAATAAAATAAATTTAGTTAATTTATATAGCACCGATTCACAACAGACGTGAGAATGTGTTCATCAACTGATTTTTTTGTGTGTTCTGGGCAGCGGTATAGAGAAGGGCAGCCTCGGTTTGGTTCCGTTGAAAAGACTGAAGATGAGATCTGACCGAGAGTGTGATGGTATCAGGAAAGGTAGCTGGCAGAAGTGATGGCTGGTATCCCAGGGAGGATTCCAATGGAGAAAGACCAGAAGCTAATAATACACATTTTTAATCTCCTGGTAATGTCTCTTGCACAAACCATTTCCACCTCTCCACCCTTAAAGATGAGCCCGAGGAAGGTTGTATAGGTGATACAAAATTTCCATTTCTCAGCTTTTTCAAAAAGACGGCTCGCCAACAGCCTCTGAAGGACCATGCGGATATGCTACTTGTGTATTCATCCAAATAGAAAAGTACTAATTTATTGAGGAAGTCGCCTATATTGTTGATTAGGATTTGGAAACATCAGAGATGCTAGTTAATCTGAAAGGGATGATTAGATATTCCTAATAAATTCAAGGTTTGCCTTGTAATCGGAAGGTTGCTGGTTCAAGCTCCGGCTCTGACGGTCTCAGTCGTTGTGTCCTTGGGCAAGACACTTCACCCGTTACCTACAGTGTCCGGCAGCCTCGCCTCTGTCAGTGTGTCCCAGGGCAGCCGTGGCTCAACGTAGCTTGCCATCATCAGTGTGTGAATGTGTGCGTGAATGGGTGGATGACTGAATGCAGTGTAAAGCGCTTTGGGGTCTGTAGGGACTGAGTAAAGCGCTATACAAATGCAGGCCATTTACCATGATGCATAACCATGGCACCAAGGTGGTTTACAGCAAGGAGCAGCTGATTCATATTGCAAAAGCTGCAATAATACTTCAACTGAAGCCATAAATCCCTGATGAGTTGAGAAGGAGGAGGTGTGGACGGAGAGTAGGAACGCAAAGGAGATAGAGAAAGAGGAAATTCAAACCATCTCTTCCATCAATCATAAGGGGAAACATGAGATCACTGGCTAAAAAATGGATGAACTCCCAGCCTTTATAAGGACTCGGCCTGAGTATCGGGAATGCAGTGTTATGTGCTTCACTGAGACGTGGCTACAGGATTATATCCCTGACTCCAACGTCTCTCTGCCGGGCTTTCTGACTGTACAAGCAGATTGAGATCTGAAGAGGAGCAGGAAAAGAAAAGGAGGCGGAGTAGCAGTGCTTGTAAACAGATGGTGTCATCCAGGACATGTTACTGTGAAGTGTTGTCTCTGCAGCTTAGATACTGAACTCTTAGCTCCCGTCCATATTATTTACCAAGAGAGTTCACCAATGTTATTTTGGCAGTTGTTAACATTCCATCTTCAGCCATTGCCGACCATGCATGTGATGTCATCAGTTTGGTTGTTGCTAAGCTACAGACCCAGCACCCCAATGCATTTGTGGCAATATCTGGTGATGTTAATCATCTCTCACTCTCTTCTTCACTTCCAACATTTCAACAATTTGTCAGCTGCTCCACAAGAGAAAACAGGACCTTGGATTTGTGTTAAGCAAATGTAAAGGATACTTATATGTCCAAACCAAGACCTCCTCTGGGACAATCAGATCATAATCTTGTCTTTCTCTGCTCTGAATAAAAACCACTTGTTCAGAGGCAACCTCCAACAAAGAGAACTGTGAGAAAATGGTCACATGAAGCTGAAGAAACCCTGCAGGGTTGTTTTGAGTCCACAAACTGGACAACTCTTTGCCAGCCACATGGAGAGGACATCAATATATGGCTGGAAGGTTGAATTATTTTGTAAATACATTTTCATATTTTAGAAAGAAGTTGTTTGTGCTTATTCTGGTGTGTGTGTGCAAATATAGCATTTCATGAGGTTGAACTCTTTCCTTCATAAGATACTGTTTAGTATAATATTCCCTGTCACATGGTTGTGCCCCAAATTGTTTAACAAAATGAACTTAAACTGCAATAATAATTATACTAATATTCAAATATTGATCATAGTTTTTATTGGTTATGTGAACCAAACATTATTCTAATTCCTGTTGCAAAACAGAAAACTAAAATTAAAATAAAATAAATAAAAATAAAAAGGTGAGGCAGAGGACGTGGGAAAACCCATTACATAACTTCGTAACTGCATTCCACAAGAGATTCAGGCCATTTGTACTACATGACTCAGCAGCACCAACTCAATTTGCCAAAACATAAATAGGAACAAATGACAAACACAGTGGGGCAAACAAGTATTTGGCAGCGACTGACTGTACAAATTGTTCAACTTAAAAAGATGAGAGAGGTCTGTAATTTTCATCTTAGGTTAAATTCAACTTTGAGAGACAGAATGAAAAAAAACTAAATCCAAGAAATTACATTGCCCATCCATCCATTATCCACAGTATAACACTTATCTTATCCCATCCCAGGGCAACACAAAAAAATAACCATGCGCGCATACACTCATACCTGAGGGTAATTTAGACAAACAGTCATGATTTTTGGACTGTGGAAGGAAGCAACGCATGCACAGGGAGAACATACAAACTCCATGCCGGACCCCCCGAGGTCAGAATTGGAACCCGGGACTTTCTTGCTGCAAGGCATAAGTGCTACCAAATGTGCCATTGTGAAGCCATTTTGTAAGATTTTTAAATAACTTATTTGTATCATGGTGTCGGTAACGGCAGAGGTCAAATGTTTCTTGTAGGTCTTGACCAGATTTACACACACTGTAGCTAGTAGTTTGGCACATCTTTACATGCAGATCTTCTCTAGGAGCTCTGACGTTTTCGGGTTGTTGTTGGGCAACACGTACTTTCAACTCCCTCTCAGGACCTTGATTGCCGGGCAGCGTGTTTGGGATCATTAGGCACTTTACCACTGTTTAAAGTTCAGATTAATTTTACCAGACATTCATCTATCAGGCTAAATCCTGCTTCTCTCAGCCTCCTGGTCTCCATACAAGATTGTCCTTCTAAGGAATTTGCTAAGACCTCCACATATCAGGATAATTTCACCAGTGAACGGTGCCACAAGTACATACTCAAATACTGGTACTCGTTTGATGGCAAATAGCCTGTACTTGTATAGTGCTTTCTCTAGTCCCTGTGGAACCCAAAGCACTTCACACCACATTCAGCCATTCACCAACATATTCACATACTGGTAATGTCAAGCAATAGTAGACATGTGACTTCAACCCGTTCGGGCAGAAACAAAAAGGGAACGGACAGACTGTCTCTTTATGGAGCAACTGTTTAGACCTCTCCAGCGACTCTTTCTCAAAAAAGCAACTAGGGACAAATCCAGTGACTTTTTATGGCGTTATTGGAGAAACTTTACTGTTTCGCCCAAACAGTGATGGTACTGAGGCCAAAGAACTAACAACACCATGCAGCTCTGCCCACCTGCACGCAAAGGCCCTTCTCAGTAAGAGAATTTCAGAGCAGATATTTATCCCACTAAGTCCAGAATGCTGATAAAATAAATTACGTATGCTGGCTGATCACGCTAAATGTGAATTCAAAATATTTTCTATCTAAATACTAATAAGAAATACTAAACTGACTAAATAAAACACTGATTTCCCTCACTGCTCTTTACTTCACCTCATCTGTGTTGTCTGCTCTGTGACAGATATTAACAGTCTTATATCTCTGTCTAAATTGGACTCTCAGAAAGGAGTGGGAATGAATTAAAATGTTGGCTGAAGCGGTTTATTGGAGATGTTAAATGAGCTTACTGCCTGTATTGTAAGGCTGGTTTTATACCAAGTTTTTTTATATAAAAACATAACTACTTAAAAACATATTGAAAATACAAAACCTAGCAGTTCCAACCCCAACCAGCAATTAATGGTAAAATAAATATTTAGCAAAAAACAAAAAAATAATGCCTCTCCTACAACATTCATTACGATTTCATGTACATTATGCAAGAGCTACTATTTGATGAGGAGGGATGTGTACTTAATCGACTCTTATGGAGGTGAACTGCTCAATATATGGTGATATTGATTTGAGGCCATACCGCCCGGCCTGTTATTTGCATCCTCTCATTTGACATAAAAAGTTCTGCCATTATTAAATAGAAATCAAAATTACTTTATTGAACCCAACGAAAAATTAAGTCTAGCGGCTCTATTCAAATTTTTTCATTGAGTTGTTTGTAAATGCTAATGGCTGTGGAACGGAAGGATGTGCTGTAGCATTGTGTGTTTAAGCAAAAGTGAAGAAGCTTCTGACTAAATAAACTCACTAAATAAACGACACATCTAAATCGAGTTTTTTGAAGTAGTCAGACTAAGGGCTTGCCCCCTGGTGAGAGCCAAGTACCAGTTTTCATGTCACTCAGAAAATCGAATTATTAAATGAAGTGAATTCGACTCCCCAACAATAGTGGCGACATGTGCCTCTACGTGTTAGCCTTATAGCGGTTAGCTTTGAGCTGCATTCAGGCAGAAAACAGAGGCTGGCAGGAGTGAAGCAGACAGAGTAAAAGCAGGATATTCATCACAATGCTTCGTCTCTTCGTCGGTCCAAAGAAGCACCGATCGGAAGCTTCGTTTGTCTTAACCGCCGTATTCTTCTTATAATACTACTACTGATGTTGCTGAGTTGTACTTCCGCGTCTCCTAACTTCCTGAGGAGGGGTGTAAAAACGGGCAGGGATTTAGTTTTTTGTTTAGCACGTTTAGTACAAGTACAAAACTGTGCAAGGAAGGAAATGAAGCCACTCTAGGCTTGTACAGAGTTCCACTCCTGCGGTCGGCTGTAGAGAAATCAGATTCCCAATCGCATTATCTGGGTAGCGTAGTCAAAGTCCTGAAACACCAGTTCGGTTTGTTTCAAGTTGGACATGCATTTCAAAAGTCTGATTTGAGTCGGACTAACGTAATCATTTACTTTATCTTGCTGCTTGTAAGGACTGTTTTTGAATGATGGTCTTACGGACAGGATGTCCAATATTACACATGGCTGTTTCTTGCACAGTTTTTTACTTGCCACTTAGTAAATGGCCTGTTCTGTAATGCACAGACAGACATGTATTTTGTAAATGTTTTTAAATGATCCTGCTCAGCTGCACATTTCTTGAACTGGAATATTCTATTATTAACTTCAAAGTGTTGTAATTTATTTCTTACTGATATTCATCTTTTTTTTATTATCCTGGTGTGAATCTGTCACTTTACTGCTTTTATGTCTGAATTTCCCCAGTGTGGAACAATGAATGGAATTAGTATTTGGTTATGTTATGTAGCATTTAATAGAATACAACGGTTCGTTTTTAGAGATTGTAAAACATTTTGTGTTGGTATTACAACTTTTAATTCCGTCTCTCACAGTTGAAGTTTACCTATAATGAAAATTACTGACGTAACTTTTTTTTTTGAGAGGGGGGAAAAAAACAAAACCAATGACAAAACAAATCTAAGCAAACTGAGAATTACACAACCACAGCACATGGATAGTTATATACATACAAGAACAGTGTCACTGAAAGGGTCTTGGGTTACAAGATCTAGTAATGGTAACCTCAGCCCAAGAATATATCTGCAGACACCGGAGTCCTCACACCTGTGTATATCAGCTTGCTGCTGTATATAATCAACTATATATGTATATCTATATAGACAACATGCACCAAGTTGTCTATATAGTCAAATATTTTGGCACCAGTGGGTGCCAAAATATTTATGCTTTACTGTGTCTAAGTATGTTATAAAGTGCATAGTTTCATCATCAAATCACTCGCTCCTCTGTGGTGAACCAGCGATGGCTCTTTTCTGACAGGAAGTGGGCTCAGAGACGAGCAGTCAGAAGAAAACAGCAGACAGAGACAGCCTGTCACATTACAGCCAGTGTTTAATTCAGTATGTATTCCCACAAGGCAATAAATGTACAGCAAACTAACACCTAATATCATACGTGATGAGCTCACTCCATGCCACGAGTCTGCAGGAACACAAGGATACTGTGACTACACTGCATGAACACACATCCAGATGCCATGCAATACCACTGACCAATGGGGCTAAAACAGAAAACTACACACTCGCACACACTCACTCAGTATGAAAATTTTTACATCACATGACCTATGATAGAAACAAGCACGCTTTTCAATAAAAGGACATGACCAGAGTGGCAACCATGGTATAAACAATGTTTTAAGAACAGCAACATCAACTAGAACAATAATAGTATTAAAGCTTTTCATGACCATATCAACATTCAGTGTATTGGAAAATACAATCCCAATAGACTCTTTGTATAAAAAGAAGCTTTTCAAGTCAGCATGGAACAGATAACAGTTCATATGTCAGCGGGTTGGGCTGGATGCTGGGGATGGGTGTGCTTCCATAGATCCGGAGGAGAGGAAGTGTTGGACGTGTGGTTGATGGGAGGTCTTCACAGTACCGGGGCTGCTCTATGTGGCGTAGCGCTTGGTCCACTGTTTGGCTATCCTGTCGTGCTCAGCTCTGTTGGTCAGGTACTGTGTGGCGATGCTTCCGACCAGAGGGTCAGCTGCAACACAAGAAATCATTACGAATTAGCAAAGGAACCATTAAAATCTGCCAGCAACAGTCTGCTGTTGGGCGAATGTTAGATGTACCACAGTTGTTTAATCTAAACAAATACACCATAGGGAGAATGAGTCCAATTTATTATTTTAAAGAACAACATTTAGCATTCCTGTTTGTTTAACACACATGAATAATTTCATTACTTTAACAACTTACAGTTATTAAAGAAAAACTGGAGAAGCTGAAGAACTAGTCGCACACGGCTAGTATAGGTGATGTACACCAGGCAAAAGGAGAGCTTGAACCTTACATCTGGCCTAAAACTAAAACACATCATGCCAACAGTCTAATAGTGGTGGTCATGTATTGCTTCATGACTTCTCTCTTGGTCTGGAATATATTTGGTGAGCCAACTTTGGGAGGGTCTACTGATCACCACTTGATCATTTTCCTGGGAGTTAATGGGCTCAATACTGTCTGGTTGGATGGAAGAGGAACTCCTTCAATAGGAGGACGTAGAGAAACACTTGGAAGCTATTCAGACACATTCAGTGCTCCTATGTCTGGATAAAACCCCATGAGCGAGTAGAGAGGAGACCAGGAAGAGCCACAATGCATTAGACCAGGTGAAGAGCAATCGTGTTTGTTGTTGGAAACCTCTTTGGTATCGAATCCTCTAACTTCATCAGAGCAGAATTTGACCGATTCTGGTGGACCTCCCCTCACCTAAGAACAGATGAGCAGTTTTTACCTCCCCTGCTGTCTTTAGCCAGTACGTCCTTTGAAATATTGATTTAGCTGCACGGATGGAAGGAAGACAGCGCCGAGACCTATGGTCCAGTAGCTTTAAATAGAAAGCAAAAGTCCAGATGCAGAGAGAAGGCCTTCATCTGGACTAACCAGTTTGATTGGTTAAAACCCCAATAACCAATCAGTCAACTAACCATACCCCAGTTCTACTGTATCATGCTGATAACACTCACCAGTGTGAACATCGTTACTGAGCACTACTTTCTTGTTATTGTTGTGACCTAAAATGGCTGATTGTTCATCTGTTTTGTGAAAAGTTGCAACTAAAGGGGCAAAGTCTTTATTTGTGATTTTCTCTGGTGTTAAACCGTGCGTTCAGAGCATCCATGTAAAAACAAGAAATAAATTGGAGGAATACATAATAAAAGCAGAGAGAACTGCAAAAATGATTTAAGCTGATTAAGCTATCTTTTGTTGTCCATCATTTTGACCATAAATATTCTATTTTCTAAAATTCTTAGATTGACATTTTCAATATTTAGAATAAAAGTCTGTATTCATTTCCATTCATACTCAATCCAACCAAGCAGAACAGAGAATCCACATCGTACCATCACACATCAAGCAGATGAATACATGTAAAGTTTTCTCCAGAGTCAAACCAGTGACTGTGGCCCCAGTGACGACATATCAATTATGAAATCAGATGGTCGAATAAAACATGAACAGTTCACTGACTGTGACCTGAACACACAGTCTACCAACTAGATGTTGTTCTGCTACGGCCCCGCTTAGCTGCATCACTTCAAACTGACAAGTGTCAGTTCAGCTAAAGTTTTTAAACTGAAGTGATCAGAAGTCGGAGAGACTCTGCTGTGACGGTTTAACAGTTCAAGTTTTAAAGTGGGAGCCAGTCAGGTCTCTCTCCTGACATGTAAGAGAATGGAAACATAACTACAGTGAGACGCTCTGATTGGTTGCCGCACTGCGTTAACTGCGTTGGATCCGTCAAAAGTTCAGCTTGTTGAGCTTCTGTGACGCATGCGTTGGTACGTTGCCGTATGAAACGCAAGCGTCGTTGACGGACCTCTGATGTACTCCACCATAGACTCTACATGTAATCTTGCCGCAACTGACGCTGACGCATGGGCTTGGTCTGAATGCAGCATTAGAGGCCACAGACACTACTCAGCCTCATTTAACTTGTTTTAAGGAGATTACATCAAAGTTGGAGCAGCCTGTAGTGGGTTTTTCCACATTCATTTTTAGTGCGACTTAAAATCCAAACCTTCATGGGTTGATAAATTGGATTTCATCGATAATTTTTGTCTGATTTTGTTGTCAGCACATTCAACTATGTTAAGAACAGAGTATTTAAAAAGAATATTTAATTGATTCAGAACTAGGTTCTGTTATTTTAGTGTTCCCTTAAAAATGTTTTGAGCAGTGTATGTTTCAAAATTTGTAGTTTTATTTTCTAAACTCATTCAGGCACAAATCATCAAAAAATCCAATCCTAAATTATTCCAGACTGATGTATAGAACTTGGTTGGGTCTACTATTGGAGATTAACAGTGGGTAATAATCAAGCATTCCCCATGTCTTTTTCTTTTCTCTGTCATCTCCTTACTCTCTGCATGCTTCTCCGGATGGTGATTCTAGACCTGAGGGAAACACTGAGAATATTTAGGATCTCAGGACTTTTTGATATCACCATGTCCACTGCAGAACCAGAGGAGTAAAAGTATTTGGCTACTAACGAAAAGCAGCAGTGTTGTTCTGCACAGACTGTCATAGCCAGTTCATCTGGTTAAAGCTCACCAATAGGGGTCAGAGGTCCAAGGTGTAAATGCAGGTAAAAGAGTCAAAGAGCGCAACGCAGAGCTGGGGATGACTACATCTCCTCTGGAGTGAACATCCAAGGATATCAGACTGCTGTTACAGTACAGCGCAACAGATTTCAGTATGAAATGACAGAGAAAATAGGAGTTCCATCTGCGCTTACTCACCCTGCTGAGCTGCAGGGAGCAAGAGTAAAACTATAATGTGACAGGCTTCAGTGAACATAATCAACACAGAGTACATGTCAATCAGGATGGCAGCGTAAGCTGCTGCTCTCACCAGGGTTGCAGTCAGTGAGCAGGGAGCAGATGGACAGCAGGACCTTGGAGATGGTGAGGGCGGGACTCCAGTTGTCCTTCAGGATGTCCAGGCAGATCACCCCCTGGCTGTTGATGTTGCAGTGGTAGATCCTGGTTCGGAACGTCACCTGATGACAGAGTAAGTTTTTCATCAGAGGGAGGAGTCTCGCTAGCACAAACCTAGAGCACTTTACTTTTTACTAGGGGTGTGAAAATCATGAAATCACGGTTCGTTACATACAGTAGGACAAAAAAGTATTTGGCAGTCACAGACTTGTGCAGGTTGTCCCACTTAAAAAACAGAGATCTCTAGCTTTCCTCATAGGTACATTGTCAAAAATGTGAGAAACAGAATGTCAAAAAAAATTTTTTGAGAAAAAATAAGAACAACCTAGGAAATCACCTATGATTTTTAAAGTACATACAAACATGCAAGGATTTGGGCCCTCAGACCTGTTACTGCTTCTTTAAGAAGCTCCTCTATCCTTCACTTGTTACCTGTATTAATGTCACCCGTTCAAACTCTATCTGTATAAAGACACATGTCCCCACCTTCGAACAATCAGACTCCACCATGACCAGAGAGCTGTCACAAACAGTTTGGTGAGAAGAGATCAGCTGTTGGAGCAGTGATTAGAAATTGGATCAATGACAATCTACCTCGACCTGGGGTTTCATGCAAGATCTCACCTTGTGGGGTACAAAACCTTGAAAACGGTGAGGAAACATCCCAGACCTACAAACTGGACATTGTCCTGAAGAGAGCTGGGGCCACACTAATCAAGGTTACTATTAGTAACACATTACGTTGTCATGGATCAAAATCCTGCCATGTCCAGGTCCGTCTAAGGTTAGATGAGACCAAACCAGAACTCATTGGTATAAACACCATTTACATCCCAGACCACCATAACCAATGTGAAGCCTAAGGTAGGAAACATCTTAGCGCTGCTTTTCTGCAAAGAGGACAGGATGACTGATAAGCATTAAGGAAGGGCTGAATGGGGCCATTTACCGTGGGATTCTGGGTAAGAAGCTTCTTCCATCAGTGAGAGCATTGAAGATGAAAGTTGTCTGGATCATTCAGCATCACAATGATCCCACACACCACCCTACCCATAAAGAAGTGGCTACATATAACGCATTTTAAGGTTCTAAAGAGGCCTAGACAGTCTCCACACATCAATCCAATAGAGAATCTGTTTAGGGAGCTGAACGTCTGTTTCCCAGCAACAGCCCCAAAACACCCCAGCTAGATATCTGCATTGAGGAATGGGCCAAAATACCATCTACAATGTGTGCAAAACTGGTGAAGCCCTACATGAAACGTTTGACCTTTGTCAATGCAAACATAGGTTAGATTATAAAGTATTGAAGTGAAATTTTGTTGTTGACCAAATACCCATTTTCAGCACCATTATACAAAAATATTTGTTTAAAATCCTACCATGTGATGTCCTGGATATTTTTTACATTCTGTCTCATAGTTCAAGTGAAGCTGAGGAATGTTACAGATTCCGTGTTACACAGATAAAATGTTACGATCCCGTTTCATCTCTTTAAGTGGGACAGCCTTCCAAATTGATGGTTCCCAAATATGTTTTTTTGCCCCACTGTATTTGGAGTTTGAAAGTCACAATTTGGTACATTTTTGGTATACCTTAATCAAGAAAAGTGAATACAACTGTGCATATGAATTGGTTCATTTTTACAGGTTTAAACTATTGCTGTGTTGAAGAAAAAAAAAATCGATTATCAATTCTTAAAACATTTTTTTTTACAACTAAAATAGGAAGGGAAAGTCCTTACCGCCATTTTAAGGCTTAGGTCTGAAAAGGTTAATACAGTTTTTCCAGGTGAACTGTTACTCAGCCAGTGTTGCGTCATTGCATTGCAGACATATAATTACAGGAACAGCTCAAAAAACATTTTGATCCATATCAATATCGAACTGGATCCAACTGAATGACCAAATCGTGATAATCGATTTTAACTCTTGAGAATCTGAATCAAATGGATTCTTGAAAATTGAGTCGATACACACCTCCACTTTAAACAAATAATCTTTTTTCTTAATTCCTTCTGTTCAATTCCGGAAATTAAGTTGATTTTATTATGTATGTATACAACTGACCAGAGATTTGATTGCATTTTTAAAGATGAATAAAATACTGTAAGTAGACCCAACCAGAGTTGTGTCTGCTTACATCTGCTTAAAGATAACCACTTGAAAACAGTCTGTTAATGTTCAAATAATTGCTCATTTTGGAATAAAGCATGCTTAAATAAATTTGGAGTTGTTATTTTCACAGCCTATTCTTCCAGATGTACATGCAGAATGACCAGCTGCTGGGAAAATCCCTTCTCATCAACTGGGATTCTGATGACTTGTGTTTTATGGATAATCTGTATTTGGTCTGATTGGATGCTTCTGGTAGCCATGTGGATGTCAGCTGGTTTTTCTCTAGTATCACTGATTTTAGCTTGACATTGCTTCAGGTGAGTCCTTCAGTTCAGTACAGACTGTCATCGACCTTATTGCTGTTGAAAGATGTGTTCCCTGACAGAGATCCTGGTTCAATCCATCTTTCTTTTTTTTACTGTAGCTGAATGAGCAACTAATAATGGTATTTTTAATAATATAATTTAGCGATAGCTTGATGTCCTTGTATGTGGGGTCATTTATCAAAGCTGCTCTGATCAAAGTTGTCCTGCGCTGTGATTTCAGTACATTCCGCATGTGTTCAGGTAGAAAATAGGTCTGGTACTCCTACGTAACAAATCGTTACTTCAGACAGCCACTAACAGCAAAAGGGGGCTTGGTCACATGAGGACAAAAAAGGACAATTCTGTCCAAACAGTCAAGCCCAGTTGTTTCCAACAAAAAATCTGCATTACTAAAAAAGGATGAAGTAAATACAGCACAGTCTCCTGGAAGAAGGCTGCTGACTGAGAGCCAACGCTGCTGCTCTCACCAAGTCAATGCCATACACCTTGTCCTCCGCAGTGTGAAGGTGAAGCTAATGGTCCCTGAGGATCTGACGTAATCAACACACACAGAGCACAGCATCATTAAAGAGTCGCCTCCGACCTCTCTGCTTCCCTCCCTGCAGTTGAAGCTGCTGATATGAGGTTCTGACTGCTGCCTTCTTGCTTCCTCTGCACCCTCTCAGCAACTCGTTTCCTCCTCAGCAGAAACAAATCACCCATGTGCACAAATCTAACCCAGAGTTTCATTCTCCTGGTTTGGAGAGGCTTCCACCCCGACTCGTGATGACAGGCATTAAACTCGACGCTCTCTGTAACATCAAGGCATTTAGATGTGACAAGGAGAGGCAGGCAGGTGGGAGGTGAGCTGATTAATGCTGGAGTTTAGGTCTTGTGTGTGGAATCGTTTCTCTTGTGTTGTTCCAATTCGGCTAATACTGGCAGCCATGAAAGCCATCCTAGGCTCGCTGTGTGGTCTCATTAACTGGCTGTAATCCCATCATGTCTGATGTTAATAGATTATGATGCTGCCTCCGCGTAGCAACAGCTTTAAGTCTAAGCTGCATCCCTTCAGTAAAATGGAGGCTCCTAAACCTAGGGTTTTATCCCCAGCAGTCATCATTCTGAAATTAGAAAAAATTTATTCTAGACAGATTATAACACCATATACACTCACTTGCCACTTTATTGGGCACACCTGTCGAACTGCTGCTTAACACAAATTTCTAATTAGCCAATCACAAGGCGGAAACTCAATGCATTTAATCATCTGGACATGGTCGAGACGGTCTGCTGTAGCTCAAATCGAGCAGGAGAATGGGGACGATAAGTTATTTAAGTGACTTTGAACGTGGCATGGTTGTTGGTGCCAGACGGCATGGTCTGAGTATTTCAGAAACTTCTGATCTTCTGGGAATTCATGCACAACCATCTCTAGGGTTTACAGAGAATGGACTAAAAAAGGGAATATATCCAGTGAGCGGCAGTTCTGTGTGCGAAAATGCCTTGATGCCAGAAGTCAGAGGAGAATGACCAGACTAGTTCAAGCTGATAGAGAGGCAACAGTAACTTAAATAACCAGTCGTTACAACCAAGATATGCAGAAGAGCATCTCTGAATGCACAACATGTTGAACCTTTAGGCAGATGGGCTACAGCAGCAGAATACCAAACTGGGTGCCACTCCCTCCTGCTAAGAACAGGAAACTGAAGCTACAATTCAAAAAGGCTCACCAAAATTGGACAATAGAAGATTGGAAAATGTTGCCTGGTCGATTTCTGCTGCAACATTCTGATGGTAGAGTCAGAATTTGGGGTCAACAACATGAAAGCATGGCTCTATCCTGCCTTGTATCAACAGTTCAGGCCGGTTGTTGGGGTTATATTGGTGTGGGGGACATTTTCTTGGTAGACCCTTAGTACCAATTGATAATCGCCACAGCCTACCTGAGTTTTGTTACTATCCATGCCCATCCCTTTATGACCACAGTGTACCCATTTTCTGATGGCTACTTCCAGCAGGATTATACGCCATGTCATAAAGCTTGAATATTCTCAGATTGGTTTCTTGAACATGACAATGAGTACATGGTACTCAATGGCCTCCACCGTCAACAGATGTCAATCCAATATAGGACCTTTGGGATTTGGTTTAATGGAAGATTTGCATCATGGATGTGCAGTCGACAAGCCGCAGCAACTGCTTGACGCCATCATGTCAATATGGACCAGAACCTTATCAAGTGGCCAGTTAGTATACTCGCATTCAGTTGGTCATGCATATGCAGAATGATAAAAGTAAATATATTTAAAGAATGTCAGCTGACTGCATTGAGTTGACAGCACAGTATGTGGAGAAAAACAGAACATTTTCTGGAAGTAAATCTATCATAAATAAAAGTACTTTTTCATTTTCTTCTTATAATTGCTCATTCTGTGAATTTATGAAAAAGATCAAGAAAAGGACATAACTTTTTTGTTTTCATGCACGGTCTGCAAAAAGGCTTCCATAAGAAGAGTTAGCACAGTCAGCGCTACCTCTTCTTTTTCTGGGTTGGCTGGCATATAAGCTGCTTTATTTGGCCTTTTTCTACCCTTTTAATATCAGTGTTAACTAAAAAAAAATATAAGAGCCAATATCAGAAATCTAACTATTGCAGTAAGTTAGACACTGTGCTGGGTGGTGCTCCTCCAATCAGCCCTCAGCCGATATAAGACAACACATTTGTCAACATTTAATTTATTTAAGAAATGTTTTAAACAAATTAATACAGTAAGAGGTCCAGTCTGTTTAAGGTTTATATCTATATGAGAGAACAGGACTGAGGCTAAACCCTGCTATTTGGGAAGCAGTGTCCTTTGGTTCAGTTATTTCTCCCGTTGCCAACAGCAACACCAGTTAACACATAAACACACCAGCTAATCCAGAAGAAAAGTGAGAACTGAAGCCACTGTGCAGCAGCAGGGTTTGGGATCAGCAACTCCATTGAGTAATTGAACACTTTTTCGGTACAGGCATCAAAAAAGAAAGAAGACAAATGTCCTTTTCTTTATCATTTTTATCGTCACAGAATGAGCACTTTTGAATAAGAAAATGAAAAACCAGTTTGGTGGATTTCTTATTTTATTTTCGACATAAAGATGCCAGTTGTATTGTGAAAATAAGAAAAAGCATTTCTGGTAGTGTGTTTTAATTTGAATTATATGATTATATGAGATCAAATGTTTAAAAGGAGATTTTTACAAATTAAAAACTATTAAACAGAATTAAGATTTCACAAAAACTCAGTAATAAGTGTAGAATTATATAGCATAGATGGAACAAGGCCAAATAATTGATCATTAAACACGTGGAATTTACCCATCATAATTCACATCAGCAGATGTGAGTAGCAACAAGTTACATTTACTCAACTACACATATTTGAGTAACTTGTTGCTTTGCGGCACTTTTTACTTTTACTTCAGTCATATGAAGGGATTATACAATACCACTTTTGTCAAACCAATACAATACCGATACTTGGATCTGAGTACATTTCGATACCGAGTACCATTACGGATCCTTCTACCACACAAAAAATGACCCGACACAAGTAAATTGGAAGACAGCTTCTATTTTCTTCTCTGCTTGTTACAAAAAAATTAAATTTTTTTTTTTATAGAAATGACAACAAAACTAAAATTTCAAGTGAAAAAATTAAATATTTTTCTGAAATTATTGGAGCCGTTACACATTTTAAGTATCAGTTCATTGTACTGGTTAACTTTAACCGATACAGTACATAAGAACGGTATCGGCCCAGATACCATTATCAATACATCCCTGGTAATATTATACCAAAGTTAAGTCCCTACTATTAGAGTACAATTTATGGATACTCTTCCGACTACAGGCTCAGATTATAAAACGTTATAAGCTTAGTTACCATAAATATGCAGATGATACACAGCTCTATATTACAATGTCACCAGGTGACTGAACTCTTTTATACATCGAGCAGATGCATAGATTAGATCAATGTGTGGATGTGCTCTAGTTTTCTTTAGCTGAATAAAAACCAAACTGAAGTTATTATTTTTAGAGCTAAAGAGGAACATTCGAGAGCTTCAGTAATTACAGCTAGAAACTGCTGATCAGTTTAAAAATCTGGGTGTAGTGATGGACCAAGCCCTGAACCTTCAGAAACACATATAGAAAAGGGTTATTAGAAAGTTGGCCTTCTTTTACCTGAAGAACATTTCTAGGATTAATGGACTAAAGTCCCAAAAAGACTTTAAAAAACTAATCAATGTGTTCCGTCTTTAGTTTAATTGATTACTGCAACAGAATCCTGACAGGTCTGCCTAAAAAGGAAATCAGACAGCTGTAGCTGATCCAGAATTCTGCTGCTCGTGTCCTCACTTAAACCAGGACAGTAGAGCACATCAACCCAGTCCTTACAATGAGTCCCTATAGCTCAGAGACTAGACTTCAAAATCTTTTTACTAGTTTATAAATCATCGAATGGCTTAGCACCTAAATACATTAAAGATCTGATCTATTCTGCATACCTAAAGCAGATTGCGAATACAGAAATGGATGAATATCTATCACACTTCTTCCTGTGTGTGGTTTTAGTATGGAGATGGTCTGCAAATCCATGCTAAACACACTCTCAGCTCTCTTCCTACCCTATTCCCACACTCAGCAGTCATTTGGAAAAATGGAATAAAAGGAAACCAAACAGCATCATGGCTAAACAATCAGATGGATTAAAACAGTTTCCAAGCTTGCTTCAATATGCTCTATGGAGTGTTAAACAACCTTGTTTGAAAGCAATGTCACTGGGGAAAAGAGCGTGAAAACTGTGCTCTTCAGCAAACCAATATAGAACTCAAACAAAAAGAGACGTGATGTCCTGATCTGTCCTCAGCCTCTACCTAAGTGTATCGGTATCAGTCTAAACTGTTTTCTTCATCCTAACATGGGTGAGCGAGCCTGTGAAGGGAACAGCTGCTGCCATCTGATTGGTCACTGAGTTGTTGGATAGCAGATCTCTCAGTCTCTGAGGAAAAACAAGGTAGCAGGAGGCCAAAAAGCTTAAGTGAGCTCAGTTCCCCCTCTGCATGAGCTGCCAGGAAAGTGGCTTTTGGAGCAGTGGGCAGGCTCATCTGGAAAACCGTTTCTGGTTGAGCACCATGTTATAACTGCAGGTCAAATCCACTGGGCTACAGACAGAAATATTACACACATTATACTTTATCTTCATACACCTGTTCATACACAGCTGAAACTAGATCTCACTGTCTGACTGCAAAGTAGACAAGGCTTTACTTGTTCGACAAACAAGAAATATTCTTCCAAATACTGAGATGTAGGTCAATTTATGAATTTGAATATAGCAGAAAAAATATAGATTTTTCCTTGTTACCAAGGAAGCTTTAACCAATTGAAATAATCTTGGTAATCCAAACTGACCTCAAACAGGTCTGATTTAATGTAAGAGTGAGAAAAAAAATCTCTTTTTTAGAGTGTTTGCAAATATCTGGTTTCAACTTTAACTTAGAAGTCCAGCTACAGCTTCAGTTTAGTATTTCTCTGCTTGTCACCACTCATCCTAGTTTACACTGTCCAACTGTGCTGCCAAAACACAGAAAGGCAGTGAAGTAATGCATGAAAAACACATACAGAGCTCAAGTCAAAGTGAAAGTTTCAACATACTGATTGGTCAAAGACCTAGATTAACCACAAAAAGGGAATGGGTAAAGTTAGTGTTTACTGAATTCCTTCATAAAAGCAGACCATGATGACTGATTTGTTCTAACCATCAGTATGCGGTTTTACATCACCAGTGACAAGAGGTCGGGTGCAACAGAATCTTCATCCTAGCCTCTTTGCTCTGCATTTAGAAGTTAAAGCAGTCAGAAACAGCCTAATCAAACTCAACTGTCATTTACAGCAAAATAAATAAATAATACTTTCCATTACATATTCTCTCTCAGATCTATTATATTGTTGATGGAAACATCCAGGATGCAAATTTATTAAGGCCAGCTTCACTGTAAGCCTTTTCAAGGCTCTGTTCTGTGCTTACACTGGTGGGATTAAAAAACATTTATTGATATCCACAAAAAATGATTTGATGACTATAACTGAAAAGTTTAAACAACCAGAAGGAAATTTGAAGATGTTCTGAACTGGCTACAAATGAGCTGAAGAGAGGGGTGGAGAGGCAGATGAGGAGGAAGCTGCAGGGCATTCTGGATAATACTAAACACCCCCTCCATGATGTCCTGACCGGCCAGAGAAGCAGCTGCAGTGAACGATTGATCTCTTTGAGATGTAGGACTGAGAGGTTCAGGAGATTGTTGGTCCTGCAGCTATAAAACTATTCAACAGAGATATCAAACATGTTTCCTAAAAATATTTTATTATTATTATTATTATTATCTATCTATTTGGAATCTATTATCTATCCCCGTTGGGTGACACACTGCCATTGGGTGGCGCTAATCTACATTCTGGCTCCACATGAAATGGAGAAGAAGAGAGTTTATATAGGCACCTCGCAAGCGGAAGTTCGTCCTTCATTCACTCAGAGGCTCTGATCGGGAAGGGCCACATAAAAGAACCTGCCTTCGTGGGTGGAGGAGGAACTCATTCAAGCAACACAGAGGTAAGACTGATCAGGTGACTGAAAAACACTGATAAACAAACCCCGTTGTTCTGCCTGAACTGCATGCCTGAACCGGCTGGAGGCCATGTCCCTTCGTGCCACAGCGGATAAGAATTGCTGTGCTGGAAAGCTGCCAAAATGTACTGTTTCCAGTGAAAGAAAGTTGGGGCTGATAGCTGTCAAGACAAATCGGAAGAGGCGGCAACGGCATCTCCAATGACCAGCCGTCACGTAGCTGAGCTGAAAAAGGAGGGAAACTACGTCCATGGCCAGACGTTCCCGGTGCTACCAGCCTGCTAATTAGCTTGGCAACCCCTTTGTTAGCCAGCCGGCTAACGCCCATCGAGCATCCCCCTCGACTACAGAGAAAACTGGAAAAAATTAATCGTTTAATAAGTTTAGGATCACTAATCCTAAAGGTGTGTGATTTACTGTTGTTAACTTGTATAAGTTTTCATTTGCTATTTTTGGGTTAGCCAGGCTTCGGCCTGAAGCTTCAATCAATCAACAGTTCCTCTGATGACCTCATGAGTGTTATCAGTGAGTTGATACAGATATACAGACAGACAGACAGACAGCCAGCCGCATTGCACACTTAAACCTCTTCATTGTGAACAGTATTCTGTGGAACTGGATGATGAATGACATCAAGGGTACCTGAGCATTCAAATTGGCACAGGTTTAGTGTGAACAGGTGTGTCTAGTCAGTACAGAACTGCCCTACATTTTGTGAATGGTACAATGGCCAGCCCATACTACTTGAATAACATCATTAATCCAGTCGTTGTGTCCCTGCATGAACAACACAGGCATGATTTCCTTTTCATGGACCACCATGCTCCAGCTGATCTACGCTGCATCATACGGGAACTGCTGCTGTAGACTAGGGCACCTCGAATGGAGTGGCCTACATTTTCTGCAGATCTGAATCCAATGGAAAAACTCTGGGATCAGAAGGCTTCTACATCTGGACCCTAGAAGCTCAATGACCCGAGGGCCGTCCTTCAAGACGAATGGGATGCCAGGCCTCAGCAGATACGCAACTAGTGAACAGCAGGAGATGTGGTTGTCAAGCAGTTGTTAATGCTATATGCCACTTTGAGCTTTTTTATTGTGGTATATACTTTCATGGTATGATGTTATTTTAGGGTGAAATTTAAGTTGTTCCCTAAATTTCACTAAACACTGGTAGATTTGGCATAGACAGCTGCTTTTAACTTAAACATTTTTCAGGACAAATTAGCTGTAGCTTGTAGCTTTTAATAAGCTACAAGGGTACACACAGATTTTTCTGCATCTGCACATGCCAGTTTATAACAAAATAACATTTCATATTTCTGTCAGTTCATATTCAGGGATCCTTTTTGTGAACTGAAAATGTCTGCAGAAGAAATATTCCTGGTTCTCTGTGTCATCAGCTTTTTAAGCTGTTTGAGAAACAGCTAAAAATTGAAATTTCTAAGTTAAACCAACAGATGTAATTAAGAAAGTGTTATCTGAAACCAAAACTGAGAACAACAAACAAAGAAAAGCATATGTGGCAACTGCTGAAGTGACGCTTTAACATGCTCTGTGGCTATCTTGAATGATTCACCTGCAAAGCCACTGTGGCCAATTCAGCAGCATTAATACTAGATTCATGTTTTTAGATCCCTTCTAGGAATCTTTTTTTTTCCTTACACAAAGCGCCAAGCAAAATGTCTTTAAATCTTTATAAAAACAGTTGCCAGTATTTCCTTGCATGAGCAGCAGGAAGAGGCTTTCCGGATGTCACTTTTCCCTGGCAGTGCCAGTGGGAACTGGCAGCAAAACGCCCCAGAAAATCTGAACTAGAGCAGAATGAGTTGTGGTACATCATTAATCTGTGCACAGCTTTGGAGATGCGGAAACACTGGGGGTCTGATGTGTTTGGGTCAAGAGACAAGACATGCATTAGATCAAAACTACAAGAGAAATTGCTTTTTTGTGTTTTTAAAAATAGATAAATGTCTTCGCAAATCATATAGTGTTTTAAATGATATTTTGTTCAGTTTGTCCAGTTAAGATTTTATCAGTATAAATTTGGAATAGTATAAAATGACAAGTGTAGAACTGAGGTGATTACACGCAGTCCTGGCTAAATGGTGAAATGTCCCTTTACCGAAGCCTCTGGTTCATATACAAACTTTCTGAAAGCCAAATACAGGTTCAAATGGACCTTGTTTGTGTTTTCTATAAAGGTTTGAGAAATCAGAACTTTTTGAGTTATCTTGCTAACAGAAAACAGACAGATGGCAAAAGGATACTTCCTGGCAGAGGTAATTTAAGGTTGAATATGGATCAATTTCATAAAAAGCTATATTATATATATAAAAATAACCTCCACAGGGCATTTAAATGGGTTCAGGATGAAAGTACATTTCCTTAAAAAAATTATATTTGAATTAAAAAATAATAAAATTTACATTTGATACAGGCAAGACAATGGTGCTATGTAAACACACGTGGAAACGGCAACTTTCTTCCAGGATCGGTAAGCTAACTCACTTGCTAAGTTTGGCTAACGTTAGCTGTCAGTTAAACTCCTTCACGATACATTCCTCACCGGAAATGGTTCAGGTTGGTCACTGGGCGTATCCGCAGTGAACCTGGCTCGAATGATTTTGCTATTGTTGCACCTACAACCTAGATACACTAGATGTCGCTATCATACTCATGTTCAGTATCCAACCTTTAAATCTGTTAGAGTAAAAAAAGAATCGAATTAATGTGATTTAAAATAATGCACCCCCAAAATCCTGCAATGCATGATGGATAGGACCAGCCCTAATAAGGATAAAGATAAAACACCTTACATGAAATGTATCCAGCAGACAAAGAGACCCCGTCGAATAAAGTTAAACTAAAAGAAAACAATGTTAAACCTAGGCTGTATTTAAGTGATCCCTTCAGCTTCGGCTTAAAAAAAAGGAAACAGCATTATTATGCGTTTGCCCTGGAAGACAGCTTTGAAAAATTCCACATCAATCCTGCGCAAGCATGTAGAGTTAAGTTAGACTAAACTAATTTCAAAGTCAAATAATAGTTTAATAAAAGACTGTGCTCAAAATAACCAAAGACATCAGTGAAAGGCATGAGTAAACGTCCTTCTTTTGACAGACCTGTCCATTTTTTTCCACATTCTGTCCGGGGTGTGAGGTGCATCTGGGATTCTCAAATAAATTAAACAGTACGGCTTTATTCTTTATCAACAAGGACATGTACTAATGCTGGGCAATTTGTTGGAAATTATGTAGAATATGTATAAATAAAATTAAAAAAATCATCTTTTAGACTTATTAAGATGTTATAACTTAATTTTCTTATACAAAAAATACTTTACTGTAAACTAGCAAGAATGAAATAGATAAATTTTAAAAATAATCTGCAGCTCAAAATTAATAGGAAGTTCTAATAGTAACAATCTAAAGGATGGACACAAGGAAACAGTAATCTAGAAGTATATTTGGGGAGGGCAATTTTGAAGAAAAAAAAAAACTTTAGCAGCTGCTACTTTTATTTTAAATGTTTTAGTATGATTTTATGTTCTAATATTTGATCGGTATAACAGCCTAATCTAAAAAGTAGTTTTTTATTTAGAACAGTTTAGTCTTCTTTTGGTCATTTCGGGAAAGTCAAAGCACTTGTGACTGTCAGTGTTATCTTGATTTATACATTTGTAGTTAATCTGCAATTGCAAAAAACAACTACTTTGAGAGTTAAGTCCCATTATCTCTCTTGCATTACAAAAGACAATACCGCTATCAGTGAGCCTTTTGTGGTCAGCCTGTGGCGGCAATTACACTCGTGTCATGATCAATGTATGATCTAATACATGCGTGATAAATACAAAGCGTGATCCTCATTGTTAAGTCCAGCGATGCAGCAATATTGGGGTAAATATTACTATCAAGCATGCCGTCATGAATGCCGACATATTTGCGCCTCGCGGTACCGCCAAGGCGCATTCATAATATTTCCATTGTGATGGAAATATTACTACGACATGATGTGTCTTTTGAAAACGCCTCGTCTTACTGCGGTCAAAAAATATAACCAAGTAATCTTTACTCTCAGTACATTTTAAATACTTTTCTTTTTACCACTATGTGGATACATATTTGGACTAGTAATTGTACTTGAGTAAAAGGGGCGGCGGCTATGAAGTAGGAGAACAATTTTAGTAGCTTAAAAACAGTGAAGGAAAAACTAAAAGGAAATTGTGTCAGAGTGGGCTGCCTAACAGTTATTTGCTACAAACTCAGTTCATGAGTTTCATGTGATCTCACATCACTATTCACATTCTGGTTTTGATTTACAAATGAAGAAACAGAAATAACCCTCAGTGAATCAGACTTATTCCTTTGCTCACTTGCTCCCTGTTCTTGTTTTCTAAAAACAGAGTTTTGGTGTATAATCATTCCAGTCAGAAAAACAAAGACTAATAGTGACATTAATGTCCAAACCTGTGAGCACTGCTGTGTTACTGTAGGAAAAAGCAAAGAAGGTCATCTGTTCACAATGGAGCCTCACACAGCCGGAATATATGGTGAAAAGCAGAGAGGCAGCCAGAACAAAGCTAGCATTGTTCAAAGCATCGACTCAAACCCAGGAGGGCGCTGTGTGGAGCTGGAGAGAATGACTTACCTTGGGTGGTTTGAAGGGGTAGTCTGGTGTGAAGGCAATGTCCAGGAAGAACACTCCTCCCTCGTACACGGAGCCTGGAGGGCCCAGGATGGTGGACCTCCACTCATAGATGTTGTCTCCTTTAGGGCCGGCGCTGCAGGTCCAGAAACAGAGAAGAGCATGATGGGAAAAGTTCTCATCCATGAAACCATTAGGAGACAGGGCCTCAGTTTATATGAGAAAGAGAACACCAGGAGGATGAAAACTGTCCCTGCAGGAGACATATACACCTTGACCCACACACACACACACACACAGGTAACTAGTAAGTGGACTGTACTCATAAAGCACTTTTCTCGTCATACTGACCACTCAAAGCCCTTCACAGTGGAGCGACATTCATTCACAGATACAGAGCTCAGTAGCTCCTTAGCAAAGAATTATTTGAACGTACAATCCTCCAATTGCAAGACAACTACTCTACCCACTGAGCCACAGTCACCTCCGGTGCAGAGACGAACAGAAAAGTGTTGATCAGAATTTAACTGTAGGGCAGCTAGCTGCTGCAGCATTGCACTGTCGGTCGTCCCACTCTGCTACACACACAAACACATTCTTGTTTTGCTTGTACTAATGAGGACCTTCACTGAATTTTTCGGGGATGACCCGGAATAATCGAGATGCAGATTCGATGCATCGGTATGCAGAGCCTGATTCGACCACCAATCTAAAGGTTGAATCTTCGCAGGTGAAACGAGCATCATACCATGTGGTAGTATGGCGACGGTCAATGTCTAATGGCTCACAGGAGTACTGGTTTTATACGGATTATATGAAGTTTATGCCGACCGTAAATATGATAATTCTGTAAAACTAAACATGATTAGAAGAACAGTTAAATAATTATTGAGATGGCACCCAGCAATTTACTTACTGGAGAGAGAATTTTGTTTGTACTCCTCGTGTCCTTTGCACTGCATCACCACAAGGGGGCCATTTTTGTAGCTCTCATTATTTCAGGAAGATACAGACAACAATGTAACGGTCAGGGCAGACAGGACACTCCTGTGCACCGCCGTCTCTAAAATGGTGCATGGACAAACACCACCAAACACTGACAACATAACTCACAGGATAACTAAAGAACACAACTACATTTGGAAGACAAACTATTATGTAAAACGGACAACTTCTGCAATTAACACAACACATTACCCATTAGTCATTGCGGCGTACAGGCGTCCCCCGAGCAGCCTGCACACAGATCATTCGACCATCGGTTGACTATAGAAAGATTCAACAGTTCTGATTTGAATGTGTAAATCCTTAGTGGGAAACACCCCTATTACATTTTTTAGGCCTCGTCTACACTGAGACAAAAACAGGTGTAACAACAAACATATCTCATTGAATACCTGTCTCATCCACAAAGAGCCGGTGTTTCAGGACACCATAAATGATCATTTTTGGTATCCTGCTCAGTTACAACGCCCCTTTGAACGCCGAGCAACAAAGATATTTCATATCCTGTTATTAACATTTCACCTTCTTTAATATACAAAGTACTCTCACATCAGTTCCTTTTGTTCTTTCTGTGTCTCTTCTCTTACTTCTCAAACCCAAGATAGTCGTGGCAGATGACCGCTGGTATTGACCCAGGGGCTCCTGGAGGCTTCTTCCAGTTATAGGGGAGTTTTTCCTCTCTACTGTTGCTATATGCTAGGGATGCACTGGGGCCAATACCGTTGATATTTACTCTATCTATGGAAACTGCAATAATTTCACAGAAATTTTTGTTTTGCTGTCATTTTTATTAATATTTTCTTTTCTTTCTGACTCACCAAGAATATGGCGGCTACTAAAAACGTAAGCGGCCGATCTGTGAATTTGTGGACTGATGAAGAGGTGGTGCTTTCTGAATGTGGATATCCTGCCTCTGTTTACTGCCTGAATGCAGCTCGAAGCTAACCGCTATAAGGCTAACATGTAGGGGGGGAAATGTAGCCATTTATTGTCAGGGAGTACAACGTACTTTACTTAATTCGATTTTCTGAGTGACATGTTAACTGGGACTCGGCTCTCAACAAGAGGAAAGCCCATAGTCCGATTTCACTAAAAATTTAGATGTGCATGTAAACGTACTAAATGACACAATACAATCTACTAGCATTCCTTAAAAAGAAAACTTTTAACTGATTTCAAACAGGCCATGAAAAACTGTAATTTTCCGGACTTTGCTTCACTTTTGAGTCCGAAAGCAACCTATAATGGAAAATCCACTTTTTTAGCCCTTAAATGCATGTAAATGTGTATTTTGGGTGTTTAAGAGTGCAGACAACTTACATCTATTCTCTTCTGGTGCTGTGTTTATATCTTTACATTCTTTTTTGGTCATATTTTTCAGTCTGTTTAGTTTTCTCTATTCGCTGTTATGTTTTCTTGTCTATTACGTCACAGCATTTGTTGTTGAACTGCCAAATAAGGTAATGAACTTCCGGGGAACCAATTTCGTGAAGCCGCCATTTTTTCTCCCCCACAGCGATTTTGTAGTCCAAGGTCAGTCATGTCGAAATTACAAGAAAGAAAGTCAAAATGTTCAGTTATTGGGTGTATTAACCCACAAAAAGCCCTACATCGACCCCCAGCATCAGAGCATCTGAGAAGTGCCGGGTTACATTTTAGTTTTAGTGGAAATATACCGACATCCGTGGGGAAAGCTCCCCTCGTAGCACTTAGAGTGCTTCAGCAACCTCGGTCTTCGTCAGGAGGGATTTGCCGAAAGACTTTGTCTGATAGGGGTCAGTTTCTTCTCTCCACAGAAACGACGGACAAAGCAAAGCGGTAAGCTTCAAATAACACTAAACTAAACTTTATTTTAGACATGATTGTTGTGTGTTGATATGTGGTACGGGCGATTGTTTTGATAGTTGTAGCATTGTACATTCTGCTTCTGTTAGCGATGTGTGCTAGCTTTTAGCTGAGGGTATAACTGTACTGCATGCTTTGAATAAAATGATTTGGCTTTTTTTGCCGGTTTTTGTCGTAGGGTACACATGATGTACAGGAATTTAGCGACGATCGCTTAGCAATAAAAAGTTTATCTGCCGGTAGTAATCGAATCGCTGCTATCAGACTACAAAAATATCCAAACGGGGTGGAGCAGAACGCTCTGTAACCTGGAGGGGGCGGGGCATGAAATGTTTCGCTCACATTTAAAGGGACCGCACCAAAATGAGTTGCTCTAAAGATGCTCCTCTGAACGGTATAAGGAGGGTCTGTGGGGCTACAATAACATGGAATTCAGACCAAACCACTGTGGTTCTACTTTACATAGACCACAAGTGAATGATTTACATGTGAAAAGGAAGGATTAAAAAGCATGATATATCTCCTTTAAGGACTCTGTCCAGCTAACCTTTACCAGTATTTTTTGCAGCTGAAGACCTATTAACAAGAGTGGTGTAGCGGTAGGGTGTTTGCTTTCAGATTACCAGGTAAAATTCCGGAAAAGCTGGAGGGGTTTGGGGCAGGGAAAGCTGTAAGCGCACACACTGATGACATGTATACAGTGGTCCCTCGTTTATTGCGGGGTTACGTTCTAAAAATAACTCGAAATAGTAAGTAGTCATCTTCATTTTTTACAATTATATTTGTTTTAAGGCTGTAAAACCCCTCGTCATACATTTATACACTTTTCTCAGACATTAACATTTACTCACAGTTCTCAGTAGTTTAAATACTGTCAAAGTTCAAGCCTTCATAGATTTTAAAACATAAAACTATTAATATGCAGCGGCTTCTTTGTCCGTGCGTCGCTCTGGTGCGTTTTTTTAGGCCTCAGTGCAGGAATCTGTTTCTGAGTGAGGAACATTATGGGTAGTTGATCGTACAGTTTTTTTTCTTCTGGACGAGAAGATTATCATAGGCAGACATAATAACTTCAGATCCAATCAATCAAGGCGCAGAACACAATGCACCTTAGTACGCTCTAAAGAAAGCATGTAAAATTGAACATGAAGGGTAAACTGTGTTAAACAATGGATCACTGAATACCAAACGCTGCTTTACACTCCTTTAATTTAGCTTCTATTTTCCATTCAGTTTTGTCTTCTAAGCTGATGTGCTCAGAATTGCACACAAAAGAGGAGCACTGTGAGAAGCTACCCCTAATCTTCTCCTAACCCTAAAGCTTAATTCACACCATACCTCTAAAACTGACCAATGGAGCTCAGTAATATTGTGTGAAAGTGAGGACCGGGCAAAATGTTCTCACTTCGTATTAAATGGTTCCCACTTTACAGGTGGAAAACCGAAAACACAGAGAAATTGTCCTCAGTTTGAAATCTAGATATGAATACACAGACAAGTTTGTCTTGCTACCCATATTAGTGTCGTCCATTGACTTTCATTGATTTTAGTAACTGGATTTATGCCTAACCCAGACACTTTTCCTAACCACAACCATTACTGATCGATTCCTAACCATAAGCCTAACTAAAACTCAATATTCACCATACCTTTAAACCTAACCCCTACCCCTAAAAATGGTCCACCGTATTAGGACTAGGCTTCGGTCCTAACAAGGACCATCAGTCCTAAGAAGGTTAGTAATACAAGACCACACACACACACACACACAGTTGCACGAGGAGGAACTAATCAAATTCCATTCTGTACTGGAATTAGGCCAGATGCCCCTGTTAGTTCTCCGCATTACTTCAACTTTCATCATTTACACACCAGAGGGAGGAAGGAGTGGGTGAGTGTGCGTATCAGGCACATTATTGTGAGATAAGAGCATGAGTGGGGTTGTTCATGTGAAACAGCAGGACTTTGTAAAGCAGCAGGCTGCTGCAGACCTATTCCCCATCAGCGTGTGTTTGGACCCAAAGGAATTACTGCAGAAATGGTGGCAATGTATTGTGGAGAAGGAAAAATGCTCTGATAGTGTGATGGTAGGGATGGTAGAGAGGTAGTGTGGGTAAATAAATGGTGCCAATCATCATGAGGACAAAAACAATAGTTTTAAAAAAGCCCAGAAAGCTTCAGCTCAGACGACATGTGGTGAGATGTAGAGAAGACCAACAGCTTCACTTCTCTCTTAGCCAGAGATGACCAGCGTTGTTTAAGTTCAATTGTTACAAGAACCAGATGTGGTTCAGTTAAGACCCACAGAAGCGTGCTAATGCCTCACAGCAGGAGCCTGCTCCTTGTCATTTATTTCATTTTCCTTCAAGAGCTCAAGAAAACCAGTTTTCAAAAAACACTGCTCATAACTATCCACCTGTGTTTTAAAGAGGCTCTGTTCAGTGTTGACCAGGGGTCTAGTGCAGAACGGTGTATTGCAAGTTTTAAACAAGTCTCAGTTTTAGACAAACCGGATTTCCAAAATACGGTCATCAACAGGACTCCGTAGCACCTAGCTTCCTGCTGAGGATGCCATTTAAAAATCTGAATCCGGTGTGATGGACAAGGAACACATATAAAAGTTTGAGACCCCTGATGTAGAGTTACCCGACTGAGGTTTAACTATTTTAGAACATGATCTAGAGATGATGAAATTTAGTCTAGAACAAAATAAAAAGCTGTTAAATGGAGGTTTAAGATCAGCGGCAGCTTAATGTCATTAACAGCTAACAGCTAACCAATCACTGTATTCCATCAATGTTCTAATTTTAGTTTATCTACCAATCACCCAAATTAATGCTGGTTGGATTTATCCACATTTTTTAGTGGCATTTTACAGCTTATTTCCGACCATTTTATTTGTTTATTTTTTATTTAAGTCATATCAACAAAGAATGTTTTCCAGAGAGACAACTTATTAAGAGGTAGGGGCTCCTTACGTTTTTGCAGTTAAAATACATATCTTTAGTTTCATGAGTGAAACAAGGTTAATTTTTGTTATTTAATTGGAAGGAAATAACTATTTTCCAGAATTAAATAAGAAACGTTCACAGAAATTAACATTTAATGTGATTTTTTTCTCCTCGTTCTGTTAATGGTATGGAATACTTGAGTCGAGTCACGTTTAAAGGGGACATATTAAGCAAATCTAACCTTTTTTCATCCTTTCATCCTAAATCTGGCAATGCGGAAAGTGGCAGCTATGCTGGGGAAAAAAAGAGTTGGAGTGAGAGTCAGCATGCGGCGGAAGCTCTATAAAGCTCCAGGAGCCGACGTCCCTTTTGCCAACATGCAACAGTTCAAATCGAATGGGTACCATTGTGGCAGGCAGTTTCCCACAGTTGTTAAATGCAGCTTCCATAAAACTTCGAAACAGTAAATATGGTTGATACCTATTTTGCCGCAGGATACTGCCATAACAGACGTCAACAAGTTAAGGGAAGAGCGTTCTATAGGATTCCCAAGTATCCGGAATGCAGAAAAGGATTGATCATTGCAATGAAACGTCCTAGAGATCATGCAGAAATGAAGCTGTGGGACTCTGCGAGCAAAGGTTTCCGCTTTTGTGGTGACCATCATATCAGGTACATAAAACGTTTCCTCAAATTTTTATGTATTTCTTTAATGCATTTCTTTTGTATTTCTAAAATCAATATCGTGGTTTATTGAGCAGATCACCTCGATAACAGTAAGTGGACAATGACAACCCCCCGAGCACACACCCCACCCCGTCCTTTTCTGTATTCAATTCAATTTTATTTATATAGCACCAATTCATCTCAAGGCACTTTACAGCAAAAGTCATTTCAATACAAATAAACAAACATTCCAATCAGTTAAAAGTTTTCTATGTAAGGAATCCCAGCAGATTGTGCTGAGTCATCGACGTGAGGTTGTGCCCGGATCATGCCGACTCCAACCACGGCTATTCCACAGCAATCCCTCATACTGAGAAAGCAGTGTTCGGTAATGGCCTAATTTACGTGATGTGTTTGAAAATGTGATGGATTCTCGGTAATGCACGGCTTCAAACAGCATTTTAATTCAGGGTTTGATTCCCAGTTTAGACTCAGAAGTGACCACATAGACCAGATGAGGAAGTGACGGGCGCTGAGAGAAATCTGTGATATTCAGTGTGCAGTCGTTTATTTTAGACAGAAAATATTTTGCATTTACATCGGAGCACAGGTAGGATCAGCCAGAGGCAATTTCAAGCTGTATGAACAATCTGGACTCAGCTGGGTTAATCTTTGCTACGGCTGAGAAGGACCGGGGCTGGTCGAGCTGCCACATGCTGGGAGTGCCCTGATTCGACTGCAGCTCTGTTAATAATACATGCTCCACGTTAGAGTCTCAAAGTATCCAATGACACCATAAAAAGTCACTTGTCGCTAGTCCCTTTAAAAAAAATCAAATCAAATAAAAAGTCGCTAAAGGAGCAAACAGTCGCTAAAATACAGCAACACAAAAGCTGCGGTGGCAACGCTGTTTTTTGGTGGTCACGTGAGTGTACAGCCATAGACTGTAAAAAAAGAATAGACAGCGCCTCCTCACTCCTCCCCGTTTAGCAGGATGACACACTTTCATGGGGGGGCTTCATGGCGGATTCACAGACTCCTCCCCAGCTCTGACGAAGCATGTTCCTAAAAAAGACATAGGGGCGGGATCTTCACAGTAGACTCTGTCCTCGCGGGGCGTGTATGGGCGTGTCGTACGGTCGTAATCGCTGCCATTCTGCTCCCGCATCTTAAGCTCTGATGCTAAACTTGGCTAGCTAAGCTAAAGGATAATAGCCTCATGCCTGACTGCTGCTGTATCTGCGCTCCTCCGACGATTCTCCTATTTCTCAAACCTCAAAAGGTAAGAAACTAGTAACTTGAAATAAGTATTAAAATGTAGTGTTACTATAATTAAAGTCCAACGAAACAGCCTGTCAATCAAAGTCCGGCCCCCTCATTAATTATGCAAGATTTCAAAAAATTATCTTACGAAAACCAGCCTGGTGCCTATTTTTTTGACGAGCCCAGCGTTATCTCAGGAAGAATATGTAGCCATAGAAAGATTAAAAAAATGGGCACCAGGCATTAAAGTTGTTTTTAACGTGTCTAAAGTCCAATGCTTTTCAATGGGGTCCTAGCGGCCAAATGGAGGTACTACAGCAACGGAGGAGCAATGGCGGCCTCCATGGCATGCGGTCAAAAAGCAGAGCAGCCAGCGGCCATTGGTGTACAGTGCCTTGACTCAAGGCAGCACTCATTTCCCTAAAGGGGCATGACAAACTGCTAAACTAAAACCCATCTTTTCATAAAAATAAAAAAATACAGAATTTACAGACATTGGCAAAATGACATCGATAACATTCATGAATTTAGGTATTTGTACATTTTCGGTATACCGCCCAGCCCTAGGCCACATACCTACACACAGAATAAGCACATTGACATTACCTAGCTGCCCGTTGCTCATGATAGCTAAAATCAGGACAAGTCTGCACTTACCCTCCCGGTGCACAGTCCTTATCAGGAAGATTCCGGATCTGGATCTCGAACAAACCCCAATTGTATCCATCTATAGCCCTCCAGGCTTTCAAATTCTTTAAGCCAAAATTGATCAGGAAATTGTATATGGTGCATCTGGTAAGTATTCACAGCGCTTCACTTTTCCCACATTTTTTAATGTTACATCCTTATACCAAAATGGATTAAATTCATTTTTTTTCCTTAAAATTCAACACACAACAACCCATAATGACAATGTAAAAACAAATGTTTAGATTATTCCAAATTTATAAAAAAACAAAACAAAACTGAGAAATCACATGTACATAAGTATTCACAGCCTTTGCTCAGTACTTTGTTGATGCACCTTTGGTAGCAATTACAGCCTCAAGTCGTTTTGAATATGATACCACAAGCTTGTCATACCTATCTATGGGTAGTTTTGCCCATTCCTCTTTGCAGTACCTCTCAAGCTCCATCCGGTTGGATGGAAAGCGTCGGTGCACATCTGTTTTCAGATCTCTCCAGAGATGTTCAATTTGGTTTAGGTCTGGGCTCTGGCTGGGCCACTCAAGGACGTTCACCAAGTTGTTCTCTAGCCACTCCTTGGATATTTTGGCTGTGTGCTTAGGGTGATTGTCCTGCTGAAAGGTGAACCGTTGCCCCAGTCTGAGGTCAAGAGCGCTTTGGAGCAGGTTTTCATCCAGGATATCTCTGTACATTGCTGCATTCATCTTTCCCTCTATCCTGACTAGTCTTCCAGTTCCTGCCGCTGAAAAACATCCCCACAGCATGATGCTGCCACCACCATGCTTCTCTGTAGGGATGGTATTGGCCTGGTGATGAGAAATGCCTGATTTTCTCCAAACGTAACGCCTGGCATTCACTCCAAATAGTTCCATTTTTGTCTCATCCAACCAGAGGATTTTGTTTCTCATTGAGAGTCCCTAAGGTGCCTTTTAGCAAACTCCAGGCAGGCTGCCATGTGCCTTTTACTAAGGAGTGGCTTCCGTCTGGCCACTCTACCATACAGGCCTGATTGGTGGATTGCTGCAGAGATGGTTGTCCTTCTGGAAGGTTCTCCTCTCTTCATAGAGGAATGCTGGAGCTCTGACAAAATGACCATTGGGTTATTGGTCACCTCCCTGACCAAGGCCCTTCTCCCCCGTTCACTCAGCTTAGAAGGCCGACCAGCTCTAGGAAGAGTCTTGGTGGTTCCAAACTTCTTCCGCTTACGGATGATGGTGGCCACTGTTCTCATTGGAACCTTCAAGCAGCAGAAATGTTTCTGTAACCTTTACCAGCCTTGTATCTCAAGACAATCCTGTCTCGGAGTTCTACACTCAATTCCTTTGTCTTCATGCTTGGTTTGTGCTTTGACACGCACGGTCAACCCAGGGGCCTTATATAGACAGGTGTGTGCCTTTCCAAATCATATCCAATCAACTTAACCTACCACAGGTGGACTCCAGTTAATCTGCTGAAACACCTCAAGGATGATCAGTGGAAACAGAACGCACCTCAGCTCAATTCTGAACTTCCCGTCAAAGGCTGTGAATACTTATGTACATGTGATTTCTCCAGTTTATTTATTTATTTATTTTTTTTCTATTCAAGTTTATTTTTTAATAAATTTGCAACAATTTCAAAGACACTTTTTTTCACATTATCATTATAGGTTGTATTTAGAATTATATGGGAAAAATGAATTTAATCGATGTTGGAATGAGGCTGTAAGATTAAAAAAAAGTGGAAAAAGTGAAGCGCTGTGAATACTTTCCGTATGCACTGTATTTTAGAGTAACTCAGGTCTGGTAAACGGTCCGCTGACAGCTTCTAAAGTTTTAAAAACGATACCAGGGTAAGGGTAGGGGATGTTTTATCTTTTTAATTTCCTGGTATATACAATAATATAAAACCTGTCTCTAAACTGGTACCTAAGACTGAATGAGTAAAAAATAAAAGTGCTGTTTAGAATTCCAGTGACCCACAAAAACTACGTAGCAAGCAGAAATCACTGGATGAGATACATAAATAGCAGGCTAATTACCAACTGACTCGATTACCTTTAATCTCTGTTACTAGTCGCCAAATTATACTGGACCATGCCATTATTCTTCGTAAAAAACACAAATAATCCCTATGTTTACAGGGCTAGGGCAAAGATTACAATAACTGACCACAATAATTTGCCTGACAAACACATTCATTATTCAAATCATATTAAAAGGTACACTTTGAAAGTCTTTCAGGAATCCCACAGCCAGTCGGCTACTCATATTTCTCTCAGCTATGTTCCCATAATTCGTTTTGTAGCATCTGGAAATATTTAGAGCTCTGACAAGACTGGCTCATTTCCCCTCATGCAGCTTGCTCCTACTCACTCTGACAGTCGGGAAGATCTGGAACCAAAAGCTGGCAGATGGACATTCTTATCAGCCACCAAGGCCTGTCAGACTGATGGAGGAACCAGATCTTACAATTCACCCAAGGGTGTGCTCCGTTATTTCTCTAAGGGTCTATTATGCTCAGATGTGGGCAAGCAGTCTTTAGAATTTCAATTTTGCTCCACACTAAACCAGAAGAACCATTTCAAACGGTGTCAGATTCCTCTGTCAGAGATTTGATTAATTCTCAGGAAGAGCTGGGGAAGGGTTATGCTACGCTCTGCTCATCACTTACAAAGGCTGAAATGAGTAAGTAATTCTTGCCTAGTATCTTATAAAAGTATTCTCACCCCTTTAACCATTTCCCTGTTTGTCACTACTGAGATTTTAAGTGAGAGACCAACACAAAGTATTCAGTGATTTATTTTGACTCACTGCAAAATAACTAAAGAGCATGAAAATATGTTCTAGTTTATTTCTTTCCTCTGGGCTTATTAGAGGGTAGTCCTTGGGTTGTCATTACTGCACAAGTTATAGCTAGCCTCATGAAGCTGTGTATCCCAGGAGGCCTGATCCTCAGAGGCAGGACGATTGCGCGGTTAGTTGATGTAATAAAAAGGTAAGCTGAAGGTCTCAGAGAAAATAATCTACTGGAATCTAATTGTGCAGGTGTTGGGTTTCTTTGTTGCAGCAGCGGACAGTGGGCTGTGCTGATCTGAGCAGGCCATTGTGCCTTCATCTGCTTCAGCTTTGTGCTGACAAAGCACTTGTTTGCTGAGAGCTGAGGTGACAACCTGGGGGCTGATAGGAGGGAAGGTCAAGCGTGGCACTACTCCGACACCCTCCAACCTTTGAATCAGCACTAAAAGCATCACACCCGTCTCAGTATATTCAGCATTATGCCTCGCAACAATACATCCCGTTCACAACTGGCAAGGCAATTTTATTTGTATAGCACAATTTCAACACAAGGCAATTCAAGGTGCTCTACACAACTTGGTGGTAAAGAAACCAAATATATGATAAAAGTATGAAAATTAAAAACAGAATCAATAAAAGAAAACATTTAGCATTTGAAAAACCCCTGACAATTTAGGAATAGCATGAGAAGAAAATTTAATAAAAGTAGGCTATGAAAATTAAAAAACAGAAAACACGAGAATCAATTAAAGAAAACATTAAGCATTTGATTAAAAATAACAATAAAAAATTAGTAAAAAGCATAAAAAGAAAACTTATGTCAAAAATCTATATTAGAATTAATATTTATTTGAAAGAATCTAACGATTCAGCAGCTTTGCGGTCGTCAGGAATATTGTTCCAGATTTTTGGGGCATAGAAGTTGAAAGCTGCTTCTCCATGTTTGGTTCTAATTCTAGGGATATTTACTAAACTAGAGATGGAGGACCTGGGTGGTCTGCAGGGTCGGTAAAGTGACAGCAGGTCTTTGATATACTTTGGTACTAAAACATTTAGTGATTTATAAACTAGTAGGAATATTTTAAAGTCTATTCTCTCAGCTACAGGGATTTAGTGTAAAGACTTTAGAACTGGGGTGATGTGTTCTACTTTCCTAGTTCTAGTAAGAAAGTGAGCAGCAGCGTTCTGGATAAGCTGCATCTCTCTAATTGACTTTTTAGGCAGACCTGTGTGGATGCTGTTGCAGTAATTAAATTGACTAAAGATGAATGCATGGATAAGTTTTCCAAGGTCCTTTTGTGACATCATGCCTTTTATCCTAGAAATTTTCCTCAGGTGATAGAAGGCTGACCTTGTTATTGCCTTTATGTGACCCTGGAGGTTCAGGTCTGAGTCCATTAGTACACCTAGATTATGCGCCTGATCAGTAGTTTCTAGTTGTATTGAATGAAGCTGTGTACTGACTCTTAATCGTTTCTCTTTAGGTAAAAAAATAACTACTTCAGTGTTGTTTCCATTCAGCTGGAGAAAGTTATGGGACATCTAGCCATTGATTTGCTCACTGGATTTATGTAGTGCTTGGATCTGTATAAAGTCACCTGGTGAAAATGTAATGTACAGCTCAGTATTTGCATAGTTATGGTAATTAATCTTATTGGATGTTATAATCTGGGCTAGTGGGAGCATTTAGATATTAAATAGGACAAGCCCCAGGATGGAGCCTTGGGGAACACATGTAATTTCTGTTCGTTTTAATGAAAAGTTAAATATTGAAACAAAGAAATCTCTGTTCTTCAGGTAGGACTTAAATCAGCCAAGTACTGTAGCAGAGAGTCCGACCCAGCTCTCTAGTAAGTAGTATTTTATGATCAACATTGTTGAACGCTGTACTGAAGACCAACAGAACCAGCAATGTGGTTCTACCACAGTCTGTATTATTGCGAATGTCATTGAAAACTTTGACGAGGGCTGTCTCAGTGCTACTATGAGCATTGAGACCAGACTGATAAGTATCAAAGCGGTTGGTCATTGTCCGGAAACTATTTAACTGTTGAAACACAGTTTTTTCAATAATCTTGCTGATGAATGGAAGATTAGAGACTCGCCTGTAGTTCTGCTTCAGTGTGTTGTGCAGGTTGTTCTTTAGTAGTGGCTTGATAACTGCTGATCAGTCTTAATTGTTTTGAAAAGCTGTGGGTAAGACATCAAGGCAGTAAGTGGAAGAGGTCAATTGCTTAATGTCTGTGTACATTTTGTGCAACGAGAGAAGATTTATAAGAAGGGGAAACATTAACATCAGCAACACTCACGGATAATCTTTATGATTCATAATGTCTGGACTACTACTTTAGGGACAGATCAATAAACATAAAGCCATGAAATTAGTCAACAAGACCATGTAAAAGGACTCGAGGCACACATAACCTCCAAACCGTTAATGAAAGCTAAAAGGCAGGCATCAAGTCTAAAAAGCTTCCTGGATGCTTTTGGCATGAATTGAGCTGTTCAGGATTTTTGGTTGATTTCCTCTGGTGAGAGGCCAGTCATGAGAAAAAGCCACCAGCTTTCTCTGACTGCAAGAGGTTACGGTCCACTGATGGCTCAATTATACAGTGTGGGGCTGGATTTGGTCAAGACAGGTAAATAATAATTAGATGATTCTGCAATAACCACTGTAGTATTAAGAAACTTGTTGCTTGACTGGCTTAAGGTCACAGTAACACACTAGCTACAGTTTGTCCTGACGTCACACTCCAGAACCTCATTTGACTGTCCAATCTGAATTATTCTGGATCTTCAGTCAGACAGCTACGGGTTTATGTGCCTTCTTTGTCATGTTCCCACATTGCAGCTACTGGCCATTAGATGACCCGTTGGCTCACCTCACTTCAGAATCATTTGTCAATAACTTAAAAAACACGTTCCTCTTGACTCAGCAGCAGGGACCACGTTGTTCATTTGATTTATTCAAGATTGCTGATGTAACTTATTGTAACAATCCATCATTCTTAAAAGAGTTCTACTATGGTCTGGCATTTTAAAGTATGGATCACAGCCTTTGGTCATTGAGAAGTGGTCAAGTCCGGCGTTAATATCAAGGTTGGCATCATAATTGGATCTTATATTCTCTCCTCGCCATGCTGCCACAGCGCATTAAGATGACACAGTGCCGACAGTTTTACCCTGAAATGCCGCCACTGTGTGTCTTTTGAAATGAAATCATAAGCAGAGGGAAGAAGAAAACATTTTTTATATATACTTCATCTCTGACCATTGTAACCGTAATGATATAGTTGGGCAAAAATTATTTAGTTAGCCACCAGCGCTTGTTCAAGTTCTTCCAGTTAAAAAACGAGATGCCTGTAGTTTTCATATGTATACCTTAACCATGAGAGACAAAATGAAAAATCAAGAAGATCACATGGTCTCAATTGTAGATAATCTATTGTCAAATTATGGTGAAAAATTACAAAAATTAATCTCAATACTTTGTAATATACCCTTTGCTGGCAATGACAGGTAAAACATTTTCTGTGAGTCTTCACAATGTTTTAACACACTTGCTGGTATTTTGGCCCATAGCTCCATGTAGATCTCCTCTGGAGCAGTGATTTTTTGGGGCTGTTGCTGGGCAACACTGACTTTCAACTCCCTCCAAAGATTTTCTATGGGGTTGAGATCTGGAGACTGGCTAGGTTACTCCAGGACCTTGATATGCTGCTTATAAACCCACTCCTTCGCAGTGTGTTTAGGATCATTGTCATGCTGAAAGACCCAGCCATAATTCGTTTCCAAAGCAGCCTCGCTTCTGTCAGTTCGCACCAGGGCAGCTGTGGCTACAACGTAGCTTGCCATCACCAATGTGTGAACGTGTGTGTGAATGGGTGAAGGACTGGATGTAGTGTGAAGCACTTTGGCGTCCGTAGAGACTAAATAAAGTGCTATACAAGTACAGGCCATTTGACATTTTAAACCAAAACTTGATAAATTCTGCTTATTTGAAACTCAACATTTCTGGCACATAGCCTCCATGTTGCTATATACTGCTACTCTTATCAAAAGTTTTTCGCATCTCTCCCCGTCTACATTTTCAATGGTCGATTGCAGACTGGAGTCGCAGACTTTCTGACGTGCTTGAAGACTGATCGTGAGAATGCTCAATAAGCTTTTGGAGTGGCTATCACACTGAATGCCACGGGACTGCGAATCATGCTTGCACACTGGTTTTTGTTGCAACTCTTTTCACGACAAAAGATTTTTCTACCATCACCGAAAAACAGTTTGGACCGAGTTTAAGGCACTGAAAATTACTCAGAGTTCAGGGAAATCCATCATCAAGAAATATTTCCCATGTGTTAATCTGCCTAGATAAGGCTGTCCTCACAAACTGACTGGCCGTAGGAAACTAGTGACAGAGGTCACCAGGACACGTCTGACTAGGAGGTATAATGTTCTGCTGTAGAGACGAGAGAGACTCTGCAGACAACAACTGTTACAGAGTTCTTCACCAGGCCAAGCTTTATAGGAATACGATGATGAGAAAGCCACTGTTGAAGAAAACTCAGATCAAGGCCGTTCAGCAAGCAGCTGTAAAGAAAATGCAACACTAAGAGGGAGTTCTGTTGACCTAAAGAAAGATTACGTTTTTCTTTCTCAGAACCGAGTCAGTACTTTGGACCGAGGTTGGAGCCACCAGGAAGGAGGCAAAGAGAAAGACCAAAAAGGAGATTTGTGGATGTAGTTAAAGAGGACATTAATTAAGTGGGTGTGAGAATAAAGGGTGCAGTGGATAGGAGGCAGATGATTCGCTGTGGTGACCCGTGAAGGGAAAAGCCGAAAGAGAAGAAAACCACCTCAGTACTGTTTCATCGTTTACCAGACGTGGTCTCATCAACAAACACAAGCCAATATATGAATATTCTGAATTTTCCAGAAATGTGTTTTACTACTAATTTGACCGTACTAACACTAATAACAAAAAATCTCCAACACCTTGAACTATTTCCACATGACATTAGAGAAGGCCCAGGGGTACAAGCAGGCAATAAACAGGGCTGAGCGGAGAGTTTGGTCTTTTATGCGACATTCTGTAGAGCCTCAGGGGTATTATAACCTGTATGTACGGCCGGGAGATATGGCCTCACATCTATATTGCGATATAATTTAAAGCATGTGGGGTAACGATATGTATTGCGGTATATGTATTCTTTATATATGTCAAAACAAATGCTTATGAGAATTCTCAATTTCCAGATACATTGCAGCAGAAATTAAAAAATTTTTAGAATGCCATTTAAAGAACATAAAAAAATAATGGACAGAAAATTTCTCAATACATAAAGATGAAGATATCTTAAATAATATAAAAAGCTAAATGTTATGAAAATAGACAGAATAAGCAGACAATATTTCATTTCCAAACCTTAACTGCAGTGTTCTGAAAAAAATAAATTATATGCAGCATGGCCTCCCTTCCCCAGATAAATATTTTAATCTGCAGGTTATCTTTCCCCTTTTGTATCATAAAAACTCTTCTTTGACTGTCTTCTGTAAGATCTGAATTCATGTTTGACTTCATTTAGAAGACTCGCCTCCATCTCAGCCAATAACAACACAAAGCTCCAAATAAACAGCAAAAGTTGTGCATCAGATTAAACCAAGGGCTATAAAACGATACTACACCACACTGATCTAAAGAACGTTTCTAATCAGCTTTAAAGAAATTGGATTTAAAGTCATTTTTATGAACTGTATTTTACAGCTGATTGGCCCAATCCATGACCATTTAGGGGAAATTGGGAGTAATATGAAATCCTTAAAAAATATTTACAATTTGACTAAACACAGTTGAACCTAGGTAATTATATACGTTTCAGATTATTTTTTTCTGTAAAACAAAATCAGAGTCAACTTTTTTTTGTTTTAGATAAAGATTATAAGTGGTGTCAGAAAAATGTATGTTTAGAAATAAATGATGAAGCAGCTACTGAACAGAAAGACGTGGAGGGACTTCTTCAACTGCATAAAATCTAGAAAGCTCCCGGATCGGATCGTGTGTCCCCCTCCTGCCGGGGTGTCAACTGTGGCTAACTGGCCCCCAAAATCACTCAGATCTTCAACAAGTCCCCAGGGCTGTGTGAGGTTCCCTGCTGCTTCAAACACGCCAACATCGCCCTGGCCCCCAAGAAACGCACCATCAAAGTATTAATGATCTACAACCCTGCTATGACAACGGATGTTAAGCTAGCTGAAGAAAATGATAGGCACCCTTGTTAAACCTTCCACATTTTGCATCCCAGACAAACTGGTCTGCATATAATTCAGTCCACTTGGGACTAGGTTTCATCCTGAAACACCTGGATCCTCCAGAGACGTACACCTGTTATGGATCTCATTTTGACTTCAGCTCGGCGTTCAACACCATCAGAGATATCCTCCATCTGAAGTTCACTTAGCTTACAGTGCCGGCCTCCACCTGTCAGTAAATCAACATCCTTATTTGGCAGCAGAAGGTGATGCTCCTGCTCATGAATAACCAGCAATGGTGTTCTCTTCCCACTCCTCTTTTTACACAAATGACGGCATCTCAGCAGATCCATCAAAGAACCTCCTGATGTTTGCAAATGGAACCACTGTTAACAATCTGATCTAGGACAATCAGAAGTCTGAATATAGAGAGAAGGTGGATCAGCTGGTCAACCGCTAAACCCAGAGAGGAAAATGGTGGCCCTTTGGAGAAGTGTGTAGATGACTCTGTATGATTCCACAAAGCAGAAAGAGGAAGGGCAGGACTAACAGAAAGACAGTGATGGTGCGTTCAGACAACAAGCTTTGTCAGCATCAAACAACACTCATAAAACGACTAGTTCGACGCATATACACAGAAGACACATTTTTAAGCTGAAGCTTGCAAAGCTCGTAGGCTGGCCTTTCTCTGCTTGATGTTTTAAACATTAAGGGTCGTGGTTGGCTAGGCAGCGTCGACGTCGGCCAACGTCACTACAGTGAGGCGCTCTGATTGGTTGTCGTGCAGTGTCAAGAGCGTTAAGACCGTCAAAAGTTCAACTAGCTGAACTTCTGCGTTACTAGCGTTATGAGGTTTGAAGCCTGAAACGCAGTAAAAGCTTGAAAAGTTGACGTAGCCGAAGCTCACAAAGCGCCACAGAGACTGGGACGCTACTCCAACGGCCTCAACCGTAGACTTAACATGTAATTTTACGTTGCTGATGCTGACAAAGCCTGTGGTCCGATTGCACCATTACATGCTTGCAAAAGGAAACGGACACTGAAGAAGTGATAAAATGTGCAGAAAACAGAAAAATGTGGATATATTTCAATGACATTGTTGATTCAACGACAAAGTAGAGTATGTAAGCTAAAAATAGACAGGCACATAAGTTTTTGCACTAGATACTGGTCTTGAGGTGGCTGTCTACCTCTGTCAACCATTTTGCCTCGTACACTTTTTCACAGAAAATATCTCCCTGTGTTTTAATGAAGGTCAGAAACTTTTAGATTTTAAACCCTTGCCCTCTAAATGATCATTTCTCAATGCTCCATGGACATCAGATAAAGGCGGAAGATTATTGACTGAATGCTTTTTATTGCAAACAACTCCATGTACCAGTTCACTACTCCAGCTTTTAACTGGGTTATACCTAACCAGTACTTAGAGCAGCAATTATTTGATCACCAAAGTTCAACAACTAAAGACTTTTCAGACTTTTTGCCTGAAATTGCCTTAAAATTATACATTTTTTTGTGAATGATGATTTTAACTTTTATATTTGTTGCTTCAATAATCTCAAAAGTTCTTAAATCTTATTCAGTCATTTGCTCGTGCAGTCTGTAAAAGATTGGAAATGAAACACCTCTGCGTTTGTTAACAACCCTGTCAGTGATTGTCAAACCACTTTTTGACTCATCATAAATTAGATGCTTTTGCAGTTTCAGGAAACCTGTGATGAGACCAGAGACACATTAGCCCCATAAAAAACCAGGGGGACCAAACGTTTTTCAGGCCTGGCTAAACACGCCACACTTGGTGTGGGACAGCAGCGCAAAACAGGAAGTAAGGCTAACAGCCGCTTTCTTTTGCTAGGAAATGTTTTCAGAACAATGTGAAAAATAAAAGAAAATGCATTTTTTTTCAAATTGCTTCAGATCATCATAATCTCTGTGTTTTATTGAAGACTCTCAAATCTATTCTAATTGTCCCACACCCCACCACCCTAAAAGCCTCTGCTGACATTTGTAATTATTTCTTTTGTGTCTTTGTTGACAAGGTGGACTCCTTTAGGTCAGCAAAAAGCACTTTTTACAGATAACCTGTCCCTTTTAGTTCCCTGACCATCTTTCTCTAACTAGTTTGAGGCAGTTTCATTTATATTTCTTACTGACATTGTTAGTGAAATGAAATCTTTAGGTTCTGCTGTTTATTCCATCCCTGCATGTCTAAAGAGTTTTTTTTTCTTTCAATTGGAACCTTAGTATTTGCTTTTAGAAATAGCAGTATTACTTGCAGTTTGGTCTTTGATGGTTTTTATTTATTTATTGTAAACCTATTGATAAAAAGACATCTGCCATTGACCTATGAGTTTGTTCAAACTGTAGATCCCTCTCCAAACTCCCATGGTTTTCAAAAAGATTGTAGACATTTTTAAAGGAATATCTTTAGGAAATTACATTTTTCAAGTTTTACAGTTTAGTTTTAAACATTTCTAATTCGCTAATTCTGTACTGTTAGTGGTTTTTAATGACAATATTTAAGCTTAAGATCTTACTGCAGCATTTTGTACTGTGGACCACACTATTCTCATGTCTCGTTTGGAATATTTGGCTGGAATCAAAGGTGGATTGAGTGACAGGATGATCATGGTTAATACTTAACATTTTCTGTTCACCTCAGATGGGTATCTAAAATTTCCCCTAATTCAGATGTTGCCAGAGGCTTTTATTTAATGAGCCCCAGTGCATCCATTGTGCAGGAATATCACTGCAGTAAATTTTTGTATATATTACAATTGTATATACTATTATTGTATAAAATTAATGCAATAAGTGAAATTGTTATATAATCTGAAGACATTAGTATGAACATACTGTGATATATTTATAAAATGCAACATATTTATTCATGTTTATTCTAAGTCAAGAGATGGGCTGGGTGCTGACTGTTGGTTGTGTGTTCCTGTGTGCAAAACTCTACAAGTCTGAAAATGCTGCTTAAATCTTACCAGCTGTGGTGCCAGGACTATAAGCAAGGTCCTCAGTGTGCTTAAAGTGGCTCACATTTTTCGACCATGTTTTTTTTCTATAAATTCCAAGCTTGCAGTAGAAAGTGGCTTTTAAGAAAGGTTTTCACACCCCGCTTTGTGCGTAGGCATGCTTCATAAATGAGACCCCTAATGCATTTTATCTGGTTTTTTATTACTTCACTTCCTACCAGCTAAACTTCCCCTGTGTTCTGTTTCAGAACCAGCTGCTGCTGAGTATTCATCACCTGAGTGAAATCAAAGCCCTGCCATGAGGGTGTAATCCCCACTGTGTGAGGTGGCTGTTGAGGCAGGAGAGGAGGGGGCAGTCTGTGAAAATCTCCTGCCAAAAATGGAAACTTCATGAAACTCACTCCAGCATCTGACCCATTAGTCCGCCTGCCAGCATTTCACCGTACACGTGTTTTTGACCCCGTGTTCTCTCCATGTAGTGATGATATTCTGGGACCCATTGGTCCTCCTTTTAACACACCTCTAGCTTCCGTCCCCGCAGAACTCCCACGACACCTCACCCAGCAGGGATCCAAGCTTGAAGGTGATAGCTGCTGAAAGCCGACCACAAAAGGAAACATTAAGAATTTATCAGCCAGGGTAGTAACATCTGATGGAAAATCTACTGACGCATGCAGACAATTAACTAGAGCTGCTCAGTGGGGCAGAGAATCCCGAGGGAATCTTATTGGGTCTGATCAGGCAGCTCCTTTAATAAATGGGAGCTCAGGGTGTCACCAGCAGATAAAGTCATGTCAGGATATGACAGCCAGGTGAGTGAATGGCTCCCACAGGGCTCCATCTGGGGCACAGGTGGGCTCCATGTGGCTGACCCCAGTACAGCTACTTCCAAACCATCACTGCATCCAGCAGGTAATTAATCTTATCAGGAACAAGATGAGGAAACCTGAGGAGACTAAATATATAAAGTTACTCTGGATGATGATGATGAGCCTTCAGGCCAGCTTAAAACAGACAGCAGTAAAACATCAGAGTCCAGGATGTAAAAAGGAGGAGAGAGTGGGAAGACGATCCCTGAGTGGATAAAAACAAGGCATGATTCCCACGCCTACAGCGGAACGGCCAGCTGGCTCAATGCATCGTGCTCTGGGTCTATTATGGGCTGTTTAGTGCCTGCATCTCACTGCACTACTGACTCAGCAGCACTGCAGTTTGGAGACATGGGCAGGACAAGAAGTATGGGAAATAAACAGAGTGGGAACTTCTGGGAGAAAACCCATTTAATGAGCCCCAGAATACAGAGTTACAGGTTCAGTCTGCTTCTAAAGTAGGAGAAAACATTTCTAAAATCTGATGCGTTTTAACTTAGCTTCACAGTCAAACAGGATCTACCAACTGGATCTAACAGACAACCAGAAATAAGTCTCAACACTTTACCACCACCCACCAGAGTGATGCACGCTGCCTGGGAAGTAAGCCTAATCAATTCTCAGAAAATCATCTGTATGACATGATTTAAGCCATCTTTATTTGAGAACAGGCAAACAAACCAACCTGACCGCATGTGAAGTAGTAACTATCCTCGCCCTCAGTGGTCACCATTTTATTCTTTTCACTGCCTCAGACCGGTTTAATATCCATGGATAGATGGTTTAATAATAGACGATATTCACGATGAATCCAACAACAACAAAAAAAAAAAGAAAAAAAAGAAACAATCTCTATAAAAAAAACCCGGGATACTAAAAAATTTCAATGCATGCTCAAAACTATTAGCATTTTGTAATATTGCGTAAACAACATGAAATCCGTTCTGCCCCTTAATGGTCTTTGGTTGCTATGGGAACATTTAAACATGGATTTAAAATAACCCACACCCAGGGCGTTGGGAACGTCTCCTTTAAACCGAATAGTGGTAGTTCCATCCTTTGCACCAACAGCTGCCATCAAGTGTCTGTTAGTTTTACATCACATGTAAAAGTCCATTCTTGTGTCAGTCAAAAGAATACTTTCCCAGAAGTCTTGGTGCTCATCAAGATGTTCTTGGTAAACATGACACGAATCTTTGTATTATTTTTAGTCAGCAATGGTTCTTGTCCTAGAAATCTCCGATAGACAGCATTTTTGCCTGGTCTTTCTTTCTTATAGCCGATTCCTGACCTCTGACCTTAACTATGGCAGTGAAGCCTGCAGTGATTTTGTTTCGGGTTTATGAGGTGTTGTTTTTTGACATCTTTTGGTCTGCTTCATGTTGTCAGACATCCCTGTCCTCAGCTGGGCCTTAAACTCTGTGCAGAAGGTGGGACAGATAAGGACTCTGTCTTCCAGACCAGAAATGAAACTGTTGTTAAGCTGCAGAGCTCCTTCAGAGACAGAATTCGGCATCCTAGGTGCCTGAAGGAGAGTTAGCACAGCTCCTTCTCCTCAGCCGCTGCCGGACTCTATAACAATCACTGCTACCAAGAACTCAACTCTGCAGTTGTTTGCAGTTTTCTCACTTTGTAAAAATAATCAGTCGCAGTTCATGCATATATAAACATGTACATCTTGCCTAAATTAACCTACACACTTGTAAATTACTTTTAATCTCAGTATGCCACCGTTTAATAACTGTTCAGTGTTGTTTCATGATCCCTTATTCTTATTTTTAATTTTTGCTTTAGTTTCAATATGCATGCTTCCATTCACCTTTAACTTGCTGCTGTGACACCTGTGGGACAAAAAAGAATATCCCTGTTTTCTATTAATAATCAGGTCTGTATGTGAAAAGTTCAACTGAACTCAGCTTTCCAAGACCTGAGGTTAATTACAGCTGAATTATGATTTAACAAAGAGATCCAAATGTTTCTGTAAGAGATAAAGGCATAAAGATCTGGTGAAGGGAAGACTCAACAACACATGAAACTGGGAGGAACCATCCAGCGTTGCTGGATTCTTGCTATCCTACAGCAACATTTTAACTTCGGTCAGAGCAATCATGATCTACAACAACTCCTTGAAAAATAAATTAGTAATGAAATACAACAACACTTCATTTCCCTCCGGGATCAATAAAGTATTTTTGAAATGAATTGAATTCCCCTGACATGATTTAACTTGGTCCAGGTTGGTTTGAAAAGTCATAAATGAAATAATTTAAAAATGATTTTTTTAATTCCCTATGATTATTTTAGTCCAATGGTAACGTTCAGCTAATCTGAGTTATGCGAGTTATGATGCTAACAGACAGAAACTAACAAACCCTGGCCAAAACAGAATCTCCTTGGTGGAGCTAACTATTGGAGGTGCATTAATGTCACACTTTAGAAAATGATCCATAAAGTGGTTAAGGACACATTGTGAAATTCACAAACCAAATTCCTGACAGATGACGACAAAAACTTTTAAAGACCCACTGGGATCTTTAAATTCTGATTCAGTCTGGACTGGAGCCACACTAGTGATGGGGAAGGAAGGGTCAGAGCAGACTCTTACTGCTAAGGAGGCTGAGGTCATATGGAGTCCAGGAAGCGCTTCTAAAGACATTTTTTGACTCTGTGGTGGCATCTGCCATCTTTTATGGTGTTGTATGTTGGAGCAGCAGTTTATCTACAGCTGAGGGGAAGGTGTTGGTTAAGCTCACCAGGAAAGCCAGCTCTGTTCTAGGATTCCCTCTGGATCCAGTGCAGGTGGTGGGAGACAGAGGGACACTTGCCAAAATAACCTCACTGCTGGACAGTGTCTCCCACACCATCCATGAAGATGTTGTTGAGCTGCAGAGCTCCTTCAGTGACAGACTGCTGCATCCTAGATGCATGAAGGAGTGTTTTCACAGGTCCTTCCTCTCTGCAGCTGTTAGACTTTAAGATTGATGGGAGCAGTTGTGGCTATAGAGGTTTACATCCCTGTTTTAAATTTCACCAACATTTCTGCTGCTGTTAATTACACATTGGTTTTTAACAGTTTATATATGCTAAATATGAGAAATATTACATGTACTTCTTTGAATGCACATTTCTAAATAGTTTTAATTGAAATATTTTTAAAGTATTCTGCACACTACTGATGGTCCCCTGTCTGGACTAAGGTAGCCTGGTTAAGTCCTGTTTGGGGGAACCAGTGCAGCTAGAGAAGGTCACCAACTATTAGAAATAGTCGCCATGGTTCTCACCAACACCAAATCACAGCAAAACAAAACATTGTCCGTTTTAAACGCAGCTGTACAGAACGGCTGAGGCTGGGATCAATATTTCCAATCATTTAGCTGATCTTCAATATTCTGGGTGAAACGCAGCTTAATGGGAACAGCCTGGTGTGCACTGATATTTGGTCATTACTGACGTACTTTTCTTCACTGAGCCCAATGTTGTGGTTTTAAAATGATTGAAAATTGAAAAATCAATCATGTCCGTCTTCATACGGCTTCCTAGAATGAAGCACGTCATCGGTTATGTGTGACTGAAACAATGAATGAAACCAGATAGCGGTCTTTAAAAGCACAGGTTACTTCAGTAGAAATGTCTTTTAATAATCAGTTCTTGAGCCTTGACCTAAAAAGAAAGACAACCTAATCTTTAGAGCTTCTAAGATGACATATCAGTGTCAGGGATTTATCCGTACATGAATGCTGTCAGACCTTCATACTTTATCTAGGGTTCCTCTTTTCCTGCCCATAATCTTAAGTAAGCTTGATCTAAATAGTCAGATAAACTGGAGCATTTTATCCCTGTGATGTAAACTAACTCCGTTATTCAGCATCGCCTTGAGAGATGAGTGGATGGACAGAACCAAAGCTTTGGTTCTGGTTAGGCACGCACACAGATACAGTGGGGAGAACAAGTTACACTGCTAATTTTTGAAGTTCTCCCATTTATAAACCATGTAGAGGTCAGTAATATGTATCTAATGTACTCTTCAACTGTGAGGGCCGGAATCTAAAACAAAAATGCAGAAAATCACAGTGGATGATTTTTAAATAACTTCCATTTTATTGCATGACAGAAAACAGAAAACATGAGAGGCCGAGCAGCTCGTGCATACAGGGCAGCAGACAGCTGTTATCCTCTCTGCTGGAGCGTCACACCTGTCACACTTTTACTGTCTTCAATGCAGATGATTTCAGTGCTTTATTTCCTCTCCTTTCTTAACAAGAAGTTACAGAATGTAGAAAAAAAGTTTTCTTTCTTTATATTTTCTAAATGGCTGCCATTCTGTTTTGAAACAAACACTTTGTACTGCATCCTTTCGTGGAAGGTTTTTCTTTAACTCGTTTTGCTTTTTTAAATCAATCAATCAATTGCTGATACTGTCTGTTCCATTTTCTACCCATAGTTCCTCACTGGTAAAGGCAATTTCCCTTTTACTTTGCATAGCTTTTGTTTTCCCGTGAATGGGTGAATAACTGAATGTAGTGTGAATTGCTTTGGGGTCCTCAGGACTACATAAAGCACTATATACACAAGTAAAGGCAATCTACCATCTGTCCATTACTTCTAATTTCTCCAGTCTTGGCCAGATCTTCATATTAAATGGCTTCTCATCAATGTTTTAATTCAATATGACCCCTAAAGCTCAATGTTAATCTCTCTACTCCACCCAGGGCTGGTCCTTAATCATTGCATGTGGAATCTCTGATCGCCATCTTTTAACACCTGAATGACAGAACTTAACAGCCTTGAATGATCTATGGGTAGTCGTTTCTCCAGGATTTACTTCATGTCCAGGGTTTTTCCTGGCTCAAATTGAGGCAGAGGTGGTGCCATCCTGACCATGCGCCAACACATGCATGAATTCTGTGCATTCAACTGACTCACGTTTTTTAAAGGCAACATATTTTTTAGTCAAGTATTCTAATAATAATATAATTATTACCATATTAAAACATTCTTTAATCAAAACAATATACGCTAGGGTTGTGCTGATGAACGATGTCATCGTCCATCGTGATGGTTGACCAACATCACGATGGAAAGTCTTCATCGTGACGCCATACCCCCCACCCTGTCAGAGACGCACTAATACTTTAGTTTCTTCTATAGTTTAACTAAAACCTTTGCATGGACCACTCTGTAAACATTGAGAATATAACTAACTAATGAGTGTAGCACAGTGGAAAATATTTGTATTTGTTTCGCTAAAGAGGCGGACGTGTTCGGGTAAAGATCTTCAGCTCTAGTGCGCGGTAATCGCTCGTGGTGTTCGGCCATTGGGTTCAGTCTTTGCCGTCCTGCCTCGGCTCTTTTTATGTTCAGCTTAACAAGTTTTGCGCAGCTGTAACAACGCTTTGTGCCCTCCTTGTCCTGATCATCCAGTAATTCTTTTTTCTTTCTTTTTGAGCTTCACAGAGGGCATGCAAACCACACCTCCACACATTCAAACCACGCAAAATAAATAAAAAAAACATATACAAATATTTTCCACTGTGCTACACTCATTAGTTAGTTATATTCTCAATGTTTACAGAGCGGTCCATGCGAAGGTTTTAGTTAAACTACAGAAGAAACTAAAGGATTAGTGCGTCTCTGACAGGGTGGGGGGCTTTCAGACACATATATACAGATTGGGGACAATGACATCGTTCATCGGCACAACCCTAATGGAAAATCATTTTATCTTATTTTTCTGAGCTTCCCCGGCACACCCCTGCTGATACAGCGCCCCATAGTGGCGCAACGCTGCAGTTAAAATAACATCCATATAGCTGGGGGCAGAGCGATATCAGGTCGGGGCAGCAAGCAAATCAGCTGGAGGCGGCCGCCACACAAATCTGAACGCAGGAAAAACCCTGATTTCTACTGTAAAAAGTTTCCAACAACATTTTCTGTAGCGCATCTGAAAAAAAAAAAAGCATTTAGGCAACAGCATGAAAACAAATAGCACTAGAAACGACATAGTGAACAGGGAAGGCCTGTAGAAGGCAGTGAAACATTAACCTTTCTAATCAAGATGCGTGTTTTTGTGTGCTTCTATGAACATTTAATCTTGTGCATACAATCTGTTTCATTTAGTTTTCTTGTAGATTGCTTTGAGATTATTTATGTTTCCAATTGGCCCTATATAAATAAAGTCATTAATTCAACCATACATATATTCCAATTAATCTTTCAGTTCATCATTCCAATCAGCGGAAATTTTTTCTATCTAAGGTATCCGATTGCATCAATTCATCGACATGCAGTATTCACTCCAACTGGACCAACCTGTAGCGACAGTAGAAAGTCACCTGTGGTGTGTTGCTGATTTCACAGCAATCCCTCATACTGAGCAAGTATGTAGTGACAGTGGAGAGGAAAACCTCCCCTTTAACAAGAAGAAACATCCAGCAGAACCCAAACCAGGCTCAGTACAAGTGGCTGTTTGCCACAACTGACTGGAGGATCAAGGAGACAAAGCAGAGACACAGAAACTCATATTTAAGTTACTTATTTCATTCACAGGAGACTAAAAAAACATGGTTTAGCTGTATAAATAGAGGGGCATTAAATGCAGCTGTTTGTTGTTTCTTTATCTTATCAGTTTAGTTTACTGCAGCGTATGATGTTTAAATTTCCTTTCAAACTAAAAGCACTGTGGAACGCAAAGGTTTAAGCTAAAGAAAATAATCCTCCGGTGTGTAGAAACAGCCCATAGCCCGAGCTGCTAATGATCCTTTAATATTTCATCAAGCTTTGTAAATAGACCAAAAAGTCATACTAACAGTACTGAGAATTACCAAAAAAAATAAACTTGTGCAGAAGGTACAGTACTGTGCAAACTTTTAGGCAGTTGTGAGAAAATGCTGTCAAGAAAGTATGCTTTCAAAAACGGAAGTGTTAATCATTTACTTTCATCAACTGATGCTGGTTTGAAGGTAAAAGGTAGTAAACACATAAAATTATTTGATTTAGCCCTGTGATGGACTGGCGACCTGTCCAGGGTGTACCCCGCCTCTCGCCCGTTGACAGCTGGAGATAGGCACCAATGGCAAGTAATTTTAGTCGACTAAAATTAGACACAAAAAATAAATAGACAAAATCTTGACTGAAACTAAAATGAATTTTGTTCAGACAACTAAGACTAAAACCAAAGTACATTTCTTTTTCAAAATTAACACTGCAGTGTGGTCTCGTCTGGCAGTTAGACGAATCTTAAACTGTGTGTTCAACACGAATGCATCTCTGTGCTTGAGTACAGGAGGAAGTGATACTCGCACTGGAAGGATGTGAAAGTGGTTGTATTTAAACAGCATCCCTGCATGACTTCAAGCAGCTCTAATAGACCCATTTCTACACACACATCTCATGAGCCCAAGTTTGGAATATTTGATTAAAATGTATCGTTATGGTTTATGACAGAATGTTTGACTACTTATGAGTTCTGAGCAGCACTATAGGCTGAAGCAGATGAAATTTATCAAGAGCTTAATCATTCATCCTACACACAGACACAGTGTGCAGAGATAATTAATGCACACTAATGACCTTATTCACACATCCAGGCTCCATGGTAGAAACACTTTTATCAGCTATGGCTAACTGCAGATAAAAACCTATAATATCCACCTTTCTTATAATAATGAATTAAACAGCTTTACCTTAATGCTTTCAAACTGTTTGAGTGCTGAGTTTAAGGTTTGTTTACTGAAAGACTACAAAGAGGACAGCTGTTATTAGGCATATTTATGTCGACACCATAGTGGCCAAACAGACTGGTTCTCTTTAAAGTATCTGTCCTGGATCATAAAGGGGATTTTGAACATTTCATGCATTAATAGCGTCCTTTTTACACACACACACACACAAAGTCATGTCAGAAGCCACTCTCAGTTGACTTCTAGATTAACTGAATTAACTTTAGACCTTCGAGGGAACAGTCATCCTGCCAGATCCACAGCGGCGGGTGTGCTTATCTGAACTACAACCTGAAGCAACCAACACCCATCGACCAGTACAACAGTTGGTTACCATAGCAACTGGTCACAGCTGTTGGACAAGCTCTGCTGATAAAGCTTTCTCTGGCACTCTTCCTGTCACATTGATATCAACCAACAGGGGAAAAAGCCAATACAAAAGTGACAAAAATTGCAGTTCCCCTCTCATCCATTAGGGGCTGGCTCAAAAAAGGAGCCAAAACTCCGAAGTTAATAATGGTAACTTCACAGCAGAAATAAACATGTTTACATCCTGGTAAAAAAAAAAAACATTTTAGATTTAAGAGGGTAAGTTTACCATAATGAAAAACTCTGAGGGGCAGCATGTTTCTTTGATTGACAGGTCTCAGATAAGCCATCAGTGCTAGCGCTGCTCGCTAGCAGTGTGCTCCCACCCTGCTTGCTCCAGGGAAGGCCACCGCCTCGGGTTAAACGATTTTTTCTTCTTCTCTGAACTTGACCAAGAGTTGTGTCCGTAATGCTTCTTCATGTTCGGATCTTAATCACACACACAAAGATAGCTTGCTGTGGAATTGATTGTGCTAACAGACCGCCCAAGAACTCTCTGCTCCAATTTTTTTAGGCAGGTAAAATTATAATTATTAAGGAAGTTTCTGATAACAAATTTAAGATAACGCTGCTTGGTCGAAAATGGGTTGAAATGATCATATTTTTTCCTTTACCAGGGTATATGCAGGTAATTCGAAAATTTGTTTTAATACCTTTTCAAGACTTTCTAAAACCTTCTAAAATAAAATGAAGACCTTTTGCAATGCCTTAATATATTATTAAATAATTATTTGTTAATATTAGGGAATTTTGCAATGGCTGAATCAGCAATCATAGCCCAGAGGTTCTATTAATCCCTTTGTTAGAGTTCAGTGAGTGACGGTTAATAACTGTGTGGATACACTAATGCCTTGTCCACATGTAGCCCAGGTATCACACAAAATAAAGATTTTTCTATAGCTCCCAAGCGACTCTTCCCATTTTTGTTTCTTAAATAAATGTTTAAACAAAAAGAATGTAAAATTTTGTGTAAAACAAATTACTAACCAACAAACATAATTTTATCAAATAGATTATAATAATGTGGCTTATTATATTCCCCATAGAATAGAGTGCTACAAAAAAGAAATGTTTAAGTAGCTAACATAATATAGATAACTGACGAGCCTGCTTGATATATTTTAACTCTGCATACTCTATACTCGGCCAATGAATTGTCGATGTAATTAAAATGCATCCAAATATTGCTGCACTACCTGCTCTCACTATTTTTTTTTCTTTTATCTATAGCACTGCTCACATGAACCTTGAATAGAAAAAAATTAAAATGAAATAAAACAAGGCGGCCCCAGTCAGGCTACCAAGCAGAAGCTGGATTGGTCACTTTAGTCGGTTCTAAGGCTTGTTTAGCCCACGGCTGACATCACTACTGTGGATGTGTTGGCGTTGTAGAGGGGTGTACTCAAAGGTTTTGCAGGTGCTAAAGAAGCTCCCACTGTTTTCAGCCACAGGCTTCAGTCACGAATAAAATCCTCAACTTCTAGACAAGAGTCAACGAATTTATGTCCCCATTTGTACTCCATCACTTCGCTGCACTTTGTTATAAATTAACGGGATACAGGAAATGAGCAAATGTGGTATAGAAACCCGAGCAAACAGCTGCCGTAAAAGAACCACTTTGTTGTTTTTTACTTCATTTTATTAGTCTAGGTGTGTCTTGTTTGATAGACAAACTTATTTAAAAAACTTGTCAATACTAACCAAGTTTAAGACTATACTAAATCAATTCAAGACTTTAAAAAAACTTAAGGGTCTTAATTTTCTTTAAATCAGAGTTGACCAAACTTTTTCCCTCAGAGGGCCAAAACGAACCTCTGCCAAATGTAGTATTTTTTTAAACAAAATTCAAACATTAATAGTTAACTACTTTTACTCATTAAACAGTTATTTAACCTTCATTTCTGTGTAAATAAAACAAAATATGACAAATAACCATATAGTCATTAACAACAAATACGTATTTGATTGATTTACTATTAGTGTCAGAAAAAAAAAAAAAAAAAAATCCTTCTCTGCATTTTTAATATGTATTTTACGGCGCCACTCTAGGTTGATAATAGCCATTAAAGCTAGCAGCCAGCGTGGTGATGACATGCAAATTTACAGGTAGTCTGATCCAAATAAAATACCTATTTGTGTACTTATAAAATGTGCAAAAGTAAATATGTGCACAAATCTACTGTACATGTCCTTTGTAGCTGCTTGTATTTTAATTCTACTACTGTCCAAATCAGCTTATGTTAATATACACATATATCATATGAAAGCTAACAGCCTTGTAATTTCAATAATGGATGACGAACAAGGTTACAATGACTACTGTACCCTAACCAACATTCAAGAATTGAAAATAAACTTTTGAACTTACTGCTTAAGTGGTCCTTTTTCCTCCATCTCGATCAAAAACAGTCTTTTTAGGTCCATCAATCAATCAAACTTTATTAGCTCATTACTAATTCATTTTTCAAGGAGTTGTTGTAGACCATGATGGCTGTGGGGAGAAAGGATTTCCTGTAGCGGTCTGTGTTGCAGCAAAACTGAAGAAGCCTCCGAGTGAAGATACTCTGTTGCTGTAGGATAGTCTCATGAAGAGGATACTCAGGTTTGTCCATAATCTTAACACCAAGAAAGTTCTTTTCAAAGTGCTTTACAGATTAAAAATGACCGCACAAAGGCCACCCTTCCCAAACCCTAAATAAAATCATCCATAAGGGTCTGATCAAAGTACTTCTTCAAAGTTTTTGTTCCACAACAAAAATAAATTAATACAAATGGTAAAATAAGACCCTAAGATTGCTCTGCCAAAACCAGAGATTTCCTGATTCGTCACATTAAGTGACTTTTGACCCGTGATGTCACATCCGCCAATGCACTTCCTATTGAAAATATCTTTCTCAAAGTAAGCTTAAATTGTAACTTTTTAATCGACACCTTACTTGACCCAGTAGGAAATGGATTATACCTACTACTGTGAGAAAAAAAAGAAGTATTTTTTATGAACCACTCACAGTGCAGAGTTCTGATTATTGACACATCGAATAGCCAATGGAATGCTGAAAATGGCAATAGATCACTGCAGGGGTCGGACTTTATCTTTGCTAAAGTAAATGGCTAGCGTAAAGAAGCTTATACAAACAAAGAAAGGAAAGGATTACGCACTAGGGTGCGCGATATGGCAAAAATAGAATATCACGATTTTTTAAATTACATTATCAAAATTTCGATTTTATCACAATTTTTTTAATGATGACCGACATAACTTAAATTACATATTGAAGAAGAGAAACATTGAATAAATACTTTAATTTAAATTAGGATTGTCCAACAGTGCTAAAATACTTATATTGGTAACTCACACCAGAGATTATTAAAATGCACTGAAAGTCCTGAATGAAACAATTTATATATATATGTACATTTTCTTTTCCCCCCCAAATAACTTCATTGAAAAATACATCAAAATCATAAACGTATTATATACAATTTGAATCTTGACTTTTCAAATAAAACAGAAAATAGAGAACACACATGAATCTATAGTTTAATATATGATATTGAGCAAATAGAACATAAAATCTTTTAGAATTAAAAACTAATATGCAGCTGCAAATATAGTGCAAGATGTATTGTGCAATCTATAATACGCCAATCAATAATCTTCATACAAGGGAGTAAATACAGCTTTAACTGGTTCAAATGTTTTTTTGCAAATATTAACGTGTCTATGTATGTATGTCTGTAATGCTGATGTTATAGAGAAGCACACATAAAGCTGCCTAATAAAAAGGTAAGAGATAACAATGTAGGGTAAAAACACAACGGTATACAAAGTGCTGCTGCTACATGAGATAATGAAGGTAGACTGTAGTGTAAGCAGTTCTAATTCTTCTCCCATTCTTCCAAACATATTCTTAATATTCCCTGCAACTCTGGGTGCATTCGGCGTACATGCGTGGAATGGTGGTGTTTGGAAAAAAAATTGCAGCTGGGCAAGTTGTAACATGGATTGTAGGGTTGGGCGATGTTCACCAAATTGAGAGTTAACGATTTTGACAGTAAAATATTGTGATGGACAATGGGGGGGATTCTTCCAATCGAGCGTACACCACTACATCAGCTGACAGGTGAACAGCTGATCTCCTTTGAAGCTCTCATTCCCCATTTCAGCCAAAAGCAGCTGGAAAACAAAGGGCAGGCACTGATATCCCCGCAGCCTTGACTCATAGTGCGCATAGTGCAACATTTGTGGCCATCTTTGCTCGTTTCTCAAAACAGCTGAAACGGTAATTATTATTATCAGAGAGAGTTCAAGAGTATATTTGGATTGGCTGCTTATTATAGCGCGAACCGATTAAACCCCACATTTTCCGCTAGAATAAAAGATGGACTGGTTCGGGTAAAGATCTTCAGCTCTAGTGCGCGGTAATCGCTCGTGGTGTTCGGCCATTGGGTTCAGTCTTTGCCGTCCTGCCTCGGCTCTTTTTATGTTCAGCTTAACAAGTTTTGCGCAGCTGTAACAAAGCAGCTGGTTGCTGCGCTCCTTGTCCTGAATCATCCAGATCAATTCTTTTTTTTTTTTTTTTGGAGCTTCACAGAGGGAAACAAATGCAAACAAAACACACCAAATCCACACACTCAAACCACGCAAAATAAATAAAAAAATATATACAAATATTTTCCACTGTGCTACACTCATTAGTTAGTTATATTCTCAATGTTTACAGAGCGGTCCATGCAAAGGTTTTAGTTAAACTATAGAAGAAACTAAAGGATTAGTGCGTCTCTGACAGGGTGGGGGGCGTGGCATCACGATGGTGGCTTTCCATCGTGATGTTGGTCAACCATAACGATGGACGATGACATCGTTCATCGGCAAAACCCTAATGGATTGTTTGCTGTCTGTGTTGTAGGGAGTATGTTTTGTGATCCTTCTTGCTAGCATTGGCTGCGTAAACACTGCTGCTGCTGCTGCAGTTGTCGGGGACTTGCCTCAATGCTCTCCCTGCAAACTTTGCAAATGATGTTTGTTTGCCCTTTGTTGTTTGGTAAGTAACCTTTTGAGTGCTGGGTCAAAACACATTTTATTGTCATTTTACAACATTGTGGAAGCCGTGGAGCTTTGTTTGAGACAAGACAGTGGTAATTCTGGGGAGTTTTATTTAAATCAGAAGGAAATAGCAGATTTGTCACAGACTGAACCTTTTGTGGGGACCTTTGACCTTTAGTTGATAATAAATGATGTAAAATGCTCATTTTTCAGTTTATTGCTGTCATTTTTTTTGTGTATAAAAGGTAATAAATCAGACTTTAGACCCACAATGTTTTTAGGGTCACCATACAATTCTAAAACTATTTTTGAGCCTGCATTTTATAATTTTAATAATCCCATTGTATTGAAAATTACATAAATTGGCAAAAATTGCACATATTTTCACTGTTCTGGAAAAAAATCTGTGTTTTCCTTCCAAAGAGACCCCAGCCATATCTCTACTCCAAATGGTTTAAGAAGAGCTCAAATTTTAATTTGGGAATGCGTTTTAAAAATGTTTTGGGCATAAATTGCAGGAATGTTAAGAGGTTCTATTTCAAATATAAATTAAGCAACATGATTGAGAACTAACTCAGCCCAATATACTTATATTCATTATGGGGTTGTAGACTGTCGGCTAGCTGCTGTTTTCTGGTATAAATTGCCTGCCAACTTCAGTGAGCTCCGGTTAGCTCGTAGCTACATTGGCTCAGAATTTGATGGTGTCAAAAAATAGTGGTGTCAATAAAATATTTAGAAATCTGTCAGAATTAAATTGAGGCTTTTTATGGGTGAAACTTTATTTTAACATGTAGAAGAAGCAGGATTCATAACACTCTTCTCAGGAGCGTGGCCATCTAAAGGCATGGTGAATAAGTAGCAGTTTTACAGCATTTCCTCTCTACAGGGGGGCTGCAGAAATCTTTAGCCCCCCCCCGCTCAGATCCGTTATGCAGCAGATGGGCACGCCTTTTTCTGCCACTCTCGGCTTAATTTCTCAGTTCATCTCTGTTCTCTTCTACAATAAACTTCCAGGCTTTCTAGTTCAAATCACTCAACATTCCAACTCATCATAAACAGAGATTATGGATCATATTTACTGAAAATATGGCCTGAGGAATGTTGGTACCAACACTTTAGGAAGAAAAAAAACCCCAATAAAACGCAGCGATACCGGAGGTTAATTTAAAAAAAGTGAGATGGTAAGAAGACGTATCTTGTATGAATGTTGGACATGAACACAGCAGAACTCACAGCCTGATAATATTCCACAGGCGAAGGAAGAAGACGTAAACCAAGTGTCTGATAAGTGAGCCAGACGACAGAAAGATTCCTTCTTCTGTTAGTGATGTGTCATCGTTCCACTCAGCTGAAGTGGTATGTGATCCCCCCCCCCCACCACTGCACCACTTCACTATTCCACAGCATGAGAGGAATACTGCCAGCCTCCCTAACTTAGACAATCTATCGACACTCATTTAGCTTTTTCTGACAATTATAGCTAGCCAATGCATTATGAACATGGACTATTTTAGGAGGAAATGCATTTTTAATATGAAATGGGATTTTCTGGCTGAACAGCTGGAGAACTGAGCTGCCGGATGTTTTGCTGCAGGATCTTTGCAGATAGAGAACTGGCCATCATCCCTTTTATCTGACAAAAGCATGAGTACAGCTATAGCATGTCAGGGGGGCTTAAAAACCACGGTACCAAAACATCAGCAACAGAACAGAGTACAGCTGCAGCCACGGTCGGTAGGGGGCTGAGATCTGAGGTTGAACGGTCAGTATCACTGTTAGACAAGAAGGGATGTAGAAAGTCTTTAATGCCACCAAAATACAAAAAGATACCTGCTAGAGATAGATAGGCCTGAACATTTGCACTAATAGACCTTCAACCATAGTTCTGGTTACACATGCGATGTCCTCCTGATTATTGGGGCTTTAAGGAGCTTTTCTCCACATACAATTTACAGGCCTGCTTGCTTTTATGTCCAGAGCCTTCCACCTCCAAACATAAAGCAACACAAATAGTTCAGCTGTGATCATACATACACAGACTGGACAAGTAGCAATAACAAGGATGCTGTATATTAACAAAACAAGAACATGGTGAATGGGGAAATGTGTCCAAATCACAGTCTGGTACCGTCTACAAACCCTTCATTCAGTCTCTAACAGAAGAGACTGCACTCTGTTGGTGCTTCCTTTGACAGAACGTTGGTCTGTGGAGCAGTAAGGGCAGAACGTTTCTACCACTAAGTTTTTATTCAGTCAACATAGAACATTTTTCTGGGTGTGACTGCTGCTCTACATCAGATAAAAAGCCTCCACATTGTTGATCTGTCAGCAAATACTGGCTTCATGTCTAGAAGATCTAGACTCTGTTGGTCAAACCTACCGATCTCTACTGATGTCTGATGGCAGATCAGCTGATGGTTTCGCTACGGGTACTAGCTTAAGGTATTTGAACGTCCAAAGCTTTAAAGACTTCATCATTTAACTTACAAGAATTACAATAACTGGAATGCTGTTTTTTTTTTAAACTGTAAGATGTAAAGGGGAACAAGAAAATACCACATACAGCGGGGCAAAAAAGGATTTGGCAACCACCAATTGTGGAAATTGTCCCATTTGAAGATGAGAGAGTTCTATAATTTTTAATCATAGGTACACTTCAAATGTGAGACAGTAAGTATATAAAAAAAAAATCACGTATGACTGGCATTCTTAGTCCTCTAAGGCTGAAAATATACTTGCTTTTTAACCTCGCGATGACGCACGCAGCACTGCACGTAGTATTGGAGAATTCCACTAGGGGGTATAGTACAAAATAAAAGACAATATGTACCACTATGGAGAGCCGAAGTCTCCTCCCTTTCCAGTCGGCCCGTAGGTCCCCTGGCCGAAAAAATAATGAATGGAAGTCAATGGAGCGATAAAAGTTATTTACTGATCCGCTTTTTCTTACGTCCTGAATCACACACATGTTGTTAATCAGTTTAAATAATAACTACTGATGTAAATTTCGACTGTTTGTCAAGTGATTTGGGATTAATTTGATTATATAAATTATAAATTAAAATGCCTAAAAATCAGAAGTCGCATATATGACGTCATGCAGCTAGCGCAAGCTATCATTAGCTATCGCACATAAAACACCCACAGAGAGCTTGTACACCTTCTCTCGCATGCTGGCTCTCACTCCACCGACTGCTTTACCCCCGACATAGCTGCTACTTTCCACATGGTTTATAGTGGTTTTCTCCGTGTTTAATGCTCCTTTCTTCCTCCTGGAGGCTACGCCCCTTGCTCTATTTCTTTTGCAGTTGTGGTCCGCTAAACGATTTAGTCTTTAAAATTCACGGACATCATATGTTCGATCCACGGCGCATTTCAAACTGGATCAGAAAATAACTTTAATAGCTCCATTGACTGTCGTCCCCACTGGTTTTGCCTCAGTTACATTGTGTACTTAGTCGGGCAAATAGCGCTCTATGGGCTATTCACTGGTATAGGAGCATATAAAAACTTCATGTCAGAAATAAAAACACTTGTTTTGGATACTAACTGGTATACCGCACAGCTACAGTTCAATAGGGCAGAAAATAAGTATTTAGCATCTACAAACAAGCAAGAAGCTCTTCTATCCTCCACTAGTTACTTGCATTAACGGCACCTGTTTGAACTCGTTATCTGAATAAAAGACACCTGTCTACACCTTCAAACAGTCAGACTTCAACCTCCACTATGGCCAAGACCAGAGAGCTGCCTAAGGACACCAGGGACAAGATTGTTCACGTGCACAAGACTGAGATAAGCCAGTCTACTGTAGGCTAGCAGACTGGTGAAAGGAGATCAACTGTTGGAGCAGTTATTAGAAATCCAAGATCAATGAGAATCTACCTCTCTACTCTTTCCAACCAGAAGCGTAAGCAAGCTGGTTGGAATAGGTGTAGAAAAGTGTCCGGTATGATGTGTGATAAAAGGGTTTCAGCAAGAATGCAGGGAAATTTGTAAAAGCCAGTCGTGAGACCAGTGATGTTGTACGGTCTAGAGACACTACCAATGAGGAAAAGACAGGAAGCAGAACTGGACGTTGCAGAACTCAAGATGTTGAGATTCTCGTCTGGAGTGACGAGGATGGATAGGATCAGGAATGAGTACATCAGAGGGACAGCTCATGTTTTGGATGTTTTGGGGATAAAGCCAGGGAGGCCAGACAGAGATGGTTTGGACATGTTCAGAGAGATGACAATTATATTGGTAGAAAGATGGTGAGGATGGAGCCACTATGCAGGAGGCAGAGAAGACCAAAAATGAGATTTATAGATGTGGTGAAATAGGACATGAAGTTAGTTGGTGTGAGGGTAGAGGATAGGACTAAATGGAGACAGATGATTCGCTGTGGCGATCCCTGAAGACCGTGTGTGAAAACAGGAACAGTTTGACCCCTTGGTTGGCAAAAAGACAGGCAAAGACTAAGATACATTATAAATGGGGATCAGTTAAGATCAGGTTCAGTTTAATATTTCAGACAAAAGTAAAAAACAAAAACACTTACTTGGTACAGTATTTACTAGGCACACATGTTGAAATGCTCTTTAATGCAAATTTCTAATCAGCCAATCACAAGGGGGGAAATCAATGCAATTAGGCATGTAGAGATGGTCAAGCTGCAGTTCAAACAGAGCAGCAGGATGGAGAAGAAAGGTTATTTCAATGACTTTGGTTGTTGGTGCCAGACGGGCTGGTCTGAATCTTTCAGAAACTGCCGATCTACTGGGATTTTAACACACAACCATCTCTAGGGTTCAAAAAGAATGGTCTGAAAATGGGAAAATATCCAGTGAGCAGCAGTTCCATAGGTGGCAGGTGCTAACTCCAGCGATCGTCTGACGAGTTAATACCTATTCAATAGTAGTAATCTCTCACAGTTGAAGTGAAGCTATGATGAAAATCCCTGACCTCATGCATCTTTTTAAGTGGGACAACTTTCCTAGTTGGTGGCTTCCAAATACTTTTTTGGCCCACTGTATTTGATTGGACATTTTTGATAAGGAGAAGTGTTAAGTATAAACAAATACCTAACACTTTAACATTCCTATCCACCCATCGGTTGTCTTCCAATTATTTGTGTCAAGGCCAACAAATGCAAGAGGGAAACCCAGACATCCCTCTCCCTACCACCATTATCCAGCCCATACTAGGGGTCTCAAGCTGTTCCAGATGTGATATATAGTCTGTCTACCTCAGGGTCTCCTCCTAGTGGGGTGTGCCTGGCAAATCTCCACAGGGAGACACCCAGGGGGGCATTCCTGATCAGATGCCTGACCCCCTTGAACTGAATCTCATCGGTGCAGAGAAGCAGGAGCTCTACTTTGAGCTCCCCAGAGCATAGCCTGGTTGTTTAAAAAAAAAAGATATAATCAAAGGGAAAATGACAACAGGAAATGAGCACAGGACACCAGATGAGCTCTTTCTTCACCACAGACTTACTAAAGCCCCTCTCCTTCTTTCCGTCTCCTGTTCCATTCTTTCCACACTGACATTTTTAGCCTCCGCTAATATGCCATGTCTGGCCCCATCCCATAAGTATAATATTGCTGTAATGTAAACTACTGTTTGCTTTTATAATGATGGAGAGACTACATAATCCTTTTAGGAACCACAGATCTATGAAAGCCAGTATTGCTCATTTAAACTCAACACTGAGTGCCTGTATACAACTGACTTGCTCCCTGATAGTGTGCTACGCTGTTTAAATCTAAAAGTTTGCACCTCAGAGGCCCCTCATGCTGTCTGAATGACTTATTAGCTCTATATTTATATTAGTTTTCAGTGGCAGACAAGAAGCGTAAATCAATAAAATAAAGCCAATGAATTCCGGCACCAACTTTAACTTCAGCGATCTATGAGAAACTACTGTAGATTAAGTGCAACCACATTTTACCGCGGTCCTTAAATCTTGTTAGATGGAAACGTTCAAACACTGAGCAGAGCTGAATGCTTTGATGATGCTGATAAAGGGCTATTCTTTGAAGTGAGGGATCTGCTGAGCACTTTATAACTCTCACAAAGCACAGACTTATGGGAGAGATATCCTGAGGGGAGCCACTGGTAAGAATACAAACACAGCCTGTCAGGCTCCATCCTGAACATAGAGGAAGGAAGAAGCAGAGCAGATACAAGAATCAAACAGTTATTACTTCCCCAGCTTTTCTTGCCTCTATAAACACACACTTCTCAAAAAAATAAAATAAAGGGAACACTAAAATAACACATCCTAGATCTGAATGAATGAGATTTTATTATTAAATAATTTATTCTTTAGATAGTTGAATATGCTCACAACAAAATCATCAATGGAAATCAAATTCATCAATCTGTAGAGGTCTGGAGTTAGAGTCACACTCAAAATTAAAGCGGAAAAACCCACTACAGGCTGATCCAACTTTGATGTAATATCCTTACAACAAGTTAAAATGAGGCTCAGTGTCTGTGGCCTCCACATACCTGTACGACCTCCCCAACATTGCCTGGTCATGCTCCTTATGGTGTGGTGAATGGTCGACTGAGGGATCTCCTCCCATACCTGGACTACAGTATCCACCACCTCCAGGACAGTCTGTGGCATTGGTGGACGGAGCGAGACATGATGTCATAGGTGTGATCAGTTGGATTCAGGTCTGGGGAACAGGCGCGCCAGTCCATAGCATCAATGCCTTCGTCTTGCAGGAACACTGACACACTCCAGCCACATGAGATCTAGCATAGTCTCTCATTAGGAGCAACCCAGGGCCAACCCCAGTGGCATATGGTCTCACAAGGGGTCTGAGGATCTCATCTCAGTACCTAATGACAGTGTCCTACCTCTGGTGAGCACATGAAGCCTGTGCCACCCAACACCATAAATGACCCACTGCTGTGTTACAGGTTGCAGAACATTCTACGGCATTTCCAGACTCTGTCACATGTGATCAGTGTGAACCTGCTTTCATCTAGAGCCAAGGGTACCAGTGGTGAATTTGCCCATTTTTATATTCTCTGGCAAATGTCAAATGTCCTTCACAATGTTGGTCTGTAAGCACAACCCCCACCTGTGGACGTCAGACACTCATACCACCCTCATGGAGTCTGTTTGTGGCCAGCTGGAGGTCACCTTGCCAGGCGCTGGCAGTGTTCTTCCTGTTCCTCCTTGCATAGGGGTTGAGGTAGCGGTCCTGCTGCTGGGTTGTTGCCCTCCCTGTGTCTTGATAGCACCTCCATACTATGGACACCACGCTGACATACACAGCAAACCTTCTTGCCACAGCTCACATTGATGTGACATCATGGATGAGCAGCACTACCTGAGCCAGTTGTGTGATTTGTAGATTCAGTCTCATACTACCACTAGAGTGAAAGTACCGCCAGCATTCAAAAGTGACCAAAACATCAGCCCGAAAACATAGGAACTGAGTAGTAGTCTGTGGTCACCACCTGCAGAACCACTCCTTTATTGGGGTGTCTTGCTAATTACCTATAATTGCCAATGGTTGTGTATTCTGTTTGTACAACAGCATGTGAAGATGATTATCAATCAATCAGTTTTGCTTCCTAAGTGGACAGTTTGATTTCATAGAAGTGTGATTGACTTGAAGTTACATTATGTTGTTTAAGTGTCCCCTTTATTTTTTTTACAATTATATATATGTTACAATCTCGATATTGCATCAGAATCGATCAAAGTTACGTTACGACCTTGCGCATCAAAATCCAACGGCTGGTAATATTTTAACTGCCTGCATCACATCCTCCGTGATCAGACCACACGTCTACAGAGCATATTAGGTGGCGCTAGCAAGTAGCTATTGGCTAAGCTACAGTTCGACCACGACTAGGACAGAAGAAGCACCGGGACCGTAGCTAAAGCTCCTTCCACTCTCAAATCACCAGCAAGGAAATTTTGAGTTCCCGGCGAGTTAAGTCCACATTTGCATTGCAAACAAGAAGACCAATGTTAGCTGCATTTTGCTCGGTCCAATGAGCTATCTGGAGCAGTCATCGTTCTGCAGTAGCTATGAAGAGTCACTAGATGGCAGCCACTTGCTGTTACTAATCATTTGTTATTCAAACAAGACTGTTAGACTTTTATTGTAAATAAATTATTTCAATTTGACCATTAATCCATAATGTGATACATTAAACAAGCATAATAACAATTGCATCACCTTTGTTTTTTTAAATAGGATTTACTGTACAAAATTTGATGAATAAAACCAATGATTGTAGACTAGTTTAAAACACAGCATAGGGCTCTGTACTGTAAAAATAAAGATAATAATAATAAAATAAAAATAATAAAAATCGAGAACAGAATCGTGGCCCTAAAATCAAATCAAGGATTTGTAGAATTATGACACCACACACACACACATATATATATATATATATATATATATATATATATATATTAGGGCTGAACGATTTTGGAAAATAATCTAATCGCGATTTTTTTTCTTCAATATTGCGATTGCGATTTAATGTGCAATTATTTTTGTGGGGCTTTTGTCATGCATTTTTTAATTAATGCAATCAAAAATATTGTGTATTATAAACAGATTTTTATACATAATTTATTCCATTCCATAAGATTATTTACTTATTTTAAGACAAAGGAAAATATTAACAACTTTATCTACTTTTAATCATCACACTCGATGGTCATCAGTGTCATTCTGCAATCAAGGTTTTCTTCCTTTTGATCCCAGCTAATAATTCCCTCCGGCTGCAATGTTTTCCTCCGTGTGGTTATCCAGGAAGTAGGATGCTTGAAGGAACAAGCTCTGATTTTTAACTCTCCATCGATCTAATGCACTTTCAGACTCTGGTATGGCTCGTAGAAAGGTTTGATCTCAGGTCAGTTGTTGCAAAATACTCCGCTGTTTACGGTGCGGCTTTAACTTTCTGTCTGCATTTTTTATACAGCGCAGGTAAAATGTGTGTGTGAGATTGAATCCTAGTTTATTCATCATGGTTAACAAAGCAAACTTTTGGCTATAAAACCCATTATAGCACGAATTATTTCCGTGTGCCATTTTTTTATGTTCCTAAGGAGTGATTCTGTCAAACAGCTCGGTCAGCGATCCCTGTCGCCTTGAAGTTTGTTTACTGGAAATTTAAACACTGGTGGCGGTCAGTTTAGCCGTGCAACTCTCATACATGGTGGTGTGATGTTTTTAGGTGTTGTTAAAAGTTCGTACTGTAGCCTACCTCGTGAGGCAGCAACAATAGCAAGCCGGGTTCTGCATAATACCTGGCGTTGCGCAGCATCAACGTTTTCATAGCAGATATAATTTCTCACAACTGATGTACCGTTCCTCTTTGGTACCAAATATTGTGTAGTGTTGGATTCTGTTAAGCTTTAGGTTATTTTATAACTGGTTAAAGTGCAACGTTTCCTTCTCTCCCTGCGTTGTTTGCAAGTCACGTGACTTTAGCAGATATGTTTACATCAAGTCAAATCGCAGCCTTTGCAATTAGGAAATCGCATTTTACCAAATCGCGATTTAATTGCATATGCAATTAATCGTTCAGCCCTAATATATATATATATATATGCGCTAATATTCCAATTGTTATGAACTTGCCTTTTTATTCTAATACAATACTTGGACAGAGTCACAGCAGCAGATGATCAAACAGAACACAAATGACACTGCTAAAGGTCAAGGCGTGATGGAAGCACACATGAGGAAGTGAGGAAAATGTGCATATACTGCAACTGATATTGCCAAAGCAGCCCCGCCAATAGGAAAAACTCTAAAATGGACATCCCCTCAACTTTGAGGTCCGACCACTTTTTTTAAAATTTTTATTTCGGGTACCGTGCTGTCAGTTGCGCTGACAGACTGCACTGCAGACGCCACATGCTGCCGCTCACAGTTCTTCCTTTTATTTGTGACACCGCTGCTGTGTCCACCAAATAAAATGTCTCTTCTAGCCTCCACTTCACCCACTAGCACTTCAATCTCCATCTCCGTAAAGTTTCTCTTCTTGTTTTTCTTTTGTTGTTGCCATATTTCCCCTCTTCTTCACATGCATCAATATTCATGTCCTGCTTTGCATTGACCTTTTATATCCAGATTTGGGCGTGTTCAGGGCGGGATATGAGCCAAATTCACGTGTGCAAACTTCCAAGAAGACCGTGATTTATAAAGGGAAATTGCTTACAAATGTGCGTAGGCATGGTTTTATAAATCAGAAATCGTTTTGGCGTACGCAAACTTTTTGTTTTGGTCGTACGTACACTTTTAGTAGGGATTCTACGCAATGTTTTATAAATGAGACCCCTGGCCTCCAAAGTCACCGGACCTGAACCCAACCGAGATGATTTGGGGTGAACTGAACCGCAAAGTGAAGGCAAAAGGGCCAACAAGTACCAAATATCTCTAGGAACTCCTTCAAGACTGTTGGAAAACCATTTCCCCTTGAAGCTTAAGAGAATGCAAAGCAGTAATCAGAGCAAAGGGTGGCTACTTTGAGGAATCTAAAATATAACATGTATTCAGTTATTTCACCCTTTTTGTTTAAGTACACACAGTAATTCCATACATTGGGCCTCATTTATCAAACTTGCGCAGAAAGCGGTGTATATTTTGGGTGTGTATTCCAAATACGCAAGACCCAACGTGGGATTTATGAACGTGTCGGATCCGGCCAGATTTGTGCGTAAAGACCTGCGCTTGTTGGTAAATGTCACGGATGAAACGAGCGTATTTATGAAAGTCACGCCTATAAATATTCACCACCCGCCTCTTCCACGCCTTGTTTTTGCGACATGGCTATACGGCAGACGACCAAGATTGTTAAAAAGAGGAACTTCCCTAGCAGGAAATAGATCACCGGCAGACCCAGCTCCATGGTGTGTCTTGTGTGCGCTTGGAACGGAGGGTCATTAGATGACAGCATGACATGCAGTTATTCATTGTTATATTACAAAACTGGTGGCCAGAACACCCAGTATGGATAGCACCTGCAGTGTGACCGGTATGACACGATCCCGAGGCAGTGCGCATTTTGCGCACAACCCACATCTTATAAAAACATCTAAGCTGTAACCATACATTGCACATCATGTTGTACATAGAACATTTCTAGTTACTTTTTATTCATTTATATTCATATCTGTTACAGAATGTTTACATAGTAACTGTTTCACTACCACTTAGGTCTATTTGGGTTTTTATTTTTATCTAAGCCACATTACGGGAGAGAGAAACGTTTTTCCCCCTCAATTTTTCTGTATGCTGCTGCTATGGAGAAATCGACAATTTGTGGGAGACTTTAAAGTTTGACATTTTGCACCTTATTTAATGACATACTATCGTAAAAAAGGGGATCAGCACGCACATCCGTTCCAAAAATATTGGGCAGCCGAAAACATGGGTAATATTGAAGGGAAGAAAAGAGACGACTCGCATGAACTTCATGAAATTGCATATTTGTAATGTGAGAGGTGTAGGCATATTTTTTTCCAGCACGGGTATGTTAAATGCTGTCTAAATCTTGAATTTTATGCATGTTTTTTGCGTGTTGCGATGAAGGTTGAAATGTGTGTGAAATTTACAACACCTCCTGACTTGGTGTATATTTTTTGCGCATTGTACGCTCACGTCCAGATTGATAAATGCCGAAAAGTGTACATTTTTTGTGTTACACCCTGATTCGGTTGTACGCAAGTTTGATAAATGAGGCCCAATATGTGTTCATTCATAGTTTTGATGCCCTTAATTGAATCTACAATGTAGTCATGAAAATAAAGAACACGCATTGAATGAGAAGGTGTGTCCAAACTTTTGGCCTGTACTGCATATTATTCTTTTTGTTTGGTGTTTGACCTACAAAAAATAGGCATGTATAAGCATTTTAAAAGTTTTTTTTTTTTACATTTTCTGATTTTAGCGGTTTCAAACAGTTTAAAACTGACCAGGGGGGTGGGGGGTAGTTGTGTGACTCAACATCATTGACTCAGTGAGTTAAAGGACTTAAAAACCTTGCTCAGTTTGGGTAGTGAGTCACCAAAACTGAGGTCAGTAGGAACAATGCAATTACAAATAAGACAGAAAAGGATCCCTCAGCAGACAGCAGCATCTGCTGCTAAATGGAAAAGTGCCAAAATAACCAGTGCGCCCCCTCCACTGCTGCCAACGTGGACGGAAAAATAATAATTCTAATAATAATAGTGACAATGTAGCTTTTTTCCTTTTACTGAAATCTGCATTTACATCAAAATGTTTATTTACTCAAATCTTTATGTGATATTGTGTTATTTTTTTAAGATCAAATCCACAAGGAGAAAATCTCTCTTTCGCTTTGTTCTAACACTTTTCTCTCTCTTATCACTTCCATTTCTAAAGATCTCAGCTAATATTAAAACAGAAGATTCTCAGTTGAAAGGCGCAGTGTCTTGCTGGGATCAACAAGGAGACGGATAGAGAGAAGGGTGATGGAGTGTGAGAGCATAGCCAGCTCCCCCGCAGGAATCCAAACATTGTTTCCTCCTAACTGATGGGGGTTTGTTTTTTTTTATGCTGTGGACTTCTGACTGCCGGCGAGCTAAATCCATTCGTCACAAGGCCCCCCCTACCCACTGAAAGGCATGTCAGTTTTTGATACCAATGTTTGTCTGTGAAATCTCCCTTTCCTGCACTGCTGATTACTTATCTGACAGAAGATGTAACAGGAGACTTCAGTCAATAAAACCTGAGTCTACACAAAGACTGTGGCAGTGACTGATAGGACAGTCCTGGGGGGGGTGTTCGCAGAAAAGCCTGTTTATAAAGAAAAAGGACGACGCAGAAGTGGAAACAAATATAGGTTTTAAAAACCACAAGTAGTTTCAAATATTTTGGCACAAAATAACTACATTCTAAATAAAATTGTGTATCAAACACAATTTAAATTTTTTTCTTCTTCTACAAAATCCTATTTTTTATTTTTTTATTAAACATTTTTATATAGTGGATTGCTGGTATTCGTGGGGGTTAAGGACCACAGTCGCCAGTGCCTACCTAAAATCAGTAAATACTTGAGACGCCCCTAAAAACCCTTATACAGATCTATTTTAATAACACAGATGCCTAATATACTTTAATGTGTTATTACAAACAGTGGAAACCATCTTAACGCTAGAAGCTAACAGGCTATCTGCAGAAATACGCTCATCTGATTTAATGTTTTTAATGCCCTTTTAATGTAATTTTTAACAAGCTTAAAGCCCATCAAAAACAGAGAAAAAGTCCAGAAACTATATATATATATATATATATATATATATATATATATATATATATATTAAAGTATCTTGAGGTAAATGTAATTTATGACATGGCATTATAATCATTGAGCTAGTTTTGTCCTTTCCATGAGTGCTGCTGCATGGCAGAGTTCAGACAGCAGAGCAGCTCCTCGTACAGAGTCAAGCACAACCCAGATGATTGTTCTGATGGTAGTGTTCACTAAACCTGCAGTTCTATCATTTGTGCTGCTTACGGTAGTTGCTAAAGAAAACTTAACTGCTGTCGAGGGCTGAAAACCGTTTCATATTTTTTGAATACTACTACTTTACCGATACCTTGTCTTCGATACCAGTACCTAAAAGATACTTGTTTCGATACCATTTTAAGTAAAATTTTAAGACAGAATAACAAAGCTCTGAAAGTTTTTTCATTTTTATTATCCATAGTTTATTTCTTTTTTCAAAGCAACATAGTTAGCTTTCAGTGCAGCAAAGGTGGAAAGTTAAAGTATTTGTATAAAAAACTTTTAGTAATAATGCTTCATTTTATGTCAATGATAATAACCCTGTTAAAATGTATTTTTTAATGGTAGGGAAACAAACGACAGGAAACGTATTTTATGGAATATTTATGTTTTACAGCCTTTCATCCTCTGTCCCTCCAGTGTTTGTGTTGCTGATGCAGACGAGGAGGAGGAGGAGGAGACTACAAGATAATGCCGTGTACGACCAGATGCTTTGTTAAATTCCAGCCACTTCTGTTTTACGTGGCACAAATTTTCTCACAGATGTTGCATTTAGCTCTGTTGTCTGTTACTTTCAAAAATGCAGACAAACTTTAGATTTTCATCCGCAAACTTGTTACACTTTGCTGAAGAAGTGTAGCTGAAAGGGGAGAGGCGGGGCCGTCGAAAATGACTCCTCCATGCCACGCTGCAGCTCCATCGAGCTCACACTGAACGGCCCAAGGTCTTGTGGCAAGGCTTACAACGAGGGCCCGGGTGGGATTCGATCCCGCAAATCCCTGGTGAGAGTCATGCATGCTAACCATTCAGCCAAAGGGATATTCCTTTATCCCACTCTCCTGTTACTCTGTCCACCGACGTGCTGCCAGGTTGCTTCAGCCTGTGAGCCTGAGGTGCCGCGTCCGCTGCAGAAGCTTTCTGGTCGCCTTCCAGCCTGGAGACTGGAGTCCCTCTTTTTATTAAAAAACACTCTAGCAGGGTACAGAAACTTCCAGAACCGAGCACGCTGGAGGACCCACGTCAGAGAGACGCACAGGACGTGCTCCAGAAAAAAATACGTGGCAGTAAGTTTACAAAAAAAATTAAATAATGATTTAATCAGGAGAGGAGGGCTGTCACAGTCTCAGTGGATCAAACAGAACAACGTCAGCCAACATCATGAGCAGACCAGAGTATTGGAATTTCTGACACCGCTCGTAGTCATTGTTATCAAATGTAGTGACTTTGTTACCATTTCTAATGATTTTCAGACCCCCTTTACCAACTTTTCACTCCAAAAAGTGACTAGCAACAAATCTAGCGACATTTCTGATCACCCTTAGCTACTTTGTGTGAAACTTTGTCGGCAATTTTCGCTGCAGATTAGAAACTGTACCAGCTCTGCATGAAGACTTCCTCCAGACGCTTAGAAAGGGAATGCACTCTAAATGTGGATGCAACATAAGGACACCACATCAACTGACCAATCATAAATCTTTCTTGGTTCATTTTAACCAGTCACAGATCTGTTTTGTGTTTAAAAATAATTCAAAAGTCAAAAAGAAATCTGTATGTATAGAAGACTGATCTGTCTTTTATAAACCACACACAAACATCAGGCAGAAGCTTCTCTGCATCACACACCTGTGGTGCATTCAAAGAATGTTTGAAATATCTGGTGGGTTCAAAAACTTAGGACTTTTGAAATGTATAACAACAGCAGGCAGAGGAGCCTTGTGGAAGAGTTATAATACTGTAGTTACAGCAGGAATCAACGGATAATTAAGTAAGTCCTGCACATTTCACCCCTCAGATCCTCTCCTACTTCATGCAATCAGATTCATCCAGAACAAAAGCAACAGAAAACTCTCTACCTTTTATTGTCCCTCACACTCCACACATACAGGTGTCCCAGCAGAGCGAATCTTTAGAAAACAGAAAAGCCCAATCAGCAGCCTCCTACCTGCAGTTTGGCGGTGGGTCCAGAGTTATCTCTGCCAGCTCCTTCTGGATCCTGAAACAAGACGAGGATCTGGGGTTAGAATCACACCCTACCAGAGCCTATCCTGCCTGTGAAATTAATCTGGAAATGTGTAGAAAAAAGAAACACCTCATTGATTTTCCAATGAGCTCCTGAGCACGGGAATAAGTCTTGTCACACAGGATCAACACCTGCCTGTACAGCTGCTGGTTAGTCACCTCTTAAAGCGTGCGTGTGCGTTAGCAGACTGGTGTTAGATAAATCAGAACAGCTTAAATAAATGATGCAGCTGATCAGGCTCCCGTCTGAACTGCAGCACAAGAAGAAAGCTTTCATGGAGACATTGAAGGAGGCTCACATTTCTCCATGATGAAGTATTCATTACATCATGATTTGTCTACACACATGGAAGAGACAGGAGCCATTTTACCATGTATCCACCAGCTAGAAGAGCGCCTCCTCCCTACTAGGAAAAAAAAAAAAACACTTTAAGAAAAATCTAATTCAAGCAAGGGAAACAGTGTTGATGCAATTTCAATTCAGTTTACTTGTACAGCACAAGTTCAAAAATGATGTCATCTAAAGGCGCTTTACATGAAAAGTCATTTTAATTAAATAATGCGTACATTCCAATTAGGGCTGGGATGACGCGTCGACGTAATCGATTACGTCGACGCGTCATCCCAGCCCTAATTGGTAAAATACGTCGATGCAAAAAATGTGCGTCGATGCGTCATGACTTTCAAAACAAACATGGCGCGAGCCAGTAGTTGCAGCATTACCGTAGTGAGTTAGTTGACTTAAAAATACCTCCACCCAAACTCGCAGTTTAAAGGTATGGAACTATTTTAAAATAAAGGCTGCGATTTTGTCGTCTGGCGCTTTGCAAAATGGAAACGTCTTATAAAAGCAGGACGGCATCCAGGAGCAGTTCCAGCAAATGATTAAACACCGTAAGTTTTCTACTTTTTTACTAACTGTCAATTAGGCCGCTGATGACATCCCAGTTTGATGAAGAGACGTGAGGCTTGGATACATTTCAACCAAGACTGGCTTCTTTATTAGTACATCTGACATTGACCATTAACACATTCCCAAGTGCATTTGAGGCTTTTATACCCTCCTGCTTCAGGTAATTAGCTGGGACATCCCATTCAGGTGGGACTAAAAATACCAAACCTCTAACACATCTATATACAACAACAACCTACAACAAACATGAAGAATAAATATTTACACACTGTATATACATAACTATAAATAAGTCAATAACTCTGCCTATACAGCATCATTCATTTAAACATTTCATTACATTAAAACTACTTCCCCCTTCCTTATTAATTTGGTTTGCTCCAAGAGCTCTTAAGCAGGCAATTGGACCACTTCCCTCCTTTACCATTCCTTTCCTGCCAAGACGACAACCAAAGGTGAGTAATTCCATTACCTTGCTAAACATACAATTTTACCCATTTCAGAACACAGCATAAGTAGACATAAGTATCAATGTTTGTCACAATGTGCACACTAACTGAAGTTTTACTTCACAGGCAGGATGGCCAGTCCCCCTCTGCAAACAACAAACATTTAACCCCGCTCTCTACCTAAATAAAATGATCAATTAATTCCTGTGTGTTTATTACCTCAACATCTGCCAATCATGCAATATTCATGTAAGAACTTATTCACCATAAGTAGTGATGGAGCACCAGGTCTCCATCACACTAACGCTATGTATTTTACCCTATAAATCATATACACGAGCACACACATACACACTTATATACAGAAATGTACACTCAACCTCTTTAAAAGCAAAACTTATTTAAGCTTCTTAGCTGCGTTTGGTGTATGTTACTGCTATCTGTTTTGTTGGTTTTTATTGGTGACCCGTGTTGGCAGAATGAGTCGGAATGCGCACAGACTGATTATGAGCAAAAGCCGAAAACGTGAGAGAGTGTTATTTGGTCGTGGTAAACATGTTTTTTAACAAATGTAATGCACTACCTGATAAACTCTTGATCATCAGGTTTAATAACGCCTCATCCTGTTTGAATACTATTTTTTTACTTAATGCTCCTCCAGTTTGTTGGATTCAAAGTTGCCATCTAATAACTAGAAAAATGTGCAGCATTTTATTGAAATGAACAGCGCCTCTCTCCCCGTTTATCTATTTTTTGTGTGTGCAAATCATATGTCAGAAACAAGAGACATTGCAGCAAAGTAAATGTTTTTTGTGAATGAAGAGCACTTTTATCCATTAAGTGAATGTTAAATTTTGTTTTGAGATTTTTTTAAGTATTTTCTATTCTTTATTCATATGATTTGGTTACACAACATTTAACGGGAGATTAATAATAGACTAATACTACAACTTTATTTGGGATTTTTTTTTACAATTAAAATGTGTTCAAATGAAGAAATTTTTTTATTTCATTGGAATACATAAATTAATAAATGTCAAATTTCTATACAAATTAAATAATGGGTAATCGATAATCGAATCAACATCGAATCGAAAAATTAATCATTAGATTAATCGATGCATCGAAAAAACAATCGCTAGATTAATCGATCACAAAAATAATCGTTTTGCCCAGCCCTAATTCCAATCAGTTAAAACGTTTTGTAAGGAATCCCAGCTGATTGCATTGAGTTATTGGTCTGTAGCATTCACTGAATGAATGAATGAATGAATGAATTTGGCATCGTTACCAGTGGTACCTCAAATGTACTTTCCAGGAAAACCTTCCGAAAGGTCAGGTAGCTGTGGGATCGCTCACTCACTCCTCCCAAACCAAAAGGCAGCAACATCAGCAATCCCTCAAACTGAGCAAGCACAAAGCGACAGCGAAGAGGAAAAACCCCCCTTTAACAGGAAGAAACCTCCAGCAGAACCTGGCTCAGTACGAGCGGTCATCTGCCACGACCACCAAGGGGTTTGTGAACACTGAAAGAACAGAACAACTGATGTAAGAGCACTTTCTATATTAAAGAAAGTAAAAAGTTGACAACAGAACATGGAGGAAGATGTTCAGTTACTGGGAGCATTATCCCAGCTGAATGAGAAGGGTGGTAAAGTGACATATTAGGTGTGCTTCCACTATCAGACTTCAGGGTAATTTGACGGGAACGTCCCGATACTCGGGTGTCTCCACTTCATCTGGTCGGGCCGATGGGGCTGTTTTCGAGGCCACTTTGTGGACCAGCAGAGTACGTGAATGGAAGCATGTGCTTGGAAATGGCTTGATTGGACCAGATGAAGCAGAAATGCAGCAAAGAGCCCCGCTGCTTCCATGTCCATTCAATTATTTCTGCAGCTCCGTGCTCCTTGTATGCTGATCAGTGACACTACCTGCTGCTGAAACTGAGAGGTTTGTGGGTGTCTGTAGCTGATTACTTAGGAGGGCCAATGCTGTATGGAGACACAGCGGCACAGAGGAGCGAGAAAAGACATTACAGCATTAGAAAAAGGTCTGGTCAAGTTACCCTAATGTTCCGATAGAAGAAAAGGGCCTACTAAACGTACAATGAGGGGAACTATGAGTTTTGTCTCTTCTGAGTTGTCTTCAGTTGTGGTCAGCGGAGGTCTTCCCTTTGCTTTTTGTCAAAGTTATTAGAGCTACAGTAATCCTGCAGCCAATGGTGCTTCCGCAAACTATATACAAAAAATATAAGACTTTTATGTTACTTTTTGATTGTCTAGCACATCAAATTTTAATACAACACATTAATATTTATGCTTTAACTTACAAATGTGGGCACATTTAAACAGGCTTACAAACTGCTGTAGTAATGAATGCTACATTAATGGCTAAGTTGTTTGTTTTTATGACCCGTTTGTGGAGCTCTGACTGTATGCAGAGAAATGTATTCTCAAAAAGATTGAACAGAGTTTAATTTTATTTTTTTCATACTAAATGTATCAAAATATTCAAATAAAAATGTGACATCCATCACCTCTAATCCCAGCTATCTGATATTTCATCCAATATACATCTGCAGCTTATAAAGTAAATCATTTTCAAATCTTTAGTCAGAGGAAGAGCCCTTAATGCAGATAAAAACTTCTGCGTTTGGTTTAAGGAACAGAAAATCCAACTTTAGGGTTTCTTCTTTGTTATAAACCACATGTAACCAGGTTCCCATTCTCAGAAAAAAAGAGAAATTTAAGAGCAACAAAAGTAACAGAGCAGTTATTCACAGAATGAAAGAATGCCTTCAGAGTAGCACCTGGATAATGGGGCAGTTTGATGTGACCTTCACGCTGCTTTACATAGAGAACATCATAAACCAGGGAACAACAACCACATTTAGGAACAATCTAAAGGGAACGTAACCGTTCCTGCAACATTTGATTTTTTTAAGGAGATGAACCAACTGTGACAACTTTCCAATTTCACAAGCCGATGTTTCATTCACCACAGAATATTATTAACAAGGCAAATGCTCAAACTGAAGAATCAGCAGGGAGAACATTTAGCAGCTAAACTTAAATATCATTAATAACTGCAGTCCAGTTAATAGTGTGAATATGCGTCTTAAGTGAACATTCTGAAATGAGTATAGTACTCAAAAATTATACTAAAGAGTAGCAGGATTTAAACGTGTTTTTACTCAAAAGTAAGAAATAGTGATACAAAATATTATTAGTGCTGATAACTGAGCTTGCGTTTGCAGCTCCACTGCTCTGGATAGCACCAAAATAAAAATACGGAGCTGCTGCCCCGATGCGCCGATCTCTGAGTCAACTGTCGGTAATCAACGTAAAACCGATCTACGTCACATGGTTTTTCGGAACAAAACACATCCCGACCGCTCCCCATGACCAGCTTTAAATGCCGGGTCACTGACTGAAGTTGGGAGAAAGCCGCTTGCTAATCCTGACACCACGCATGAGCATACAGATCAGACAGCAGAACCAATCAGGGCTACTGAAGGTGAAGTCATTCTGTCCTGTCTGCATGTTTTTATTTTTATCAAATATATGAAATTAAAAATAAAGTCAGTATCGAAGCTTCCCCAAACACCGCTCACTTTCCCGACAATCCCCTCTGCACGAACCCTTACATATGGTAATTTGGTGCAGCTTGTATTTGTACAAGTTTGTGTTTTCCTCCCAAAATAGGCTGTTGCGGCTTATAATCAGGTGCGCTTTATAGTCCAGAAAATACGGTAATGCTTTTAAATGCCATTTATGGCCTTAATTTCAGTAAACATCCAATGATTGACTTTTAACGCCTTATAGAAACCCTGAAACACGGTCCTACAGGATTAGTCGCTTTCAGCTGCAGTGCATACTTTGTACTTTCAGCTCTATTATTTCCTGATCATTTATATCAGGGGTTCCCTTTCCTGGTCCTCAAGTTACAATGCCCTGCATGTTTCAGATGTCGCCGTGCTTCAGATGACTGCAGTTAAGCGAGAGCCATTTAAACGGCCATCAACTGATATCAGGTGTGCAGAAGCAGGGAAATGCTGATTTATGTAGCAGTGAGCCAGGTCAAGATGATCAAAATGGAGAGTTTCAACACAGCCTCCTTAACCAAACACACTCTCTCTCCGATGTTCTACATGGTAATCTCTGCAATCACTACACCACAGCAACCTGCAGGTCTATGCATGCACACACTTTATATGCTGCAGCTGATGATTTATTACAGCAAGCAGCTTAGAAATGCAACTAAATATCGCTGAGCTGGTTAACCTTCCAATAAAACAGGAACCTTCCAGGTTCTGTTTTTATTATGCAGCCATTACCGGTGATAAGAAGGATTTAGTACCTGCTGCTGGTGACGCCATGACGACATCTGGGCTTTTATGACAGAGGCTTTTTGTTAATGGGAACACTTCTGTATAAAACAGACCCAAGAGGCAGAAAGAAAATAGCTGGGACTTTGTTCAGAGCATATATATGGTATAATATGGTATTCATATACCTTAAACCACAACTTTTATTATGTGAATAAACCAAAACAAAGGTGTTCATCACTGGGAGGGAAATGATTCGATGCGGAATCTCCGTGAATGAGAACAGATTTTTCCCAACAGCTGTCCATGCTGCATTTAGGTAGAGCTGGGAGATTAGGTTGTCAAAATATCTCAACTTCAAAATGATTTAAGCATGTTTTATTCTCAAATACAGGAGAACATTAACTAATTAGAATATTGTGCAAAAGTTCATTTATTTCAGTAATTCAACTAAAAAGTTAAATATATGACAAAGACTTATTACATGCAAAGTGAGATATTTCAAGCCTGCATTTGTTATAAGTTTGATAAGTATGGCTTAAAGTTTATGAAAAACCCAAATTCATAATCTCAGAAATGTGAATACTACACGAAATCAATAAAATAAGGATTTTAAAAAGAGAAATGTGTGATACTATAATCATGCATATGTATTTTGTGCTTGCTTTGGGCTTCTTGCATCAATTACTGCCTCAATGTGGTGTGGCATGGACGCCATCAGCCTGTGGCTCTGCTAAGGTGTCATAGAAGACCAGGATGCTTCAATAGCAGCCTTCAGCTCTTCTGCTTTGTTCACTGGCAATGCCTAGCAGATATTCTACGGGATTCAAGCAAGGCCCGTTTGGTCGCCAATCAAGTACAGTAATCCCACGGTCATTGAACCAGGTTATGGTACCTTTGGTAGTGTGGGCAGGTGCCAAGTCCTGTTTGAAAATGAAGACAGAATCTCCATAAACCTGGTCTGTCATGGCTTCTTTCTATTGTCTTCAAACAGCCTTTTAATTCAGTGTTTGATTCCCACTCCCTTCTGTATTTCTTAGAGTCCAGTTTAAACTTAGAAGTGATCACACAGACCAGATGAGGTGAGTGACGGGAGCCGAGTGAAACCGGTGATTTTAGTGTACAGTCGTTTATTTAAGACGGAAAATATTTTACATCTTCACTTTATTCGTCGCATTTTTCTGAAAAACAGTCGGTAGATGAGTCTAAACACTTGCTAAAAACAGCTACAACGTTTGTCTCTGGATGTCACATGACTGTGCGTAGTCACGTGACTCAAGGCGAAGCTAATTCCTTAAAGGGGCAGGAGCACCGCTAAACCAAAACCCATTTTCTTTTTTTTAAACAACAAATTTACCAGCCATGACGTCAGTAACAGTCAATTTCGGTATATGAAAATTTTCAGTATACAATCCAGCCCTACCTTCCACATAACTTTATATTAATGGGTTTTGATAAAGTTTTTTAAGCTTTCTCTCCTTATAACCGGTGTCAATGATGGTTTTCTGCACAAATGTCAGCCAGCAGTCTTCCCCAAGATTGTGATTCCCACAGAACCAGACAGACCATTTAAAGGGTCAGGAGCCCTTTGCAGTTGTTTTCTGATTCATTAGCTGATAAGAGTGTGACACTTCTTGAGTCAAAAATATTAAACCTTTAAAAATAATCTGAGATTTTGATTATGGGATTTTCATAAATGGTAAAGCATAATCATCAAAATGATAACAAATAAATATCTCGCTTTGTGTGTAATAAGCGTCATTTTTCAGTTTCACCTTCTGAGTACAACTACTGAAATAAATGAACTTTTGCAAGCTATTCTAAATGTTCGAATTTCAACTGTATAGGCAAAGTACAGAAGGAAGAACAAGTATTTGGGACATGGAGAGCCTCCAAATAACACTTGCATGGTAGGATGAGGACATCGCCCTGATTTAAAAAGGGAATTCTTTATCCCCACGAAAACATAAAGGGGGTCCTTTTTCAGAAAAAAAAACATTTCAGTCTTAAATGCAGCTTTTGTTTTAACATGCTAATCAGGAACTGCGTTTTTCATTTAAGAAACATCGCCAAACTCCGAAACTTTCTAGACGGATCTGAACTGGAAATGATAATCCATGCTTTTATCTCATCTCGAATAGATTATTGTAAGTCTTTTTATTTGTTTGAGTAAAAAGAATCTCAACAGTCTCCAGTCAGTTCAGAAAGCAGCTTCATGGCTTTTAACCAAGACACGGAATGGAGAACGTATCACTCCTGTTTTATTCTTATTATATTGGCTGCCAGTTTGTTTTAGAATTCAGTTTAAAATTTTAGTCGTGACTTTTAAAGCTCGGTGCTGTGATACTCCTGTCTACATCGTTGATCATTTAGAACTCCACTCTCCTTCCCGCAACCTGCAATCAACCAATCAAAGGCTGTTGGTAGTTCAACAAACACGCTTAACACCAGAGGAGACATATTTTAGAGCGTTGGCCCCCAGGTTATGGAATGCACTCCCCCCATTTTTAAGTCATCTTGACTGTATTTATGGATTTAAACAGCAAATTAAGACACATTTGTTCATACCGGTTTTTAATTAGATTTTTGCTGCATAATCTTCTGTTCTGTTGATTTTATCTTATCTTGGAGTTTTTAGCTTCCTTGTTTTACTTTTGTCTTATACATTTGTGCAGCACCTTGTGGTTTTTATCCTGTGAAGGATAAAACAACACTTAAGGTGAGTCTGGTTCCATCCTAGAACTGTAGCGCTGAATGTGGCAGCATGTTGGAGCGGCTCTGTTACCTTCAATCAGATTATTATTTCGAAAAACTATAATCCCTCCTTTTCTGCCTCACAGATAGCTTTCTGAATAATTATTTCCTTTGATTTTGGATCATTTCCAGCTGGGAGGATTTTTGCCAGCTGATCTAGAGTAAACTAAAATGTTGGAATTGTTGGAATGCAGATCTTAAGGATTCATACTTCTCCAATGTAAGACGACCTGCTTTTGGCCAATCAGATCACAATCATCTTTTCTCTGCTGTGAATATAAACTTTTGTTCAGAGGCATCCTGTGATCAGCCCTGCAGTATTATTTTGGGTACAAACTGGGACGCCCTGTGACAGCCACATAAAGGAGACATAAATTAATGGCCGATTAGCAAGCTTTCACTGAAGGGCAATCATCTGATCCAGAAGTGATAAAGAGATGAAACATCTAAAACATGGCAGATCCTAGAAAACTCTTTTAATGGGGAGTATATTCTCTTTGGCCAGCACCTGTTGGGGTCGCAGCATCAGAACCTGGGACTAAAAAAGGCTCAACAAACTGAAAGACAAAGGCTGGTTCTGTTCAGGTTCTGGGCACGGCTATGGAGCCTCTGGAGATGATGAATCAAAGAAAGATTCTTCATTAAAAGATGAAAACTACAGACACCCAGAGGCTTACTGGGAATCAATGAAAATAACACAGAATGCAACAGGAGATCTTTCCTGTGACACTTTATTGATTCCCTCTGGGATCAATAAAGTGTTTTAGAATCAAATGAAATTATGTGCTCTTGAATGAAAACACGCCAATGCTCAGCAAACACTTGTTTCCTTATGTGGCCAATAAGAAAGAATGCTGATTGTCTCTTTCTTTTGCTGCTGCTTTATATAAATCTTTACAGCCAACACCAGAAGGCTTCTGTCTGTGAATATGGCTGTTTGTAGCAGATTGTAACAACTCTTTCAGCAGCTTCCCAATTAATACACAGACCAAACGGGCCGGGCCTTACGGCCTGCCTCTTGCCTGGTCACATAACAGCAGCTGCAGCTCTGTGTCATCACAAAGAAATTCTTCCAATCTCCAATGAAGTCATCTAAAGAGCCAGCTCCTTGTTACATAAGGAAAACAGGGCGCTTGGGCTGAGCTAACGGGGTCAACGCCCCCCTTGTGAAGATGTTTCATCAGTCTTGCAGACCTAACTATTTGTGTGGGACACAGAGAGGTAAGAAAAGCAACAGAGCCTTAAGGCAATGAGCAAATCTCATGTTGTAGCGATCTCAGAGCAGGTTTAGTGCTAGGACTGCTCCCAAAGTCAGACCGTAGCAGAACAAGCCTCCAGACATGGGCTAAAATAGGTCAGACAAGTCTGTGTTCACAGAGAGGTTAATGCAGCCACAATTCAAGCAAGCAGATTCCCCTTCCCATTTTTGGGCATTACAACCACAAACTTTGATATATTTTAATTGGATTTTTGGGTCAGACCGACACAGCGTGGTGTGTTTTGGGGATATGAAACAACAACAAGGACATTTCACCTTAACTTTTTTTTTTATACAAATACCAGCTTAAAAAACAGGGTTTTAAGTGTTTCTTGTCATTCCCCTAAAGTCAAAGCTTTGCAGAACCGCCTTTAACAGCAGCTCCAGTTACTGAAGGTATTCTAAAATGATCAATCAGAACACTGCTGCTGGCGTCCTCACTAGAACCAGGAAAGTAGAACACATCACCCCAGTTCTGAATACCTTACAAATGGCTTCCTGTAGCTCAGAGAATAGACTACATAATACTTTTACTAGTTTATAAATTACTGAATGGCTTAGCACCAAAGTATGTGGAAGAACAATTGTCATTATTGCTGCTTTTATGTTTTCCCGCAACCTCCGATAGCATCTGGAATTGACTTGTTCCTATAACTTTGTCATGTTGTATTAAATTTGCTATAAAAACAAATTTGTCTTGCCTAGGCTATGTCTATCTAGGAAGGGGTACCGAAACCCGGTATTAAATTAGCCCCGGGGCTGATTCCGACGGTCCAGCTTCAGCCTTATCGGCCCTCTTAACGGTAAAATTAAGGTCGTATTCATCTTTTGCGGGAGATATAATCACAGGCCAAACAGTGTGTTGGCAACCCGCTCCTCCTTAATAAGCACACACCGTGGGGACTGAAGATGGGAGGGGCGACTGCTCCGCTCACCAGTAGTTACACAGACACGATGGCATAGTGAACAAAACGATCCACAGTTTGGCTTCGTTTTACAAAAATAGAAGCAAATGCAATAAAAGCTTTGCTTGCAAAAGCCAGAACACGAATAATCTGACCAAAAACGTTGCTAAAATACACCAACTACAAACAGAGAGATGCACAGTTTTTCACCGCCTGAGTGCTGCAGCATTAGGAAGCAGCGGTACAGAAAATTAATGGGCGGATGTTATTTTGCTGTTCTCAATGTTCCCAGGGCTTATTTTGCACTATACACTTTAGCATTCAAAATGTTTAATTTTTGCTCTTAATTGCATCGTTTTATGGGGAAGTTATGTTTGATATTTTTTATTTGAATACGTTTAACTTAAAAAAAAAGACAACATAGCATTTCTAGTTTTTGATATATAAAAGATAAGGATATAGATAAAGTACCGGATCAATAAGAAGTATCGTTAAGAGTAGTTGTGATGCCTTTGTGTGTAAAGTTATATCTATCAGTTCATAGGTTGTTTAGAGAAGATAAAAATAAGTTCATGATTAATAAATAGACAGCAGATCTGTTAAAAAGGGTTAAAAACGTTTTACTATTAAAATCAGATCAAAGTGATCCACCTTTTATACAAACAATCTCTGTTTTGTTAGACGCAATGTAACACAGCTGAGTGAGCAGCAATCTTTATACAAAAGATCTTTGTTGTATTTTCCTCTGAGACGGGGTCGGTAAAGTTTTGTTTGAGTAAGAAGGCAGATTACAGCTCATTCTCACGCTTGGTTTGCTCTATACGTTTGAACATTGGGAAACCTTCGTTTTATTATAAAGAAAAAATGAATGCAATACAGGAAAACAATCTTTCATGGATAAAGAAAAGCAAGCCTTGCCTGAAGACCTCCTTTGTTCATTTTAATGTTCACTGGCCGTCTAGCTTCACCTAGCTACGTGTAGTGAGGGCAGCATAGTAGGAGTATCGATAAATCCTTAACAAGACCCATCCCTATCTCTATCAGCTTAACACACAGACAGAATCATACTGTAACCATGTTATTTGGCTAATCAGCTCAAGCTTAGACAGATTGGATGGAGAGTATACGAACGGCAAGTTTTAAATCTTGTAAAAGAGGTTTAATTAGATTAAGTCTGGACTTTGACTAGGCCATTTTTACCCATTCTCTGCTCTGTTCTAAAGCATTTTTGTAGCTCTGGTTTAGGGAGAGTGAACTTCCGACCCAGTCTCAGGTCTTCTGCAGGTTCCAACAGGATTTCCTGTCCTGCATTAATGCTGCATTCCAGTTAACCTTTCCGAGTCGGAAAGTCGGAAATTTCGCAGTTGTTTCCCGTCATTTCACAGTGACACGTCCCCTTTAGGTCGGAATATACGAGCTCCAACTCGGAGCTCTGAGAGTAGACCGAGTAGGAAGTACACATCGGCGAACAAAGATGGCTGCGCCTGTAGTTGAGATATATTTTCTTTGTATTCGCATTGTTGGTCATTTTAATGTCATTTTTAAATGCTCTTACACTCTTGACTACATTTCTGCTTTAAGAGTTTAAAGGTATATTAAAAAGTCTTCAAACTACACGCATGTGAGGGGTGTAACAGTACACACACACACACACACACACACACACACACACACAAAAAGTCACAGTTCAGTAAATATTTGAGGGGAGGGGGGTTTAATTCACAGTTCGGTACGTTTACGGTGCACTTTAATCAGAGACAAATACAAATGTGTCTATTCAATTCCACTGAATTGAGTTGAACTGAATGTGACATTTTTTTAAATTGAGGAGCAAATACTCTGGTGAAATATATAGAAGTGACTGAAAATTACTTGTTTTTATATAAAATAGTACAAGCAGACACAGCCAGAGTAGAAAATAGGGCTTTGACTTTTGCCCAAACATATTCAAAGTTTGTTCTTTATTAATATTAAAATTCTAATATATTTGAATATTAATTAATTATATTTCAAACATTTAATGTCTTCAGAAAGACCTATATTGGTATCAAACTTTAGTTGTATATGTTCAGTCCACCAGACGGCAGTGTATCAGTCAATGTTAATAGACTATGTGCACGAAAGTCTGACTGCATCAGAATACCTCTACTACTCTCACTACGTAGCAGGCGAAAAGGATTAAGCGAGCGATGTAGTAGATCCGAATCTCCATACTGGAGATTTGGATCTACTACAGTGGAGTAGTAGGCATAAAGTTCCCGGACGTGTATTACATCCACAGTAAACAGCCAGTGGACGCTATGCTATCCCACAATGCAGCGGAAGCCCCAAAATGGTAGAAGAAGAGTGACCTCGGCTACTGAGGAAATATCAACTAACAACCTCACAATTTCGGAGTGTAAATGTAAAAGTTTAGCAATGATACTGATTACTTTAATTGTTTGTTTTTTCGACAACTGATTAAACATTTAAGTTGATAAGTTGTTTAACGGGACCACAGGCGATCTTAGGTAATGTAAACATCCGGCAAATTGGCGGAGCTGTACGTCTGTTTTCATGACTACTACTCGCTCATTTGCTCTGAACCTGAATCGAAAAGAGCATTTACAAGCAAACATTTACAAAAAATATTTCACATACAGGATCAAATATTAAGAGATCGCTAAAATTCATTTGAATATGTAATTTTTAAAACATTTGATTTATATTCCAATTCAACGATGTTCTGAGTCAAAGCCCAAGTAGAAAACAATAAAACCACTTGAAAAAAAGCCAATGTTAAATTTTTTATATTTTGCCCATATTTAAGAATGAAGCCTAATTTCCCAACTGTTCTTGAATGCAGCAGGGGCAGCTGTTGGGAAAATCCCTTCTCATCAACAGGGATTCTGCCAACTTGCATTTTTTCCAAAATCAGGAGTTTGGTCTGATTGGATGCTACTGGTAGCCAGCTGTTTTTTCTCTAGTATCAGCGATGTTTTAAATTCAGCTTGACATTGTTTCCAGTGAGTCATTCAGATGGTGTTATAGACCTTTTTGCTGCTGAAAGAAGTGTTCCCTGAGAGAGTTCTGGTTCGGTCCAGCTTTATTTTTCTACTGTAGCTGCACGAAAAACCATTAATGTTCCCAAACAGCTAAAAGAGTTTAGCTGGCAGTCCTTTCTGGTTTGTTTTGGTGTCCTGTTTTAAAGTTTCCTTAAAGAATGTTGCACTGGACTCTGAGTTCTGCACATAAACATTCTCTATGGATTCATTTGATAGACATGCATATTGATCCAACTGAGATGTACTAAAAACTACAAATGTGAATACATGTACCATTCGAACCCTAAAGCATACCACACTTTCAGATTTGGATTTGTGGTTGCAACAGCACAAAATGGGGAAAACCTCAAGGGGTGTGATTACTTTTGCAGTGCGCTGTTAGTCTAAAGATGAAGCTGAATCCTTCTACAAAAAGGCTCCTTGCATTGCTCTGCAGCCTAAAGCTCTGCCAAGATCTGACAAATGACTCAGCTGACGTTTCAGCAGCTTTTCCTTTCAGTCAGGCTGTTGTCAGCTTTCTCCTCCTTAGAATGGCGGGAGCTTGGAGAACACTTCCCTTCTTTTCTATCAGGCGACATCATTAAAAGCCTTCAGGTCCCTGCGGCTCATTCACCCATAGTTTCAGGTGTTTCTCAGCAGCAGTTTGCAGCAGCACAGAGAAGACTGGCCAACAAGCAGGTGACAGCTGACCAGTGGAGTGCCTGGACACAAGCATCGGGGCAGAGCCGGCCTGCAGCCAGCAGAGGACACAAAGCTAACGGGGAGAAAGAGCGGATCTACCTCTTGGCGCTGGTGGAGAGCTTGGCAGCGGTCTTGCTGGAGATCTTGGCCTCCTTCTTCTTGGGCTGAGACTGGTCCCTCTGCTCGGGGCCCGTCTGTTCCGGGGGGGCCGCCTCCCTCTGCTCGGCGTCAGAGCTCCCCCCGCTGGTGTTGGGGCTGTCGTCCGGCCTCGGCTGCACCTCACTGGACATGCTGACTCTGCGGAGCACGTTGGGATAAAAACACGACGGAGTGTGAATGCTATGAATGCTGAAACATATCATGTACGGCCATCATTTAGTCAAAGAAAAGGCTCCAACACAACTTTCAAGGTCAAATGTGTCCAGAGATCCTCAACTGCTACAAGCTATTCTAAAAGAATAGCTTTAGAGACTGAGGCTTTGCTTTGACTCCAGCTGAGGACCATTATGTCTATCCCCAGCGCGCTCTCTCCCGCCTCATTTCCTGTTATTTGTCCAGAGTCAACCATCAGGAAAAGCTGCAGGACGCAGCAGCGCTCAGACTGTTTACTGACTGCCAACAGTGTGGCTTGCCACCATCGTCTTTCAGCCGTCAGACGTGCTGCAGGAGCTCTGATGGAGGAGGAGGCAGCAGACGGATCAGATGATCGCTCATATCGATCAGAGCCCATCACCGGAAGCTGGGCTGATTCCAGTCCGCTGCTGAATGACTGCTTCGTCTCCAATTAGAGTAGAAAGGTCGCAGGACAGTTGATTGTGCAGATATTTCATCAAACCGGCTCCAGATTTCACTATATCTACAGAATCTAACAAACTAGATCAATAAGAATTTCGCAGATCTCACTTGGATGAATCTTTCAGTCGCTTTCTCCAGCGTAACGTCTCTGAGGTCCTGTTTAACAGCTCCCACTCATAATGCTACTCCCACTGCAGCCATCTGTTTCTGACTATACTCACTATTAGCACACTTCAGTCTTTCCGGTCCTAACACACATTCTCAGTTCAGTCTATTTCTGGACTTTGACTAGACCATTCTAAATGCACAAATAGCAGCCATCGTTCTGCTGGCAGGTGAACTTCCGACCAGTTTTAAAGTCGATGCTTGCAGGATGTTCCATCCGGCTTCCTGTCGACTCTGAAGAGTTTTCCCTATCCTAGCTGACAAAAGAACCCCTAAATCATGATGTCGCCACAGCAGTGATTCGCTCAACTGTTGATGCTGTTTGTTTGACCACACGTTAGTTATGTCTAGGGCTGGGCGATATGACCTAAAATCAATATTACGGTATATGGAGCATTTCACCTCGATAACGGTAAGTGGACGATAACAATGACAACAACTACTACAACAAATCCCAACACAGGCAAAAGGATGTCGGTAACAGTCATAAATTTCGGTGTCTGTAAATTTTCAGTATACCACCCAGCCCTAATTATATGCCCTAGACAACTTGTGGAAAAGTGCATATAGCTTTAAATGACAGAACCGTATCATTTGCCGATCCCCATCTATCATGCTTTTAAACGAGACATATCATGCCAATTCCGCTTTTTTTTGTGTGTTGTGCATTTAAAGTCTGTAGGAATGCAAAGAAGCATTAATTAGTCTACCCAGGTGCTGTGGAGGCATTTTTGTAAACCGTTTCGTTCGTATTTTTAAGCCGTTCAGTTTTCTCCGTTACCTATTTCATTTTTTTGAACCATCACGTCACAGTATTTGCACTGGAACTGCTAAACAATGACATGGACTTGAAGCTAAACGTTGAGTAAAGCCATCATCTTTATTTCTCGCTTTGATTTTGTAGTCTTAGTTCAGGAATGCCGGCAGTGCGCGTGGAACTTAAAATGTTCAGTTGTTGGATTGTTAACCCACACAATTCTTTACAGCGTCCCCTGCATCAGAACCTCTGTGATGCGCTTGGTTAAGTTTTATTTTTCATGGTAGTTTACCCGCATCTATGAGAAAAGTAGCCTACTTCCTGTTTGTGGGAAGGACAGATGCTTCAGTCACCTCTGTCAGCATCAAGAAGGATTTGCTGAAAGAGTTTGTCCTATTAACGGGTCAAATGATGGACACAGCAAAGTGGTAAGCTTTGGATGACACTAAAAGGAGGGCAATTTTTATTTTATTGCCTATTAGCTGTTGTGTTAACAGCATTAGCATCAAACCTTCTGCTTTTATTAGCGCTATGTGCTTGGTATTTTTGCTCCCTGATGACATATGTCTTTTAATTGTACTATCACTTTAACAATATTGGTATTTGTGCTGTTTTTAGTCTTGGAACAGCATGATCCTGATACATTTAGTGTTGTTAGTATGACGCTAACGGTATCACATTTGTTTGGATCATTACATAAATAAACTGAATAGAATTGAAGATGTATTCATCTCATTATAGCAGTGTTAATATAATTACGGAACTGACAAGTAATTTGTGTTAAAGTCTTGTCAGTAATATTAAAAGGACTACAGCATGTGTTACTGTAGAATTGCTAATATTTTTCTTTGGTGTTTTGATGTAGTTTACTTGATTAAAACACAATTGTTATTAGTATAATCGTTTTCTTAATATATTCAGAAAATACTTTTTACTAGTGATGGGATTTCAGATCCATTGCTAAACATTGCACATTCCTATATTTTTAATGAGGTTTTGGGCCATTAAACAGTCATCCTATAAATAGTTAGTGCATATGTTAGGTAAAAAGTTTTAGCTGGATGCAAAAGTCTTCTGATTTCTTGGGGATATTAAGTTTCGGCACCGTCTGATTGTCGTAAATATCAAACAAAAAAAAACGCCTGAACGGGTCGAGTGGCAGGTTCTGCGAGCTGTAGGGTGGCGGGGTCTGCAGCGCCTCTACTGAATTCTTAAAGAATTCACACCGAAACAACGTATCTAGTCTCCTCACAACAGGGGTTGAAGAAGAGTCTGTAGAGCTACAATTAGGGCTGGGTGGTATACCGAAGATTTTACGATACCGAAATGTATGACTGTTACCGACATCAATTTGCCCGTGTCGGTAAATTCGGTATGTTAAAAAAATGACAAGATGTGTTTTAGTTTAGCGATGCTACTGCCCCTTTAACAAATCAGCTTCGCCTTCAGTCATGTGACAGAGCAGGGAAGCGCTGCTGACGCAGCTACTCTGTAGCTATACTTAGCAAGAGTTTAGACTCATCTACCGACTGTTTCAGAAAAATACGACTAGCGACAAATAAAGTGACTTGGTGTTATTGGATACTCGGACTCTAACGTAAAGCACGTATATTTGTTACTGCAGCAACGGAGCTGCTGCCGAACCAGAGCGCTTGTAGCTCAACAGCTCCGCCGGCCCAGGTCCTGTTCAGGTGGAGCACATATAAACCCCACTGAATTGCTGTTGTTGTTTCTGATACAGCGCTTGAAGCCGCCGCGTATTCCCACCTCTGCTCCGATGTAAAATATTTTCTGTCTAAAATAAACGACTGCACAATAAAATCACAGATTTCACTCAGCCCCTGTAACTTCCTCACCTCATCTGGTCTAATTTTTGCTCATATTGCCCAGACCTTGCTACAATAATGAGGAATTCAGACCTAAAAACTGCAGTTCCACTCCATATAGACCACAACTAAATTATTTAGATGTAAAAAGGAGAACTTTAAAAGCATGGCATGTCCACTTTAAATCTTTTGGGGAGCTGATTATAACTGTGACAAATATGTGCATCATCGCGGCTAGCTGTGACAGCATGCTAACACGGCTGTGAAACATTCCAAGTGGCCACAGAGAGCTGAGCCCGTTAAAGAGAGGCAACAGAGGCACTCAGGGCCTTTTTCCACTGAACTGGGCCAGAGCTGGTTCTAAGAAAGAACTGCTTTCTCCCCAACCACCAAGGTATGGTGGTTGGATTACAAAAGCTTATCGTAGCAAAATACACATCAGTCATTTTTATTGGAAGTGAAAGAAGCTGGACATACAGATTGGTTCGACCCTGTGATTGATTTCTGGCCTTTTGGTCGTGGCCTGAGCTGCAGAACAAATTGGTACGCTCATACCGAGCAAAGCTGGTGTTTTCACAGCAGCGTCTATCCTCCTGACCATGGCGGATAGGGCGACAGAAGAGGAACGGAACGTGTGGTTGCTGTACTGCATTATGGAACTGGAGGCAGGTAGCACCATGATCTGTGCAAATATTGAACAATATTTAAGTCATAGCAATGGAATCCCACCAGAATCTGAATCAAATGTGGGTCCAGAATGAGCTCCACATTGATACCCGCCATAACATCTAATTAAACCGAAGTTATTCTCAGAAACAGTATTATTTTTCTAAATCTGTTGTTAGATTGGAAACAAACAGTTATTTCTAAGGAAGGCTACAGGATGTATCTGAAAACAGCCATTTCTGCACAATACTTGCTGATTTCTGCACCTCAAGAAGCACTTTTATGGGCATGATGAACTACTGTGCTGTCACATCTCCTTCTCTGTTCAACCCTCCCGTTTTCATCTCAGCATGTGGCCGTTCACAGCTGTGTTGAAACGCTCTAGATGGTGTTATGACGTAGCACCAAATAGGCTCCATGTCGGCGTTAAATCCACCTAATTTTTTTTGAAAAAACTAAGATAAGAAGCGCCAGCACTGAAGTGAAGAAAGTAACGCAGCTTATTCATCGGTCAATAAGGAAGATCCCCAATGGCTTTGTCTGCAGGGTTCCTCCATCGTTTCTATGCCACATCCACAGTTTGAGAATGCAGCCTAAATCTGTATTTAGAGATCATGATGGGACAGTAGATTTGCTTCTTCTTGTTTGTAGCCTAGCTGTCAAATGCTATAAGAACGATCTATGTTCTATTTCTTTAATGTCGAGCGAAGAAGTTCTGGAACTCCCCAAAAGCAGCCAGTTGGAGCCAAAACTCTTAATATTTCCATTCAGCTTCACATGCCTAGTGTGGGTGAAACTCTAGCATGTAAAACACGTAGCATACAAGGTGACATTCACTATATCCAGCTCATAGGAAGTCAAGGTGAATGCCTCTATTTACATTCCCAGATCCTGGGTGATAAATGTAGGGCACATCAGCGGCTGTCTGATATAATACACACAGATTAATAGACAGAGGCTCAAGACCGATAGGTTAAAGTGGCAGTAAACTGAATCGTTTCGCTGAAACTTTTCATTCATGGTATGCAAACGTTTCCAGATGCCAGGTGAGCTTAAACACCGTGAGGCCAGTTAAAACGCAGTCATATTACCAACGTTTCCCCAGAAAAGTCCCTATAAAACCAAGTTCCAGCTAAACGCTGTGGCCAGCTAAAAGTTGTTTTATTTTAGCTCCGTGTCAGAAGCAGTGAGGTCTGAACACCGCTCAGTGCGCCGAGCTCGATTGTGATTTAATTTATGGCTGTGGGAAGACGCAAGCGGCTTATCAGCAGCGCATTACAAGTGCGGGGATGTTTAAAACGCACCACGTTGTCCTGTTGAACGGTAAAGTGTTGTTACAGCAAACAGGTCGCGTGGTGGTGGGGTACAAGCCCCACGAGCTCCTGCCGCCCCGGGTCGTCTCTGCTTTTGTTAGCTGCACATCAAGAGTTGGCCGCGAGGCAGCCGCGCAATTAAATATCAAAGGATTAAGTTCCACAATGCACGCGCACAATAAAGGGAGCACCTCCAGAAAGCAGGAGCTCGCGCTGACCTCTGCCAGATAGATGCCCCAACACAAAAGCCCCCACCCTCCTCACGGCCACCTCCACCACCTCATACCACCCCACCCTCCGTGTTCTCCACAACGACAACCGCCAACACCGCCGCCCCCTTCCACAATGAAACACCCCCCCCAGTGTAGTAATCAGGTTACTCGTGTCAAACAGGAAACGGAGTCCTCACCTTTTCAAGCAGGCTGGAAGCACAGAGGCCGCGAAAACGGTTCCCAGTGCCCACTTTATCCACCGTAAATCCAAAACACTCACCGCCCGCTGCTCCGCGTCAATTTGCTTTGACCGACTACTGCTGGAGAATGTGCCAAAAGGCGACTGTCATGGCGGACAACTTTAGAGGTAGAGGTTCCGTTTTGACCCGCTAAAATAAAAGCCTGACGAAGCAGAGTGTGGTTCTGCTTGGTTTTTGTTTTTCACACCCATCACTGCTTTCTATAAATAAGAAAGAATTTGAATAAATAAATAAATAAATAGTTCCTACAGGCTCCTCTTTGGAGCCTGTAGGAACAATGGTTGCTTCTGCAACCATTGTTTGCTGTGAATGTTGGAAGTGTGTTTTTTTTCTGCAGGCTACAATTCTGAAGTGTTATTCAGTATACTTGTTTTTACTGTAAACTTATTTTGGAGAAGACGAACACCAACAGTTAAGAGACATACAAAACATTGATGGGTTTCAATTAGAATAAGTATTTAAAAAGAAAAATTACTGCATTGTCCTTATAGGACAGCTCTTCTGAAAACAAAGATGAAACTGAGTCCTTCAGAGTTTGTTTTTTTGTTGTTTGACTTTAACATGTTCTGTCGTGCAGTGTGACACTAAGAACTGATGCATGAGTACCAAAGAAAAGCCCAACAGATTCTTTCACAAGTGTAGCATAACAGCTTTGGCCATAGGTACTTCGCTTGATATATATGTAATACATTTTTATTAGAAATTGCTGTTGTCTTTTATTGACATTATGAATGCGGAGATGAAAAACAACAAGGGGAAAAAGTGAGAAGATAATAACGGATTGCATTTATATAGCGCTTTCCGAGACCCTCAAGTACACTTTAAAATTCCATTATTCATTCATTCTCACACACTGATGGAAGCAGTCTACATTTGTGGCTACAGTTGCCCTTGGGCAGACTGATAGAAGCAAGGCTGCCATATCACGCCATCAGCCCCTCTGGTAGGCGAGGTAGGTGAGGAAGTGTTTTGCCCTAGGACACAATGGAATGTAACACGCGGAAAGAGGAATCGAAGCCACAATTTTTGGGTTGCAGGCCAACAACATTACCACTGAGCCACAGGTAGGAAAAAAAGCCAAGAGGGAGAGGGTGAGTTGAAGATACCAGAGAGGGAGGGAAACAAAGAAAAACGGCAGAAAACATCCCAGTCCACCTCCACAACCGCAGGATGGCAGAGGGAGGGGGAGAAAAATGTCAAAACAAAACAAACAATGCAAACTGAGAACTTCACAACCTCAACACACAAATAGATATATAAATAGTGGTTCGGATTATTACAAGATCTAGTTGTGTTAATCTTATAGCCCAAGAGGTAAACATCGGAATCCCCACACCTGGGGTTCAGGGGTTTTAAGCATTTGAAAATGTAATCATAGTTTATCTTCTTCAGCGTTTCCTCTCCAGCTTTCTCCTCAAGCTCCTGAAGAACCGGTTCCTGCCAGTCTGATAGTAAGGCATGAAGCGGTCCCTCAAGGGCAGAACATCCAGTAGATATCTTCCTGCTCCTACACCTGGTCCCCCCCCCAGATGACCTGACACATCTCTATCAGAAACATATGCCCAGATATCTATCATTGAATCTTATACTTCGCTTTTCCAAGAAGATGTGTGGCAAGTTTCAGAATGTAAGAAAAAATTCCTCTCAACCTGTGATTTTAACACCAAAATGTTTTAAATGTAAAATAAAAGTACATTTTAAATTTCTGTCCCTTTATTTTAAACTAAATACCGGTACACACTTTTTTTTAACACTTTGGTCATGTACATAAAAATGTTTAACTCTCCCATCTAAACATCCACTTTCTCATTCTGCTGATAAATACATATATAATCTTCCCCGACACACGAGAAGCTTTCCTTCTTGACCCTTTCCTGCACTCTCTTCTATAATTCAGTTACACTAAAATAATGGGTCTAATTCCGATCCAGCTACAGCGGGGAGAAAAAGTATTTAATACACTGCTGATTTTTGAAGTTTTCCCACTTACAAAATATGTAGAGGTCTGTCATTTGTATCAAAGGTACTCTTCAACTATGAAGGACAAAATCTAAAACAAAAATGCAAAAAATCACAGCAGATTATTTTTAAATAATTGATTTCCTTTTTATTGCATGACATAAGTATTTGATTGCCTATCAACAAGTAAGAATTTTGGCTCCCACAGACCTGTTAGTTCTTCTTTAAGAAGCCCTCCTGTTCTCCACTTAATCCTGTATTAACTGCACCTGTTTGAACTTGTTACCTGTATAAAAGAGACCTGTTCATACATTCAAACAAACTTCAACCTCTCCACAATAGCCAAGACCAGAGAGCTGTGGAATGATATGAGGAATAAAATTGCAGAAGTTCAAGACACGGTCAGTCTCCCCCCGTCTGTAGTGCCATGCAAGATCTCTCCTCGTGGGGCATCAATGATCATGAGGACAGTGAGGGAGGAGCCAAGAACTACACAGCAGGACTTGGTCAATGACCTGAATAGAGCTGGGACCACAGTCTAAAAAAAAAAAAAAAAAAAAATGTCATGGATTAAAATCCTGCAGTGCAAACAAGGTCCCCCTGCTCAAGCCACCGCATGTCAAGGACGGTCTGAAGTTTGCCAATGACCATCTGAATCATCCAGAGGAGGAATGGGAGAAGGTCGTGTGGTCTTATGAGACAAAAATTGAGCTTTTTGGTCTGTACTCATTTTTGAGATTCTGTGTGACAGTATGAGGGTCCTGTCACTATGGCCCCGATTCATGATTCGCCCTGGCTGCTTGGCCACAAAGATGTCCCTTTGGATGAATGTTTAGCACACATGACTCTCACCTGGGAGTTGTGGGATCAAATTCCACACGGGCCCTTGTTGTGCAACTTGCCGCACCATTTAAAAAGAAAAAGATGACACAAATAAAAATAGAAAACAAATTTTTAATCCTATTTGATCGTAGTATCTTTCAAGAGATGCATGTCTAATTTCCAATCAGGACTAAACAGAATAAACTTATTTGACAGGGGCATGAATATTTTTGGACTTAAAGGACATCTTCCACGTTAAACATACGTTTAAGCCTTTAGATCGTAACAGATCTAAAATTCACAATTTGGCCGCAAATACGGCTCATATTTCATAACAAATTGTGGTACTGCTGCTGGTGGTATTACTTTTAAATTACGTTCCATTCTCTTTATATAGCCTATTTTATTTTTTAGCGGAAAACAATCAGCACTTCCGGTCTTTTTTCTTGAGAAACTCTTGACGACCCAAGCGCTTGCTCTGTTTCCCGAGGACGCGCGCGTGCCCTGATGTGATGAAGCAGACAGTAATGTTTTTGCCAGACTACAAAGGAAGATGAGAACCCGCGGCGTTCCAAGCCCATCTTGTCTGGTCAAATGTTCTTTTAAAATATTTAATGAGTCAAGATGCATTAAGTATCTGCTGAGCGAAACTGAGGCAGCTCAGCTGTTTATGAAGTTTTACAATTCCAAATTCCCTGAAACATTCCAACAGAATTTGACAATAAAACAGAGTTTAAATAAAAGAAAAACATATAGATGAGACTAAAAACAGTGTTTTGATCAATGTGGTTGTTATAGTGACGTTACCATTATTTATTATTTTCTGTTGACTACGTCATTACAGCGGACCTATACGTTCGGCGAGATTTCTCGCCGAACGATAAAACCGACGGACGGCATTTCCCTTGACATGCGCCATTGAAAACAAACGTAGCAGCTACGGTGGCTAGCGCTTTCTACTAATTTCGGAGCTCTCTGACCCAGTCTTTGGTTGGACCACTGTGTGTTGGAGAAGCATGGAGACTATTTTAGAACAGCAGCGTCGCTACCATGAGGAAAAAGAGCGATTGATGGACGCTAAAACTAAAGAAATGTTGCACAAAAAGTCCACGGTAAGCTACGCCGCTACAAGCTAGCGTTAGCAAGAGGCTAACCTTTACTTGCTAGAGAACCCGGTTGACGTGCAGAGTAAGCCATTGTTTTCCTTCTTTTTTTTCCAGCTTCGGGAACAAATTAATTCCGATCATCGCATACGCGCCATGTTGGACGTAAGTATGATGATATCGATTGATGTCTCATTTTCTTGTGTCTTAGTTGTCTAGTCGAATAAACTATCAAGTGTATTCAAAATTATAAGAGACGAAGTGAGGCTTTTATTATGTGAACAGTGTGAATATATATGTATATATATCATTCTATATTTACAATGTTGATTCTTTATGATGTCTAATTTTCTCTGATGGTGCTCCATTCCCGCCTTCTCGGTACTTTAATTTAATCAGTTAGTTTTTATTTCTCCAGCTGCTTTTTTGAGGACTGACCTCAGGTTCTTAATAATGGATGAACCCACCTTCCATCGCCACAGTTGTAACATAAGGCTCCCACCGTTCCCTGTGAAACCCAGTATCCCAGTCATTTCAAATGTACATCCTGTGGGCCCTTTATGGATGTTAATGAGATGCAAAGCACGGATGCCTGACCTATGAACCATAACATCCTACCAAATATTGCGCCAACGCAGTCTCTTTCATTGCGATATTTCTGTTTTTGCAGTGATGATTGCAGTTCACTATAATATGTTGATCTAAAATGTCAGTGTTATGAATGTAAAGCCACAGTGGGGGTGTGGGGATCCACAGATCATCATCGATTTTGTTTTTGCATAGTTAGCTAAAAACCCTTCATCTACAGCACTTCCATATGCGTTGTTTCCATTGATTGGTACGGTGTAGGTCCATGTTCTCCGCTGTGTTCATGAGAGTGTTTCCGGCAACCGCTGGACTCTCGTTGGACAGTGAGGTTCCAACCCAAACATCTAACGTTGCTTCTTACTAGTGTGATGACAATACAAATCGCTTTTCTAATGGAAACGGACAAAATAGCATACTGACCTGTGGGTTTACTACTCATTAGAAATGAGGCATTAGGTGAGAAGCTACCTCACACATGGAATTCATCGTATTCTGATTGAGGTTCAGGCCATGGTTGTCGATGTGACAAAGGTTGGGGGGGGGGCGGTCTCTTGTTCAAGTAGAGGAGTTTAAAGGGTGTAGTCGGCTTTGTTGTTGTCTTCAACGGTGTTTTACAGACTTTTACTCCATCTTACACTAACCCGGGATTTTAGTGACGTTGCACCCGTCCGCCATTACAGCTGTGGCCTGAGAGCCTGTGGAAGCTGAACTTGGTCATTTTGGCTGTGCAATTTGGAAACATGCAAATGTGAACCATGTTGATGCCTACAGTAGCGAGTTCTGTCTAACTGACCGCCGTGGTAGAGCACAGAGTGAAAGCCCTGCTCGGACTACAGCCGGGATGCTGCACGGCAGTGACGTCATTGAAATTGTGTGTTAGTATAGTTGGACTAAACGGCTGAACAAACGATAGGGCGTCCTTGCTTGTAGCGAAACACACCGAGTTGCATCTGATGATTGTTGTTTAAAGCTGGCAGGAAAGAAAGCCTGACTCTCTCATATCTTCATACAGAGGTATATGGACGTGAGCGCCAACCTAAGGGACTCCTACGAAGACAAAGACGGGTACGTTTTGCTTCTTGAAAAAAACAACAACTTGTTCTAAAGTGACAAGATGTTTATATTTTAGCTTTTTTTCTGTTCTTTGGTAGGATGAGGAGAGATGAGCTGGCTGCCATCTCAGGACCAAACGAGTTTGCGGAGTTCTACAACAGACTGAAACATATAAAGGAGTTCCACCGGAAGCACCCTAATGAGGTAGGAAAGCTCAGGCCGGTTCTTTGGATCTGGTTCTGTCGACGGCACGTATAAAGCAGCATCTCTGTGTTGGGTTTTCATCTTCCTTTGTGTGCAGATTTCCATTCCCATGTCGGCGGAGTTTGAAGAGTTGATGAAGGCCAGAGACAACCCAAGCGAGGAGGCTCAGAGTAAGAATCAGTCTGGTTAATCTGTAGGCTTTGGTTTAATCATTTTAGGATTTAAAGAGCAGGACATTTCAATGGAAAACCCATTAAAGCCATCATTTAATGTTTTAAAGACTTTTCTGAACTTAGTAGTTCTGACGACTTGAATCATAACAGTCGATCTACCTTCCTACCCTTCTCTATGGTCACCAGTTTTGTTGTTGTTGTGGTGACTGAGAGAATGAGATCACAGATTCAAGCGGCTGAAATGAGTTCCCTCCGTAGGGTGGCTGGTTTCTCCCTTAGAGATAAGGTGAGAAGCTCTGTCATCCAGGAGGTGCTCCGAGTAGAGCCACTGCTCCTCTACACCGAAAGGAGTCAGTTGAGGTGGCTCAGGCATCTGGTCAGGACACGCTCAAGGGACTATGTCTCTCGGCTGGCCTGTGAACGCTTTGGGATTCCTTCCAAGGAATTGCGGAGAGCGAAGTCTTGGTGTCTCTGCTTAAAGATATATTCCACCCCTAAGTAAAAATGTGTCTGCTGCCACATTCCCCAGAGTTAGATAAGTGAGAAAAAAAGCATTTTGGAACCAGCCCAGTCATTCTCCTGATCTGGCAGTAGTCTGTTTGCTTTAGCTTAGCATAAAGCTATGTGTGTAAATGGAAAGTACTAGCATGCTAGCAGTTCCCATTCACTTAGTAAAGTTAAAGCAACTCGGTAACATGGCAACAGGCAATTTTTTTTCTTGGGGGTGGAATATCTCTTTAATGAGCAGGTTTACAGATTAGAGCCCGTCCAAAAGCAGTTTAGAGAAATGTAGTAGGAAATATTTTTAGGTTAAAAAAATGGACACATACAAAGATAACTTTGGCTTTTGAAGTCATTTTATTGTGAGAAAATGTAACCTCTGCCAGACTGGGTTTGACGTAGCCATAGTTCTGTCAGCATTATCAGTGAAAACTAGATTTTAATGTCGACTTTGCTAAGTGAAGCTAACGTTATTAGCCCGGGTGCTGTTTCGTTAACAACCTACATATCACATTGCTTCTAATTTGGATATCATTAGTAGATGTTAATTGGCAGTTAGACAAAAAGACTTACAAAGCATAGATCCTGTCTAGGTGGAACTGAGCTACTGTGATCGTGTCCCGCATCTACTACAGATCCAGAAGCAGCCGCTGACATTGGTCTGATGGTTGTATGCACTAGATCTCTGCTTTGGCGACCCCTGTTATTAGGGCTGTGCGATATGATGAAATACATCGTCAGGGCGATAGAAAACGTCTATTGTTTTTGTATGAATCTCTATTTAAGGCATGATGAGGTTTTACGGCAGTAAATTACGTCAAGATGCACCTTATGGCATTCCTCTGCATGCTGCAATAAATGAACAAACGGGGAGCAAGAAGGTGACCAACATGTTTCGGACCAGGATCTAAATAAGATTATCAGACAACCCAAAGTTTGTCTCCCTACGTTTCTCACCTCCACCTCCCGACGCGCAGGGTGAACAGAAAAAAGAGAGAACGACACCGGCTCTAAAAGCCGTTTTGTTCGCTAGCAACACATCAGTGGTGTAATACAGCGTCTGCATCTGGAGTTTATCAGAGTTTACGCCTCGACTCAACACTGCTTTTGCTCATTGACTCTCTGTATTCATTGTTGTGGTTCTAATAAAATAAAGGTGTAGTGTCGGAGTCCATTGGTTGCACTGGGAGCTGGTAAACTTTACAAACACCTGTTGTCTGATCTGCTTCGGTCTTCTGATTTCCAGATGGCATTGATAACCATAACTTAACTCTTTTTTTCGAAACCTAACGCCGTCGCCTCGCGTGTGGGTGGAGTCAAAACACACCTTGAGGGGGGGTAAAAAAACGTAACACCCCTCCTTCACATAGGAGACATGCAGATAGGAAAAAAAAATATGAGAGGGTGCAAGAAGAGAGTGAAAAAATGCTACTGCTACTGAAAATGAGTGACAGCAAATTGGGATGTTTTTCACAAGGGCGTAACGGATGTGGGGTACTTGTGAGACATGTCCCACACACATTTTGTATCTGTGCCCTCTGTCCCCCAGACTTTTTACAGCCGTTATAACCGATTTATCCTTTATCAACATGCAGTAACATGTTTTTCCGAGCGGTCTCAAATGCACCATGATCGTACTCACACTAAACCTGGCATTCAGTGGATCATCAACGGGAGACGTGCTTCTGGGTGAGAAGTTCTGCGCAGTGTGTCAGAACCATGTTCAGCAAACCAGCCAGAGCCAGCAAAAGGCAAAGAACTTTGCACAGTTTTTTCCAAACAAACCATGTAGGTTGAGTAATGCTGTTGCCTGCAGATGATGTTCTAAATGATGGCTATTCAGTAGGCTACATGCTACAGTTAAGCTAGTTAAAGGTTAGAGATGTCTGTGAGGAGGTCCAAAGCCGTTTCCCCGACAGCGCTGTGGAGAAGGCTCCCAACAGCCACTCTGCAGTCAGTGTTGGATCAGCATGACTTGCTGAGCCAGGACCTGGAGCTGTTTGTTTGGCAGCTAAAGCTTTAGATTTTGTTTTTATATAGTTTTAAGAACTACAGTCGGTCCCCTGAATGGCGAATGTGAATTGGAAAAAAAAAAAGGTAAATCACTAAATAGACCTCTGAAAAATGTTCCATGACATCGTTGGTTAATCCTCAGGCCTGAAGTTAGAGCCGTTAACGCCCATGTTTTTCATAGCAGAAGCTGAAGTGACGTCTTGTCAGCTGCACCAAACTTGCGGAAGACAGTGGCGTGTTTTTTGGAGACCCGTGGACTCGACACCCCCTCCACAAACACAATAATTCACCATCTGTAAGAAAAATAAACCTAATCCAGACATGGTGAATACACTGAGTCTTGATAACGCAAGCACCAATGCTACTGGAAGTAGATAACCAGTTGCCGTGACAACGTTTGGTTCTGTAATACTGAGAAGCCGACGTTTTCCCCATAGGTGGGCTTTCACGATAGAAGCAAGCTTTAAATCTCCTGCTCTTAATTAAGAGTCACAACATCTACAAGCGCAAAGTCAGCAGTTTTTTTTTTTTATAGAGGTGAATCTTTTGCTGGCTTAAGTGCAACACAGTTGTGCTTCCATGTGATCGAACTGGAACACAAACACCCCTACTACTGAATATGTTTCCATTTTAAATATTGATGGGTAAAATAAGATCGTGACCAGATTGTGTTGATGCTGTTGGTCAAAATGATGGACGACAAAAATATCTAGTGCCCCCTCTGGTCTAAAGTCAGAACAGGGTGATACACACAGCGTTATGACCCTTAGCTAAAAGCTGTGCTCCTCTCTCAGACATGGTTGATTTCACGGATGAGGAGGGATACGGCCGCTATCTGGACCTCCACGACTGCTACCTGAAGTACATCAATTTAAAGGGCGCCGAGGTAACGACGCTCTGTTTTTGCCTTAATTCTCCACTTCTTTTCAAAAACGGGCCACGTTTTCTCACCGTTTCCTGTATCCTCCCAGAAACTGGACTACATCACTTACCTTTCTTCATTTGACCAACTCTTTGACATCCCCAAGGACAGGAAGAACGCCGAATACAAAAGGTAGGTCCACGATCGGTTTGCATCTGAAGCAGCAGGCCAGAAACCCTGTCTAACCTGGGAAACGTGTGGCTCGTCTCGCGCAGGTACCTGGAGATGCTGCTGGAGTACCTGCAGGATTACACCGACAGGGTCAAGCCTCTGCTGGACCAGAACGAGCTGTACGGGAAAGTGCTGCTGGACTTTGAGAAAAAGTGGGACAATGGGACCTTTCCAGGCTGGCCTGTAAGTCCTCCTAGTAAACCCCGAACACTTGTCAAATTTTATTGTTCATGTTTCTCCTCCATGCTTCTGATTTTGTTACAGAAAGAGACAAGCAGTGCTTTGACTCATGCTGGAGCTCATCTGGACCTCTCTGCGTTTTCCTCTTGGGAGGTAAAGGAAAACATTCCTGTTTAAGTGTTTTACATCAAATAGAAAGGTTGCACTTTGCTAACTGAACCTATGTCTCCATTGTCCTGCAGGAGCTGGCCTCTTTAGGTCTGGACAGATTGAAGTCTGCTCTAATGGCTTTGGGGCTGAAGTGTGGAGGGTAAGATATTTCGCATTTTGTCCCAAAAACGTCGACATATTTCTGGTGTCAGACCAACACTAAGTAGTGTTTAAATACAGAGGTGGGAATAAGTGTTTGCACACTTCCTGATTTCTTATCTTTTTCCATGTTTGTCGAACTTAAATGTTTCAGTTCATCAAACACATTTGTATTTTAATTAAAAACAACACAAGTTATCACAAAAGCCTGTTTTTATGTGAAGGTTCTTATTATTAAGAGAAAAAAATGATCCAAACCATCATCCTGGTCCTGTGTGCCAAAGTGATTGCCTCTTAAACTTAATAACAGGTTGGACCACATTAGGCTTTAATGAAGGGTTTCCTATAAGAAATAGGACTGGGCGATAATTCGATAGCAATATATATCGATCGATAGACATGTGGTGTGATAGGAAAAAAGGGGTGGATAAAAGTTTCCCCTCGTTTTTTCATTGTTTCCTATCAGGTAGGGGGTTAGATTTGGCTTCAGCAGCTGAACCAGAGCTGAACTGATTTAGAATAAACTTTATTGACAAACTAAACCAAAGGTTTCAGCCATTAATATTATAAAGGGTCATAAAAGTAAAAGCTAAAAAGATTTTAAAAAGTCGATGTATTTCTGTAAGAGCTGTTAATCTGTGGAACGGCTTGAAAGATCAGTTAAAACCGTCAGAAACAGTCAAAGCTTTCAAAGAGTTGTATAAATCTATTATCATTCACACATATATAAGCTTAGGATGAATAAAGTAAGAAAATTAGTGAAAAGACTTCAATAGATCCAAATAGATTAATTCAAATGATGACATGATTTAGTTGGACATAAATACATGCTTATTTCTCTGCTGTTAGGCCGTTTTCACATGTGTGGCCGTACCAGAAAACGGCCAGAGAAAATGCTAATTTTTTCTGTTCACATGGCACGGATCTCTGACCGTATTGCGATCCAGTCTTTTACTACAAATAAACAGCAGGTGGCGGCATACAAATAAGTCTTAGTTCTCCAACAAACAAGGGAGTGAGAAGTACCGACGTCATAAAACGAGCGACAGCCTAGAATGTAAACAAACTGGTCTACTGGTCAGCTGCTACCTGAAGCCATCTACAGGGTGAGTGTTGTAGTAAACCCGCCGTTTTGTAACCTGCTGTGTTGCTGTGGGATGCTTGAATCGCGTTGTTTTGGTATTTTTATGGTCGCGAGGTGATTCTGTAATTTCGGCCGGCGGTGTCGTCATTTCCGCGTGGAGCGCGTCTATTGTCTTGAGTACGGCCAGAGTACGGGTTGTGTTCACATGATACGTGGCCGCTCGTACCAGGACTCGGATACTACCTCCAAGGCAGGTCTCTTTGGCCGTATCCTGGCACGGTACAGTCTGTGTTCACATGGTACGAAATAAGTGGATTTTGACCAAATACCGTACCAGAGTACGGACTGCCGTACCATGTGAAAGCGCCCTTAGACACTTGATATTGTTTTCTATAAATGTTTGTGTTTTTTCTCGTGGAAGTATGTAAACTGGGTTAGGCATAATACGTTTTTACTTCAGCCTAAACCCTTTCTGTCGTGTTGTACACAAATAACGGAAACGTTTGTTTATTGTTTGAGGGAACGAAATGACCGAATAAACTACTACTACTACTAAAATGTTTAGAAGGTTAAAAAGCATCATCATTTAAATTGCTAACGTGATTTAAAAAATACTGATGTTCCTCAAGTCTCTTGATTTGTTTCTGTGTAAAAATAAGGTTGAATTAATTGAATACTTAGTTAAAATCAGTTAATTAAAGAATAACACAATGACCGGGGAGGCACTTAAAATATATTTTTTACATTTATCGATAATTATTGATACGGATCAATATGACTATTCCCTTTATCAATATGCTCTTTTTCTGGGCTCTTTTGATTTATCTCTGTCTTTGAATTGTCAGTAATTTTCCTCCTGCAGCCACATCCAGGGACGTTGGCTACAGTCCTATGGATCTTACATTTCTGAATAATATGTGCGGCTGTTGTCACAGCAACAACAAACTTCTTATAGCCTTTACCTTTTACATGCTGCTCTATAATTTTCTTTGTGATCTCCTGAGAAAACTCTTCTAAGAGTCTGGTCCATGTTGGGTGTGGTACTCACCATGTTACCAAACAGCACAGTGACTACCTGTAGCCCTATATGTAGGCTGTGATGCTAATTGGTGGACACACCTTGAATTAACATGTCTCTTTGGTCATTATAATTAGTCTTTTCAATTCAATTCAGTTTATTTATATAGCGCCATTTCACAACAGATGTCATCTCAAGGCACTTTACAAAAAGAGTTATTACAATACAATGTTTAGTGTAGAAATTACAGAACCACAGAAGATTGCGTCGTGGAATTCTCAGCAATCCCTCATACTGAGCAAGCATGCAGCGACAGTGGGAAGGAAAAACTCCCTTTTAACAGGAAGAAACCTCCGGCAGAACCAGGCTCAGCACAAGCGGTTATCTGCCGCGACCGTCTGTGGCTTGGAGAATACATAACAGAGACACAGAAAGAGCAATAGAACTGATGCCGAAGTTTGTTGCAGGACGTGGAGAATTTTCCGTCACTGCAATGCCATCTTAGTCAGGGTCGTCAAGCAGGGCTAATCCGGAGCACCTACTATAATAGAAAACAGGTTAGTGCTTGAATTGACAGCACATCATGCAGTTGGGGAGAAGTAGGAGAGAAAGTAGGAACAGACCCTAATAATGTCCTCCAACAGCCTAGCCTAAAGCAGCATAGCTACTAACATTAACCTGTCTCCTAGCTACTAGGAGACCTGGCTACCAACACTCTGTCTGAGTCCTCCTGACCCGTGGACGGTGTAGGGCCGGTAACGGCCCCCGTCATGCCGGGGTCTTCTCGGAGTCGGGTTGTTTGAGAATGCAGCCCAAAGTGGGTGGTAAACTCCATCTAAGGCTAAATACCGGCACGAGACCGATAGTCGACAACTATCTTAAGGAAAAATAGACAGAACTGAGAGGACAGAGTTGAAGAGGGCGAGAAACGTTTAAGAGATAAACGGGTGGGGTCCGCACAGTCTGCCCGGGGGATTCAACCCGGCAGGTAATGGGCGGCCGCACTGTGCGGGAGGATCCCCTTGAGGGACCTCTCTCCGGCGCTGGCTGGCCCCTGTGGGGCGCATTTCTTCCGCGGCGGTAAGCCGCGACCGGCTCCGGATCTTTACCTGGCTTACATTAATCTATCTCTACCTAGCTACTCTACCTCTTCCTATCTCTTCCTAACTTTTGACACTCTGCCTGACTACTAACATTAACCTGTCTCTTCCTATCTACCTGTCTGACCTGACTCTAACTACCTATAAACATATCTCTAACTGTAAGCTTTGTCAAAGAGGAAAGTTTTTAGCCTAGTTTTAAAGATAGACAAATTGTCTGCTTCACGAACCAACCCTGGGAGCCGGTTCCATAGGAGGGGAGCCTGATAGCTGAAAGATCTGCCACCCATTCTACTTTTAGAAATCCTAGGAACTACCAGTAAACCTGCAGTCTGAGAGCGAAGGTCTCTGTTAGGAACATATGGAACAATCAGGTCTCTTATGTATGATGGAGCTAGATTATTAAGGGCTTTATATGTCAGAAGGAGGATCTTGAATTCTATTCTAGATTTTACTGGGAGCCAGTGAAGAGAAGCTAAAACAGGGGAAATGTGATCTCTTCTTTTAATATTCATCAGAATCCTAGCAGCAGCATTTTGAACTAACTGAAGACTTTTAATTGTATTCTGTGGACTACCTGATAATAGACAGTTACAGTAATCCAGCCTTGAAGTAACAAAGGCATGGACTAGTTTTTCAGCATCACTCCTGGACAGGATGGTTCTAATTTTTGCAATATTCCTAAGGTGAAAAAAGGAAATCCTACAGACTTCTTTAATGTGAGATCTAAATGACATATCTTGGTCAAAAATGACACCGAGGTTTTTTGCTTTATTACTGGAGGCTAATTTAATGCCGTCCAGGTGAAGGGGCTGACTAAGTAGTTTCTTTTTCAGAGCTTCTGGTCCAAAGACGACAACTTCTGTTTTATCAGAATTTAGAAGCAAGAAGTTTAGAGTCATCCAAGTTTTTATGTCTTCCAGACATGCCTGTAGTCTACCTAACTGATTGGATTCATCAGGATTTATGGATAGATATAGCTGTGTATCATCTGCGTAACTATGGAATTTTATCCCATGCTGCCTAATTATTTTACCAATAGGAAGCATATATATAGTAAAGAGAATCGGCCCAAGCACTGAACCCTGTGGTACTCCGCAAGTAACTATTGAGGTTGAGGAAGATTTATTGTTTACCTGAACAAACTGAAATCTGTTAGACAAATAAGATTTAAACCAACCTAGTGCTGTTCCTTTTATACCGACACTTTGAAGCCTTTCTATGAGAATATTGTGGTCAACAGTGTCAAAGGCAGCACTGAGATCTAACAGGACCAGAATGGTCACCAGTCCATTGTCTGAGGCTATGAGAATATCATTATGCTGTGATGAGCTCTAAAGCCTGACTGAAACTTCTCAAACAGCTCATTATTGTTTAAATGCTCACATATCTGGTGTGCAACTATTTTCTCAAGAATTTTAGATAAGAAGGGAAGATTAGATATCGGTCTATAGTTAATTAAGTCGTTTTGATCAAGAGAGGGTTTCTTAAGTAGAGGTTTAATTACAGCAATCTTAAACTCCTGTGGTACATATCCATTGACTAAGGATAGATTCATTATATTTAAAATTGGAGCAGCGATCAGAGGGAAAACTTCTTTTAAGAGTTTAGTTGGGATTGGGTCTAAAACGCAAGTTGAAGGTTTAGATGAAGCTAATAATTTTAGTACATCACAAAGTTCGGCTGCATTAAAGCAGTTTAAGCATATATTAGGTTCCACCATTTTTGAGGCTGCCTCATTAACTAAGGAGGAAGCAAGCATATTGGGAAGGTTCCCAATTATCTTATTCTTTATGGAGTCTATTTTATTTATAAAGAATTGCATGAAGTCGTCACTGCTTAGAGCTTGGGGAATGGTTGGCTCGATAGAGCTATGATCCTGTGTGAGTTTGGCAACTGTATTAAAAAGAAACCTAGGATTATTTTTATTCTCCTCGATTAAAGATGAATAATATGCTGTTCTAGCTGTGTGAAGGCTCTTTTTATATAGCAATAAACTATTTTTCCATATTAAAAAGGAATCATGTAAATGCGTGGAGCGCCATTTTCTCTCTAGTTTTCTAACATTCTGCTTTAGGGTACGTAGCTCTAAATTAAACCAGGGAGTTAATCTTCTATGGCTAGCCACCTTCCTTTTCAAGGGGGCAACTTTGTCTATTGCCCGACGCAGGGAGGAATTAACGCTATGAACTAAAATGTCAAGTTGTGAGGGGTCACGAGTTAAATCACTGTTTTCTGTTCTGCATTTATAAACTGAGGAAATTAAAGTTGGAAGAGCTTCTTTAAAATTTGCTACAGCGTTGTCTGATAACGTTCTGGTATAATGAAGTTTTCTTTCAGGTTTGATATGATCCATTAGAGTAAGTTTAAAAGTGATAAGGAAATGATCAGACAGGATAGGGTTATGTGGAAAGACTGTTATTTCTTCACAGTCAATGCCATAAGTCAGCACAAGATCTAAAGTGTGGTGACAAGAATGTGTTGGTCCCTGCACATTTTGAGTAAAGCCTATTGAGTCTAGGATAGTGTTAAAAGCTGTATTTAGACTATCACTTTCATTATCAACATGAATATTGAAGTCTCCGACTATAATGACTTTATCAGTGTTTAAAACTAAGTCAGATAGAAAATCTGAAATCTGATCTAAAAATTGAGAATAAGGTCCTGGTGGACGATATAAGACCACAAACAAAAGTGGCTTTACTGCTTTGTTATGTGTATGAGGAAAGCTAAAAACTAGATGCTCAAAGGAACTGTAACTATTATTTTTTTGGAGATTAATTAGTAAATCGGAATGAAAGATAGTTGCTACTCCACCTCCTCGACCAGTACTTCGAGGGACACTAAAGTTTAAGTAGCTAGGGGGAGTTGACTCATTTATTGTGACATGGTCCTCTTCCTGCAACCATGTCTCTGCAAGACAAAACAAATCAATATTATTTTCACAAATTAAGTCATTTACTAAGAGTGTTTTTGAGGGGAGAGATCTTATGTTTAGTAAACCACATTTAATTGATTTGTTTTTATGTTCAGTCCGAGTTTTATTTATCTTTATGAGATTTTTATACTTTGCTCTAGTAGCATTAACTTTTAATTCATTAGTTTTGGGTAGTGGACGGGAAACTATCTCTATAGGGTAGTGGGTGGGTGGCAGTCCCTGTTCCTTGACCTGGACTCTGGGTTCCCTGAGCTGGACTCTGGGTTGTCACGGCTTTGGGGAACTAGAGATAACCCTATCAATGTTCCTGGAAAGAAGCGAAGCTCCGTCCTCGGTGGGATGGATGCCGTCTCTACGTAACAGTCCAGGTTTTCCCCAGAAGGCCCCCCAGTTATCAATGTAGCCCACATCGTTTTCTGGACACCACCTTGACAACCAAAGGTGGAACGAAAGCATACGGCTGTACATGTCATCGCTAGTACGATCAGGCAGGGGACCAGAAAAAATTACAGAGTCAGACATCTTTTTGGCAGCCCTACACACCGAAGCTACGCTAATTTTAGTGACCTCCGACTGCCGTCGCCGGGTGTCGTTGCCACCAGCATGGATAACGATCCTGCTATACCGCCGTTTGTCCTTGGCCAAAAGCTTCAGATGGGACCTAATGTCCGCAGCCCTGGCCCCTGGAAGGCATTTGACGGTGGTCTTTCGTGTCTCTGGAGCCACATTCCTAACTATGGAGCTGCCAATTACAAGAATCGGCCTCTCCTGCTCGGCGGGTGCGTCGCTGAGCGGGGCGAACCTATTGTTCAGAGAAAGGGGCTGGAGGTTGGCCGCGGACTGGGGTCTGGCGCTAATCTTCCTACGAACAGTCACCCAGCTCGCCTGAGGTCCCGGCTGCACGGGAGCTGTTGAAGGACGGCTAGGTCCTGTCCTAGTTGACTCCGCGCTAGCTACTGCTGGGCCTGGCTGTTCTACAGCGCGGAGCCGGGCCTCTAGCTCAGAAACCCTCGCCTCCAAAGCTACAAAAATGCTGCACTTATTACACCTACCAACTTCACTAAATGAGGCGGAGGAGTAACTAAACATCTGACAGAGAGAGCAGGAAAGAGGAGGAGGTGTAGAGAGAGATGGAGGGACAAGAGAGAAAGCTGCCGAAGCCATGCTAGCCGTAAAGCTAAGCTAACCAAGCGGTACCTTACCTTACCTAAAAACAAAGTAATTAACCCAGTAAAACGCTTAAAGAGTCCTAAACCGTGAAGAAAATTAACGTTTTAATGTGTTTGTGTGTTAAAGCAACTCAGAAAAAACTTATTGACAGAGAAAGTTAGATCAGTTCAAGAGAGAGAGAAACACCGACTTGCTACAACGAGTTAGTCACAAAACAGGAAATGACGCGATACGTCTTACCAACGCGATACGTCTTACCAACGCAATACGTCTCCACCCCTCAATAGAGTTTTTTTTATAACTCTGTTGAAGCATGGTAGAAAAACAATGCCTGACATTCAATGGTTACATTTTAGAGAATTTTTATTCATTATTACTTTTGTCAGGTTCAAGTTATTTCTGTGACCATTGTGAGTTTTTCTTGCATCAACCGAAGGGTACCAACAATTTTGTCCACATGTTCATTTTGAAGGGTCGGACCTCATGTAAGATTTTGATCTGTACAGAATTTCCTTCCGCTGCTCGATTCACCAAAGGCGGCAGAATTGTCTGGATGATTAGCTGATGGTGTGTGTGTGTGTGTGTGTGTGTGTGTGATCAGGACTCTGGAGGAGAGAGCTCAGAGGTTGTTCAGCACCAAAGGGAAATCCCTGGAATCACTCGACCCGTCTCTGTTTGCCAAGAACCCCAAAGCCAAAGGTCCTAAAAAGTATGTGACCATATTAAATATTAAAATGAATCTCCTTCAGATTCACGTTGTATGGCGGATCATTAATGTAAACCTTTCTGTCTGTCACTAATCAGAGACGTGGAACGGAACAGAGAGATCGCCTTCCTAGAAGCTCAAGTCTATGAGTATGTGGAGGTCCTGGGGGTGAGTGTTCTTCATCAGCTCCACACTGTGTGTGTTGAGGGGGGGGGCAGCGTCAGTGTGTTGTCCCGCTCGGCTGTGGCTGTCGTACTGACACCTGTGGGCTTTGTATGGCTGCATCCAGGAGCAGAGGCAGCTCACTCATGAGAACGTGCAGAGGAAGCAGGCGAGGACCGGAGAGGAGCGCGAAGAGGAGGAGGAAGAGCAGCTCAGTGAGAGCGAGAGCGAAGATGAAGACAACGAGATCATCTACAACCCCAAGAACCTGCCGCTGGGCTGGGACGGGAAGGTGAGGCAGCAGCTGTGTCTGATAAAGCTGATAAAACTCATTCATTATATAGAAACATTCAATGTGACAGAAAATTAAAATGTTACAAATTACTAAATTCAAAAAGCATTATAATATAGAGTAATATACATGACAATGGGGAAAAAGGCTGACTTAATAGAAGCTGGTTGTTCAGTTTTGTATCCAGGCGTATTCATAGAAATGTGAGGAAATGGAAAAATCTATTCCAGAGTCTGAGGGAGTTTTGTAAGGAATGGACTGAGGTGGTGCCGTGCGATACGACGAAATATGTCGCCTGGGTCATGTTTTATATGAATCTCTATCGTTTTAAGCAACAGTCAAAGGTTTACGGTGGTATTTTACATCGAGGTTCAACTTATGGTATGCCAGTGCATGCAGCAATACAGAAACAAACATGGAGGAAGACTGTAGCACATAGTTTCAGACCAGTTTAAACAAGACGACGAGACAACCCAAGGAGTTTGTACCTAAAGGGGGGGCAACTTCTGTTGCATGGATGTGCTTTGGATATAAGAATGCTGACATAGCTCATAGAACCATTGTATGTCTGAGGTTTGCCAGCTCCCTGCCTCAACAACGGATTCCAACTCTAAATTTATTTTAGCAGCTCTGCAAGAACGACAAAGAGAGTGAATGAGCAAAAGCAGCGTAGAGTGTTGGCGCTGGGGTGGTGCGGGTTACATATACGGATAGTGGCACTAATGCAGAGAAACAGGAGGGTGCAAATGCTACAGACGCTACAGCTAAAATGTGCTGAAAAGGTAAGAAATGAATGACCGTAAAATTTTGATTTAAAGGCGAAATGTAGAGCCGAGCTCCTTAAAGATAATATAGCTCAATCAATAGCACCAGCTGATCCCTACATGATGCTGCAAGAGAAATCTGGGTTTTGTTACTGTCATCTATCATTTCAAACTGCATTTCCACACTGCATATTTTTATAAACTATTCATCAATTGAATGAATAGAAAAATGGCTTCATCAGGATATAAAATGAGCTATATATATAGTGATATAAAATTCTGACCAGATCAGCTAGCTGAGTTACTTCACACAGATGAATCCCACATAAGGCCTGGACCGATTGCAGTTTTCATTCCATTTGGGATTAAAGCTACCAGAGTCTGGAGAAAGGTTGCAGAGGAACGGAATTGAAATTGCTTGAGGTCCAGTGTGAAGTTTCCACGTTCAGTGATGATTTTAGCTGCCAGTTCATCTCCAGGTTCTGGTCCTCTGGGTTTGATCAAATCAGTGCAGTCGTGTCGCAGGAAACTTTAGAGCTCTTCATGCTTTCTTCTGCTGACAAGCTTTATGGAAACGCTGATGATATTTCCAGCAGGACTCACGGCGCCAAAGGTTCCTGAAGCTGATTCAGTGACCACGCCGTCACTAAGCTTGATTGGCTTTGCTGGCATTACGTCAACCCCATAGAAAATCTATGGTGTATTGTCAAAAATGAGCGACACCAGAACCAACAATGCTGCTGCCATAGCAACCTAGGCTTCCATTAGACCTCAGCAGAACCCCGAACCACAGGCTGATCTCCGCCATGCTACGCTGTATTCACGCAGAAGCAGCCCAGACCAGGTCGCAATGAACAGTTTTCAGAAGCCCGATATTTCTGTTTAAAATCCATCCATCCGTTTTCAATACCGCTTATCCTCGTATCTTTTATCCTCCTATTCTGTTTAGAATATGATTTTTTATTGATCTAATGTAATTAGATTTTTTTTCCCGCTTTCTATAAGCCAAAAAGTCTGGAAATATTTCATTCTCTTAAATGAATGACAGAAAGATATACATATATATATTTCCAGGGTTTTTTGTTTTAAAATTTTTGAGATGTACATGTATGTTTCAGTTTATCATCCAATCACACATTGCCCATCTTTTTTATTAGGGATTATAAAATATTATCCTGGCAAAAGTATTCACGCTAGGGATGCAAGGATACCACTTTTTAAAAATATTGATACTTGGATCTGAGTACTTGCCGATACCAAGTACCAGTGCTTATACTTCTACCAGGCAAAAAATAAATGAATTGGAAGACAGGCTTTATTTTCTTCTCTGCTCATTACAATAAGTGATTGTGAATTAGATTTTTTAAAAATGTAATAAAAATGACCAATATATAAATTTCAACTGAAAAAGAAACATTTTCTGTGAAATTATTGCAGTTTCCACATTTTAAGTATCGGTTCATGGTATCAGTAAACTTTAACGAGTACATCAGAATGGGATTGGCGTCGTATCGGTGCCTCCCCAGTTCACACTCCTAGCGTTCTGTGAAGTTATTCTCACAAAAATTGGTGTGTTTTATTTGGGTTTTATCTGACAGACCAACATGAAGTAATGAATGGTAAAAAAAAATGGTTGTGCCACCTTCTGCACTCACCCCCCTGAATCAGTTTTTTCCTATCCTTCGACATTAGTTTTGAACATCTCTAGATGTTTCATTTCCACAGCATGATGCTGCCCCCCCCGCACACACACACACATACCTCTCCCAAATCTGGTTTAAGAAGTGTTTGATGACACCACTGGTCATAGGTGGATGCACTGGATTCTGTTTGGAGCTTTCAGAATACAAATGCATGCCACACACTTCAGACTTTTAGCCCTAAAACTATATGAAACCCATGCATCCTTTTTCTTCTGCATCAGATAATCGCTACATTGTCACATAAGAAGTGTGAGATGACTAAGTATGAACAGTTTTAGGGATTGTTACTAGATTTACTGACCAGTCTAAAGTTAGTTATTTTCTTTCTTCTTTTTTTTTTCCTGCAGCCAATCCCTTACTGGCTCTACAAACTCCATGGCCTGAACATCAACTACAACTGTGAGATCTGTGGAAACTACACCTACAGGGGACCAAAGGCCTTCCAGAGGCACTTTGCAGTATGTTTTCTTTTTGTGGAAAAATAGCTTTATGAGTGGTTTCAGTCAGGAAATTGAAGCGTTTTCTGTTAAATCTTTTTGTCCTTTTAGGAATGGCGGCATGCGCACGGCATGCGATGCCTAGGAATCCCCAACACGGCTCATTTCGCTAACGTCACACAGATAGAGGACGCCGTCTCCTGTGAGTCCTGTCCTTCAGCCAGCGCCAGTTTTGTCTTTTTCTGAGGCCAGTGTTAACGAGCGCTTTGTGTTTCTCATCTTCAGTGTGGGCAAAGTTAAAGTCCCAGAAGGCGTTGGAGCGGTGGCAGCCAGACACGGAGGTGAGCAGCGCGATGAAAAGTGTTTATGGACGGAATTGGTCCAAATCAACATGCTTTCTCTTTCGTGTCTCATTGTTTGTCTCCTTCTCAGGAGGAGTACGAGGACTCGATTGGAAACGTGGTCAACAAGAAAACGTACGAGGACCTGAAGAGACAGGGTCTGCTGTAGATTGACGACGCCACTCCCTCTGTGGATCTTCTTTCTTTTCTTTTAAATCTCGTATTTACTCCTGTTTTTATGTCTAAGCAGTTAAGTTGTTTTACAGACCCCCCCCCCAATTTTGTAACCATGGTAACTGTTGATAACTCAAATAAACCTAAGACTTCAGTTGTTATTTCTAAACGTCATTCTGTTCTGGGAAGGTGATCTACGTCTTCTAATTAGGATCGACGTGTTACAAAGTAACAGACTAAACATTGTAAAAATGTATCGTAATAACGCTTTTATTTTTCCCTAAATAACTTAAAAAAGCAACAACAAAAAAAAGATCTGGTTTTCCACCGGTTTCCTGAGAGTAAGATTATTTAAATGCAGCATTTCTCGTAGTATCATTGATTCTAAGGAAGCAAGAAAACAGCTTCCCAACATGGGAAAGTTGCATTAAGGTGGGAAAACTGTTAATCAGCAGCACATTTTTAATGATTTACAGTAAGTTGAGCTTTTTTCCTGTAGTCTCCATTAGATGGAGCTCTTGCATCACCGTTACTGCAGACTCCTGGAAAACGAGACCAATTGTCTGAAGTTAAATCATACCAAACTACTTATTTTAGATCAGATCACATAATGCCACATTATTAAGAGAATATCAGAGATTAAGTTAGTAATTTCTTTTGAATCAGAAGTTTACATACAGTGTAATTACTATTTGTTCAAAGAGGGAAAGCCCAGATGACAATAAGGTTATATCTGTAGAAACTCAGAAATTAACTATTTTGGTCCAAAATGTGCAAATGGGCCCCAGAACAAGCCAGATACTTTGTGAAGATGTTGGCTGAAGCTGGTGAGACAGTCATTATCTATAGTGAAACATGTCCTGTACAACAAATTCTCTCTATATTCTGACATTTCACAAATACAAAAGGTATTTGAATATTTATTGATCTAAAATGACAGAAGTTTATTCTTTTCAACTGTATTTTCATCCACACACAGCTACTGAAGCTGAGAAATGACTGGATGAAAACTCCAGAGCAGTTTAGTTTGTCATAAGATAAAAAACCCATGAGGTTTCATTTTTCAAAACCAATATTTGCGTCCGAGGGCCAGGCTTCGGGCTGACGACAGTATAATTACCTCGGATACGGGCCAGGCTCCGTCACTTATTTTCCAAATGAGCTGCTCTGGCCCTCTCTTGTGTAGACCTGCCTCATGTACACATCTGATTCATGCAACTTTCCGACTCCCACCAAAAACACGGAGGACATAAAGAAAAAAATTCTGAAGTAAGTTTAGTCTTATTGCAACCCTTCAAGTTGGATTCTGTGGCTTTTTGTTTTATGCAAAGGTGTGAGCCCCCCTGGTCCCACGTTGTTAAAAAAATAAATTTGTACTATCTTGTGGCCCCAAGATAGTAACTAGATAAGTTACTAGTTACTTGAGGCCTCAAGTTACTATCTTGAGGCCACGAGTTACTATCTTGTGGCCTCAAGATAGTAACTTGTGGCCTCAAGATAGTAACTTGTGGCCCCAAGATAGTAACTTGAGGCCCCAAGATAGTAACTCGTGGCCCCAAGATAGTAACTAGGTAAGTTACTAGTTACTTGAGGCCTCAAGTTACTATCTTGAGGCCACGAGTTACTATCTTGTGGCCTCAAGATAGTAACTTGTGGCCCCAAGATAGTAACTTGAGGCCCCAAGATAGTATCTCGTGGCCTCAAGATAGTAACTTGAGGCCTCAAGTAACTAGTAACTTATCTAGTTACTATCTTGAGGCCACAAGATAGTACAAATTAATATTTTTTGACAACGTGGGACCGGGGGGCTCCGTAGTTCTGTCATATGACAGCAAAAAACAAATTCATCACATCTCCAGAGACATTTTGGACGTTCATGTGGCGGGTCCAACCGAGCCCCTATTTTAACCTGCTATTTTTTGTCCACCTTGATCTGTCAGAAACCATTCGTTTATTCACAGAAAATTCGAATGCTGTTTTTTTCTAACTGCAGAGTGTTAGCATTTTCAGAGCGGCAGAGGCAATTTACAAACGCACCTATTAAAAATACGCGTTCTATCACGCTAAAACATTGTTATAGGAAGTTTTAAAAAAAAAAAGTCTGTTATGATACGGGTTCGGGCCAGATAATTCTGAAAACCTGTTGGGCCGGGCCGGGCTGGCGCTCCAGCCGCTAGGGCCGGGGCCCATGCAGGGCACCAGTAGAGAGGTTTGCAAGACCCAGCTTTTATTTTTGTAGATCACTTCCGCTGATCAGCGAGTAATTTAGCATTTTAGCTTAATATTTAGCTTGGAACTACACATTATTATTAAATGAATAAATAACATGGACGCAAAAATAATGTTGAAAGTAAGATTAGCAAAAAATGGATGTACAAAACCATACACACGTTGAATTTCTAAAGGTATTTCATTTGCATATGTCAACTTTAACACATAATTGGGGGGGTAGAAAAAAACTCACAGTTGCCAGATCTACTGAGCTATAGCCATCACACCTTTTAACTGGGGGCTTCTGGGGTTTTAGTGAATGGAGTGGTCATTCTCAAAAGATGCCAACTAATGTGCTTCTCTTTGTCTACACTGTTAAATAAGAGCACCATCTAAAAGTTTCGGTTTCAGCTGACCTTTATCCAATGTTTCACAGATTAAGGTGCTTTGTTCCTACACAAATGTAATAACTTTTAGAAATAACTTTTAGACATTTTAGCTCACTCACCTTTTATGACAAATGATAAAAATAAAATAAAACTTTACTCATTTTATAGCCTACATTGAAGCAGAAACCTCTGAGGCAAACAAAACTTCCACTTCTGTGCTTTAAAAACCAAAGGTTTGAGGAGAAATTCTGAGAAATCGACAGAACCACTAACATGGTCATAAAGCTTGAAATACATTGGAAGTATCTATTTCCAATCGCACTCAAAACATCCTCAGGTGACACAGGTGCTCAAGAAATCTTCCCACATGGAGAACTATTGTCTAACCTTTTGGCATTGAAATTCTGGCAAACCTTTGTAAGAAGCTTGGATAAGAAAACAACAGTCAGATACTTTAAAAACAAATTCTACCAAATACTGAGGAAATGGATGAAAACATTTGAATTCAAAGAAACTTTATTCTGACATTTAGCAAACAAATTAGTTTTGATTATCCTAACTGATGTATATCAGTAAAGTTAGGTCTGATTTAATGCCAGGCGATGAGAAAGTAAAGCATAATCTGTTTTCAGTCAGCAGTGATGAGTGGTAATAGATGAGTTCATGAGGAAACTTAGGTTTACATGGTGTTTTAAAATGGCAAACCAATTCCAAAAATGGGCCCTCTTTAGGCTTGACGTCTATCAGTTAGAAGAAGGAAGGAACTGACTGAGGAAGCAGACTTTAACCTGCCTACATGTCACCTACCCAAAACTACGGCTTTTAGTCTTTTAACATTTAATTCCTTAATTTGACTCTTTCAGGTGATAATAAATGTACATCTCTAACAAACAGAGAAAATGTGATTGGTCATAAAGAAAGTACAAGAAATAACAGTCTTTATTTTAGTAAAATAGGGAAGGAAAAAAACATCTCTTTGTAACTGTACTTTTTTAGCTTACAAAGAAATACTGATCAGAAAATGTTGGTGGGATAAATCACCAGGGTCAAGTCAGAAGGAGAAAATTTACTGTATCTCACAGTGATTCTCAAAGTCTACACCAGACAGCTGAAGCCATTCTCACATCAGCCACTTGTCCTTCTCCTTGTTGAAGGTCTCTGCCCACTGACGTGTGAGCTGTAAATAATGGTCCGCTTGGTTCGGCAAGTAGTCCAAGTATGAACGTGTCGTTGTTTTCTTGGGTACAGCCCTTTCTATCTGAGTGCCTTCATGCCATTGGTTGAAGGACGTAATGGTCACAATTTCAGGTCTGACAGAAAGAGCCGCCTGCAGGGATGTCTCGTAGTAACGTCCGTTGACCCGGTTTCTGGTGTTGTGGTTGTTCCATGGTCGCACGGCTGTATCCACGTATCCCGGACCAACGCTGGGGATAAACAGCAGATTGTTTGCATCACAGAACGCTTTGATGGCTTTCCAGTTCTGGTGGGATGAGCCAAAGGAAAAACCATTAGAGGCAAAATAAGTGTACATGCCATCGAAGCCGCTGGCTAGGATGTCATGTTTGTGGCGCTCCTCCACGACCAGAGCAACAAAAACTCCATCATAAGGCGTCCCTCTGATGCTCTGTGAGCCTTTGCTTGTCAGGAGCTCTGTCCAGGATTCGGGGGGTGTAAGGTAGGAGTCGTAGACATAAAACAGTGGCAGGACTCGCCCTGTGCTAGTCCTGAATCTGTAGAAGGCGCCATGTTTTCCATATCTGCGGAAGACAGAGTGAAGCAAATGGATGTCATTCCTAAGCATTTGATACCAAGATAGCTGGAACCTTCAATAGATAATGTCAATACCACCACTACTACAACTACTAGTACAACCATACCATAATGCAACTCAGGGAAGACTGCCTAATGTTTAGTGGAAGATCATTCCAAAGCTACAGCACCACCAAGGTGAAGGTGTGAAAAGCTCAAAGTTTTAGCTGTGATTTAGACACTGAGAGCAATAACTTCTCCATAGACCCGATTACTCGTGGGGGACATAAAGCCGGATCAAATCAAAGGAATTTAACATTGCATCTAAATTCAATGGGAACCCAATTTAGTAAGGCCAAAAGTGATATCTTGAAACTTCCTTTTACCAGTTAAAAACATGCTGTTGTATTTTCACCAATTGCACATGTGACTTGGCCAACTCCAGTTAGTAGGGAGTTGCAATAATCTAAACGCGCTGTTATAAGAGCAAGAAGAACAGTTTCCAGGTCAGATATGGTAAGAAAGGGCTTAGACTTTGACAGGTATCCGAAGTGGTAGAAATGTGATTTTTTCCCATCTAAATGATATGGCCTTCGAACCCAAATGTGGAGTCAGTTTTTACTCTAAGGTTTGTAACGGAGTGCTTCAGACAGGGGTCAACACATGGGGAAGCAGCAAAGCGGTTTAGGCCAAGTAAACTTGTTTCCATTTTACACTCATTGAAATGTAGAACATTTTGAGCCAACAATGAGGTTAAATAACTAAGACAATCCAGCAGAAGTCTAATAAAGAACCATCTGAGGGATTGATGGGTAAGTACAGGTGGCAATTATCAGCATACTAATAAAATTCCCCTCAAGGGCAGAAGGTATGGTAAAAAAGTAGAGGCCCAAGAATAGATCCCTGTGGGACTAACTTGGCGGGAAGGTCACAACAAATGAAATCAAACCTAACAAGAACTCCTGTTTGAGAGGTACAGTGGTGTAGTGTAGAGATCAACAGGTTGTGATCCTCCATGTCAATCCGCGGCTAATTAAATATCATTCATAACCTTTATCAGAGCTGTGTCACTACTATGGAACGGTCTAAAGCTAGATTGGAGGGATTCAAAAATTTGAAGATCATTAGAGTAGTCCATAAGGTGAACATGAACAAACTACAACAACAAGAACAACAATAATTATATTAATAGCAATAATGTAATATCTTGGTAACTTTTCACAAAGTTTTCTATTTTGGCCTCATCTAGTGCCCTAAACAATGTGGTGAAATCTCTTGAATGTTTCAGTAAAACTCAGATTAAAACATGGTGGATGGATCAACCCATGTAGACCCTAGAACTGACCTATAGAGAACCCCAGCAGCGCAAATGTTCCTCGGTCATCATGATGTACTAAACCTGAGATTTTACATTTACCTTCGACAAACTAGCCACACTCCTCAGTAAAAGACTTGTGACTACTACAGAATATTAGGTCCATTTCAGAGAGGAGTACATCACCAAAAATTAAGACATTTTGAAACAAATTTCACGGGAAAAAAACATAGTTACTCTCTGCTGTTGAAAAGTCATACATTTGTGAGAGGAAAAAAATCCTGGATTAAAGGCATACATTTTCAAACAACATAAATATTACAAGTATTGCAGACATGTAACATGAGAAATTTGTATAAAAACATTCAGATGTTTTCATGATTTTCTAGAGTCAGACGTTTACAACAAAATACTAAGACTGATTCGGTAAAGTTATTAGATGCCCATCTGAATGTGTTCCAAAGTGTAAGAGGTTTGTCCTGGTTCTTTTCCTGTTGTCATCCTTAGTTGTTTATACTTTGAGTTTTATTTTGTATTTGGGTTTTTCTGTCTTTATTTAGACCCAATCATTTTAGTTTATTCCTCTGTTAGTTCTTTTGTACTTCATAATTTTTCGCATCCAGGATTATTGTTCTGATTGGAGTTTCGATCTGCTTAGTGTTTATACCTTTATATATTCCTTTTCTCCTCCTCCTGCTTTCTTTAGTTTTTCCATCTTCCATTTCCTTTTCCTTTCATCCTTCCTTTGATTTAAGTTTCTTCTGAGACCCTGCATCCTTATATGAGGACATTACATTTTTGCCTTTCTGCACCATGCTAATTTACTTTTCCTAACTTTGACCTATTGGCCTCATTCAGGGGCAAAGGTAGCATCTTCTAGTGGTCACAAAACAACATGGTTTATACCCATTTACTGGAGCCCTTCCATTCCAACAGTATGTCCCACTAAAGCCCAATCCAGTGGGAATGAAGAACTTTGTTCTTACATTGCCAGGTGGAATTGTGCTGGACTTTGAAGTCTACCAAGGTGCTAATATATTGAGTTTGCAGGTTCAGGACTCAGGGGGACTGGGTTTAGGCGCATTGGTAATCAAACATCTGTGTGAAACACTACATCCAGGTAAAAGGTGTACTGTGATCGATTCCTCACCACCATACCAGCTGTGGATCTCATGCTGAAGAAGCAAGTCTACCTTACTGGTACAGTGATGAAGAACCGGGTGTCCAAAACCCCAGAACCCAAGTCAACAGCTGACGTGCTGCAACAGATGTGCACCATCTAACTGCTTCCTGGAGTGGGCACGAGAGATTGGGGGATACAGCTAGAGCAGTGATGACAAGGAAAGTGTGTGCATCTGTAAGGATGTGAGTCTGTGTGTGCATGTGTGTGCATCAGTAGTCAGTAGCCCATGAACTCCACACAGCTCAATCCCACAGTCTGTTTGCCTATGATGTAATTTGCGTCCTTGGAGAGCTGAGCCAGCTCATAGTTGAAGGTGTGTGGGTAGGGTGGGGGGGAAGGAGCGTCCTTCTACATTCCCATCCAAGGGAGTATGTTTGGTCTAGGCCGAACTCCAGATGTTTCTAGTGTCTGGATGGTCAAAGTGAGAGACCCAGGATCCACCACAGTAATCCATCGGGACAGCTCGGCACTCCCTTATTGCCTTCTCCGGGAAACAAAATTTGCTCAGGAGACCATCTGAGCAGTCCATGTCCAGATTCAACGCTGATAATTAGGGAGGAGAATGTAAAAAGAGGCTGCATAGCAGTAGACATACAAAGGGCTGTGGGATAAGACACACTAGGGAGGGAGAAAGATAAAAAGCGTCTGCTCTCGCTGAGTGCCAGAACTCATTCATGCTGAACAACCCAAAGATACCTGCCAGCGATGGTTGAAGGACAAAAAATATGTAACCGTCACTCGTTCAAGCATTGTGCAAGAGTACAACACCAAAACGGGTGGGGTAGACTTGTCAGACAGGATGATTAGCTACTACCTAATGAGTGTCCGGACCAAAATATGGACCAATCGCATGATGATGTACTTCACTGATCTTCTCTAGTAAACAGCTGGCTGTTGTATCACCAAGATAGCCCAAAAAAGTGGCACTCCAAGAAAGGCTTTCATTAAATTTCTTCAGTTTCGTACAGTAGTAGCTCAGGTATTCCTCAACAAGAATTGTTTTCTTCACGAGGATGCTAGTTTTGTAGATGAAGAGGAAGAGAATGCACACCCACCATAACCAGGCTAAAAGATCTCGGGTCACTTCAGTCCCACGTCTCAGTCCGCACTTGTTCTGTTGTTCATCTCCCAGAGATGGCTGTCTTGAAAAACCCTATGTGTTACAGAGCACAAGGCTGTTCTGGGAAATCTCGCTTGCGGTGTATGACATGCAATGTGTTTCTGTACTTACAGAGTGAAAGCAACTGCTTTGCTGCCTTTCACAAAGGTTAATATCACTTCTCCATCCAGGTTGGAACACTGGTTTGTGGAAAAGAGCTTGTTACAGGAAGCTAGTTAGAGAACGCTAAACACATAAGGCTGTTCATTGTTGACATTTCTTTTTGTTTTCATTTATATTGATCTGTATTGATTTTTTTTCAGATATGTCGGCTCTTGCTGTAGGATTTTGGCTCAGACTTTTTGGCCCTTTTTTCATTACTGAAGTAATTTCCATTAAGCTCAGTAGTCTGCATTTAGGTCCTCTCTAAAACATCAATTATGACATTTCCTGAATCAGAAAGACTTTTTCCAGGATCCAGAATACATCCTGCCATTGGTATGAGTATACTAGTTTTATATATGAAATTTGTGCCTTTAATCATAGACATTTTGTACATTTTCCTCTAGCATATTAATGAAATTTCATCACCAGAAAATATCTGAATACATTTTTCTTATAAATATGTGAGTTTTTCGAATGGAAATATTTTTCTTGGACACGTAGGTTTTTCTTTTATCTAACATAGTTGTCTCTTGGTAGTCTGTAAGAAAACAGAACCATCAGCATCAAAAGGCAGTTTATATGAAAACGACAAACCTAGAAGGTATAGGGGAATCCCATTAATTGATTCTTGTTCCTCTAATTTATGTTCTAACAGCGACAGACGGTATTTTCATAAATACACTCATTATGCAGTTGGTTAATATTTTAATCAGGTACAAGATACAATTTTAGAATTGTGAGCTTTGCTGAACCTCGATTGTCTATTCAGTTTGAGTTCTTTTACATCTTTTTAAGCTGAGTTCAGTATTTATGTTAACACACTCTGTGTAGAACTGTGTTTCTTTCAGTCAGTTAGCTGTTAGTCCACACACCTACAACTTTACTCTCCTTTTATACTTGTATTAGTTTCACATATGAACAGGGTTCGAATTACCCAGAAGCTTTTGGGGGAGCCATATTTTTTTATTGTGCACTGCGATTTCAAAATTCTTATGCATACATCAATATATTTATGGCACAATGGTCAAAAACATTTAAAAAAATATATAATTTTGGTAGTTAGGCAGGTTGTGAGCAAACAAAAACAACGGGATCAACATGACATCCTGTATTTTCTGCCTTACAGCCATTCGAGAACAACAAATCACGGGGAAGCTTAGATCAGAAACACCATCATTATGACTATGCTGATCATCATCACCACTATCATCAAAACCAAAGTATTTACTTTACAAAGATCTAATATCAGTACAGTAGGCCTATATTATGTTTAAATCGGTAAGGACAATAGGTACTACAAGTCCAATTTGTGAACCAATTTTTAACAAAACTAGCTCTGACTTGATTGGCGATTTGCCCTATTATTTCAGCACAAGCGAGATATGATTTACAAACATTTTAGTGTTATTAAGTTATTTTTTTGTCATTATGGTTGGGGGCTTTCTTCAAGCCATTCTGAATTGGCAATATCTCTGAAAGACTTTTTGATTTCTTGCATTAAATGAGTGTTCGTTTTCCTTCTGTCTGACATTTCAATTACTCTTTTTTTTAATGCTCTCAATGCTTGAAACTTTTTTGTTTATTCTGTAATTCCCTGCTGACTTCTCCATTCATCTATTGCACACCAGTTATGTTTTTCGCAAGCAGCACACTCCATTGGTACATGGGCCTACTGTGCGTCTCTACTTTACACTAAGAGCCAGGTATTCCTACCTTTCCACTTGTTCCACTTCTTTTGGGTTCAGTTAAAATGAAAGGCTGCATGAAATGACTCAGCAAGAATGCTTAACTTGCGCTTGTGGTCTTCACTGCTAATTTTTTGGGGTGTTTGAAACCGGAATTATCTAGTGTACTTTTAAAGATCATGTCCAAAACCTGAGTAAGACTTTGTCCAATCCAATCCCAGGCATTGTCGTCCCAAATGTGCTTGATTAGCAAAAAACAGCACAAATTAGTGGCAAAACAGCGCCAACACACAGTTATGGTAAGTTATTTTAAGAAGAAGTCTTGGGGAAAATGTAATGTGAGAAATTTAAATTCAAATCATGATTTCATTTTAATCTGAAAAACATTAGGATTGTTGTGGGGGTAAAATATCTAAACTAAATGAAAACTGAACTTTTTAGAACTCCCCCTTGGTCTGTCAGTTGTGGGCCTTCAGGGGAGCCAAGCTCCCCATAGTTCCCCCGTAATTCGAACCTTTCATATGAATAAGAAAAAATAATGATTTATTTATTCGTCCTCAATGATTGATTATATATTATTTTATGAAAGTACTCAAAACGAAAAATAACATTATGGTAATAGACTAAACTTCACTTTCTGGCTGTATGCTTCAGTAAACCAGAATTTCAAGCAGATAATAAAAGTGTTTGTGTCACATCTGTGTTTCTATTTCTTATCAATTTTTTGGAACAAATGAAAACATGTAAATTAACAGTCCATCATCATAAAACCATTCCAAGGTGCAACTTATGATTGATAAAATTTCTAAATATCTCCACAGCTAGGCCAATGCCTCCCAATACACCTAAATCAGGTGATTGCAGTTCATTGAAATCTTTTTATCAGCCATTTTCTGAAATCAGGTGTGCTGAAGCAGGGAAACATCTAAAACATGCAGGGCAGAGATGGGAAACACTGGTTTATTTTTGTTCTAAAAGTAAAAGTTCATTTTTAAAAATCCCTGGCTCTGATGCTGCTACCTCAACAGATAATTGACGAAGAGATAACACTCTCCACAACAAACTTGTAGAAGATATGCAGCATCTTGTTGCAAACCTTGAAGGACCTCAGCTTCCTGAAAAAGTACAGTCTGCTCTGTCCCTTTTTGTAGACTGTTTCACTGTTGATGCTCCCATCTAGTCTGTTGTCCAGGTGAACTCCGAGGTATCTGTTCTCCTCAACCACCTCCCCTTATTCTCTCATGATGGAGACAGTCTTTGAATTGTCTCTGTTTCTTCTGAAATCTACAACCATCTCGTTTGTTTTGTTCACATTGAAGGAAATATGATTGTTTCCACACCATGCCACAAAGCGGTCCACCAGCTCTCTGTATTCAGCTTCTTCTCCATCTCTGATACCCCCGACAATTGCAGAGTCATCGGAGTCTTTCTGCAGATGACAGGTCTCCGTCTTATACTGGAAGTCTGAGGTGTACAGAGTGAAAAGGAATGGTGAGAGTACAGTGCCTTGTGGTGCTCCTGTGCTGCTGACCAACTGGTTTGACACACAATCCTTCAGTCTCACAAACTGTGGTCTGTTTGTCAGAGCGTCATTGATCCAGCTGATTGTTGAGGCCTCCACCTTTGTCTTCAGGACTTTCTGACAAAGCAACTCAGGCTGAATTGTGTTAAATGCACTGGAGAAATCAAACTAACATGGTTCTCACAGTGCTGCCTGCTTTGTCCAGATGACAGTGAGTCGGTTGAAGCAGGTTGATGACGGCATCTTTAACGCCAATTCCATGGCGATATACAGTGTGTATAGATATATATGTCTACAAAGTGTTTTCTAAAATTCTGACTTTTTTATTTTTATATATCGAGATTATCTTATGCATCAAAATGTAGGTAATAGTACAGGTAGAAATTTTTTTTCTTTTGTTGTTTTCTGCTACAATTTTTATGAAAGAATAGCTTGAACTCCTCCCAGACAAGAAGGACTGAAAGAATATTAATGTGCTTCACCAGAAGGAAAAAGTGAACCAGCTTGGTTCTCAACTTCTCTCGGGTGCAGACGAGGCCAAGAACGCATTGAACACGATAAACTGTAAAGAAAAAGCAGCAACATGGCTGCATCGAGTAGCCTAGGTCTCATTGAGCTCTGTGCAAGTGTGTCATTGTAGTTATTGCAACATAAAACCTAGGCTAGTTGATGCAGCCTTGTTGCAGCTTCTTCCACAGAGTCTCTCTCGTTGGAGGTTTTCATGGCCTCATCTGCACCCAGGAGAAGTTACTCTGATCATTCTGACCTGGGAAAGAACTGAGTGCAACTTCCACTAACACTTGGGAAAATATCCAGATGCGCATCTTGTAAATTTAACACTTAAATCTAATAGGACTGACAGTTTGAATTAACTGATTTAAAATCCCAGCAAACCTTTTTTTTCTGATCCATTTCTGAGTTTTCTTTCTTGAAAATTTCTGACTATAATTTCAGAAAATATTTCATTTTAAATATAAAAAATTCTGCTTTAAATCATGAGTGTTCTTCTGAGAATCTATGACTTTTTGTCAAAATTTCAGTGTTTAAAAAAAGGGTTGATTTAATCTAAAAATGTTTGACTTTTTAGCTCACTGATAGACAATGAGGAACCACCGATTCTATATTCAACTACCAACTACTCATCATCCCTACTCTGTCTTTGTGCTTCATCAGACCTTCATCTCTTTAATGCTAATGTAAGTGACAGCAGAGCTAACCCTGTTACAAAGAGAAAAACATAAATGAGTGAGCTTACTTGTCAATAATATATTTGATGTTGTCATGCATGCTCTGGTCCGTCCGTCCCTTGTATGGCTGAATGTGAAAGGCCACCTGTCCACAGAGACACGAAAAAGGATTTTTTTGTAAAAACAGTACAAAGTAAAAATGAAAACAAGGAAAAAAGGCTTTGTAATCTGGCAAATAGTTACCTTTATGGATTTTTTGTTGTTATGGGAACAGTTCTTAAATAGCCATGTTTAGACCTTAATAGTTACTGCAATATCAAAAAGAATGCCCGAGTAAACTCTTAAAATCCTTAATTGCTTTTATGATCTCAGCAGAACCAAAATATACACCAGAATGTATAGAAGAATCAGAAATTCTAATTTATTCTGAGGAATAATAGAACATATATTGTATCACATGATCAGACTTGAAGGATAAAGAAACAAACTATTCTCCCCAGAAGTTCAATCTAAAATAATGTGGGTCTTTTTGTCATAAAGTCCATGGCATGAATACCATGGTAGGTCTCTGGTAGAAGGCCAAGCATCTCTTGTGGGTTAACAGATGAACAGTATCACTATATATCAGGCAGAGGGTCACACCAGATATTTTTGTTGTCGGTCATTGTGTGCCAAAAGAATCAGGTCATATTATTTTAATTTTCAAGTTTTAAAGTGACAACACATTCAATTGTATTTCTTTATTTAATTTTAAATAATATTCAGTCTGAACCAGCCAAACAGAAAACCACATAAAAAAAATTAAATGAATAGATTGCACTCAAAATGCGAATAGTTCAACCGCTGTGGCCTGAACACAGAGTTTCACAAGCTCATCCTGCTTCACATGGAACTGAAATGCTCATCAAATTGAGTGTAATCACATAGTGGGATTGCCACAGAGCTTATTGTCAGGAGGTTTTGAATTTATGCCTTGGAAGGATGAGTTCTTGTGTTGTTCTGAAGGCTGAATCTGCACTCACTGCCACACTGGAGAATGGAATTAAGCGCCACTTCAGCCAAAGTTTTGAAGTCACTAACATTTCTCTAATTGAAGGGGTCAAAGGTTGGACAGACTTTGAACGAGTCGATTCCTGACCCAAAGGCTACTGCCTCAGTGGGATGAAATCCTGCAGCGGGATGGTTGGCATGACAACGGGTTCTTGGGAGCAACACACTCCAAAGCTTAATTAACTCTTCTATGCGCTGTGAGCTCCTGTTTTGTACTGTAAACTGAATTTCCCCTTGTGGAACAATAAAATATTATTCAATTCAATTAATAATACTAATCATGCAAAATTATCAACAAACTTCAGATTAAAAAAAGAAGGTAAAATACAGAAAGAAAAAAAAAATTCAGTTCCAACTTATCTATGAACCTTAATTTTTTTTCAAAATGTCTCTCAACAATAAAATATGCAATGCGAATAAAACAAACATTTTCCAATTTTCCACCTACTTGTCATTTTTTTTATTTCTGAATCATTGCAACATTCAGGTGTAACTTAAAGCTGGGGACACACTGCATGACTTCACAGATTCTTAAGATTAGATGTTCACACATTAACAGCTATATCTGCTGAATGATAACAGACAGCACGACCTATGAGACAAACTGAAGCCGACAGAATGCATGAAACTCTCACAAGGTCGGAGGCAGAAACATACCAGTAGGTGGCAGTAATAGAAGATACTTTCAGAATTCAGACAGGCTTTTCTGCTCACAGTTTGGAAGATTTATTTGAGGTTGTGAAATCGTTTGTGGGTCGACACTCCTGATAGGAAGGGACGTGCTGCTGAGCTTGCAAACACGTCTGTTACGTTATGCGCCACTGTCCGACAGAAAGCAGGGATAAATCCAAGACAATCCTGGAAGAAAACTTGTGAAGTCTGCAGAGGACTGGAGAATGAGGGAGAGATTTATCCTTCCTGCAGAACAACCTCTCTGAATATCCAGCCATAGATATAATGGAGTAGTTTATTTCAAAGAATATTCATGTTTTAGAATGGCCTAGTCAAAGTTCAGATTAAAATCCAACTGAGAATCTCAAAATGTAAAACTTATGTTACCAGATGTTCTCCATTCATTCTGAAGCTGTTTTGTACAGAAGAATAGACATTATCTGTAGGGACATTACCTGTAACTTCAGCCATAGGTGGTTCTACAAATCCCCACCACACTTTTTAGATGTCTGAATACATTTTGAAAACCGTGCAGTTCTTTTTGCTCTTCACAATTTTGCACTATTTTGAGATAGTTCATCCAATAAAACCCTAATAAAATACACTGTTTGTAGTTTTATTATGACTTAATGTTAAGTGTAAAGGATGTGAATAGTTTTCCAAGGCTCCATGTAACAGATTCACCATTCAATTGTCCCAATCTGAGCTTTGCTCTCGCTGAACATTTCTGAGGAATGAGTAAGAGAGGATAGAAGATGAGAAACAGAAACCCTCCACACCCATCATGTCTGCCCTCACATTTAGGTGGCGCAGGGTGACACCCACTTCACTGAGCACCTCAAACCCTTTGTCAAATACTTCTGAGTAATAGTCCACACTATGAACCACGTCTTCACAGTCTGAAGTCAACACCCTTTTCACACAGAGCACAGTTTCGTTGTGGTTGAGTTGAAAGCTGAGTGATGGATGCCCTCTGTCACGCTGAAACAACTCTAGTTACCTCAGCCTGTTGGCTTCAGTAGCAGAGAGCCACACAGGTCTAATGCAGCTCCTGTTGCAAACGGCGAGGCACTGACAGAGCTGCCGAGCTGCCAACAGAGAGCATTCAGTCCTCGTGTCATCCTCCGAGGAAGGCTGCAAAGTCTGCATAGACAGTTTCCACGGAAACGCAGCAGCGTTTAGACTCGGTAGCCAGGGCTGTCAGCTGTTTTACCTGATGTGAGACCAGGAGATCATGGTGTACTGGTCGCTTCTGTTTGCTTGGCAAACGCACAAAGCTTTAGTAGTTTGATGCATCTGCACAAAATAAAGCTTGATGAAAAGCTCCAACTATTATTTTGTTACTCAAACCTTAACAAAAGCAACAACGTCTCTCTGGGATTTACAGTTGCTTTAGAAATCACCTTGCACAGCCACACAAGGCAACCCTCCCCCGTCACAAACACAAGGAGGTATAAGAAACATATCTGTCCATCCGTCCATCCATCCATCCATCCATCCATCCATTATCGTATGGGGTGCCTCAGGGGTCTATCCTTGGACCACTTGCTCTCCTCTTTGCCTCCATTGGGCTCTTTTTTCCGGAAATTTAACAAAAGTTAGAGATTTTGACTAAGCGCCATGGTACCTACCAGGTATGTAAGGATGCTGATGTTCAGTGCATGTCTTCATACTCGATATTGAAAGTTTAAAGTTTGTTGTTTTATATTTAATGGAAAATAAACCTGTTAAACCTGAAGCATTTTTAATTCAACTATATGCAGGTTTCTGTGATATTTAATGTATAAATAGGTGACCAGAACAGCAGACAATTTTGAAATTTATTTTCACAATGTTATTTAAAATATATTTATCTTTATTTATGTTTGAGAAATTCTGTGTTGAATTAGTTTTGGAAAATAAATAGAATATTTTTAAAACACATTTTGCACAATAAATGTTCCTTATATGACAGTATAACCTTTTGAAGTTGATCTGCTGCAATGTGTTTTAAAAGTGAAAATGTTTAAAAGCAGTAATTTTGACATTAAATAAAGAACATATCGCAATACATATTGGTACTGCACATGCTTTAGATGATATCTAATTATAGATTTGAGGCCATATCGCCCACCTCTACGCTGATGATGATCAAATTTATGTGCCTCTTATCCGTGACAATAACTTGGGCTAGCTCCATCAGGGAAGGCATTCCCAGACCAACAGAGAAACACAGTCTCTCTAGTGTTTCCTGGGTATTCCTCTGGCTCTCCTCCATCCTAACAAGATGCCCGAGCCACCGGAACTGGCTCCTCTCGATGTGGAGGAGCAGCGGCTCTACTCTGAGCCCCTCCTGGATGGCCAAACTTCTCACCCTATTACCGGGCAACAGATCATATTTAGTCACTTCTACATACTTTATAAATGATGGCCTTTTGCAGACGGTTAAAATCGTGTTATTTCAGCCAACCAATCAGCAGCTCTTCACAGCTCGCACCTTTGTGCTGCTCAACAATTCAGTGCGGGTCTGTGAAGCGCCAAACATTAGTGTGTTTGATCCTGTTGCTCGCCATTATCTCATGTTGCTGTCGAATTTCTAAAACTAAGGATGATAAGTTTATGAAAATTTCACATTACATAGTTAACTAGATGTGGTAAATAAGCATATGTGTGCTATATATTTGAAACTTTGTGAAATAGGTGAAATTATACCAAGAAAACTGGAGGCACCATATTAAATCATATGCCCCGAACAAGTAACATCACAGCAGCATTTAATTAGTCTATTTTTAGACAGGAGCCCAATTAATCAAGTAAGCCATACTTAGGGTTAGAGGCTAAATAATCCTGTTTATACTGTAAAGACTGTGTTTCAAACAATTTGCATTCCAACATTTCGCTAGGTTATCTTAACATTTTTTATAATGTACAATGGTATTCTAAATTAATGTTTATATAAGTTATAAATGGTTTTGGCAATGTTCCCACATGTACTCTTTTTGTCTGTCTTTTTGACAAGTGATCATATTTGGTGACTTCGATTTCTGTGATATTCTATATGAAAATAATAAAAACTAGAAAAATGTAACAACAGACGAAAGGCTTTGACATATGCCATAATAGGCACTCTGAGGTTTAAAAATGTTTTAACTTAAAACAATTTTAATGAGGCTCCTATAAAGATCTAAGGAAGACCCAGACAACCTCCAGAGGAAACTCATTTTAATTGCGTTTTGCCACTTCTGTCATTCAGCTGATACCCAGAGCTCAAGACCATAGATGGAGGATAGGAATGTAGATCATCTGACTCAGCTCTCTCTTCTCCATGACAGACAGTGATGCAGCACCTGCATCACTGTAGACCCAAAAGTATTTATACACTACTATTTTATGATAATAGCCTCAAACTTTAGTAGGCTATAGTTTGTAAGAGTAAAAAGATTAAATAACAACAAATCAGAAACAGAAGCACTACAACAAATAATGGCAACAAATCTAAAGTTTGAGTGATATGATTACAACAATAAGACTGGAATGAATAAAAGCAAATTAAAACCAGTAAACCTAAATTACAGTAGAGAATAATAAGTTTCAGTACTGCTATATGTTGAAAGCCTGACAGAAAAGGTGCGATCGATTTAAGTCTACTTTTACAAAGTATCATCGGTGCAAAACATTATTTTGGGTGAGGAGTGAACAGAAAAGCTGTGAGTGACGTTGCAGCAGTATGCCTGATGTTAAAAAAACAGAAGGAGAGACGGGATGCTTCCAATAAGTGCAATTGATAATCTCAAGATCTACATATGATCGTACTGTGGTAGAATTCTTAAACGCCACATATTTTCAGATTTGACCCACTTCTCTTTACTTTGGGGCTTGGTCTTTCATCTTGATAAAAGATGCTCAGATCATCGCAACATTTCTATTTTCCTCCTGGTCTTTGTCCAAGTCAGTGTTCTTGGCAGAGTTAGGAGAAAGCTGTTTATTAGATGTCCTGAAAGATTCTGTACCACAGATACACCTTTAAAGACGTAGTAACTGTGAGGGCCACAATTCTTTATTGATTGTAAGTGCTAAATATTAATTTTCAGCACCATTATACAAATACATGTAAAAATCATGCAATGTTGTTTCCTGGATATTTTCTACACTCACATTTGAAGTGTACCTATGTTGAAAATTACAGACCTCTCTCGTCTTTTTAAATGGGACAACTTCCACAATTGGTGGCTGCCAAATACCTTTTTGCTCCACTGTACATGGTCTACAGGCCCGTAATAAAAACAAGTCCATTAAATGCAATCGAGTCACTGACTTGAAGCACCATTGGAAAGTTGTTAGTATGTTGTGTCACGGACTTGGCAGTGACCTCTCATACTGAACATGCACTTTGAAATCTAACTAATGAAGCATTGAGTTAGCCTACAATGCTTTGAATCTAATATGTGCCTTTGGAAAAGTACGAATTAAATAACTTTACCAGCTGATAAATTTAGGAATGAAGAGAAGTAAGTAAGTTGTTTCCTTTGATCCTCTCTCTAGTCTTTTTGTGTAACCATCATGTGTTCATCCGTTGCTTCTTGCTCATTTGGATACCCTGCAAACCAGTCTGTAATGTTTCTATGACTTGTTTTTAGCTCCTCATTGCTGCTTTGTAAATAATACCAGCATAATGTTGTCTCAGCTAATCAATCTTAGCTTGGTATACAGACACTGATTGATGAAAACACAACAACCCACGAACTAAACAATGTCCTTGTGTCAAAGTTTGGAGGTTCATTTTCATTTAGGCATTGGTGGCCTAAAATATTTAGCCATTTTGAGGTTTGTGACGTTTTACGAGGCTGGAGTAGTAAAACCTTATAACTGCCTCACTACCCCCCCCCCCCCCTTTAAAAGTGAAACCTTATTGTGCTAATATATTGTCCTATGTACAGAATTGGCCTATTTTCAGCTTGACCAATATGTACATCATATATCAATACACATCAGTATATTAATACTACCAGGTCACTCTGATTGCAACACTCTTTGGTGTGGAAGTTGTTACTGAGGAAATAACTTTTTTTGTCTTTTATTTAAATTAACTTAACCCGGTTTTTTGCAGTGACAGCTATCTGTCACACACCATGGCGGCGGGTTGCCTCTTTGCCATTGTGCCCACCAATATGGCATAACAATATGACCAGCAAGGAAGTTCTCACAGTTCTATGGCTTTGCAGCCCTATACAGAATTTGCTGTGACACACTTTGTGATCTGACATATTTCTTTCAGAACCAGCATCGGGTTCTTCATCATTGTCAGCTGACTTTCAGTAGCTTGTGTGTTGGACTGAGCTACGTTGGGCAGTCCTCGTTCGATACATGGATGACTGTCCTCAGTTCACCACTGTTTCCTCCTCAAACGCCTTTTGATAGATACTGAAAACTAAAGACCACAAAAGAGCACACACGGTCAAAAGTTACCAGTAGTAATTTGGGCTATTTAGCCTGTAATGTGATAAATAAATGCAGATTCCATTTTCAAAGTCATATTTGGATCTGTGTTATTTATTCATTTATTTGTGTCACAGTTTCCAAGTAAATATTTAGTTGGCAAGTTAAATATAATATATATATAATATATTTTTGACTGTGTGACTTTACAACCGACCAAGTCGTCTAGTCATTATAATTCAGCTCTCGTCACATTCTCAGATACTTATGCTGACCATTTTTCCTGCATCTAACACTGATGTTAGAGAGCAAGCCACCCCCGACCAGCAGCAGGATGGGTGACGTCAACCATTGTGGCTCAGCCAGTTGCAATGCTTGATTCAAATTCAATGGCAGTGTAAAGTTTTAACCTGATGAGAGCTCACAATTACTAAAATGTACAAACATAGCCAACAAAAAATAATGACACTCAATTATACAGTTTATCAGAAAAATAAGATGTTTTGGCGATGAGTTGCAGCTTAATGACAATAAAATCATTTTTTCCTTGATACTGAAAGGTAGCATTATGAAGAGGAAATCTGAGAAGTTCACTTTATCTTCAAGTGGCCATATTATAATGACTGGTTGGTGTATGTAATATTCCATGACTGTTCATGACATGATGAATAGAAATAAAGAATGGCCAAAAATCTCTGATCGGTGCATCGTTACAAATGGCTGATGTTTGAAAAAGCAAATAATGGGCATAATTTACACTACCGTTCAAAAGTTTGGGGTCACCCAAACAATTTTGTGTTTTCCATGAAAAGTCACACTTATTCACCACCATACGTTGTGAAATGAATAAAAAATAGAGTCAAGACATTGACAAGGTTAGAAATAATGATTTTTATTTGAAATAAGATTGTTTTTACATCAAACTTTGCTTTCATCAAAGAATCCTCCATTTGCAGCAATTACAGCATTGCAGACCTTTGGCATTCTAGCTGTTAATTTGTTGAGGTAATCTGGAGAAATTGCACCCCACGCTTCTAGAAGCAGCTCCCACAATTTGGATTGGTTGGATGGGCACTTCTTGCGTACCATACGGTCAAGCTGCTCCCACAACAGCTCAACGGGGTTCAAATCTGGTGACTGCGCTGGCCACTCCATTACCGATAGAATACCAGCTGCCTGCTTCTTCTCTAAATAGTTCTTGCACAATTTCGAGGTGTGTTTTGGGTCATTGTCCTGTTGTAGGATGAAATTGGCTCCAATCAAGCGCTGTCCACTGGGTATGGCATGGCGTTGCAAAATGGAGTGATAGCCTTCCTTATTCAGAATCCCTTTTACCCTGTACAAATCTCCCACCTTACCAGCACCAAAGCAACCCCAGACCATCACATTACCTCCACCATGCTTAACAGATGGCGTCAGGCATTCTTCCAGCATCTTTTCAGTTGTTCTGCGTCTCACAAACGTTCTTCTTTGTGATCCAAACACCTCAAACTTGGATTCATCCGTCCACAGCACTTTTTTCCAGTCTTCCTCTGTCCAATGTCTGTGTTCTTTTGCCCATCTTAATCTTTTTCTTTTATTGGCCAGTCTCAGATATGGCTTTTTCTTTGCCACTCTGCCCTGAAGCCCAGAATCCCGCAGCCGCCTCTTCACTGTAGATGTTGACACTGGTGTTTTGCGGGTACTATTTAATGAAGATGCCAGTTGGGGACCTGTGAGGCGTCTGTTTCTCAAACTAGAGACTCTAATGTACTTATCTTCTTGCTCAGTTGTGCAACGCGGCCTCCCACTTCTTTTTCTACTCTGGTTAGAGCCTGTTTGTGCTGTCCTCTGAAGGGAGTAGTACACACCGTTGTAGGAAATCTTCAATTTCTTAGCAATTTCTCGCATGGAATAGCCTTCATTTCTAAGAACAAGAATAGACTGTCGAGTTTCAGATGAAAGTTCTCTTTTTCTGGCCATTTTGAGCGTTTAATTGACCCCACAAATGTGATGCTCCAGAAACTCAATCTGCTCAAAGGAAGGTCAGTTTTGTAGCTTCTGTACCGAGCTAAACTGTTTTCAGATGTGTGAACATGATTGCACAAGGGTTTTCTAATCATCAATTAGCCTTCTGAGCCAATGAGCAAACACATTGTACCATTAGAACACTGGAGTGATAGTTGCTGGAAATGGGCCTCTATACACCTATGTAGATATTGCACCAAAAACCAGACATTTGCAGCTAGAATAGTCATTTACCACATTAGCAATGTATAGCGTGTGTTTCTTTAAAGTTAAGACTAGTTTAAAGTTATCTTCATTGAAAAGTACAGTGCTTTTCCTTCAAAAATAAGGACATTTCAATGTGACCCCAAACTTTTGAACGGTAGTGTATTTTAGTGAACTAAGGCTAAATGATCATGAGAAAATAAAACAAATGTGTGATAACAGAGCTTCATTCATTGATGCATTTATGAAATAGTCATAAAGTAAAAAACATACCGGTTGTCTCACCAGTTACCTTGATGCTGTGTCTTTGGGCAGCGTCCATGACAGCAGGGACCAGGTCCTCAGTTGGTTCCCCATGATCATCTGCCATCCCCGGTGGATACCAGGACAACACCAGCACTCCTACAAACCCAAAACGTAAATACAAGAGGAGGGCTGTCTAAACTGCAGTGGGGCATGAAGTTTATAAGAATGTGAGAGCAATCACCATATCTCTAAGACACATAGAAAAAAAGACTCCTGTGAAAGAGTTTTGTTTTTAAGTCAAATTTAGTTTACTGTAATAACAGAGTAAAGAGACCCAATGTTCTTCCTAGTAGGGTGTGGGCCAATAAGGAGAAGGAATGGTGTAAATTCATCATCAGTGCCTGATCAAGCCTCAGGAGCCAAGGGACCACCAACAGATTATTGAAATAATTCCAAATGGATAATATTTGTCATGGACTGATCCCTCCAAATACCCAACATGCAAGGGGATAATTTAATAGGAACCAAAGCCATAGACAAATAGCCCTCAAGATCAGAGGGGTACAAATTAGCTATTATTTTAGATAATCGACTAATCGTCTATTATTTAGCAGATTAGTCGACTAATAGGATCACCCATAAGTTGCATCTTATTTTCAAAGATGCTCAGATATATACATCATTAGCTTCCAGCTAGAAGTGTTTTCTCAAAGTCTATCAATCTAAAATACTGACAGTTAAAATGTATTTGTAAACTAATTATATAAAAAAAGATGTTACAGCAGACACATGATGTGCTAAGGGAAATGAAACCACAATCACTACTGTTAATGTTACAGATATCAATATAAATCGTTAATAACATTTTCCATTTAATAGCTCAACTCTAACCTTGTTCAGCCTTTTCATAGTTTTTGTGTTAATGAGACCAAGCGTATTGGGCTATATAAACGGAAATAAATGAGCCAGCTATGTGCAATCCATAATTGTCACAACCATACACCAATGTTTTCATGTGTTGTTGACAGCAGCGCTACGCCGTCTGCTTTGAACAGGCCAGAACCAGCTATGAATGCCCCAGAAGGAACACGCAAAGCCGACAAGTCCGGGTAAAAAAAGGATGTTCAGTCGGCCTGCTGTTGGTGTTAACGTTAGCAGCTAACGCGCTAATTAGCTTAGCGAGCCCGGTGCAGCTGACTGTTTGTAGTCAGCCGCACCACGCTTCCTGTTAAGATGCTGGAGCGTCACCGTCGTCCTGTCACGGTAAGCAAGTTCAACTGTGTGGATTTTGGATTACACATGCTTCTGTACAATTTTCGTCAAACGCTGCTAAACATTAGAGCTCCGTTGTCGGCTCGTCGTGTCAGTTTAGGCTTTTCTGTAATTACGCCACGACTGATCCGGATATCCGGTGCTGCTGTGCGTATGCATCAGGGGCAGAGAGGCAGAGAGAGCCATAGACATACACAATATAGATAGCAGTGAGCGGTACAGCCGCAGTTTTAAGAGAAAAACAACGCTTTTTTAAAATAAAAAACAATGATGTTGACAAATAAATTTAGTGTAGACAATTCTGGTTGTCGACATTGTCGTGACAAATCCACTAATTTGAAGGGAGTACCAGGCTTCTTTCGAGTCCCCTGATAATGTTCTGGAAGTGGCACATTCTGGGAATTCTGTGGTTCATTTCATGGATTTGGAAGCCCATGTTGGCAACAATGGTGACACCTGTAGAGTGTGTTTGGAACAAACAGCCTTGTCAGTTTTAATCTAAGTGATATTTTGTTGCTGGACTTTTGTGCTAGGCATTGGATGTCCATAACCATGTTCCAAACACAAGGGCTTTCCTAAGTCTGCTTGGTACCAGTTCACTTTGGGTCAAAGTCACTAACTCATGAAGCAGCTGAGAGGTACTGACTGACTTGAAGGTCTGTGGTTTCTGTAGTTACGGAAGTGAATACTTGAGAGTGTGAGAAATTTGCAGAGACAATGGAGAAGGACTTGTGGTTGGCCTGAAGGCAGGTCTAAGAGAATGTTTAATGGCTAAGAAAGGAAGAATTTTTAAGAAACACTTGGGTGGTGGTCCAAATCATTAGGAAAGGGAACCAGACAGTGTTGCATATAAAAAACGAGCACACTTCTCAGGCTCTCTGCCAACACCCCTTCCAGGGTTCTGGCCCTAGAACAATGGAGCAGATCTTTACCTTAAGGAATTTCTAAGAGGATCATGTGTGCATGGTTCTACAGTCTACATGTGTTTTGTGGATCTGAAGAGGGCTTATCATATCTCAATACATTTTGTGATTGATACTGCAATAATAGAGGGTGATTGGGTGATTTTGAAGGTTTATCTGGCCCCTGCATGGCTAAAACAAGAACTGTGCAAAGTCAAACTTGTTCCCAGTGCAGGCTGGACTCTGCCAGGGCTCCCTCTTGTCCTTGATCCTGTTTGTTATGTTCATGGACAGGATCTCAGGGACGTACCTGAAGACATTGAACTCTCTGGAGGGATAGTAGGTTTTACTTCACTCCTAGAAATGACTGGAAATCCCCAGAATTAGCTGGAGAGTTTTCCTGAGAAGAGGATTTTTTTAAATTTTCATGGTGGACAATGTTGGAGATAGAACTCATATCTGGCATACAATCTTCAGGAGAACTGCAAAACTGCTGAAACACTAAGTTCTTTTAAATCAAGGCTAAAAACCCTTTTAGAACTGCCTTTGATTGATTATAGCTGGAACATAATTAATTCTAATCTGGATAGCAGTTTTTCATTACTTCTTTTTAATTTTTCCCGGTAAAATGCTTTTTTTTAGTTTGCTTAAAGTGTCGTTTTTATCATGTAAAACATTTTGAAGTGCTTTGTTGCTGAAATGTGCTGTACATCTGTGCTAGACATATGTCTACGTTTTTGGAAAATTACTGAATTAATCTAATACTGTGTTGTTTAAAATGAATTCTCATAAAACATTCCTACTTTTTTCAAACACAGTTAATTATGGATTTTCCCCCCCTTAAAATGTTATTTCTCATCTGGTTGCTTAAAAAATTCCATCCATCCATCCAGTCATTCATCCATCCATATAAACATCTGGCAGATATTCACTGGGAACTTCATTTTTATTTTTAAAATGTGAGGACAGAGAACTGTGGAAATGATAGTTCATGGAAAATATAAATCAACCCTGGTGGCCTCATAAGTGGGTGGCACAACCTGAAGCTATATCTGATGACTCATAGAATACCCAGTTCTCTACACTGGATCATCTTGCTCTGAAAACACAAAACAATCTGCATTAGAAAAGTTTCTGTGTAGTGAAACAGTAAACCATGCAGATGTTATTTTGCTTATATAATCGAATCAAAATGGTTTCAGTTGAACTGTGGGCGGGTTCCTATCTCCCTTGGCCATTAGGCAGCAAGAGTCAGGGAAGGTTGTACCGTTGAAAGGTTGTTAATTCATGTTATTATATCAAACTGAATCCCTGCAGCAGAAACATGAGGCCCCAGTGTTTACCTGATGCAGCTGCTTCGATCTGGGCCATGTGGGTCTCCAGCACCTTTGGGTCCCTGGAACTGTAGGGCCCCAGTTCAGGGTAGAAACTGGAAGCAATATCCTCTGGAGGTGTGTGTCTACCCTGAGCGTGGCTGGACGCAATCTTAGGATCCCAGTGGGGGACCAGCGGGTGATCCCAGTGGATGTACTTGTTGTCGATGCTGGGGGAGCCGTACCACAGGTAGTAGAAGATGTGGACGTCGTAGAAGATGCTGGAATCTCGGTCGGATTTAGTAAAAACCACCTTGGTGTCGCTGCCGCCGGAGCGGAACTGGCCCGGCGACGCCAGCGCGTCTTTCCCATCGGGCCGCTTCCTCTCGGACCTCTCCGCTATGAAATCCATCCCGGGCGCCAGATCCGAGAAGCCGTCGCTGGGTTTTAGCGTCCTGAGCCCCATCATGGTCCCGAAGATAAAGAGTGTGAAGAGGAAAAGAGCGACGAACGCCTTCCTGCGCATCCGTTTCATTGTCGCTGTCCGTGGTGCTGCCGCAGGGAGAACACAGGCGCTGCGGAGACTGTCTTAAAGCGCACTGAGCGCCATGGACGTCGGCTCCCAGGATCAGGTGTCTTTCCCCTCCATCACTAGAACATGCTGCGCTCAGAAAGCTTGAGCAGATCGCCTCCTGCTAACATGATCGGTTTAAAGCAGCAGCTCCACCAACCTTACGCACATAATCCGCTGGCTAGTCCTCTTTCTTGCTCCCCATCGAGCTGCTGCTCTCTGCGTTTATGTCAAGAAAGCGGAGAACAGAATACTACAGTTAGTTATGTGATAGAGCAGCGGAGAGGATTAAGGCCGACCGGAAACAGAATCAGGCTATTAGGGCCGATTAATGACGCAAAAGGAGGAGGAGGAGCTTCATATAGCCTATTTCTTTTTGAACCCACTGCGGTTTATTAACGAAATGAAGACTTTTCTATTTTCCTTTATTGAGAAATGATACTTCTGCAATTTAATTTCATGTTCTGTGGAACAAATAAAAACCCAGACCTCAGTGATCATTAACAGATTCTTAGGATCTGAGCTGCTGCTGTGTGGTTCATTCTCTTTTTTCTATCTCTTCTCTAGTCTCATGATGGACATAGACAGAATCCCTGTTCCTTAAGTCAGTCTACAATCAAGCAAATCGAAAAGACACACCTTTGGAAGATTATTTTTTTTCTTACATGAGGATCTTCTGTGATGTCAATGTTTCTCACATTGCATCATGGGTATAGGTGACAAGAATCAAAGATCTTTTACCTATGATTCTTTGGTTTTGCATGTTTGGAAGAGGAATTAGTACGGCACATTTAGGGCCTGATAAAAAGTTATCCCGCGTTATATTGTTTCCTCGTTCTGATTCAGGTGTCCCAACTGCTTCTACTTTGAATATTAAAGTTGCTAAATGACTGCACGTTTCTCCAAAACTAGACTTAAAAAAATAATTGTGTAAGCTGTGATTTTGGGTTTTTCACCAGAGACCCGACTCCGTTGAGTCGGGTCTCTGGTGAGTCACAGGACAAACGAAATTGTACAAAAATGACTACATTTCCATAAAAAAATAAAAAAGGACCCTGTTTAATGAGGAGTTGCCCAGCTTTGCAGTTGCATTGAGGATTTTGCTGTTCTCTTAGGCAATCACCCAGAGATGATGTGAATCACGCTGTGACTCTGAAAGGTCTGATCTCTCCTTTTAGCACAACCACAGCTTTCTGTTTCACAGAGATCTGTACAACTCTCATAAAAAAAATCTTAGGCCTCCAGACCTTTGAAACTTAAAATTTATTGAGTGAAGGGTCCAGGGCTTTCTATTAAATACAGTCAGGTCCATAAATATTGGGACATCGACACAATGCTAACATTTTTGGCTCTACACACCACCACAATGGATATCAAATGAAACGAACAAGATGTGCTTTAACTGCAGACTGTCATCTTTTATTTGAGGGTATTTACATCCAAATCAGGTGAACGGTGTAGGAATTACAAGTTTGCATATGTGCCTCCCCCTTGTTAAGGGACCAAAAGTAATGGGACAGAATAAGAACCATAAATCAAACTTATACATTTCAATACTTGGTTGCAAATCCATTGCAGTCAATTACAGCCTGAATTCTGGAACACATAGACATCACCAGACCTTGGGTTTCATCCCTGGTGATGCTCTGCCAGGCCTCTACTGCACCAGTCTTCAGTTCCTGCTTGTTCTTGGGGCATTTTCCCTTCAGTTTTGTCTTCAGCAAGTGAAACGCTTGCTCAATCGGATTCAGGTCAGGTGATTGACTTGGCCGTTGCAAAACAGTCCACTTCTTTCCCATCAAAAACTCTTTGGTTGCTTTTGCAGTATGCTTTGGGTCATTGTCCATCTGCACTGTAAAGCGCCCTCCGATGAGTTCTGAGGCAGAGCAGATAATATTGCCCGAAACACTTCAGAACTAATCTTACTGATTTTGGCAGCAGTCACACCATCAATAAATACAAGCGAACTAGTTCCACTGGCAGCCATACATGCCCACGCCATGACACTTCCAGCACCATTCTTCACTGATGAGGTGGTATGCTTAGGATCATGAGCAGTTCCTTTCCGTCTCCATACTCTTCTCTTCCCATCACTCTGGTACAAGTTGATCTTGGTCTCATCTGTCCATAGGATGTTGTTCCAGAACTGTGAAGGCTTTTTTTAGATGTTGGCAAACTCTAATCTGGCCTTCTTGTTTTTGGGGCTCACCAATGGTTTACATCTTGTGGTGAACCCTCTGTTTTCACACTGGTGGAGTCTTCTCTTGATTGTTGACCTTGACACAGATACACCTACCTCCTGGAGAGTGTTCTTGATCTGGCCAACTGTTGTGAAGGGTGTTTTCTTCACCAGTGAAAGGATTCTTCGGTCATCCACCACAGTTGTTTTCCGTGGTCTTCCGGGTCTTTTAGTGTTACTGAGCTCTCTGATAGGTTCCTTTTGTTTTTTTAGCCTAATGATGGCTTGCTTCACTGATAGTGACAGCTCTTTGGATCTCATCTTGACAGTTGACAGCAACAGATTCCAAATGCAAATAGCACACTTGAAATAAACTCTGGACCTTTTATCTGCTCATTGTAATTGGGATAGTGAGGGAATAACATACACCTGGCCATGGAACAGCTGAGAAGCCAATTGTCCCATTACTTTTGGTCCCTTAACAAGTGGGAGGCACATATGCAAACTGTTGTAATTCCTACACCATTCACCTGATTTGGATGTTAATACCCTCAAATAAAAGATGACAGTCTGCAGTTATAGCACATCTTTCATTTGATATCTATTCTGGTGGTGTATAGAGCCAAAAATGTTAGCATTGTGTCGATGTTAAAGTCTGCTCAGCCAATTTTTGGCCAGGACACGAGCAAATCAAACCAAGTTTTTTTCATAGATTTTATAAGGGGTTTAAATAACTTGGATTATGTTGTCAGTACGGATTTTAAGTCTCTCTCTCTCTCTCTCTTATATATATATATATATATATTATTATATATATTATATATATATATATATATATATATATATATATATATATAAAGAGAGAGAGAGAGAGACAGACATCTCTCAAAGCTAATGTCTATATACAAAAGAGAATTTCTTCTTTGTATTGGTGAAAAAAAGAGCCATAAAGAACAAAAAAAGGACAGAACAATCAAACCTTCTTTGCAGCTTTTTAAATGTTTCCTCTGGTATTTAGTGGATTTATATTGAGAGATGAGCTCCAAATCTTTAACATTGGGTTAGGGTCACGCTCATCTTGAATTTGTCCCTGCAGTGACTCAATGCAATCTGCTGGGATTCTTTACATGACAAACTTTTAACTGATTAGAATGTTTGCATAATTGTATTGAAATGACCTTTCTTGTAAAGTGCCTTGAGATTATATCTGTTGTTAATTGGCGCTGTATACATAAACTGAGTAGAATTGATCTGGAAACACATGATCATATTTTTCTATCATGAGTACTAATATATTCCCTTTAATGAAAACCTCAGAGGTTACAGTATATCATCAGTTCTCCTGTTCTTTTCGTGTCTCTGCTGTCTTCTCATATCCAGCCGTTGGTACTGAGCCAGGTTCTGGTTCTACATTTTGCCTTGAGAAAACTTTGACTTTGTATGACTACTGCATGAATAAACTGAACTAAGTTTTAAAACATGTAGTTCCCACCAGGTCTTCAAAAATATGAATATGGCCTGAAAAGAACAATGACCCATGCTAAGATGAATAGATGGACAACACAGAGATGCTAGGTTCGATCACTTTGTTGCTCAACTCCAACTCCAAATAAAATAACTGTAAGCTACGGTCGTCCCCTATGAAGACTGTAATGCTGTCCTGTGTACAAAAAACTAATTTAGAAGACTATAGGCTCTTTGGGATAAAAGACTGGAGAGAACAGTGAAGTACAGGACCAGGAACACCAAAAGGGTCCCAGTGAGTTAAACAATGTGGGCAGGCAGGGTAAACATCCTTTAGTCTGGGTTTGAGGGGAGCCCCCTGCTGGTCCACCACAATATCAAGAAATGGTACAGGCAGTCAGCAGAAACTAAACAAAGCATGAGACAATGGTGACATTACAAAAACTGAATAGTTCTCCCAAACTGCTGAAGACACAAGACTGTCACTGGTAAGAGAACCCTGCCAGCTGGCGGACACCAACACTGAGGGAGCTGTAGGAAAGTACTGAATGTGTTCTTCTGGTTGTATTCCCCAAGATATGTCCTTTTTCTGAGACCTACAAGCTGTTTTCCACTCACTGTGTTTTTTCTTGCGTTTAGCTGCTTATATACTAGAAGTTTGGAACCAAATTTTTCATGTTCTACTGTTGTTATTCCACTGGATGGGTTCTAGTGGTATTCCACTAGTTATGTAAGGGGTGACCATGGCTCTTGTAATCGGAGGGTTGCAGGTTTGACTGTCCCAGCACTGACTTCCTCAGTCGTTGTGTCCTTTGACAAGAAACCTCAGTGTCTGGCAGCCTCCACTCTGTCAGTGCACCCCAGGGCAGCTGTGGCAATGTAGCTTACCATCACCAATGTGTGCCCAAATGGGTGAATGACTGAATGTGGTGTGAAACTCTTTGGGGTCCATAGGGACTAAGTTCCATGTTTTCTATATGCTTTTTTCTGGCTGTTTACTAATGGTTGAGTCCCATTTCGTAGTAAGTGGGTGTCTGGTTGTCTTCTTTTTGTGTTCTACTGATTGTACTTTACAGGTATTCTACTGGTTGTTTTCTATTAGTTGTGTTCAACTCATGTTTTACCGGTTGTGTTAAGCTAATTTTATTCTACTACATGCTGAGTTCTACTGGTAGTGTTCTGTTGTGCTACCGACTGCATTGTTCTGATTTTTTTTTTCTATTTCTTGTGTTCCATCAATATTCACTGGTAGTGTTTCCACTGCTCTTTTCCTTGAAAATATTCAATTCAGTTTAAAAAGCGGCAATTCGCAACACATGTAATCCCAAGGCATTTTACTAAACAGTCATTTCAGTCCAATCACAAACAAATTCTAATTGATCCTACTTATTAAAAAGAGCATCAACTTCACCTTATTATTCTATATTATTTATTATTGACTTCACAGCAGTCCCTCATACTGAGCATGTGAGTGACAGTGGAGAGAAAAGACTCCCTTTAGACAGAAAGAAACTTCCAGCAGAACCTGACTCAGTATGAGCAGCCATCTGCCTCAAACGAATGGGGGTTTGAGAAGACAGAGCACATACACAGGAAAAGAGAAGAACTGAAGTGGGAATACTTTCTAAAGAAAATAAAACATGAAAAGCCAGAGAGGGAGAACATTTAGTTGTTGGCAGTAGTGTATCAGCCGATGCCCCACTCCAGGAAGGAACCATAAACAGAATGCTAGACCAAGTGTAGCCACTAGGGAGAGAAAAACGCTGAGAGAAACATAAAGCTAACAGTTGAAATAAGAGCAAGTAATAATCTAACTGGATTAGATGGCTCGGCCATAAATTTCAACAAGCTAGAGAGCACAATGGCACTAACAGGGGAATATGAGCTCCTAACGACGTTAGGTGCATCAATCCTGCTATTAAAAAACAATTCTCTCTTAAAACTTTTCAAACCGTGAATCATGCAAAGGTCGTTTGGGATTCAACACGGAACCCAAGAGGGCTTTTGGGTCTACACCTAAATATCAGTAGTATCGTCTGCTAAACTGAACAGTTGACTCATTTGTGCTTATCTGAAACATGGCTTCAACATTCAACTCCCATCAATGCATATACTATGAATGGTTTCCAATGTTTCAGGGGAGACAGGACCGTGGGAAAAGGGGGCGGGGAACTTATGTATGTGAAAGACTCTATCAAATGTGAACGTATGTTTTTTCGAATCAGCAATCTCCCTTGAGTATGTTGCACTAAAAGTCGTCTCGTCTCAGCAAATGTCATTAACCATTATAGGCCTGCCAATGACAAATTTTTTACAGAACTCACTGACATTCTCAAAGAATGTACCTACAACAAAGAAATTATTGTCATGGGGGATTTCAATCTCAACTGGAAAGATAAGTCAAAGAGGAGAAAGCTAAAGGTAATCACAGATAAATACCATCTAGAACAGCTGATAAAAGGCCAAGCCAGAATCACAAAACGTTCAAGCACACAAATATATCTTTTTTTCTGCAACCAACCGGAATGGATAACAAAAAGTTGTAATCTCATCACTGGTTTTTCTGACCACAATTTAACTATGGTGGCAAGGAAATTAACCGAAAACAGATTTAAGAATACTACATTACGCCACAAAAATGTTTTCTGTATACTCAAAAGTAAGTAGGATACATGTGACACTGAGACACATAATTTGGACTGGGCAGACATTCTATCCTCTGAAAATCTGGAACAAAGCTGTCAGTTATTTACATCAAAGATCAATGTTGTCAGAAATATATTCACTGTTAAAATTAAGGGAAAAAATAGAAACGGTCAACCTGCCTTGGTTCTGTGAAAATGTATGGGAACTGATGAAGAGTAGAGATGCTGCATTAAAAAAAGTCCATCAAGACCAAAAGAGACACAGACATTTTGGTTTACAAAGGCGTAAGGAACAAGTTGGTTAATGAACTGAGCTTAGCAGGTCACGATTTTTTATTCAACTTATCAATGTTGCTAAAAGCAACAGCAGCCAAATTTGGAAAAGTATTAACAGTTTAATATGGAGAGCTCAACATCATACCAAGGATATCCAGCTCCTAGTTCAGAACAAGACAATAGACGACACATAAATTGCCTCAGCTTTTAATTATTTCTTATTGATTCTGTTTAGGAATTAGGAAACATTTTAAACCTAGGGAACAATGTATTAGCTTCAGTGTTGCATGAGAGGGTTTTGACCTGTGTGGGGGTGGTGTTTGTTGTGGTGTTTGGTGTTTTTTGTTTTTTTGTTTTTTTTTTGTTTTTTGGGTGTTGTTGTTTTTTTTGGGTGTGTGTTTGGTGTTTTTGGTTGTGTGTGGTGGTGGTGTTGTGTTGGTTTGTGTTTGGTTGTTGTTGTTTTTTGGTGTTGGTTTGGGGGGTTGTTTGGGGTGTTTTTGTTGTGTTTGGTTGTGTTTTTTTTTTTTTTTTTTTTGTGGTTTTTTTTTTTGTTTTTGTGTGTTTTGGTGGGGTGTTGGGTTGTTTGGTTTTGTTGTTTTGTGTTGTTGGTGGGTTTTGTGTGGTTTGTTTGTGTTGTGTGTTTTTGGTTGTTGGTGGTTGGTGTTTGTTTTGTTGGTGTGTTGTTTGGTTTGTGTTTTTGGTTTTGTGTTTTTTGGGTGTGTTTTTTGTTTTTTTTTTTACATATGTATCCCTACAGTGAGGTTTTGTACACTTTCCTTCAGCCTCGTTGTCTCAGCAGCTGGCATCGTCACTGGTTTCTGGCCGCATTCTAGCGATTCTCTTAGGGCGATGTGGAGAACTTCTACTTGAACCAGGCTAGCATCAATATTGGTAAGTTTCTGGTCAAAAGAGTCTAAAATATCTGTGTATCTCTTCTCTGCTGTGATGGTGGTACTGGCGGCGCATTCAGACCATGTACAGTGGGGAGAACAAGTATTTGATACACTAGTGATTTTTGAAGTTGTCCCACTTACAAAGCATTTAGAGGTCTATAATTTGTATCAAAGGCACTCAACTGTGAGGGACAGAATCTAAAAAAAACAGAAAATCCCAGTGGAGGATTTTTAAATAATTAATTATCATTTTATTGTATGACATAAGCATTTGATACATCAGACAAACAGAATTCAATATTTGGTACAGAACGCTTTAGATGAAATTATAGAGATCAAACGTTTTCTCTTGTTTGAGATGCTCTAGGAACTACTAGCATTCCAGTAGTTCCTATTCACTTACATTAGTCTATGCCCTAACCCTAGGCTAAAGCAAATAGACTGCTGTCAAATCAGGGGAATTAATGGGTTGGTTACAAAATTTATATTTTTTTCACTTATCTATTTCTGGGGAAAATGGCACCAGACCAAATTTGACTTAGTAGTGGAATATCCTTTTATAGTAGCCTCACAATTAACATGTTTACACTATAACAGCCCACTAACTGCCTTTAGGTTAAAGTTCAGGTAAAATCAACACTTGCTAGTGGGGCAAGGTGCACGATGATGGCCCAGGTGGCATTTGATCCCCAGACTCCTGGGGCATGGGCGCATAATCTCTCGGAGCCATAGTGACAGGACACCACACTGCCACACTAGCAAGCGAATATGGTCCAGCAAAGTTATTTATTTGACTTGTTGAAGAAATGGAATGAAAGACATGTAGATTTTGTTTTCAATATAAGAAAGAACTTTCTTGGATTTCATCTCTTACAAAAGACCCAGACTGTTTTGTGAACTTTAATTTCTGGTTTTTGGATGCTGATAGCTGAAATGTGAAATCAAGTTTTTGTAATCATGTAAAGCACCTCTAATTTCCTTGTGTTGAAAGTGTGCTATATAAGTAAAATTGCCTTGCCTTGTGGAAGGCTGCAGGTATCTTTGGGTATGGGGTTGAATTGCCTAGTCATTTATATGATATCAAGATGACAGTCATAAAGATAGCCCAGATAGCATTGGTTAAAGGACAGAACTGTTGTATATTTATGTGTAGAGATCTGCGTGGCGGCAGCGACTGATTCAGCTTCCTGATCTGGTGTCCTCACTGATGCAGGACAATGTACCCTCGACCAAGTTGGATACTGATTTACGAATCGTGTATGAATGAGTGTGGGTGGGTGAATGTGGCCCTTGTGCTTTTGATGGTCATAAAACACAAAAAGCTATACTGAAGCCTTATTCAGTCCATTTTATGTATATTGTCCATGATTTTCTGACAATGTTCTAGTGGCTAGTAATGGTGGACGTTAGGGAAACACAACATTTTTTTTATTTGATTAATTTTGACTTCATAAGTTCTATTTGCGCCATATATTTAAATTATAGCATGTTTTCAGTATGCACTCAAGTTTGAAAGTAGGATGGTCTCATGATACAGCTCCACGATTACCATGGGCTGCCTTACAGTGGGATCACAAAAATGTCAGCTTGAAATGAAACTAAAAAGGAATATTGGCACTGTAAAGAAAAAATTTTCATTGAAAAATATAATTGTAACTGAAAATCTTGATTTTGAATCTGAAATAAATGTAGAGAAAATTTCTGTATTGAAAGTGAAATAAATTGAAAGTGAAAAAATGTTCAATTAAATTTTAAATATATGCATTAAAACAATTTATTTACTTACAATCGACTTTTTACACTTTCATCTTTTTTCCACTGCAAATCTGTTTTCAGTGCTGCTGCTTTTAGCTTCATTCAGCTGACACTCGTTTCATGTGCACATTCAGAGTCGCATGTATCAACTTTAAGCTTTCAGTGTGTTCTCTAATCCATCAAATAAAGCTTACTTGTAGTTCTTTTATCTATCTTTAAGTCCAAAATGTAAATAAAAATACAGCAAAATCCACTGCTATAACTTTCTGTGAAGTTTATCTTGATTTAACCTTTAAATTAATTAATGTTTGCTTCCTTTCTTTGGGTTTAAATACACAAAAAGGAGTTTCCAAAGCCTGATTTAATGTTTAAAGTTTTGATGCATATATTTTTTTTGTTTCCCTGAAAGTATGTTCACTTCCAATTTTTGTTCCACTTTCAATACAGAAATTTCCCCCCAAATTTATTTCAGATTCAGAATTAAGATTTTCAGTTGCAATTATGTACTTCAATGACAATTTTTATTTTCAGAGCCAATATTTCTTTTCAGTTTCATTTCAAGCTGATATTGTTGTGATCCCATACCTTACCCCTCATCTCAACAAATGCTACTGACTTCATCACATGATTTATTCATTAGCTGCTTTTGGAAAAGAAGGTGTCCATGAACCAAAAGCAGATCTAGGAGGGGGAGAGGATGAGCTGCTGAGTTCTCGCGAGAGCTGTGCCCAGGTGAACATGGCGGTTATGTGGTGAAGTATACAATCAAAGTCAGGTAAAACAAGACAATCATTTTGAACCAAACGCAGCTTCTAAACTAACCATCAAGTTACTTTTTTTTTTCTTCTAAACAACCTGGATGAGAAAACATTGGATTCGCTGGAGTGCTACCTAGACGAGTGCTTTGATAACATCGTTATGGGTAAGTCACGGAAACCTGCTTCGGATACACCAACGAGCACTTCATCTCAGAAGCGCACTCGTTCCGAGGCTAGCACATCCACCGACTCGCCAGATAGAAGCTACGGCGACATCCTGGACTCAATAGACAAGAAGCTAACCAGCCTGGACGCCCGTCTCGCGCTGGTTTTTTTTGTTCATCAAGAATTTTTCAGGTAAATTGAGGAATCGCTGGAGTTCAGCCAACAACAAGTAGCTTCGCTAGTTACAGAAAACCAAACACTAAAAGAAGATGTCAAGAAACTCACCGAGGGGATGAAGCAGCTGTCTGGAGAAAACAAAAGTTTCAAGGACCATGACTGTCAGGTTAATTGATCACTGTAAATTGTCCTTAGGTGTGAGTGTGTGCATGGTTGTTTGTCCTATTTCTCCTGCCCTGTGATGGACTGGCGACCTGTCCAGGGTGTACCCTGCCTCTCGCCCGTTGACAGCTGGAGATAGGCACCAGCACCCCCGCAACCCATTAAGGATTAAGCGGTTAAGAAAATGGATGGGTGGATATTCTAGACCACCCGTACTCACTTTCAATAAGAGTCAATCTTGAGTTTTGTTTTTGTCGATACCTTAGCATAGGACTGAGGAAGATGCTGAAGTAGCCGTCAAAGTTCATTACAACACCTGGTCTGAAACAGCAGACGACACGTTTAAAAACATAACCTTCCATCGGGTTTCACACCGCTCGCGAGGTAAGAAACCCAACAACACCCCACACACTCGACCAATTGATGCTAAAGTTTAGTAAACTATTTTAAACAAAAAGAACACGTCATAGCGACCGAGAGAGCTGCAGGGACGAAATTACACGTTAAATGATCAATTCCAAAGAAATCCTGACAGAAGACGCTGATTATTTTCCAGATTTAGAAAAAAACCATAATTAGTGAGGGGCCTGTAGGCTACGGGAGTTAGTGTTGATAAACTTATGTTATACGGCATGGCTGTTTGAGGACCCTCATTACTCCTTCCTTTATTAGCATAAATTAACAGAACCAAGACAAAATTAGTGTTATCTTCATAGAACTATAGATTAAAAAAAAGCAATCAGCACACGCAGCAGCAGCTGTTTTGGTTGTGTAAATGTGTAGGCAGGCTTCACTGATGCTTGGGGTTTTCTCTCTTCCTTTTTTTCTTTCTCACATTTGTACCACCAATACTCTTTATCACCTTTTTCCTTTCACTCATTCTCTCTCTACACACACAACAGACTTTTATCATAGGCATATTCATGTTTTTCTAGTCATAACTTTTTCATTCTGTACACATCCTGTAGGTCCATATTTGCGCGTCACAGTTTATCTTCTGTCTTCTGGTTATTTCAATCTGCTAACGCCATGACAAACCAAAATTACACCTAGATTCACCCTTGCATATACAAGTCCTAAGGTTTAGTCTAGCTCTATGAAATCCTGTAAAATGTATAGAGCACGAATGATTCGCGGCAGCTTAACTCCAGTACATAAAACGTCACAGTAATTTGTCAAACCATCTTACAAATGAAGCAGATGTCGTCTTACTCCAGAGACTCAAATATCAATCTCAACACTAATATTGTCAACAAGCATCCACGATAAACCTAAATATTTTTCTTCATGCTATTAACTCTATACAAGAGATAAGCAATGATTATTAAAATAAATAACGTAATTATGAAAGTAATAGGACACAGCTACAGATCCAGTAAGTAGATTATATTATTAAAACTATTAGAATAACCCAAAAGTTATTATAATTAGTGTAAGATAGGTCCCAATGTTGACCGACCCCTCATTCTTTCATACTTTCTCTCGTTCAATCTGCTAAGCACATTGATGTCTCACTTGTTCTTGGGGAATTTCATCAACTTTTGACTAAATGAAGCGAATAACGAGCTCGAGTAAAGCAGGACTCACGCAATGAGCAATCATAGATTGATTAAACATACATATGACGAATTTGAGCTCCACTGGCGATCAATGGAGCGATCGAGCGGTTCAACCCGGAACGACAGAAAAATACACGTTTTTACTCAAAACTAACATCATTCTTTTATTCTATTTGGACTGATTATTGTATTCAGCAATCCACAGTTAATACATTTCAGGAACACGGAATGACAGTCCTATAGTGATCAGCGATTGCTCTCGCTGTTTGTCATTTAAAATTTATCAAATAAAAATTGCAACCCTTCCATAGTAAAATGTAGAGTGAAAATATAACATTACTTAAGGCGATAAAGAATTTTATTAATTATATTGAATAAGAGGGGCTTCATACTGATATTATGATCTCACCTGTTATGTCGCCATCCAATCAAATGAAGCAGGGAAGAACTTTTTAGAGGTATACAATAATTTCATGATCATCAAATAAATATAGACAAAATAAACGATGTTCAGAATGAGGAAAAACTATAAATCACTTAGATCTTCCCTGATAAAGAGAAAGCTTAAGTAAATTAAGGAATAGCAAAATTAGAAATAAATCTGAAATGAATTAATAAAATGCACCACAGTTTTTAATCCACAAGTTTTAGAATAGAAAACTTTGAACAATAGTAATCAAATCAGATGTAGCTTCTTAGCTAATCATTTAAAAATAAATAAAGAAAAAAACAACTATATCTGCAACAAAGACAAAATTGAATAATAATATGATCGATCCGAAAAAATAAACAACACTTTCAAAAATTTTAATAGACACTTTTATAACGAGCACCAGAGATAATACCGAGTTCAAATAAAAATTGTATACAATTTCTTGATAAAAAAAACCATTCCTAAATTTTTTTTTCTTTCAGACCAATCAGCCTAAGTCCCCTGGATTCCACCGCTACGAGTCTGAAAACTCCTGATGCCTCCAATCATGCCTAATATAAAGCTCCAGTCCATGATTTCCTGTAAAGTTCTATAAAAACTCTGAATTGCGGGCACCAATCAATTTTACAAAATGTGGCAGTAACAAAAAAATGGTCCGATTATTACCACCTAAACATGAATTCAGCCTACATCGAAACTTCTATTAAAACCATAAAGTTGACCCATATTCTCCTACCTGTTATCGTCCCATTTCTCTATCAATGTATCGAATTATAAGTTATGTCAAACTCTGGCAAGAAAGGATTAAAAATAACACCTCTAATATCCACCCTGATCAAAACGTTTAGAAAAGGAGCTCATCTCAACCGAAATGTCACATAGATTAATAGATTAATAATTAGTTCCTACGTAAAAACGTCCAAACCAATATATTATCTTTAATAGCAAAAAAGCATTTGCTAGAGTTAACTGGAACATTTTTTTACATTTTGCGAAACCCTTAATAAATTCTTATTCTAGTAATTCTTTTGTATAACTGTTAAAAATAATATACTAACTCACCAACAATCATGTATTAACCAATAATCATACACATCAAGGGTTCTTCTCCTTCAAGAGTACCCAGGCAGGATGTCTACTTTTCTCCCTCCCCTCTTTCCTATTTTTTTATAATGAACCATTAGCTACATCAATCATCAAAAATTAATAGATGTTCTAAAGGATACTAATCGAACAAAATAGAACAAAAAATCAGATTTATACCAATAGTACTACTTTTTCTACAGCATTCACTAACATCCTTCTACTCGAGTAATTGATTAAAAAATCTTACTCAGAGTTTCAGACTATTCCACTAATTTGGTTAAAATTCTACAGTCCTTTTCCAATCAACTTTTGAAACCAGATCCTGTTGCTTATCACAGCTCCGTCGGAAATATTAACATATCGCGTAGTATCCATATCTCACACCAAGACCTGGCTAAAACAATTATCGAAAGGCTAAACTACTCCACTTTTAAAAAATAAGAGATCTGGCAAATCAAAATCCCTATCCAATATCACTTATTTGAATCCTTGTTGAAATCGGAATACCTCGGGTCTGACAAAATTTCATTAAGAGCCTTAAATTTATTAAAAATCCATAATCAAGCGAGATAATACAGATAAAAATCCTTATAGATCATTATCAGGCAAACGGATTCTCCAAATGGTTATACGCCGTCTAGGACCTGTTTTACTATGTACCAAGTCAATCGACCAGAACAATTCTATTCATCTCTTTTGTTCTGCCCACCAGTTTAGAACCTATTGTAAGCCAGATAATAAGATCTACAAATGTCGGAAATGTAATACACTCCGTGCTCCCATATTATGCTTGCTGTAAATTTAAGATGAAGTTACCATGGATACAAAGATCAATGCAATTAATTCCATCGTCCTATTCATCTCTAAGAAAAATATCCTCTTGAATCTGGAAAAATAAAAATACTCTAGAATATTAAACAAAATTAAATCTCCTTTCTGATTTGACATTGTCTAAAGAACGCGAGCATCTGCCTCCACATATGCGATCAATCTTCTGGTCACCCTTGATCATGTTCCATCAACGCTATGGGCGGCCCGTGATTCTGTTCTGGGGAGGACACGTTTTGCCTGATGTTACTTAAGGTTGGTGGGACTGTCAGGGAGGGTCCTTGGGTGTGATCCGGCTTGGCGGTTGGGGCGGTAAAGTGCAGTGACTAGCTCGCCTGTTGACTTTTGTGAGGGCTTATGTTTGATGTGTCCCTAGTGGCTCATACGGCTCCTTAGAGGTGTGTGCTCGGCGACAAACGGTTACTACGTGGCCAGGAGCTGTGCGGCGCTGTTCGGGCTGAGGCCGGGCTCAGCGTTCTGGGCGCATCACCCGTCATGTGCCCTGGCAGGGCTTGCCGGTGGGCTCTGCGCAATCGGGGGAGGGGGGAGTGCTAAAGAAGGTCGGCCGGTTTTGGAACGGGCCCTGCTGCCTTTTCCATCTCCCCTGCGGCTTTTTTTTCCCTTCTCCCCTTGGCCCTGCCCTGCACTTGCGCGTCGGGTGACCCCGTCTCCACGCCTAGATCGGCTTTATTGCACTGGACTGGGCTCCTGGTTCTTGACGTTGTCCTCCACGTTACTGCAGACCGGTTGGTGTTGTGCATGTGGTAGGGTGCGTGGTTCTTTTGCCTTTCACCCAAGGCCATTGGCGGTAGTACAAGCTGGGTGGTTCAGCCTGTGGTTATCCCCTTGGGCTATCGGTTCTCTCACGGGCCTTGGCGAGATGATGTCCCGTGAACCCGGAGTAGAGTGTGCGCCGGGTTATCGCCGTCGGAGCGCTGTGGCCTCGAATGCTGCAGTGCACGGGCGTCTCTTATATGGCGGAGCTTTTTTACCATCTACGCACATAGCTTCTTATGAACGGGAGTCGCTTTTGGACAGGGGGCGTGGGTGATGGGGAGGGGGGGATAAACTGCAACCTGTGTCTTGTGACATTGTTTTGTCGTTACCAGTGTGAATTTGAAGGATTATGTGGAGCTGTGGATTTGCCGAGCCCGCCATGGCTCGGTAGCCCTCCTGGGCCCCACTTGACTGCTGGGCCTCCCACCCCTGGTGGATCGGCCGAACGGGTGCCTAGTGAGTCACAGAGAACTTACCCTGTGGTTGAGTGACAGGTCACCCAGTGATTTCTAAACCCATCATAATTTGCCTCTTGACGCCACCTCTCCATCATCTACCATTCATAAAGGGCCTTGGGACGTGGAGCACGTCACTAGGCGTGTCGGGATGAGCATCCTCTTCCCTCTACCCGTGGCGGCCTGCCCCGATTTATTGAGCAACTTAGACCTACACTTGCAAACATTTACATGAACGCACATGTAGGGACCACGTGTAGGTGGGACCATTAGCGCGTGGGGCGGACCCCATAAAGGGAAGCCCCTTATGAGGGGCCCCCAACCCCCCCCGTTTTGGGGCCTCGCCGTGTGACCAGCACCCACTGTTTATATGCATTATAACAATTGAGGTGCCCGTGGATAAATATGGGGGACCCTGCATATCCCATGTCCCCACCCCTCCTAGTGTGTAAAGTCTGCACAATTATACTAGCACGCAACAACCCCCACGCTTGAGCGGGTCTTGAGGGGAGAGAGTGCAGGTGTCTTATCCACACCCCGGTTCTTCGGTCCATCAGGGTCGATGCCCGTAAACATCAGGCGTCTGTCGGGTCCAAGCTGGTGGCTGCTCTTGCCGTTGGGACGCCTTGGCGTCTGCTTATCCCCATTCCGTGGGCAAAGGCGGTCTGTCTCCGGGTCCCAAGTGGCAGTGCTCTATGGGCTGCTGTTCCCCGTTGGGCCGTGGTAGTATTGAGAAAAGTATTAAGGGGGGTATGAATGAGTGTATAAGCGTCCATTTTTCGTAATGTCCTTATTTTGGAATGATGTGTACCAATAAGTAGGGTACGCGATAGTTCTCTTCCTGTAATGTCGACCTGTCATTGGTGATGCTTCCCTCTGGACCTGATTGCCTGTGTCTCTTCCCACTCAAGTTACTTCCCTGTCAGTATGGATGCCTCCGGTCCCTGCCCGCTGGTTGATGGCTCTTGATGCCTGGGCCGGGGGTCTCCGGTATGCGGCGCCGGCTTGGACTTGTGCAATTCTGCTCCAGGTTGGTCCGTTCCAAATTGGTTCGGGCGCCGCTGTTTTCAGCCGACGCCTCCTTGAATTGACTAGGGCACCTGCTTATAGAGTGTGCCGGGTGTTGGTAGAGTCGGGTTTAGTCCATCCAGGTTGATCGTGGGAGACCGGCCTCCGCCCCAGGCCTCCTCCGGTATACCAGGACGTCGGCTGGCTGGTTCGTTACAAATGGGGCTGGTCCGCCAGTTGGCGCAGCCTCTGAGACTTGGCCCTCTGCGTGAGGGCGGGGAAATCTGGACCCAGATCTGAGGAAGAATCTGGATGTCCAGAGGCTGCGGTCGCTAGCTGGGATGGCGAACATCCTCTTGGCTCTTGCTTGTGCCTCTCCCTGTCTGTGGGTTGTGGGGGCGGGCCGGATTGTTGGCGTGGTGGTATTGGTCGTGGTGGCGGCCGTTTGGTTTGTACGCGCGTTGCTGCGAACCCCCTTCTGCGCGGCCGGGGGCCCCTTGTCGCTGGGCCTGTTGGGGCCTCCGGCGGGGCCCCGGTCCCCAGTGGCCTCCGGTTCCTATCCCGAGCGCCCTCGAAGGCACCGTTTCCGCGATGAAGCCCATGGCTCGTCCCTGCATCTCCGCCCCCAGCATTGCGGCTGTTGGTTATCCCTGCGTTCAATCTGTGCCTCTCTGGGTGTGAATGCGACCCTTCGCCTGATCCGCCTGTGCCCTCTGTAACCGTGGAACCCTTAATCTTACATCTCCTTGCCTCCTCCATGTTCTTGTGTCGATTCCGTAGACATTAGACGAGTTCCTACACAGCATCAATCAACTGCATGGGAAACCATTAGTTACAGACCTTTGCATGCACCACACCACATAGGTGGTGTGACATTGTGTGGACGACATATCTTAAGCGAGGTTATCATCATAAGTATTTTTACAACAGTGCTTACCTAAAACAGTTGATGATTTCACATACAAATCCAAGTAGTGTGGGTAGTAATGTGTAATATCCTTACTGTAATTACTACTAGATCCGAACATTGGTTTGGTTCGTAATTTGTTGTTTTTGTTTTGTGTATTACTGCGATTTCCTCTCCATCCACAAGTGGAGGACTGATTTGTTGTCGGTGTGGTTTCTTTGTTGCCTCCCTGGTCTTGTGTCGACGTTCCGCGCCTCTGCTGGTCCAGTTGTCTTTTCTTCACCTTGCTTCCTTTCGCCCTTCTGCCTTTAGTGTCCTTGAACTCAGGAATTGTACCCACATTATCCACTAATAAAGATTTTCAATACTTATACATCAATGGGTCGTTACTACACAAGCTGTAAGACTCCCTGCTTTGAAAGTAAAACCTGTGTGTTCTTGTACATTGTACTCAACCACCAATTCTGAGTAGCATACTGCTAGACAGGACACGTAAAAATTTTTTTAAAAAAAATTAACCAAACGCATATCAATGTTTAGCCACCCATCTTTTTTTATCATGTTTCACTATTTAGATGTTTTTTGTCTAATTCTCCATCCACTGTATTTCATCTTAAAGATGATCAAATTAGTCAAGCAAAAGCAAAGATGAGTTTTAAGTATCACATAAAATTGGATGTTTGCCTAAATAACTCAGCTTTTTTTCTCTAAATTTCTACCAATATCTTTCTCTTTGAGAAAATAACCACAAAGTCATGTAAAGAGGATCATGGTGTTTAAGGATGCCACCATCCTAACCCCTACATACCTCCCTCACCCAGACTTGATTTTTAGAATTCCAACCACAGTCAGCAGACAGAGTTATATAAAACCAAAAGTGGAACTTTTTCGCCTCCTGGTGGTGGGATGCCGTAACATCATAAAGTCTGATCAAAATAACAAATGCACAACCTCAATTTAATGTCCGCTTAGAATTATTGTACTGTCATAACTGATAACTGACTTTATAAAATGAAAGAGAATAATAACCCTTTCCTGTACCATCGGAAGGGAAAAACATGGCAACAAATGGAAAAGAACACACCAATATACACAAATTATACAAGAATTGCATTGAAGAACTTGTACTGTGTGAAATGTAATCACACAAAACCTTTTCTGTACTAGATAAGTTAGGATGAACATAAATATTCATATTCAATTGAATTAGAAAATACTTTATTGACCCCAGAGTATTAGGTGTAGTTTGCAGCCCATACATATTCATTCTTTAAGGAGTTGTTGTAGATCATAATGGCTGCAGGCAGGGGGGTCTGTTACCTCCACTTATTCTCCCCGTTAGGTTTCAGCAGCCATGTGCTGGGTTCTTGGGTGTGTTTGTGTTCCCTTATCTTGTTCTGCAGGGTGTGACCAGCAGGTGCATCAGCAAGTGTTCCTCATCAGACCTCATCAGCACCACCGTTGAAAAGGAGAGTGGATCATGGAACTGACGACAGATGGTTCTTACATTCAGCGCGATACTCGGGCCAAATCTCTCCTCAGAGTTATTGAGAAGAAATTTTTTCAGTGAAACTAGCTTGAGAAGCTTACCTTTCCTTGTCTCCCTTGCCGATCCTATCCTGTAGTGATGGTGAGATGAAGCCTCATGAGGCATTTAACCACCTGAGGCAATTGGTTCAAGGAAGGGTTCAGCTCACGGGCTTCATGTGAGCACAAATCCCCCTAATGGCCAGGTGCAGAATCACAGGCAGCTGTAGCTCTTAGACACTTAATGTGTGCTGCATTAAAGTTGTAAGTCTGCTATGGCCATTGGGAATGACTAGGGTCAAAAATATATAATTTCTCTACATAAAAAATATTAAAAATGTAAATAATAAAAATATTTTTCAATGTATTCTTTCTTTAAATTATGCCAAAATGTTAATATCATATGTTGTGGCAAATTATGTCATATTTTATTTTCACTTTAGGCAAAAGGCATGGACTTAAGCAAGCAGAGGAGTGGGAAAATGCTTGTGGAACTAGGAAGAGGGCACTGAATGTGGTTGTGTAACTTGAACAATGATGTACAAAACAGGGACGGCCTTATTCATTTTTATTCACAAATAGCAGTTTCTCAACAGCTTTAGGTTTTAAGCGATTTTGACACCATCTCAACAGCCTTTTAAAAACACATTTTCATAAGGCCAGATGGCTGTGTGCACAAAAACGCAAGTGTGGGACTATATAAATTGGGGTACAGTAATTTTTGTTTTTCCCAATATTGCAGGGGGCTTTCCAGCCTGCTAATATTTGGCTCCTTTCGACTGAGTGATTTATGTTGCTGTCAAACCACTCATCAAACGCTGAACCACCTCCTGAAGCAGTCATGTGGTACAGGCGGGCAGCGGGGCTTCAGACATGATTATTTTTGGCTCCTCCCCTGAATGAAGCAGGCCTCGATACGCGCTTTGCGGAAACGCCCCCTGCATTCTAATATCACTACTATCCTGGTGCTAACTTCTTCATGCTACTCCGGATCTTAGAACCTCCAAGATCATCATGACACCAACTGAACAGTTCACCTTCCTCTTCAGTTCCTTTCTGGTCAATCTCTACTCCACTCCCATCTGGAAAACAAACTATATACTCACCTAGGTTTTTTGTTTTTTTTACATGTGTGGCCATGCCAGAAAACGTCCAAAGAAAAATGTTAATTTTTTTCTGTTCACACGCTGTGGGTCTCAGCCCATACAGGAATCCAGCGTTTTACATGACAGACTACACCAAAACAGTAGGTGGCGGTAAACAAATAATTCTGTAGCTATCCAACAAACAAGGGAGTGAGAAGTACCGACGTCATAAAAAAAGTGACAGCCTGTCAACACATTGGTCTGCTGGTCGACTGCTACCTGAACCCATCTACAGGGTGAGTGTTGTAGTAAACCTGCCACTTTGTAACCCGGTGTGTTGTTGTGGGATGTTTGAACAGCGTTGTTTTGAACTCTTTATGGTCCCGTGGCGATTCGGTAACTTTGGTCGGCGGTGTAGTCACTTCCTTGTGGAGTGTGTCTACTGTCTTAGATACGGCCAGAGTACGGCTTGTGTTCACATTATCCATATCCACTTGTACCTGGACTCTGATACTACCTCCAAGGCAGGTCTCTTGGACCGTATCCTGGCAAGGTGCAGCCTGTGTTCACATGGTAAAATATAAGTGGATTTTGAGCAAATACTGTACTCGAGTACGGACTTGAGTCCCTAAACGTCTTCCAATGCCTGCAAGAGGATTACCCTCATACCAAACCACACATACCCAGCCATTCTTAGCTTGTGTCTTCTATGTACCTCCTCCAGGTGTCACAGAAGCAACCAAAAGGCATTTCTACTCTTCTACTCTCTGCTTTGTACTGGAGGATTGAGGTGTACAGAGAGAGAAGGAATGGTGAGAGTACAGTCGCCTGTGGTGCTGACCAGCTGGTTTGACATACAATTCTTCAGTCTCTCAAATCGTGGTCTGCTTATCAGGTAGTCATTGGTCCAGGCAATTGAGGCCTCCATCTTAGTCTTCAGGAACTTCTGACAAAGCAAATCAGGCTGAATTGTATTAAACGTTGTTATGTTAAATGTTTGTCTTTTTGACAAATACCTGACTAATTATTATGACTGATTATATTAGTTAGGACTTTTTGTTCTACACAGCTTTGGTCATTATTTTGTAGACTTTTACACAATATGATCTGGGTCAGATATTTGGGCATCTTTCAATCGTTTGCTGGAATTTTGGCCCATTCCTCCAGACAGAACTGCTGTAACGTCAGGTTTGTAGGGCTCCTTTCTCACACTCCTTTCATCTCTGCCCATATATTTTCCACAGGGTTGAGATTAGGCGCTTGCAATTGCTTTTTTAAAACATTGACTTTGTTGCACTTAAACCACTTTGTATTGCATTGACAGTCTGCTCATGTGCCCAAGCTTTAACTTCCTGCCTCATGACTTGATGAAGAAATTCTGCAGTGACATCCACTGGATGGATGCAGGAAGACTGCATAAATAAATATGAATTCTCCTTGAAATCGGGTCAGAGCCAAAACAAAGTTGTGACCTCAAACATCCAGAGAGTTGATGATAGGATTTGCTTGTAACCTAATCCCAAGGAAGAAAGATGCTTGGATGACTGTCAGATGACATTCAGCAAACCTTGTACGGAGCCGGCTGTGAGGCTCTGTTCTCCTGCAACGTCATTTTTCGTGTGTTAAGAATTAGTTTTCACCATCTGGCTCAAAACTGCAATTAAAAGATGTGTTTGTGTTTTGTATCGTCAGAGATATTGGACTCTGTTGGGACTCAAATGAGCCCTCTTCCACCATGTCTTCTTAAAAGATCCCCAGTAAATGCAAAAACAAACTAAAACTAAATGAAACGTCAAGCTTTCCCAGCATCCATATCTTCCTTCACATAGACAAAGAGGGCAGCGTTGGCTACCTCTGTAACCTGGCTAAGCATAGGCCATTACACCTCTATGAGATGTCAGAAGAAGATATATTTGATGGATTAAAACAGACTCACTTTCATCTCCAAGTTGTCGCCAACTATAAAAACACAGGCACTCAGCTGCTGCCATACCTGCAGAGACTCACCTGAACTTTCGTGGGTTATAAAATGGCTACAATCGTTCCATGTTTGGGTTGATCACTTATTTGCTTGGGTTCAAAAATTATTTTCAGACTCAGCTGTTAATTATTACCATATTAATTTTGCCATATGGGTTACTTCCTTTGTGATTAGTTTCTTAATCCCCCTATGTCGGTGTCAGAATCCTTTCCCTTTTGATATGTGATACTTTCAGTCTTAGTTAAACTCCCTTTTTTGTGAATCAGTATTCCTGCCCAGGTTCCTTTGCTTTCATTCTGCCATAGCTGTTACACATCTCCTCTGATCAGCTAATTACATTTTACGTCAGTTTCCACCCAAACTCAGTGTTTAAGCTCCAGACCCTCATTTACCAAACGTTCGTAGAAATGTTCCTATATTCTCCCCTACGAAGGAAATTAAGGATGTGCGTAAGTACACGTCAAAGTGTGATTTATGAAACATGCCGTGGCCTCTAGTACGCATGCTCCTCCATCAGCTGTTGATAAATCCCACTTGTGCGTACACAGGTCCTCGTGCCCGTTCACAGTCATTTGCATACAGAAACGCCCTCAATAAACCATATATGGCATCACCAAAGCCTTTAAAGGCCATGCAGGAAATCCCACATATGGGAGCAAAAAAAAAAAAAAGAAACTTTAGTGAAAGCGAGATCGAGGCTCTGATTGGCGAAGTGGAACAGATCCAAAAAAAATGCTGTTTGGTTCTCTCAGCTCAGGGTAACCTGTAAAAAGAAAAACAATGCCTGGGAGAAAGTAAATACATGCGGTGGGAATTGAGGAGAGGTCCCTGTCTGAAATCAAGAAAAAGTGGTTTGACATTAGACTGAACACAAAAAAAACGTGTAAGATTACAGACAGGCCAGGGCCGCTACAGGGGATGGACAGAGCGCGGTGGAGCTGACTGATTTTAACAAGCGTGTTGCCAGCATAATCGGAGACATCTCTGTGACTGGCCTCACTACGGGTGGGGGCAGTGACGGAAGAAGCGGGACCATCCATTCTCCACAGTGGAGGTAAACCAACTTTTATTTCAAATGAGATTTTCTACACCACACAGAAAAACAAAGTGGTTTATTATTATTCAAAGAAAAAAATTGTGGCGCATTAAAACATAAAAAAGAGGGGGCGGGGAATAAGGCGCCTGACGTGAGAAGTAACTAATGGGCCTCTGTATGTTTTTAAGCAGAAACTGTGCCGCATCCTGTTGTCATGCCTGAAGAGTCGGGAGCCGAAGGTTCTGACCGAGGCGGTCCTAGAAAAATCGTCGTGTGATGGCCAGGTTGTGGAGCACGCAACAGGCCAAGATGATGCGGCACACTTTTTCAGGACTGTATAAGAGATTCCCCATTGCATGATGAGCACAGCCAGCGACCTATCAGGACGCCTATTGTGCGCTCCACTGTGCTGTGAGCACGTTTGTGCATGAGCCCTGTTGGAGCTGCGTTCCTGAGCGGTTGGTGGGTTTGTCAGCGGGATCATCAGCCAGGGCTTCAGTGCATAACCCTGATCACCTAAAACACCCGGGAGTCGTGGGTTCCAATCCCGCCCGGGCCCTCATTGTGTGCCTTGCCACACTCACCAATAAGCCATCCATCTTCAACATCACCTCTGTCGAGACGAATTCCTACAGAGGTGTTACGCACAATGAATGAATCATGTGTTCCACAAGCAACCACATTTAGGATCCTTAAATTGGCATTAGCAATTATTTGCACATTTATGGAGTGGAATCCTTTTCTGTTAACGTAATTAAATTAATTTAATGATGGCGTTTTTAATGCAATATGTGTGCAATCTATTACTCCTATGGTGTTTGGAAATCCTGCAATTGCATGAAATTCCAGTTTGGTTGCTGCTTGTTGTGGATTTTTCCATGGAAAATGAATGTATTGCGGGCTCAATGAAATGATGGCATCCAACACAGAGGGCATAATGCGGCTCAGTGATGGTTGTGAGATACCCGATCTGTCTGCAACCTCACGTTGGAATGTCCCAGTGACGAGGAATCCCAAAGTTGACAGCACCTGAATATGGAATGGAATTGGTTGTGTGCGGTTGGTCTGTCGCTCCAAAAACCTTCCCAGATCCCAACGGTATCTGCCCAAGAGCCATTCAGTACTCTCACTCAGCAAATCTGTGCGCTCACGGAAGACGCGCTCCCTCCGGAAAGCTCGCTGTGCCGAATCCTCCAATATCGCAATATCACCCACGATACCATCTCACATTCATGTCGGCCACAGCTGTCTTTTATGGGTCATTCCATGAAAATAGTGCATTTTGAGTCCCTCTCTCCTCTTTAGGTATATTTTATCTACTGGGTCACAAAAATCTATATTTTAATAACTTTACATATACATTGAAATGTCCCCTTTAATACAGTGTAAAAAAATTAACAACGTTTTATCTTTTTATGAGAAATTGTATTGTTTTTTTTGTTGACACCGCCTATTTTCCCATGTCCCTCATGGCCTTCAATGAAAGTGTATGTAGAATATTCCAAATAAAACTATAAAAAAGTCCATACATTTTTTTATAAACCTAAACATCTATCTGGGCTTATTTGTTGGTGATATTTCTTTTCAAAATTGATTGATAATTATTAATTAAAATCACATTATTTAGTTCTGTCCCTGAGTAACCCCTCAACCCCGTTACACAAATGATTCTCCCCCCATAAAAACAATGGCACGATCCATATGAGCATGTACATCAGGAAGTGACATCACTCAAGTCTTTTGGACAACAGGACACCAAAGAAAGGCAAGTGTCTCCCTTCTTTTACTTTATTTTGGTAATTTAACTTGTGATATTGTGGTCGTCAAACTCAATGACTCAACACCGTAACATGAAAAAAAGAGAGAAAACTATTACTTACGAAAAACTTTTTTTAAATTTTAAGAACACATTATAATTCTGAATCTCATTCATGCCATGTGCTCTCCCTCTGGTATACAGTATGTACAAGGGCGGCCATTTTGTGCAAAAAATCACAACCCCGTCACACTCAACCCCGTTACACGTTTGATTGTAACGGGGTTGTTAGATTGTGACGGGGTTGTGATTTTAAGACTCAGGTTGTTAAGTTATTCAATTATTTAAATGAATTATCATTATATTTGGTAAACCTCTTTTACCTCATGCATGCTGAATTTAATCTATGTTTTATGTTTATTCTCTGAGTAAGATGGCACCAACAAAAGCAGCAGAAAGGCAGATAAAGTATCGGGCACGTCTTAAAAGTGATCCAGAAAGAAGGGAGAAATACCTGCAGAGTGAACGTGAGAGATGGCAAAAGAATGTAGAGGAAGGGAAAAAGAAAGCAATTAAAGACTTGAGTGAAAGAGAAAAGCGGCAGAAAAGAAAAATGTGGAGAGCAGCTTACAAAAGAAGCAAGGAGAGGAAAGCAGCGCTCAAGAATTTATGCACTCCTCCACACAGTCCAGATCAGGGAGATCACCCAGAGCAGTCTTCGCAGCCAGGATCTTCAAGGTTAGGGCAATGGGCAGTTAACAGTGTTAGAAAATGGCCAAATTACACAACTTGATTTGAGAAAAAGGGAGGGGAAGAGGGGGGAAATGGCCTAATTCTCCAGACCCAAATCAACTTAACTTTTTTCTTTTGTAGGCAACGCCTGGCAGCACAGAAGATGAACAGAAAAGAAAGAAACAAGCTCAAGAGGGAAATAGAAGAACTTAAGAAAAAATGACAAGAGCCCTTTCACGAAAAGGGACATTTCAGGCTTTAGTAAACCAAAAAAGTAAGATTTTATATAATTTTTGTATTTACAATTAGTTTATTAGTGTGGGGGACATGTAATTAATATGAAAATATGTATTTCTTTAGAAATACATTTTATGATCATATTCAGAGAGCTTCCATTTTGTACATAACGGGGTTGAAGAATAACATTGCCCAGATCTTGAAATAATGAACAATAATGATAGAGAACTGGTGTGTGAGGTGGGAAGATATGTTTTTCTGATAGTTAAAAATATCCTTAATGCAGTGGGGTATACATACAAGTGATACATTTTAGTAAAAAATATGAAGATGTCAAAGTCCAATTTGAACCATTCTCGTGGAATGACTCTTATAGGTTTGAACTTCAATTAAGCAATAAAGCTTTTTGGCCACAGACATAATTTATGATTGGATCAGGAATAATTTGTAGATGAGAAAAACGTTTGGATGACTGAGACATTCGGTATTGCGGTTCCCCATCCTCCCACTAGATGCTGTGCGTAGGCACGATTAGAGATGTACTTACATTTAACGTTTCTACGCACAAGTACAAATTGAAAAATACCAAACAATGCGTAGAATTGTTCCTACGCACGAAATACGCACGGATCTGTGCGTAAGTACGCTTGATAAATGAGGGCCCTGGTTTTTCATTCAATTCACAGCAGATATCATCGCTAGGGACTTTACAAGAAAAGTAATTTTTGATACAATTATACATTTCAATAAGTGAAAATTTTTTGATGTAAAGAATCCCAGCAGATTGTGTTAAGTCATTGGCATGGGGTTGAACATGCAGACTCCAACCTCAGCAATCCCTAAGTAATCACTCTTACTGAGAAAGCATGTAGCGACAGTGGAGAGGAAAAACTCCCACTTAACAGGAAGAAAACTGCAGTAGAACTAGGCTCAGTACAAGCAGCTATCTGCCAAGACCGTCTGGGAGTTAGAGAAGACAGAGAAGAGACAGAAAAATAATTATTTGTCTAATTATGGCTTTTAGCAAACTGAGATAATTTTTTCAACTCTAACTGATCTAAAACGGGAGAGGTTTGGTCGGATTTACCTTCAACAAAGCGTTAAAATGTACTTTTCATTCAATTTACAGTCAAATCCAGATATTTACTTACATTTCAGAAGAAAAAAAACCTTCCAAAATTCCAGTAAACTTTTATTTTGTTAAATCAATAACTATTAACTAGGGATGCACCGATACCGATACTGGTATGGGGCCAAAATCGTTTTTGGCCCCATACCAGTATCCCCATTCGGAGCCTTGGTCTGCTGCTGCTGATGCAGATGGCTCCCATGGTGGCATTTCCTCATCTGTACTCAGCCCGCTTTTTGTAGCTTCTAAGTGTGTGTGTGTGTGTGTGGGTGTGAGTGTGGCTGATGGGTTGGGAGGGGGTTGTATTTGCATTGATGATTTTATTTTTGAAGGGGGGGGGGGTTATTTTAAATCTGAAAAGCGTTTTGAGTAACCTTGTTTGTTTGAAAAGCGCTTTATAAATAAAGTTTGATTGATTGATTTATGCACTGTATCAGTATCAGTTTAAATTAACCGATACCATGAACCGATACTTAAAATGCGGAAACTCTGCAATGATTTCACATAAAAAAAAATTTCTTTAGAAATTTTAGTTTTGTGGTCATTGCTATATTTTTTTTGTATCTAATTCACCATTATGTGTTGTAACAATCAGAGAAGAAAAAAACTACAACTTGCATTTCATTTTGTGTGGTAGAACTATCGGTTTTAGTACTCGGTGTCAGCAAGTACTCAAATTCAAGTATTGGTATCGGTTCAAAAGAAGCATACTTTTTACTATTTGTGAAATGCCAGAATAAACTGAGATAATTGTTTTGATTGTATTTAATGGTTGTAGCTCAGTGGAAATGTTGTTGGCCTGCGACATTGTGGCCTCAATTCCAGCTCCCGCTTGCTGCATGCCGTTGTGTCCTTGGGTAAGATACTTCACTCACCTTGCCTACTGGTGGTGGTCCGAGGGCCCGGTGGTACCAGTGGTCGGCAGACTTGCTTCCCAGGACAGCTGTAGATACAGTGTAGCTTGCCATCACAAGTGTGTGTAGAGGGGAATGACTAATGTAGTGTGAAGTCCTTTGGGGTCCTCTGGACTTGATAAAGCACTATACAATTACAGGCCATTTACCTTTTCTATTATTTTCATAAAAGTCAGAAGATATACTTCCTTGGTATATAGAATTCTCCTTAAACTTTTAATTTTGGTCAAACGTTTTTTGGTCTCTCTCCATCAGCTTTCTACAAGTTTGATGAAATCTTAGCCCACTCCCCTTGACAGAACCAATGGAACTGGGTCAGGTTTGATGGTAGTTGGGATTGTATTCTGAGACTTCAAAATAACAGTCGTTGAGGCTGAACTGTTCAGGTTTTGTTTCAGCAGCCTAGGAGGCACGTCTCCAAAAAATCTAAATTTGGTCCCCGCATGCAGAGGAAATCTGAGGTCAGGAGATTTTTTATGGTGGTTGTGAAGTAATGACTTTCTCCTCCCAGTAGAACCATTCAGCTCATGGTGTAAACAGGACCGGTTTTATTGGGCATAGTGACTGTTTTACCCGTGTTAGCATCTTCACAAGATCTGTTGCTGTTGATTCACACAAAAACATGTTCCTCTCTAGGAATCAGAATTCTCTAAGTGGTAAGATGGTTGGACATTCCCATGATTTTATACTTGCGTATTGTGTAAAGAAGGGACATTCAGTCATCTGGAAATCATACCGAAAGATGAGCCACGCTTGTAGAAGTCCAGAGATCTTTTCCTCATGTCTTAGTTGATTTTTATCTTTCCATGATGTCGCTGTTTGGAGTTTACCACCAACTAACCCAGATCAACTTATCAAAAGCTTAAACTCAGAATAAAATCTGTTTTTTTGGCTTAAACACAAACTTAGTATGTATACCTCTGACTTTGATAAAACAGAAAATTTAAACTATTGTCTCACTGTCCTTATTCTGACATTTCACCAATATAAAAAAATTAATATTAATGTAAAACTAAAAAAACCTTCCTAATTTGATCTGACAGTAAAGGAAGACAACATTCTAAGTGTATCTAAATATCTGGTTTTAACCGAGATCTTCAGTGATACAGAGGCAGCTCAGCCTGTTTTTAAGAAAAATCATTTTATTCTATTATTTTATCAAAGTTTTGATTTTCAATTGGAGGTTAAATTAATCAGTATTTAGCTGTTCATGAAGCCATAGACAAACTAGATTTACCAAGGTTCACACATCTGTAAAGGGTCCACAGTAACAGGTTGATTTTATTCAAAATTAAACTGAAATGTAATAATGGTGACTACACCTCCAGCAGGAAGGAAGGGGGCGGAGCCAGTAAGGTTTGTGGTGATACTGGCTCAGAGCTCTTTAATGGGGGAACAATGATTACAAAATAAAAACCATCTTTTATTTCCAGAATGCCCCGATCACACAGACAGAAGACTTCATCCATGTTGTACATTAGTTTCTTACACCAAACCACAGACTAGTGACACTTTTCACCATCCTGTAATTCATCACACCATGAAACTGATGCAGTCAAAGGAAAGCTAACTGAAGCCATCATAATTTACATGTCAAACAATCAGGCTCTTAAAAACAGAGCGCATCACCTCATATATACAGCCTCTTCCGTCCTGTTCATCCTATACAGCATCTACAAATGTGCAAAAACAAGTAAATACAGCAAATCAGAGAGTTTGAGGTGGGGGGGGGAGATGTGTCATAATAACCCAAACCTTACAGGAAGCCACAAGTTGTCGTCCTCTCCCTTCACTTCTGAAGCAGAAATAACTACCCATCATCCTCTGGTGTGTGTGGAGCCCAGAGGATGATGGGTGACCTACTTGGACTTCCATCTTCGCTGCTCGTGTGCTGAAAGCCACAGTAAACATTGCATTGTCCGACACACCAGATGTGGCGCAATGAGCTGGGTCAGCTGAATGAGGGGAGAAGGGAAAAGGCCCACTAGGAGATAAAAAAGGAAAATCGTTTTCTACTACAGCATAGGGATGACTAAGATTGGCTGACACCTCTGGCTTCTTGTAGAGAAATTTTAATACATTTAACCTGAATGGAACAAAACTGAAAACAAAAATCTCAAGCATAATCCTCTGCCAAGTTCTGCAACAACTTAAAAGGCTTTGGATTAGCTGGTGAGAAGCTTTGGAAAATTCAGAGCTGAAGGAGATGCTGCTTGGCGACAGAGACAAAATCAAGTCAAACAGTTTTGTGTGTGAATTTGGAGAGAACCTATGAAAACGTGTTCTCCCCCCTTAAAGTCAGCCATCTTACGTCCTCCACGTCATGCAGCAGGTAGTCAGGAGGAATAAATACAGACGGCTAAATAAAAGTGCTTTCACTGCATCCTGGCATCTTGTACACATTCAGGCTTGAAACGGGCTCAGACGGGATTCTTCGTGTCGCTGCCGTTAAGAGTGCAAACAGCTTCTACTTCACATTATCAAACAGGTTCTGAAGAAACACTGGAACAGGATTACTGGGAGCTGGAGTCACTTTTCCCCTCTGCCATCATTCTGAACTACTGCGCCTTCACACTGAAAACATTAACATTATGCTCACCAAAGCAACTGACTCAACACAAATCTGACAGAAGCTCAGACTTTTGTTTATAGACGCACCAAGAAATTAAATGGCTACCGTTTTTCCAACTAAACTTAAATCCTATCGTTTCCTGATCACTGAACTCATCAGAAACCTCACTGTTATAAAGTTGAGGACTATAAGAAGACTATCCTCAGCATCAGTGTTTTAGAATCAGCAGACATGTTTTTATTTTTTTCATTCATCAGTCTTGTTCAGGTACAAAAAGCAGCGCTCTGTTTCACTGACCGTTGGGGAGATTGATGTGATTTGTAAAACTGACCCACAGGTGAGTTCAGCAGGTAACAGGAAAGCTGAGAATGCAGGAACAACCGGTTCATCCTTTGGAGCTTTCAGTCCCATTCTGTCATGGAACAAGATGAATGGTAGACTTTACGAAAAATGAAAGGTAGAATCTATAGTTTATAGGGAATACGCACCGGGGCAATTTACACTAACTGATGCTAACTGCTAATTTAATTTGTTAAAGATGGCTAAACCCCAAAACAATATATTACATTTTTATACTTTTCAAGGCCCTTGGATACCCTGTAATAAACTGTCCCGAGTATGAGAATATGTTAGTGAATGTTGGTTGGTGCTAGAATGCAAATCCTATAGATAAGTTTTAGGATGACGTCACAGCTCTCACAAAAGTCCGTACGGCGCCATCTTGTGTGTCAAGCAGGTCAATCGTTTCTGTTACGGGTCACAAAAAGATCCTGAAGCAATGGGTCACACCTGTGTTGTGTGGGGCTGTAGAAATCGTGTGGATCACGACACCAAGAAGAGACAGTATTGTGATCTTCCAAAAGTGATTTCTCACCAAGGAACAGAGATGGAACGGCTTTCTAATGAGAGACGTAAACTATGGCTGGCGAGAATCAACCGAGAGGGCTTCGATTCTGACCCAAACGAGACACTACAAAGTCTGCTCCGATCATTTTATCACAGGTAAATTGATCCATGCATTGATATCTGCTCCGCCTGAACAGGACCTGGGCGGGCGGAGCTGTTGGGCTACAACGCTCTGGTTCGGCTGAAACTCCGTTGCTGCAGTAACAAACATGCGTGCTCCACGTTAAGAGTCCAAGTACCCAATAAACACAATAAAAAAAAGTCATGTCACTAGTTGCATTTTTCTGAGAAACAGTCAGTAGACGAACCTAAACTCCTGCTAATTATAGCTACACGATAGCTGCGTTAGCAGTGCTTTTCCCTCGGTTGGGTTTTATTGCCTCTGTGTCACACGACTGTGCGTAGTCACCATACTCGAGGCAACCATTTCTTAAAGGGGCAGGAGCACCGCTAAACTAAAACATTTCTTTTTACATACCGAATTTACTGGCAAGGGCAAAATTACGTTGGTAACAGTCATAAATTTTGGTGTTGGTAAATTTCCGGTATACCGCCAAGCCCTAATACACGGTATCGGCACATACCTAAACCGCTGATATCAAAATCGGTATTTGACAGAAAAAAATGGAACATCTTTAATTGCTGGGCAGACGGGGTTAAAAGCAAACAAATCTTTTTCTGTCCCCAAACAACCGACTGTGTTGTGTGATGTCAGTAGCTCCACCCTGTCCATGGACATAAAACCTTAGGGGGCTGGCTCGGTACAGCTCCACTGTACTGCAGTGTTTTCCAACCCTGGTCCGTATTGCATGCTGCCCTGCAGATTTCAGAGGTTTCCCTGCTTTGACACACCTGAATCAGATGACTGCAGTTATGGCAAAGCCTATCAGTTGAACTGAAATCAGGTGAGCTGAAGCAGGGAAACGTCTAAAACATACAGGGCGGAGTGCCTTGAGTGCCCAGGTTGAAAAGCAGTGGCGTATGAAACCGGAATGACTTGTGCCTCTGTGGAAATAAGGTATAAAGTATCAGTGAAAGACTGATATAAAGAAAGCCCAACAGTTTCACTTGTATGTTCCAAAAATGTGTTAAAAACAAAAGCTTTGGTGAGCACAAGGTTAAGGCTACTGGTATAATCTGTGGGATGTGTTTAAGGCTGGGTGTAAAGAAAAGTGATCGTTCTTGAGCATGATACATTCTGGTCAACTGGTTATGGGTGCGTCTGGAGCCAGTCAACTTATCTTCAAGTTTGTGGTTTAGGAAGAAAGACAGAAACATACTAAATATGAGCTCTTTGTGGCTGGATGTTTGCTGATAAAAATCATCTCCACCCACTCAGGTAAATCCAAGCAGCAAACAGTGGAACACAAGTCATGTTCAAGCACCAACAGTCCCTTTTCTCCCCGTTCAAGACCTCATACAACACTGATACCAACCAAGGATCGTTCATCTACAAATACCACCATGCTGTATGATTTTTATTACCTGAGCAGAACTTAATCTGAGGCCGAAACCGACTCAAATCCTGATGTACGTATTGGATACTCCTGCTGGTGGTGGAGACCAGGCTGAAATGAGTTTAGGCAGAATCTCCAGAGCCACAGAGGTTGGCTGGATATTAACAAAGGACCCCTTTGGCTGAATGTACACAGTAAAAATCACAGGACACTGTCTCATATTGCATTTAGTAGGAATCAGCACCGGGTCAATGATGACATTTTGAGACAAGCTGTGAAACCAAACCCTGACCTTATGGGGCGGTTCTGTTTGGGTGATGGGTGAGAGGAAGCGGTGGTTGGGATGTTCTGAATGGCCTGAGACGAAGCTGCAGTTTGGAGCAGCAGCAGCAGCTGTGGGTATCACACCTCTCTCTTTCAATATAAAGACACAGCTAGTAGAAGACTGTATGTGCTTGGTCACTGTGTGGAGTCCTAACCAGGATGTAGCGCCATGTCTGTTCTCAATATTCCATAGTTGCAGTCATTTATTTTCATTTAAAATAAGAGGGGTTAACAGCAAAATGAAGAGATGTGTACATGTGCTGGATGTGCTGAGTTCATATCACGTGTCCCAGTCAAGCTCTCTGCAAGCGATCCGGACCAGTCTGAGCTCCAGTTCAAATGCGTCGGGCCGCTCCTGGGGGTTCGCCGACAGCATCTCCCGGATCAGCTGCTTCATGTGGCTGTTCATGCTTTTTTTCCTGGCCGGGATCAGCAGCTCCATCTTTGGGTTCTCCAGCAGTGCCTCCCCTAAGGGCACGATCTCCGAGCCCTGCTGCACGTAGCTCCCCAGCAGCTCCTTCTGAGTCTCCACATCCACGAATGTGATGCGCTCTACCATGGCCCAGAAGATCACACCCAGAGCAAAGATGTCTGCCTTGGCAGTGTAGTGGCCTTCCCAAACCTCCGGGGCCATGTAGAAGTCCGTTCCGCATGCCGTGGACAGGAAGCATTTGTTGACGCTGGCTGGCTCCTCGGGGTTGAGCCCTGAGGTGGAGCAGACTTTACTGAGGCCAAAGTCTGCCACTTTGAGGGTGGGCTCAGAGGAGCCGGTGGGTGTGCATGCTTGGGAGATGAGGATGTTGTCCGGTTTGAGGTCACGGTGTATGATCTGGTTCCGGTGCAGGAAGGCCAAAGCGCTGCCCAGCTGCAGCATGAAGCTGGTGTTGGTCTTGCGACTGGGTTTACGAGACAGCAGGTAGGCGTTCATGTCACCGCCGTCGCAGAAATCCATGACGAACCACAGGTAGTAGGCACAGCAGGGGTCAAAGGTGATTTCACCCTTAAGAGACGTCTCTACCAGCTGCAGTGTGAAAAACAGGAAAACATTTGGTTATTTGGCGTCTGGCTGGAACAATGAGGCAAACTGGGCAAAGAGAAGGAAACTTTGTAAAGGGCAGAGCAAAAAGCAGGAACCACCGCCTTAGTCAGACTCCCCTTTCTAATCAGATACAGCAGAAATACTTTAAATATGTTCAAATATAATAACAACAACAGAGCAACTTTTGACTTTCTTTAAAGTACTTTTACATCAGTTCCTTTGTTCTGTGTCTCTGCTCCGTCTTCTCAAAACCCCACTAGTTCGTGGCAGATAGCCTTTCATACTGAGCCAGGTTCAGCTGGTGGTTTCGTCCTGTTAAAGGACCTTTTCCTCTCCATTGTAACTACATGCTTGCCCAGTATGAGGGATTTCTGCGGTTGGAGCATCAATGGGACACAACTGTCGATCAATGACATGAGGCAATCTGCCGGGATTTCTTGAATAAAAAACTTGTAAACTGATTGGAATGCATGCATGATTTATTTGCAGCTATTCTTTTTTTAAAGTGCTTTGAGATGACATCTGTTGTGAATCGGTGCTAAAGAAATATAATTAATTGATGAAGATGTTTCAGAACTGGGTCAAATGTCCTCTTTTTTTGGAAATCAACTTATGGTTACCTTATACACGGATCAAAAGAATAAAGGGACGATTTAAACAAGTGATTTGGAATAATTCCATGAAGATGGAGATAAGGATGAGGCTGATTCAATCTTCATTGCCATTATCAAGATCAGAATCAGAATCAGCTTTAATGGCCAAGTATGACACATACAAGGAATTTGACTCCGGCAACTTTTCTCTCCAGTACAGAACTTAAATAAGTGAAATTAAAATGGAAATAAAAATAAATACAAATAAATAATAAAGGATAATATATACACCAAACCAGGGTTATTGTACAGTAAGTATATACAGCAGTGCAGAGTTTTAGTTTATTGTTCATGTGAATGGACGATATAAATGGAACAAAAGCCCATCTGTTGGGAATTTGTCGCCCTTCTTTTATACATGGTGTGAGCTCCCTTCAAGCTATCAGAACTTAAAACAGCTACTCTACAGGCATAACAGAAGAAAACGACAACAAGAGGAGTCCTTCACTTATACCAAAGTAGATGAAATGTCCATAAGTGTTCTTCAACTTCACTCAGTCCAAACCATAATGCCATGCTCCCCGGATCCCTTTACTAAGTTATTATCAACTTATGAAACATTATGGAAGTGTTTGTTTTATCTGTGGTTTCACATAGTCTGTGATCTGTTTGGATACTTTAATGAATACGTTGGGTATGAATACGTTGTAATTGTTTTCACTGAAGTACATTAAACTCTATCTGCTGACTATGTGCAACAGACAACTCCTGCTGCCAGTTGTTACCACAATGCAAGCTGTGAAGTGGCTAAAGAGAATAGTTGTCAGCTATCCCACGGTGGTAGCAGTCATAACTCTACCCCTTTCTGGTCTGCTCTTCTGAAAGTACGTACTGGAACATAGCAGTGCAGTAAAAGAATGGGAATAAAGGAATTCTGGGAAAGCATCCAATGCTTGCTCTGCAGAAAATGAAATGAATGGTCTGACAATAGATCACTGTTTGCTGTAATCCGTCACACAACAACACTGCAACATGACAGGCTGCTGGCAGGTTGACAAGAGACAGATCCCCAATCTAAGGTGACAGCACATTCCAACAGAACAACCAGTTCTGGGGGGTTGCATGTTAAAGCAGTCATCAAATGGGAAAAGAGGAGGAGAATTTGGATCCCGCCCCTACTCTCCCTGATACCAACCACACAGAAGAACTTTTGAAGGGTTTACATTTTCTTTGAGAAGTAGATGGTAGGTGGGGAATCTGTAACTTTGGTACTTGTTGTGGTTGACCAATTGCAAACCTGCGGCTGCTTCTTCTTTGGTGGTGTGCCAAGCTGATTGGCGTGTGTCACGCATGTTGCATGCTGGGGTCCGTTCTCCTCCAGGATAATACTGACAAGGTTTCGTTCTATAGCAGTACACTACATGCTACCACGCTAGACTTGAGAAAAGGCAGATCCAAAGAAATCAAAGAAAATGCCATCAACAAAAAAGAGAAGAAAAGAAAAAGATGAAAAATAGAGCAAGTTTCACCACCGGAGAAGGCTGTTAACCCCTAATTCACACTGGGTGCAGAATGGATGCTGCCCGGTACGGCTGCCGCATCCATTCAAATAATTAATGACTGTGGTGTTAAGCTGCCCAATGGGTTTTGATGAAGGAGGAAGGGAAACTTTTTTTTTCTACTTTCATTCACCAAAATATTCTGCTTCCCTGTTTGACCTCAGAGAGTCTTCTTCAGATCACACTTGGCCATTTCTTCCAACAGTGGGCTGAGGAGTTTGGATCATATGACCTCAGCCCTAAACTTACCCCTAGACATTTTATATGTTGACTGATAAATTTAGGAATGTCTGGCATTAGTTCTTTCTACTACAGAAGGCTGGAAGACTTCTGTATCATGCACCTTCCAGCAGTGAAGTAGTGTAGCGACCGGTCGATGTAAGCTAGTGCCATCTGTTGAAATATTAGCTTCACAGACATGGACAGCCCGGTGCGTTGGTTCCATCGGTCGGATCTGCATCAAGGAGCGCTACCCAGATGCAAAGTTCTCCACCACAACACTTCTACTGCTGTATAAATTAACACAGGAAAGAGTTAATCAGCTGATGGCTCAGTTGGCCACTATATTCTTTATAAAACAATGGTTGAATCTTCCCCAATATCTGAATCCTCATTAAATTCATTATTTTACTCTAACAAAACAGAGGGAGAGGCAAGCTTGTCACATGGATCAAATGTATACAAAGATATAAACTGTTTGGACTGGTGGCAGCAGGGGCATGGAGTGGTAACGAACAGTGAGCACCACACTGACGAGGATAGCCTTCAGTAACACTTTCTTTATCAGTTTTCAACACATTTTAATGTGCAATCTTCACACTCTTAAGTTGACCAATTATAAAGTTGTTTTTCTCCGATCCATAGATTTGACGATGTTGAAATGCGTTCAGTTCAACATAATGTAGGCCTGTGTCATGATGACTTGTTTAACATTTTGACGTAGTGACATCCCAGATAAATGATCAACATCCCAGGTAAATGATCAACTATTTACAATATGGGTACCATTAACACAAACCAACCAACAAATTTAGTAAAAGGAAAAACCTGACATGAAATCATACTTTCTATATGCAACATTTTAGAAACTATTTTTAAGAACTAGCATAAACAAAACGATTTTTCCTCAGCGATTCCTAAATATGTCCACAAAACAAAAGTTCTTAGTTTAAATAAAAAGGACAAATCCAGATGCCGTTGCTCTTTAAAAAAAATTAAATATAGGAGAAATAAATTGCATTTTTGTTTTGAAATCTACAATCACACTCACAATGCATGTGTGGTTTCATATGAAAAATAATAAATACAACCAAAATAGAACTAACTAAAATATATGAATAAACTTAACATTTGGATATCAATCTGTGTACGACATCACATAACTCAAATATAATATAGACTCTAGGGGTGGGCGGTATGGCAACATTTTCATATCACAGAAAGAAAATGTCAGAGAAATGACTAAGAACATCACTCGATTTCAGGTAATCCTGAGCAGCCTCAATGTTAGAGTTTAGGATGAAAACCATCAGATTGGCTTCCACCCTAAGCGCTCTGGAGCGTGCTGAGAAAAAACTGTCCAACATAGGGAAATTTGGAGAACATTGTGTGAATCAGAAAGGGTAAGTCTATTTCATGACCAAAACTCATGTCACTAGTCTCAAAGATGTGACCGTGACGGCGATTTAAAATATTACCATCAGGTTTTAAAATGACACCGCTGCACACTCTTCTTAATGAGCTGCTCCACTCTAGAAATGGCGATTTGGGGCAAACTTTGGGTCGAACAAAGTCAAATTGTGAAAGAAAAAAGTAACAGCTATCGAAGTAGCTACACCCTGAATTTCAAATGGGGTTGCTAGGTTATTGTATGGTGACACAGTAAATCCTCAGAAATAGTGGATTTTCCAAGATTTTTGACTTCTGGCTCCATTCATTTCCTATGGGATTTTTGGGCGTGGTTTTTCAATAAAAGTAATAGCCCGGATGGCGTGATCGAGCCGATCGTTATGATGTATATATTGTGGGGGTACACACTACGGTACGACCCGCACTAATTTCCGAAAATTTTATAAAGTGAATAGTAATAGGTGCCTGCCTTTCCATTGTATTGGGTAGGCCCCAATAATAATGATTATGAATCTAGTAGACATTCCTGATGTTCTAAGGTTGAAAGTATAGTTAATTGTTAACCTCACGTTGTCGTAAGCAGCAAAATGGATCTTGTAAATTCTTCGCATGTAGTACTGAAAAAAATCCCGCTAGGGGACAGAGTACAGACTCGGATTTTGCCAAAGAAGGAGTAAAATAAGCATGGCGACCGTAGGAGATTATTAGCTGGTTAATATTCAGATAACAGAAAAAAGACGGCATTAATATGGTAAGATTGTATGCAAAACTTATTTACCACTATTTTTGAGTTCTTTTCTAGTGGTTTTGCCGCCGTTGATGGCGTGTACCTACAGATGGTCAAATAGCGCTCTACACCTTTTAAAGCCGATAAACGTTTTAAACTACAGACGTGACTCCTCTTTTTGAAATTAGACCTAACGTTTAGCAGTTTTTTTTTAAAAGAGATAGCCATGTTAGCCTTTTCTGGTGATATAACGTATCACTCTTGGCTGATGCCCAGAATCCATAGTGCTTGAAATCTCCGGAAAAAAAGAAGAACCAAAATAAAGCACCAAAATGTGCACTGGCTTTTCAGTCTGGTTACTACCGTTTATGTCAGAACCTATTCCATTATGGCACCGAAAATCGGTACCCACCCTAGCAATAAAACGATACCACTTTTTATAAACCGTTACAATACCGATACTCGGATTTGAGTACTTGCCGATACAGAGTGCCAATAGGGATGTGATTCTTGTAACATCTCACGATTCAATTAGATTCCGATTCTTGGGGTGCCGATGCGATTCAAAAGTGATTCTCAATTCAATCGGAAGATCGTATCAAACTAGAATATCTTATCAAACTGCACAGCAGCCAGTGGCTTTCATGCATCACTTGTGTTTGTAATACACACAACTTGATCTGCTAAGTGTCTGTGATGTAGTGAGCCGTGAATCTAAAAGGCCTGTACGCTATGTTTTTCAGGGTATAGCACTGTTTCTACAGAGGTTGCCGTTGGTGCTAAACAGGTTGTAAAAGACACAAAATGTCTTACAATCCCTTAGAACCCTGTTTTCTTGTCTTAAAGAAGAGCTTGTGGAACATGTTACATTATCTTGCCTGATATATATACCGTTGAGGGAACTGGTTCAAAATTTAAAAGATAACAAATTGAAAGTATACATCCAAGACCTTTTAAATTAATTTTCTAGTTCTGAAAAAAAAAGCTGTTATATTTTAGGAAGAAAAAGTTGATAGAAAGAATATAGATTTTGTTTTGTTGTACTTAATAGAAAATACGTTGGGTTGTTTCTTAAACGTTTATGATGAATCCTAATTATGTAGATGATAAGACCGCATACCACAACTGTGTTGGGCTTTAAGCTGATTCGTGTACAGGGAAAATAGTCATGGTAAGAGGACACAACCTTGTGGTATGCCAGTGCTTAGGAACAGGGGGAATGAAATGTTATTGTTAATGTTCATCCTCTGTTGCCGGTTCCAAAGAAAGCTATGTATCCAGTGACAGCTGCGTTAACGTGCATGTCTAGTAATTTATCATCAAGTAAGACCGGATTTATGGTATTAAACGCAGAGCTAAAATCCATAAACAGGGTGTTTAAGTATGTATTTGCAGTCTGCAAATGGTTCAGAATCTTTTCTGGCTTCTATTTGGTTGCACTTTGAACTCCGAAGGGATGATTAAAACATAATCGTGTTTGAATGAAGTGTTTGAAAATATTTTACGTCATTTGTAATTTCTTTTTTTAAAAAAGGAGAAAAAACATCTACTAAAATGGACAAACGGATTAGGTATGAGATTTTATTTCTAAACCAAATCAATAAGCCCTATTAAAAGGGGCAGTAGGTGATAAAACGGAAGAGATTTGACTATTTTTTAATAATCTGTGCCACCGTTCAGCTGACAAATGTTAAGTCAACAGAGCAGCTGATTTGTGGTTCCGTTTTCCTTCTGTTTGGATGTTAACACTTTTTCATGTGTTGTTGAGTGCAGGTTTTCTCAATACTAGAAACCATTTCTCTAAAATGTGATACATTTTACTAGACTAAATTAGTCCAGTCTATTGAATTCTGCATCCTCACCTCAAGGTAGAGCGGAGAACTAGAGCCGTGGTTCATCCTCTGGGCCAGTTGGTCCCGCTGCAGGATACACTCTTCCAGGTGGATGACGTTTGGGTGCTGGCTCTGAATGCTGCTCAGCGCCCAGAACTCCCTCAGGGCCAGTTCCACATTCTCTGGAGAGTGGCAGCGGATCTTCTTCACCGCCACCCGGGCCCCTGTACGCTTCACCACTGCCTCATAGACCACGCCGTAGCTGCCACGCCCCACCTCCTGGATGAGTTCGTACTTCGGCTGGCTGCTTACCATCCTTCCATGCTCGCTGTGGAGAAATGGGACAAGTCTTCATCTCATTACAGACAGACTTGGCAAGACTTAGCAGGTCACTTTAGGCTCGGTAATGAGGTGATGTTTCACATTAACACACCAAGAGAAACCTCATTATTTAGAGTCTATAATCTGAAAACCTCTACACAAATATTCATTGCTTTGACAGGTAATAACTTTTTTTATAAGTAGTTGCATTTAAAGTAATGTTAACCCAGCAAGTTGTTTTGTTCGTAGTTTTAGACAGAAAAACAAGGCTAGAACTCTAATCCATGCAGAAAGTGGAAAAAAAATGAGAAACTAAGTGCAATCTACTGTAAAACACCAACGCTCACTATGTTAAACATGTTGACGTGATCCTATGGAATGTGGGCTTCTTAACATTGGGTACATTTCAACTATACAGCCGGGTTCTTAATATAGGAAAGAATGTATTGTCTGCTGCTGCAGCTCCTGTTAGATTTTGAAAGAAAAGCACAAAGTACAAAAATCCCAAGCAGGCTTGAAGGCCAAAGGGAGGAGTGTGCAGCTGCATGCCAAAGGAAAATATTGATATTGTTATGAAAACCAATAGAAAGAGTAGGAAGGATCCTTTTGCAGAGTTATGGTCATTTAAGCTACCTGCTGGTACAACCAGGCAATAGATCAATTAGTAGGGTAATGGCTCACAGAAATCATGGTTCGGTAAATATTTGAAGTTTTTAAGTTCTGGGTTGGTCCATATTCCATTTTTTAATGTAGCTGTATGAGAAACCACGAATGTTCAAAAATACAGGTAAGGAAAAGCTGGGAGTCCTTTGGGGATTTTTTTTTTGGTGTCCTTGTCCATTGTGTGGAACTGGTTTGGTTTTTTACCAAAGGACAAAGAGCAAACAAACATCATTGCAAAGTTTGCAAGGAGAGCATCAAGGCAAGTGATTACAACACCATAAACTTGTTTAATCACTTGAAGAGAAGGTTTCCCAAACAATACAATGAGAGCCAGCTGGCAGCTAAAGCTTTAACACCGACGACGGCAGCAGCAGTGTTCACGCAGCCAATGCTAGCAAAAACGATCAGAAAACGTACTCCCTACGACACAAACAAGGAAGCACAAACAATCCGCTCTACAAGTTGCCCAGCAGCAATTTTTTTTCCAAACACCACCATTCCACGCATGTACGCCGAATGCACCCAGAGTTGCAGGGAATATTAAGAATATGTTTGGATGGATGGAAGAATAATTAGAACTGCTTACACTACAGTCTACCTTCGTTATCTCATGTAGCAGCAGCACTTTGTATACCGTTGTATACATATTGCCACATGTTGTTGAATTAATAAACTGTATAACTTCTGGTGCATTTCTTTAAGAGACTAAAGGCACCAGACTTTAAAAACTAAACATAACTGAGACAAAATAACAGATGTAATTTATAAAATTACCACAAAAATTACATTTCAAGTGAAAAATCAATCTTTTTCGGTGAATTTGTTGCAGATTTTCCCCATTTTGAGTATCGGTTCTTTAACTGATACCAATACCAGTACATTAGGCAGTATCGGGGCCGATACCAGTATCGGTACATCCCTCTTACCTTTTTATTAGGCAGCCTTATGTGTGCCTGTCTATAACATCAGCATTCTGGACAAGTTAAAACTTGCAAAAAAATCAACAACATATGAAACAGTTGAAGCTGCATTTACCCCCTTGTATAAAGATTATTTATTGGCTTATTATAGATTGCACAATACATCTTGCAGTTGCATATTAGGTTTTAATCAATTTAATTCTTTATATTTTACTCTATTTGCTCAATAACGTATTCGTAGGTTCATGTGTGCTCAAGTATAGATTAAAATTTTGTATATTTCATTTATGATGATACATTTATGATTTTTATGTAATTTTCAATGAAGTTATTTGAAAAACGAAAACAGATTATACAAACACACACACATATATAGTTTCATTCAGAACTTGTGCGTTTTTATCATCTCTGTTGTGAGTTGCCAAAATAAGTCTTTTAACACCGTTGGACATTCTTAATTTGAATTAATTTATTTATTTATTGTTTCACTTCAAAATGCAATTTTGTTCTTTTTTTGTACCAGTACTTTTCTTTTAACTGTATATTTCAGGCAAAATATAGTATATATAGTATATATACACTATAATTTTCTAAGAGTTTTTTGAGAATTTGTGTTGACAAGTTTTTTGTCTTTGGTACAAAATTGGTAAGTTTGGTAGCACCGGTGCTATAAGCAAAAATAGTTCAGGTACAGCCCTGGTAGGTCTGCCATGGGGGAAAAAAGCAGCTGTATCAGTGAAGCCATCAGACTAATGGAAACACCAAGCCAGCATACAGAGTTTACTGGAAATAGATGCTGAATTAGAAGCAGAGTTCTCTTCAGTTGTCATTAGGAAGAAACTGTTACCAGACAAACAGGTTGGAAGAATGAAATTATTAATGCGGTTGACAAAAGGGCAAGACCAGTGAGTCATTCGACTACTTTGTAAAAAAAAAAAAGTTTACATTCTGATCTTTGTCTTTATCAAGCATAGTCTTTGTACAACTGAGATTGCTAGATGAGAAATCCCCCAGATGTAGTGTATTGTAGGCTGAAAACAGCAGTCTTTAATGAGAGCTTTCTGTTAGGAAATGCGGTGGATTTAAAAAGGTAGCGTTACTATCAGCCAGTGTTGCCACAGTTACTTTGAAATAATAATCCAACTACTGACTACTGATTACTCCTTTTAAAAGTAACTTAGTTACTTTACTGATTACCTTGTTTTAAAAGTAACCAAGTTAGATTACAAGTTACTTTATTAGTTACTTTCAGCAGCTGCCAATAACCCCCCCCCCCCCAACATAAAAACAACAACCAGTTTTGCCAATGCTCACTTTATTGTTGGTGCATTTTAACAGTAACGTCAATGTATCTCCTGACATTTTAAGTCTAACTTAAAAAACTATTTCCTGACAGAAATACACGCTTGTATAAAAATAAATAAAGAGTCTTTCTTGACTTCATTTAACATATACTTTATAGAAAAAACAAGTCTTTGACTTCATTTAACATATACTTTATAGAAAAAACTAAGTCTTTCTTGACTTCATTTAACATATACTTTTTAAAAAAATAAGTCTTTTATGACTTCATTTATTTAACATGAATACTTTTTAGAAAAAAATAGGAGTCTTTCATGACTTTACTTAAATACTTAAGAGAAAAACAAGTCTTTCTTGACTTAACATAAATACTTTTTATACCATCCACATATAACATCTTATGTTGTCATCGCATGTTATGAGGGAAACAGTTGAGGGGGGCAAGTAAACCAGTGGTTGTACCTCAGTAACAGAAGCTTTTCAAACCTCTTGTCAGAAAGTCGATTTCTTCTAGGCGTGAGCACCAAACCTCCCAGACTAAAAAGTCGCTCCACAGGAGCACTTGATGGGGTTGGAGTGTTATACTTTAAAAAAATGTTCTTAATGTTTGAAAATTTGTGCAGAATCTGAAGATCGTAGCCTGACCTCAGGTAGTCCATGACTTCCTTTTCTGCAGAGTAGGTGTCCTCCTCTGGCTCTGCTTCAAAAGTGAAAAAGTCCATCTCACCTTGACTGGCTGATGTAGTGGCGCTGGACACACTGGCAGGGCTTTTTGCAACAGGATCAGTGGTGCTACACTCTGCTGTCAGAAGCTCTTTTACTCGCTCCCTCCTTGCTGAATCTCTCAACCATCTGAGTTTGAATTTTGGACAACTGGCAGCTGCGAGAAGGGCATCTTTGTCGTCCAGCACACTGGCAAAACGAGTTTGGATAGCCTGAAAAATAATTTATATATTAATACCCTTATTATGTCACTGAATTACTTGCAAACCATGCCTAATTTGGAACCAATATTGTGGATTTAATTTTGTTTTAAGTACTTACAAACATTTGAATGGTTTTAATTTTCTGTTGCAATATTAAATATTCTGTTCCATGTTCATAAAATGTATGAAGCAAAAAATTTAACTAGCTTGAAGATGGAGCATACCTGCACAATAGCATCTGGAAGGCCTGCAGTCATCCTGGAGAGGGGATCTTTCACAGCCAGGGTCTTCTGCATCAGAACTTCTAGTGTAGGTAGTAAAGTTCCGTAAGGACAGTCACCTTGTAAAATGTCCAGAGCTGCAGTCAGAGGCTTCATGGCCGTGCAGTACTCCTGCAGGAACTGGTACTCTTTGTCTTTGAAGCACTTAAGTCCTAGCTTGGTGCACAGAGTATTCAGCTCACTCATGGGGATTTCAGCAATTCTCTTTAGAGCATCAAAAAAGGAATTCCACCTTGTTGATGTTGGTACCAGGAGCTTTCTTTTGCTGACTTCTTCCACTGTTTCTGATGCAAGAGTAGATCTACTCGATTTGGTCCAAAGAGCTGTGCATTTTGCTGTGCTGCTCCTATAAACAGCCTTGCTCTCTGCATTGTTCGTTAGATATTTATCTACATCACTTGTGGAAATTAAATTGATGGTGTGCGAAGCACACCTGTGGTGCGGCGGAAGAGACAACTGACCATCATTCTCAGCAGAAAGGATTTCTGACAGATCTAAAAAAGTGACATCATCGTCTGTGGGGGTGGACTCTTCCTCCCCTGTCTCATCATCGGACTCCGTGACAGGCTGAGAAACTTGAAACGCCTTGACAAAGTTTGATCCATTATCAGTCACTGTTGCAACTACTTTGTTAAGTAATCCATAAGATGAGTGAATATTTTCTATTTCTGCACCAATGACATCATACGTGTGTCGACCGCGAATTCTCCTACAAGCTAATGCAGCCTTATGGCGCTCTAATGTGGATCTACTGATCCAGTGAAGAGTGACACCCATATAGCTTCTGTTGTTAGCGGTCCAAATGTCCGCTGTAGTTGAAACAAAGTCAATCTCATTCAGTGCAGCCTTCAGATTTCTCTCCATTTCTGCATACTCCTTCTCCAGGTAGGAAGAAAAAGATGTTCTGTGAGGCAGCTCGGCATTAACAGTAGTAGGGATCTTTTTTATAATGGCACGAAACGAGGGCGAGTCAACAGTGTTTAAGGGCAGCATTTCCTCTACAACATACTGCCCGACCAACTTCTTTAACTCTGCACCACTTACTGGTTTTGTACCGAAGTCCAGTTTTTGTTGTTTGGGTGGTGGAAGACCTTCTGCAGCGGTCACAGCTCTCTGCTTTGCGCCACCAGGTGGGACTCTCTCTGTGAGTTTCACTGTGGCGTGCTGAGACTCCAAATGTTTTTTCAAGTTTGACGTAGTGTTTTTGAAGCTAGATAACACTTTGTCGCCAGCACAGAGTGTACAACGAACCTTGATATTGTCATCTTTAGCTGATTCAAACTCAAAATAGTGACTATATTTCCAGCGAGAAAACGCATATCTTTCTTCTCCCTCCATTATTGTTTGTGTGTCGCTAGCTGCTTGGTAGTAGGCGAGTTGTCCGCTTGCTGAAAATATGACCTGTCGCATACATGACGTCACTCCCCGAAACGCAAGAATAAACTATATATTTTGCTTTGAAAATTAAAGAAATAGTAACGCACAGTGGCTTGGACAAGTAACTTTAATTTGATTACTGGTTTGGAAATAGTAACGCGTTAGATTAGTCGTTACTGGAAAAAGTGGTCAAATTAAAGTAACGCGCTACTAAGTAACGCGTTACCGGCATCACTGCTATCAGCGTTGACTGGACTGGTCTAAAGTGGCAGAGCTCAGCTCGTGTGTGGATTCTCTGGTCAGTGGTCAGCAGATCGTTGGTCACAGGGTAACTTTTCCTAAAAAACTGTTCATCAGTAGGTCGTTTCAACAGATTGGGCCGTCAGCCTAATCTACTGTTAGAGTGTGGTTAAAACCTACTTCTACTGTGGGACAGCTGGAAGGTTAGTTTTGATCTTGCTGTTGGAAACTCTCCAATATAGGGTTACACATTAATCCACTGATTAAGAACTGATTTTACATATGATAAATGGCAAGGCATTTTTTTTTGTATATCACACTTTCACACACAAGGTTTGAAGGTGCCTTACATGATTACAGAAATGTGGAAATTAAAACAGAATCAATAAGACAAAGCATAAACAAACATTTATAAAACAAACTATATTATTTGATTGAAAAAAATCAATTTAGGATTAAAACATTTAATAATAGTATTGGCAATAATAGTATCAGTTACACATAAGCATGTCTAAATAGGTATGTTTTTATTTTAGATTTAAAAGAGTTCAGTGTCTTTGCAGTTTTGCATTCGTCCAGCGGTTTGTTCCAGATGTGAGGAGCATAGAAGCTGAAAGCTGTTTCCCCGTGCTTGGTTCTGGATCTAGGGACGATCAGTAGATTAGTGCTGGAGGACCTGAGTGATCTGGAAGGTTTGTATCGCGATAGTAGATCTCTAATGTACGCTGGTGCTAACCAATTAAATGATTCATACACTGATAAAAGCACTTTGAAGTCTATTCTCTGAGCTACAGGGAGCCAATGTAAAGACTTAAGAAATGGGGTGATGTGTTCTACTTTCTTGGTTTTAGTGAGAACATGAGCAGCAGCGTTCTGGATCAGCTGCAGCTGTCTGATTGATTTTTTAGGCAGACCTGTGAAGATACTGTTAAAGTAATCAAGGCGGCTAGGGATAAATACATGGATGAGTTTTTTCTACGTCTCCTTGCATCATCAATCCTTTAATCCTTCAAATGTTCCTCAGGTGATAGAAAGCTGATCTTGTTATTGCCTTTATTTGACTCTGGAGGTTCAGGTCTGAGTCCATTATTACACCTACATTTCTGGCTTGGTCGGTAGTTTCTAGTTGGACCAACTGACGTTGAGTACTGATATTTAATCAATTTTCTTTGGGTCTGAAGATAAGTACTTCAGTTTTGCTTTGTTCAGTTGGAGGAAATTATGGGGCATCCAACTGTTTATTTGTTCAATTAATTTATTAAGGATTTGGACGGGTTCAACGTCACCTGGTGACATTGAGATATAAAGTTGAGTGTCATCAGCATAATTGTGGTAGTTGATATTATCTGTTATAATCCGGCTTAATGGGAGCATGTAAATGCTAAATAGGAGGGGCCCTAGGATGGAGTCCTGGGAGACCCCAAATCTGATATCTGCTTTTTGTGATGAGAATTGGGAAATCGATACAACGAAGTTCCTGTTCTTGAGGTAGGATTTGAACTAGTTGAGTGCCGTACCAGAGAGTCCGACCCAGTTCTCTAGACGTTACAGTAATATATCATGATCAACAGTGTCAAACGCTGCACTGAGGTCTAATAGTATCAATACTGTGGTTTTACCACAGTCAGTATATGTACGGATGTCATTGAAGAATTTGACAAGGGCAGTCTCTGTACTGTTGTGCCAGACTGATATCAAAGCGATTGTTTATTGTTAGGAAGCCGTTTTTGGAATTAAGTATAAGAGATAGAGCTCCTTTTAGAGGGGAGAGGGTTTTCGTTGGTCTTGCTGGGATCTCAGCGTGGACGATAGGATGCTTTCTGCTCAGAGATAAGGTATGTCAATTGTTAACAGACAATGGATACAGAATGTTGGATATCGAGGTCAATGACCTATGTAGCATTGTATTGAGGACCGAAGATCCAATAAAACCCGGCTGAAGCTACTTTCTAGAACAGAAGCTGTGTTGTCTTGAGTCTTCATTATAGCTATATATCTATATCTATGTTTTGCATGTAATGAAAACCAACAACAACAGCTTTTTCAATAATTTTTCAGATAAATGGGAGATTAGGGATTGGTACTATATATATATATATATATATATATATATAGGTTCGTTTTTAGTATTCAATCAATCAATCAAAGTTTATTCATAAAGCGCTTTTCAAACAAACAAAGTTACTCAAAGTGCTTTACAGATTTAAAATAACACCACAACCCCCCCTTCAAAAATAAAATAATGAATGCAAATACAACCCCCTCCCAACCCAACCCATCAGCCGTACTCACTCACACACACACTTAGAAGCTACAAAAAGCGGGCTTAGTACAGATGAGCCAGGAAATGCCATCATGGGAGCCATCTGCATCAGCAGATCAACAGCAGCAGCCAAGGCGCCGACCCAGGGCGCCCAGAGGAGGGAGGGCTGGTACCCCCACCTCCACCCAAGCGCTACCTGGGGGGTACCCAGGCAGCCACAGCTGACCACCGCCCCAGATGCAGGGGGCCCCCCAGAGAGGAAACACTGGCAAGAAAGATTAAAATACGTTAAAATATAAAGTTTATAAAATATAAAGTATAGTATTGGCTTGATAACTGCGGTTTTTAGAGCTTGGTTATCTGTAACACACACTTCACCTAAAACTTGGATAACATTCTTGCTTTACAAGGAAGCTGATGGGATAAATGCTTGCCTGACATGCTAATATACAAGACGCAGCTGTCACTCATCTACCTCAACTACTATGTGGTTGCAGATGCACATAGCTGTGATCAGAGTGTTGTAAAGTGGCCAAGTGATGTCCAATTAGATCTACCTACACAGACATTAAACGGGAACCACTTAGACAGCGTAAGGTCTAAGTCTCCTGCTCATCAGAACCACTGGATGAGAAGAATAAGCAAAGATGGGAGCTCGTTACTAGAAGTGCTGCTCATAGAATTCTCTAAAAAGGCATGGAAACAAATGGCAGCCTTTTTTTGTTGTTTGCCTACACATCCTTGTGTTCAAAATTGCCAAAAGAACAGATTAGATAAAGGATCCTTTCAATATAAAGCATGTAGTGCCCAAACTATACATTAACTACTGATTATAGCAACTGTAGAGCCCCGTTCTGGTTAAACGATCTTTGGCTGCTGCTGAACTGGCCAATCACAGGCATACGCTCTCCATTGACACTGTCCATCACAGTTACAATCCATCAGCATGATTCAACCACTGTGACTCTACGTGGACATTCCCAAGTATGTACCCTTAGGCTGGCACTCAGATTAGTGTCAGAAAACAGCCCTGCTGCCATGATGGCAGGAAATGAATCTAATGAAATGAACGTCGCAGGTTGGGATTTTTCTCCGGAATTTACTTCCCATTTTAAAACTGAAGAAATTATTTTATATATATCGGAAATTAAGAAAGATAAAACATTTGAGACCCTTTACCACCCCCCTGGGATACTTTAAAAACTTTAGAAGCTGTCGGTGCTGACCTTTTACCGGACCTCAGATACGCCGACATACAATTTCCTGATCAAATTTCCCTCGCTCAACTCCTGAGTATCGCTTAAAGCATATAAAAGCCTGCTAGGGATACAAATGGACACAATCGGGGTTAGTTATTAAGATCCAGATCTGAAATCTTCCTACCAAGGATTGCGCTGTTGTTGCCAGGAGGTAAATGGAGCAACGAGCAGCTACATTATTTTTTGTACGCTTTTTATTTGTATCAATATCTGGGGGGTGGATGGGTTGGTTGCAGAGTAGTCCGATTTGAACTGCATTTGAACAGCTTCTGAAACACCAGTTAGGTTTGACTCCAGCCGGACTACAGTGTACACATGCATTTTAAATGTCTGGTTTCAGTCGGACCAAGGCAAAAATTCAAATTTCTCTTGCTGCATGTAAACGTACTGAGTGACACAATATTTACATGTGCAGATTAAAAGTCCTGCAGGCGGAAATAATGCCTGGTCAATTACTGTGGGCAGCAATGACAGTCCTGAAGCAGAATAATTCAACCGTGTTACACATGACAGCATGAACATCAAAGAGACAACAGGTTAGAAATCACCACTGTGTTTTAATGAGACCATTAGTGTCAATGGGATTCTATTACATCACCAAGGAAATCATAGTAATGTCACTGTGCACACTGTATACACAACCATGGGCGCCGTAAAGGGGTGGAAGGTTAGGACGATTCTAAGGGCCCAGGCTGATGAAGGGCCCAGAAGAGCAGACCCTCTTTTTCTTTTCTTATTTCTTTTCTCTTTTTTATACATACGTTAAAGGGCCCCTCATACACTTAATGTGTATTTTGTCCGTTTTGACCATAGATTTAATATTTAACAAACAAATAATGTATTTACTGTTTAAGTCACACCCCCCTCACAATGGTTCATTCCACCTGCGCTGTCCGAGCTACACTCGCTAGCGTAACGTCTCTTGCTTATTGCATTTGTTATGATGCAGTGCAGATAGTGACACACGCAGGCATGTCACATCAAAAGTCAGGGCATCAAAAACGGAAAGAAAAGAAGGAAAGAGAAGACCGAGAACGCCGAAGTCGACAGTATGTCACACAGTTTTTCAAAAAGAAAGGTAGCTTGCCCTATTCCTGTATTCCAAAACTTTCACTTACTTATTTTTGTTGCTACATGACCTGCTTTTATCTAGCTAGCTTAGTAAAATAATTACTGAATTATGATTTACATCCAACAATAATAACATCTCTGCTGTCTCCGGGTTATCATGTCTCGTAGACACAGATTCAGCGGCCGCTGCACACCCACGTCTTCCTTCCCCCGCGGCCCCCGTCCCCGTCTCAGCCAAACAAGGTGAGCCTGAGCGCAAAACTTCACGAAGATTGAAAGCTCTAAGCACGTCTTATCTACTGTGTTCTCCACATGATGATAACTTTACTAAACAAAAAGTAATCTACACGCTTCAAAAATTACAAAATCAGTTTGCCGTGTGTTCTGTGAAGTGACAGTGCTGCTGCTACGATCGATGCTGTCAAACTTGACGTTCTTAATATGAATAAAATGCCCCTTGAAAAAATAATATAAAGTGGAATAAAAATGTGTCTGTGGTAACCATTGGCTATAATTAGTTTACAGAATAGATATTTAATATTTTATATTAAGAAAACTATACAAAAAAAATACAGTTTTGGATTGTCTAATTTTTTTCTTGTGTTGTATAGTTATCTATTTCATATTATTCAACAATGCAGGTGGCGAGAGAGCATTCAGTAAGCTCAAACTGATTAAAAATTATCTTAGGTCTGCTATGTTGCAGGACAGACTTTGTCACCTTGCCATACTGTCCATTGAAAGCAAACTGGCAAGAAAGCTGAACTTTGATGATTTGATACATGATTTTGCCAGCAGAAAGGCACGCCGCTGGGCCATTATAAAGTGATGTTGAACATAACTTGTTATACCTGGATAACAAACAGTTTATGTCTGGTTCAGTACTTGTTTAGTCCTGGACTGGTTTAGGCCTGGCATTACTCCTGGTGTGTCTTGATTTTGAGCCCTTTTGGCCTAGTTTTAGTCTTGGACTGATTTAATTATGGGTTAGTTGTAGCTGATGTTTCCTGATTGAGCAGTTGGACCCAGTTAAAGCTTGTTCACGTAAAGTATATGTCAATATGTGTACATTATGTTCTGTTGTGTTTGCAATTGCAATTGAGATAATAAATATTCTCCTTTTATGTAAACAAGTACATATTTCCATAGCTTTTTCTTGTTTTTGTAGGCTTTTACTCATCAGACATTTTAACTATGCAATGTGCTAAGTATCTTTTTTAAAGTATACAGGGCATGTTTATTGGGTTACATTTTATCTGTAAAAAATGTAGGGGGCCCAGAAATTTTTGTTTCCATAGGGCCCAGAATTTCTGGCGGCACCCCTGTACACGACCTTCACAGTGTCAAAGAAAAGAACATGTTAAAGGCTCACTGAAAGAAGTTAGTGTTGAGCTTCTAATCAAGCACAACCCACGAATGCTCACTATAGGACAGGAACTAAAGAATATTCCAGCATCATTTCTTTAACAGATGCTGATAAACATGTGGAGCCCGATAATCCCATGATGCAGGAATTGAACAAACAAAATAGAATCTGCAACAAAACGTGGAATTCAAAATTTAAATAGCCTACATTATTTATTTCAGAGGGAAATTAAGTCTCAGAAATCTCACAGAATTTGTTAAAATTGGCTAACTGGAAAGCCTATACACTAGGGGTGTGAGAAAAAAAAAAATCGATTCACATCTGAATCTCGATTCCTATACAACAAGATTCAGAATCGATCAGAAATGTTCGAGAATCGATTCTCAAAAAATATGTTTTCTGAACCTGTTTACATTTTCGCTTCGCATACTGTTTGTCATGCAACGGCCACCGTCGCATTGAACAGTCTGATGCACCGTTGGCTAGCTACTGCTAGCTGCTAGCGCTAGCTAGCTGTAGCCGTTAGGCTAGAGTTTCAGCATGAAAGACGAAAGAGAAATCCAGCCCGCCCCGTCTTTGCTGAAGGTAAATGTTTGGGCCGTCTAAAAGGTCTTCTCCATGCTAATGACACCCTTGGCTAAGGTTTTTTTTTTTTTATATAAATCTGCAAGTAAGAACGATCTTTCTTTATGAGCTACACACATAGACTGTAAAAAAGAATAGACAGCGCCTCCTCACTCCTCCCCGTTTAGCAGGATGACACACTTTCATGGGGGAATTCATGGTGCATTCACAGACTCCTCCTCCCCAGCTCTGACGAAGCATGTTCCTAAAAAGGGCACAGGGGCGGGATCTTCACTGTAGACTCTGCCCTCGCGGGGCGTGTAGTTCAGTCGTAATCACGCCTCTTCTGCTCCCGCGTCGTTAGCTCTGATGCTAAACTTGGCTCGGTCCCCTCATTAATTATGCAAGATTTCAAAAAATGATCTTACGAAAACCAGCCTGGTGCCTATGTTTTTTATGAGCCCAGCGTTATCTCAGGAAGAATATGTAGCCATAGAAAGTTTAAAACCATGGGCACCAGGCATTAAAGTTGTTTTTAACGTGTCTAAAGTCCATTGCTTTTCAATGGGGTCCTAGCGGCCAAATGGAGGTACTACAGCAACGGAGGAGCAATGGCGGCCTCCATGGCATGCGGTCACAAAGCAGAGCAGCCAGCGGCCATTGGCTACACATAAAAATCCAGCAGCGCTGCACACCTGTGGCGCTTTCAAGGAAGTCCGAAATATATGCTGAGTTCAATAACGTTAGGACTTTCGAAATTTCTAACAAAAACAATGAAAATAATAACATAAGCCATACATTTCTGTTTAATGATGGTTGATAAGCAAAATTTGGTGCATACTAAATATTTTCAATGTATTTTCTAGTACCAAAGAAGAAACAAAATGCATATATATATATATTTTTCTTCCTAAAATATATCAGCATTTTTTTTCAAGACTAGAAATTTTGTCTAAAATGTCTGTGATGTCCAGTTAAAATTTCATGTCTTATCACTTTAGAACCAGTTCCCTTTCTCTCAACATAGATTGTAAAATCCATTTTGTGTTGATGCCCTATTACATTCATGGCTCACTTCGTCACAGACACTTGGCAGATCAAGTTGTGTGTATTACAAACACAAATGATGAATGAAAGAGTATTGATTAAGAATTTTTTTTTTTTTTGAATCGAGAATCGCTTCTTAATCGAGAATCGTTTCTGAATCGAATCTTCACCCCAAGAATCGGAATCGAATTGAATCGTGAGATGTTGTAAGATTCCCACCCCTACTATATACCATGAGCCTTTCCTATTTTCATAACCTTTAGACCCGGCTTCCTATAAAACAATGCAGTTAATTTATAAATTATACATAGATACTGGCTAATGGACTCTGGGGACACTATAGCAGGAAGTGAAAAAGTAAGACATACATGTTGGGAAAAAAATTCTTATAAAAATTCCTTAAAGTTTATTCGGACATCCAAAAATCAATTTTAATCATCTTACGTCATTTACCCTTTTGTGGTTAAAGTAAGAGGGAAAAAGTCCAGACGGGATTTTAAGGCCAAGGTTTGAAATTTCTTGCAATTGCTTCGTGGAATACCCCCTGGTCTGAAGTCAGTCGGTGTATGGGTCTGATTCATTGTTTTTTTCCCCATGGAAATGAGAAGTTAATCCATGAAATGGAGAATCAGCCAATTTATGATACCAGTGATCATTTTTACAAAGACAACAAAAACAAGGAGTAGGCATGCGCAGGTAATTGCAGTTTTTGGAGTGGATGGTGAGTTTCATAATTAAGGTAGAATTACGTCTTTTTTGCACGCTACCCGCTAAGTTATTCCAATTACAGTTCTCTTGTGATTTCCTAATCTTCATGACCAGCTGGGTGGAAAGCATTCACAGGCGTTGCCCGGTAGGAAGGGGCACGTTGCTGAGCTCACGGGGAAAACTCGTCTATAACGTTAAGAGCCACTTACGCGCGCCGTGTTGAGCTAAGCTCGGGCCAGTTACAACTTCTTTAACGTTGACTGTGATGCGCTAAGACAGATGCTAAAGCAACCAAGAGATGCACCCGTCTGCTACGTTTTGGTGACCTGACACGGTTTTGCTAACTCTGTTCACTGTAGAGGATGCAGAAGAAAATTAGGTGGTTGAATAGTATGAAGTTATGGGATAATGATTTTAGAATAATCTAATCATTTGATGAAAAGTGCTGGTGTTCTGACAAAACAGCATACTTTGTCAGAATAGCATAACGTAACTGGAGTTATCTAACCAATTTTAACCAACCCACAAGTAACCCTAAGGTCACAGAAGGACAAATATACTTTCTTTTAAATGCCTAAACATATATATATATATATATATATATATATATATATATATATATAGTTTAAGTCGATTTGAACAGATTTTAAACACCAAAGGCAAAAGTAAGCTTTTGACGTTTGGGTGCTGGCTCTGAATGCTAACTGGAAAGAACAGTTTGGGTCCCCAGGACAGATCAAGCCATGGACCCAGACGTAGTGCTTTCAGTATGTGCATTAACTGAAAGCATGTCATTCTGATAGGAATGCTGTTTTGTTAGAACACCGGCTCTAGTTCACAATAAACTGAAGGTTAAAGGAGGCGTTTCCACCAAGCTAGGGACATGCAGACTCAAAACTCCTCATAAAACATTAACTCATTCATGTATTGGTTATTTATTGAATATAAAAAACAGAAGAAGAAAATGGGCTTGCCAATATTGTCTATAAAAGGCCATATCCCTAAATAGATAAGCAGAGAATGTAGCTGGTGACCAGAACTGATAGACTGGTCCTTACTGTTGATTGTTCAACTGTAATCTAAAAATCATTTGGTGTTTTTCCCCACAATCAGTAACAGCGCCAAAATAAAGTATCTCAAAGAATCTACTGTTTTTTTGATGTGTTATCTATTGTGGCCAGGAAGGGGGAACAAAACGCAAAAAGCCACAACCACAGTTACGTTAAAACGGAAGTTGCGCTAGCAGCTTTATCATAACTTACTATAATGTGTTTTTGCTGCTGTGTTGTGGCTTCTGGGCCACCGTAGTTAACCGGTCATTAAAGAGCTTTGATGCATTTAATGAACATCAATTAATATGAACTTCCAGGTTCTGACTTGCCTAATTCAAAGATCAGAGGTGTTCAAAGAAAGTCACCAGTTTTGACCAAAAGATGACTAATTGGTGCATCATTATTATACTTTCTGTACTACTTGTAGGCTACTTTAGAGATGAGATGGGGATGAGGGGAAAGAGACATTTTATAAATTTTTCATTTAATGTAAATACTGAATAATTTTACAGCACTAATTCATGACATACTGGTTGTGCAACAACCCCCCCCCTCCAAATAAAACCCACGTTCCAGCCACTCCTTAGCACTATTAAGTATATACATTTCAGTTTGAAACAAAACATGAGTTATCGAACTGTGTGTTCGGAAAACAAACAAAAAAGTCTTCACAACTTTAGCACTTTGTATATCTATAACGTTTAACCAGAAAATATTGTTGTGCTGCAGAGGGTGGAACAGCCAGTTGTTCCCCTGACAGGCTGCTAAGTGAACAGGCTAATGAGACGCTCACCTCGGTGATTGGCTACAATGCTAACAGCTATGTGGCCTGGCCCCTGCCTGCTAACGTAAGCTAATCACGTTAACAGCAGCTAACAAAGAGTCCAGCTTGCTCCAGCACGTTCACTGATCTGATTCTGCGTTAGCGTCAGCTCATTTAAACCCAAACATATTCACTTCTATTTACAGTGCCCCACTGCGGCTCACCCATGCTAACCACAAGGTGTTGACAGTTTATTGTCCTGTATACGTGCGTGTGCCATCAAGAGACACAGGCTCGCAAGCATACACACCTGCAAGCCGGGCAGCCAGGTACGCACGGCAGACAAGACAATGGTGGCCGTAAAGCGGGTACCGAGGAAGTTCCAACGCATGATATCAGGCAATGAAGCTCACCTTAGAGTCGCGTCTCGGAGGTTCATTGGTTGTCTTCCTCACTCTCTCTGGCAGCCATTACAGCTGCTCATGCTCCGCTCGTTCAGTGAAGCCGACGAGGTTGTGTCAAACACTGGACGTCAGAACGTGCAGCATCTGCTGGGCTGTACAGCGCACTGCGTTACCGGCTGTAACTGCTTCCGCTCCCTTTCATAGTAAAACGAATTCTCAGTGCTGATGGGATTGGGGGAGGGTTAAAACAACAAACAACATGGTTTAAACTGACGTTGCGTTTCACACTGCGTGCATTACTGTTTCCAGATATTTAGTTACAATGTTTATATATATATATATATATATATGTGTGTGTGTGTGTGTGTGTGCGTGTGTGTGTGGGTGTGTGTGTGTGTGTGCGCGTGTGTTTATCAGATTATTTCCTTTTCCTTTGGGATCAATAAAGTATTTTTCAATTGCACGGAACAGAATTATTTTGGCTGTTGCAAAAAGTTTTCAGTCACAACCTCCTCCTCCAAAGATAACTGTCAGTTGCACAGAGAATGCAGCTACATGAACACCTGCATGTTATTCTCCAATCGCCATCATTGTGTTATTCAGTTGTTTGTCAATTGGTGTGCAGCTGGAAAAATGTTTCTTCCTACTTTTTTTTTTTGGGGGGGGTTGTTAACTGTGGCAATGAGTTGTTGGGTGGGGTTGTTATGGCTGGGAGCAGCTGATATCTCTGCTGCCCAAAAATGTTACTATGTTATGACAGTCTTGCCTGTGATAAAGCAACAATCTTCTGTCAGTGACCTCTTTGGATTTGTTGGAAGACTGACTGCTAATGGAGATCCTTGCAGCACTTTTGCTGTATTTCTCCCCTGGCATTAAATGATCACTTGTCATTCGTCAGCATTATTTATTTATTTATTTATTTTATTTCCAGTATGGCGAACTGAGAACAAGGTAAACACATACACAAATACATAAATAAATACAACAGTATCACTGAAGAGCTCATGGTACCAATAATCACCAAGTGTGTCTATGAGTGTTTAATAGGGATTGCTGAGAATTCCACGACGCAATCTTCTGTGGTTCTGTAATTTCTACACTAAACATTGTATTGTAATAACTCTTTTTGTAAAGTGCCTTGAGATGACATCTGTTGTGAAATGGCGCTATATAAATAAACTGAATTGAATTGAATTGAATTGAATTAATAGCTAGTGTAAGGAGGCATCGATTGGCCTCTCAGGATTTCACGCAGACACAAAAGAGATTGGAGTCATACACATCTTAAGGACCTCCAGAACACAGGATCCTGGGGGGCCCCCCCCCCCCCCCCCCCCAGAAGGTCAGAGGCAACCCCGGGGGAACACCCAGCAGCTACAATGCAGGAGCCGCAGAGAAGAACCAATGGGCTCAGCCGGCAGCTTGCTACGCCAGGACAGATCAAGCCATGGACCCAGAGAACCAAGGGCACCCCACTAACCAATGCAACCCAGTAAACAACTGTTTGATGCAAAATATAGTCCCCTGCTACATCCATACAGAGACCAACATACTCTACCCCATCCCCGCTAACACAGACTACCTGATCAAATGACATTCCCGCACACAACATGAGAAAAGCCTCAAGAACAACGGTGCAGGGCAGAGCAATGCCAAAGTGGATCCCCCAGTGCCCCCAAGATCTCACTTAGAACAAAATCCCACCCCTACGCAGGAAGAACAGTACAACCCAAAAACCAGTAGCCAGCACGTCAAGCTAATGAGCATCCGACAGCTCCAGACCGTCCTCCAATTCCGACCACAAGCCGACCACAGCAGTGGGACTGCCTGGATTTGCCTCAGGGGTGACTGTGGCTCAGTGATAGAGTAAATGGCTTGCAATCGGATTCGATTCCAGCTTCCTCCAGTCACATGTCGATGTGCCCCTAGGCAAGGCACATAACCCCAAAAAATCTACATCGTCCTACCGAGCCATGTTGGTTATCGGTGTATGAATGTGAGTGTGAATGGGTGAATGTGGCTTCAATGTAAAGTGCTTTGAGTGAAAAGCTCTAAATAAGTTCAGTCCATTTACCATTAACCCCCCTTCCCACAGGCAAAGCAACACCAGCAGTCCACCAGCATGGACATAGGGTCCTGAGATACCAAAAGCGAAGCCCCACTCCCACTACAAAGAAAACACATCCAAAGCTCTGGCCTAGAAACAGCACCGGTCCGTCCATGGATGTCCCCCACCCAAAGGAGCGCACTGGCCAGGTAGCCACTGAACATAAACCGGGACAAAGTCAAGCACCAAGACCTACACTGAGAGCCACCAACATATCAGTTGGCAGAGGGATCAGTTACCAAGAAGAATTGATGGAGGGAAAATAGGCCCCTTATTTGGTGAGGGGCCTGAGATGAACAAGGACAGGGGAAATTGAGATTTCACAATTAGAAACAACAGAAACTTTAAGCTTGAAAATGTGAATAATAAGGGGCTTCTTCCTTCTGTTGAAGGGTCTCAGATGAGCCATCAGTTCTAGCGCTGTTTGCTAACGGCTTGCCAGTTTGGTCCAGAGCAGGTGTGGTATCGTGCTCAGCTACAACGCCACATATAATATAGAAAGTACTGGAGGGTTTTTCCAGTTAAAGAGGAGTTTTTCCTCTCCACTGTTGTTACATGCTTGTTGTCGGATTTGCTGTGGTTGGAAATATCTTGATGTAATCAGCTGGGATTCCTTAAATGGAAAACTTTTTTAACTGATTGGAATGTTTGTATAATTGTATTTAAATGACTTTTCTTTTAAAGTGCTTTGAGATGACATCTGTTGTGAATTGGCGCTATATAAATAAACTGAATTGAATTGTTGTTAGCTGATTTACTAAAATAAGGAAGTGTATTAAATACTGAGTTTAGCTAGTTGGTTAAGGTACCACACCTGCTCTGGACCAAACTGGCAAGCCGTTAGATATTGGACTAATGCAACTGCAATGCACTAACTAACAATGCATACGGAACAAATGAGTAAATAAATCAGTCACAATGACTTCCATTGTCAAAAAGTTTCAGCATATGACAGTAGGAATAAATTCCATAACAGATAACAGATATTAAAATGTAAACGTTTTTGTTTAAAGCTGAGGAGGAGTTCTTACTTTATTAAGATTTCAGTTGTTTTCTTGGGTAGGCTATTTGTTTTTATATATTTTAAATAGTTGTATATTTCAGTGCATGGAATTCAGAGATATAGTCTTGAAAGAAGTAAGAATGGTTCATGATGCACTGGTATTTATGTTTTGGTTGTCTTAGATGTACAGCTGATACCAGGGGGGTTTTCCACGGAACAAGCTAACTCCAAAAGCCAGGCTTACTTTGACAATTCTGGCTCAATTTTCCTAGATTTGGTTCAAAGAATGAGGCTAACCTGAAGTCCCGCTCATTCACCATGGCAACATATGCTCTTGGATGAGCCTGCTCTGCAGCAGGCTAACTGTGAGGCTTAGTTTAGCTTGGCCAGATGATTGGAAGACTCTTTCCTTCCATTTTTAGCATTGACTGATAGGAGCTGCTCTCAATTGTAGCGTTGATGCACATGAGCCTTGCTTGTTAAGCCTCCCTTGAATTAGCATGGATTGAATTCGCCTAAGATTCATTTGTGGAACCGAATAAGCCTGCAGTGAACTGTTATATTTCAAATCATCCACCATTTCTTGAGCTCGCTTCGTGGAGTACTCCCAGAAGTGTACAGTGAATAAAATGACACACCATCTTGTTTACTTACTGTCGGAAGTAAAATCAGACCAAAATCATTTCTACCAGATTATTACCAGATTTATTTACTAATGTCTTCAAAATCCTTATTGAAACCGTGAAATATTTTTTTAAATGAAGACAGTGATATTGTATTTTATGATATTGTCCTAACTGAGTTGTTCAATTCATGTATTTGGTAGCATTGCTTTTTAACTGTTTGACTTGTGTCAAATGTTTTGGGTATCCTTCCACAAGCTTTGCAAAGAGTTTGCTGAAATTCTGGTCTATTTATCCAGAGAGAACTAGTGGAATTTAGCCAGATTTTAAGGCCACCTCAACCACAAATGCGCTATGAGATCTACCTACAAGTTCTTCAGGGCTGTTAAATGGTCTCCTTAAGAAACTCTGTAACCACTTTAGCTGTATGCTTAAAGGGCCTATATCATGTAAAATAGATTTTTTTGAGATTTCAACCATCTGGTAATGCAATTTACTCATAAAAAGGGTTCTGTCAAGTGGCAGAGAGGAATGTTGTTCTGGTCGGAGCTTTTATCTCTTTCTACATGCGAGTTGGAGCTGGCAACAGGGTAACAGCAGAGCAGCAAAGTCGGCAGGACCGAGAAGCTGTGGCATCCAGTGCGGGAGACGGCTAGATCAGGCTGGAAGACTACAGAGTTGGACTCTAGACAGACTGGATGATCGCTGGTTACTTTAGTACTGGTGTGAGGAACACAGCTGGAGGCATGAACCAATGGATGAGATGTGAAGTGAGTTAAAAGCCTTTTATTTTTTTAGAGGATCTGAGTTTTCATGATGACTTTGTGACTGCTTTTTGCTGGATGTGTTGTTAAGATGTGCCCGTCTGTGTCCTCACCCTCCACCGATGGTAATGGAAATAACACCATTTTAGGCCATAGTGATCTGACCCATTTGGGTCTGATTATATATCGATATGTTTTCTCTACTAGAGATGTTTCTGGGTCTAAAGTGATCGCTGTTGAAAAAACGGGGTAAAAGTCTCTTAACCGCAGTCTTCTGGCTGAAACTGGCTGCAGCCTACTTTAGCTTCAGATTGTTCCCGACTAGCTTCTGACTGGCTTGTAGCTATGTCGGCTCGGAGCGTCAACCCTCCGCCCCCAGCTTCACAGCACCACTCTCAGCTCCACCTCTTTGCCCATTTTGGGAGTTTCTGAGAGTGACGAGGCGGGTGACGCGGACAAGATAGCGGCGGTGGGAACCACCCAGTTGGCTTCATTGAAAACGCCCGTTTGGCTGCATGGATTACAGGATTTTATTCTACATTCCTAAAGAACAGCAGCTGGATCAAAGAACAAAGATGCCTGATGGACAGAGAAGTCACTAGCTAAACGCTAATGCGTATTAGCCATTTATCAAGCTGCTTACGTTATCTTATAACAGGCTTTTGTAGTTAATTAATTAATTGTGGCGTCTCAGAATGTTCAGTAAACGGGTGCAAACAACTCCCACGGCTTTTTTATATACTGGGCTGGAAAGATTTGATTAATGGAATCAGCTAGTTGTTTTTGGCTCTGTCCAAAGCCTGGAGATTTAGCAACTGAACTAGGCTGTATTGACTGGGGGCGGGGGGTATAGGAGGCGGGATTATAGAGAAAGGAGCCGTTTTACCTTGTGGTACAACATGAACTACAGGATACAAGTTTAATGTAAGGACAAATTAATACTGTATAACACCAACGGTGACATTTTAGCATATAATAGTCTTTCCCAGAAGTTGAACGCTGTGAAATAATATGATATAGTCCCTTTAAAGCTAATGTCATCCAGACAGCATATCCTTTGGCCTTTCTTCTGGGGTCGAGTTGCAGATTTCAGAACAAAAAACATTTAACTAAGGACAGAGGACCTGTCTCTTTCTGGTTGGACATTTTCCAATGTCTATTCTTGCATTTAATTTTTTGAACAGATGAATGTGGCATCTTTAAGCATCTGGAAATTGTTGGATGAACTAGACTAATGCCGCTCTATGATTTTCTTGTTTACATGTTGGTTGATCTCTTTTGATTAACATGTCAAACAACGAAGTGGCATTTTTTGTCTTTTATTTGGTGTATGTCAACTCAGCTGTTCTTTCCTTTGTAGGACCATCTTCAAGTTTGTTTGATTACTCTGACTCCTGATTGGCATTAATACTTCTTAACTTGTTGCCAACTTCCTCACTGAAAAATGCTGTTCTGTTGGTGCTTAGAAATTATTTATTTATTGTATAATTTTAGTTTTCAAACAATCGCCAGTGCGGGCTATCATCAGTAAAAAACAAAAATGATGGTGCTGTTTTGACATATTTCATAGATCTTTTTTGGTCATTGTCGCTTGAAATATGCTTCTGTATACCTGTAATTCACCCCCTACCAGAGTCAAACCCCAACCCCCTTTTTATGTTTGAAAAATGCTTTAAAATGAGGCGGCGCCCTGCTGACCCAACAATGGGAGGGGTGGGCATGTTCTACTCTGACATGACTTCCTGCACCGTTGCGCTTCTGCAGATGGACACACACAGCTCGAAAGCTGCAGAGCAATAGCGACCTGTGAGGTTTACTTGCCTCACAGGGGGTAATTATGAGGTTGAATATTTCTTGTCACCTCTTTCAGGGGAAAGAGAAGAAATGTTCTGTGGAGGGGGCGAGGGGCGCTGAGCAGTATCGATACATGCGATGTCTTGTGAAATGCCAACTCCAACCCGCTTGTTGTCAGAAATCCAAGCTGAGCCAGGAGCAAAGCCTGATCCAAAATCAAGTGCAGTGTAAAGTCTTAAGCTGAAGAGGGCACTTCAATAATTGATGAAAGGAATCGTTTTACTAAAATGTACTAAAATACCAACAACAATAACCAGACATGTAGAAACCGCTATTAGACCTTAATTTAAACAGTTTATCAGTACAAAGGTTTGCGCTTTATTTGACTCAAAATATAATTTATCTTTAGTCTAAGGATTCTATCAAAGAGCTTTAGAATCAGGAAGAGCTCAAACACAAAATGTGTGACCAAAGCAGAAAACTAAACTACAAGTCTGAACAAGACCTTTAAAAGACATGTGAAATAAGTGTGATCCGTATGTTTGTGCATACACTCATTGACAGAAGAAAGGATCTTATGCAAATATTTTTTACGTCCTAATGCAGACCATTGATAGCTGGTGAACTTAGAACCATGCTTTAGAACATCTCCAGTGGAATATTTGTATGATCAGCCAATTACTGGACAATCTGCACCTACTATGGAACACTTATGCATAGTTAACATTATGTGTGGCTTTGCTTCTAACAGGTTCTAAAGCATTAGCATTAAATGTTTGCTTATACAAAAACAAAAAAAACAAAAAAAAAACAACATATTCCATCCAGCAAATGATGTGTTTAGTTTAGGACTGTGGAAGTCTGATGTTCTAAATTCCAACTTGGAAAACATTGATCTGGAATGTTTGATAAGTTTGTAAGGTCAGAAGTTCCAATGAGCCCAAACTACAAAATACAGCATGTATGGCCGGATATATAAAACCTGTTGATAACTGCAATAAAAAACTGATTATTTTGATTTCTGACAGACTATATTTATATAATGGAAATTAATCCAATCTAGCTTTATCTTTAATTAATACATAACATTTTAATTAAGTGTAATTATTTCATTAACATTTTAATTTATAATCACATATATGTGATTAGTTTATTTTACCACTTCACTTCCACCAAATCCGAATCACTCTGGGAGACAAACACTAATATGGACAAGGGGATTGGTCTGCAGCTGACTCACTGTTTAGGTTAACCAATCAGGGTTTCCCTACCCTGTTCCTCAAGGCACAATGCCCTGCATGTCTTAGATATTTCCCTGCTTTAACACAGTCAAATGATTGCCATTCTGTTAATCAGCCATCAGTTGAAATCAGGTTTACTGAAGCAGGGAAACATCTACAATTTCCATCTATCCCTTCATCCAACCATTCCGCTTATCCTTGTAGGGTCACCGGAGGACTGGTGTCTATCTTCAGAAATCATCAGGCAGAAGGCAGGGTAAACCCTGGACAGGTCGCCTGTCAATTGCAGGGCAACACAGAGACACGCAGTACAAACAACAATGCACGCACACACTCATACCTAAGGACAGTTTAGAAAGGCCACATAACCTAACAGTCATTTTTTGGACTGTAAGAGGAAGCTGAAGTACCCAGGCATGCACAGGGAGAAAATGCAAACTCCATGCAGAAAGACCAAAGGCCAGAATTTGAACCCAGAACTTTCTGCAAGGCTACAGTGCTACCAACTGCGCAACTGTGCAGCCCGCCTACAATTTACATAAACTATTGATTATGAGGAATAAAAACATTGATTGTATATACAATCAATGTCCTGTTTCCTGTTTTGTGACTAACTCGTTGTAGCAAGTCGGTGTTTCTCTCTCTCTTGAACTGATCTAACTTTCTCTGTCAATAAGTTTTTTCTGAGTTGCTTTAACACACAAACACATTAAAACGTTAATTTTCTTCACGGTTTAGGACTCTTTAAGCGTTTTACTGGGTTAATTACTTTGTTTTTAGGTAAGGTAAGGTACCGCTTGGTTAGCTTAGCTTTACGGCTAGCATGGCTTCGGCAGCTTTCTCTCTTGTCCCTCCATCTCTCTCTACACCTCCTCCTCTTTCCTGCTCTCTCTGTCAGATGTTTAGTTACTCCTCCGCCTCATTTAGTGAAGTTGGTAGGTGTAATAAGTGCAGCATTTTTGTAGCTTTGGAGGCGAGGGTTTCTGAGCTAGAGGCCCGGCTCCGCGCTGTAGAACAGCCAGGCCCAGCAGTAGCTAGCGCGGAGTCAACTAGGACAGGACCTAGCCGTCCTTCAACAGCTCCCGTGCAGCCGGGACCTCAGGCGAGCTGGGTGACTGTTCGTAGGAAGACTAGCGCCAGACCCCAGTCCGCGGCCAACCTCCAGCCCCTTTCTCTGAACAATAGGTTCGCCCCGCTCAGCGACGCACCCGCCGAGCAGGAGAGGCCGATTCTTGTAATTGGCAGCTCCATAGTTAGGAATGTGGCTCCAGAGACACGAAAGACCACCGTCAAATGCCTTCCAGGGGCCAGGGCTGCGGACATTAGGTCCCATCTGAAGCTTTTGGCCAAGGACAAACGGCGGTATAGCAGGATCGTTATCCATGCTGGTGGCAACGACACCCGGCGACGGCAGTCGGAGGTCACTAAAATTAGCGTAGCTTCGGTGTGTAGGGCTGCCAAAAAGATGTCTGACTCTGTAATTTTTTCTGGTCCCCTGCCTGATCGTACTAGCGATGACATGTACAGCCGTATGCTTTCGTTCCACCTTTGGTTGTCAAGGTGGTGTCCAGAAAACGATGTGGGCTACATTGATAACTGGGGGGCCTTCTGGGGAAAACCTGGACTGTTACGTAGAGACGGCATCCATCCCACCGAGGACGGAGCTTCGCTTCTTTCCAGGAACATTGATAGGGTTATCTCTAGTTCCCCAAAGCCGTGACAACCCAGAGTCCAGCTCAGGGAACCCAGAGTCGAGCTCAGGGAAACCAGAGTCCAGATCAGGGAACCCAGAGTCCAGGTCAAGGAACAGGGACTGCCACCCACCCACTACCCTATAGAGATAGTTTCCCGTCCACTACCCAAAACTAATGAATTAAAAGTTAATGCTACTAGAGCAAAGTATAAAAATCTCATAAAGATAAATAAAACTCGGACTGAACATAAAAACAAATCAATTAAATGTGGTTTACTAAACATAAGATCTCTCCCCTCAAAAACACTCTTAGTAAATGACTTAATTTGTGAAAATAATATTGATTTGTTTTGTCTTGCAGAGACATGGTTGCAGGAAGAGGACCATGTCACAATAAATGAGTCAACTCCCCCTAGCTACTTAAACTTTAGTGTCCCTCGAAGTACTGGTCGAGGAGGTGGAGTAGCAACTATCTTTCATTCCGATTTACTAATTAATCTCCAAAAAAATAATAGTTACAGTTCCTTTGAGCATCTAGTTTTTAGCTTTCCTCATACACATAACAAAGCAGTAAAGCCACTTTTGTTTGTGGTCTTATATCGTCCACCAGGACCTTATTCTCAATTTTTAGATCAGATTTCAGATTTTCTATCTGACTTAGTTTTAAACACTGATAAAGTCATTATAGTCGGAGACTTCAATATTCATGTTGATAATGAAAGTGATAGTCTAAATACAGCTTTTAACACTATCCTAGACTCAATAGGCTTTACTCAAAATGTGCAGGGACCAACACATTCTTGTCACCACACTTTAGATCTTGTGCTGACTTATGGCATTGACTGTGAAGAAATAACAGTCTTTCCACATAACCCTATCCTGTCTGATCATTTCCTTATCACTTTTAAACTTACTCTAATGGATCATATCAAACCTGAAAGAAAACTTCATTATACCAGAACGTTATCAGACAACGCTGTAGCAAATTTTAAAGAAGCTCTTCCAACTTTAATTTCCTCAGTTTATAAATGCAGAACAGAAAACAGTGATTTAACTCGTGACCCCTCACAACTTGACATTTTAGTTCATAGCGTTAATTCCTCCCTGCGTCGGGCAATAGACAAAGTTGCCCCCTTGAAAAGGAAGGTGGCTAGCCATAGAAGATTAACTCCCTGGTTTAATTTAGAGCTACGTACCCTAAAGCAGAATGTTAGAAAACTAGAGAGAAAATGGCGCTCCACGCATTTACATGATTCCTTTTTAATATGGAAAAATAGTTTATTGCTATATAAAAAGAGCCTTCACACAGCTAGAACAGCATATTATTCATCTTTAATCGAGGAGAATAAAAATAATCCTAGGTTTCTTTTTAATACAGTTGCCAAACTCACACAGGATCATAGCTCTATCGAGCCAACCATTCCCCAAGCTCTAAGCAGTGACGACTTCATGCAATTCTTTATAAATAAAATAGACTCCATAAAGAATAAGATAATTGGGAACCTTCCCAATATGCTTGCTTCCTCCTTAGTTAATGAGGCAGCCTCAAAAATGGTGGAACCTAATATATGCTTAAACTGCTTTAATGCAGCCGAACTTTGTGATGTACTAAAATTATTAGCTTCATCTAAACCTTCAACTTGCGTTTTAGACCCAATCCCAACTAAACTCTTAAAAGAAGTTTTCCCTCTGATCGCTGCTCCAATTTTAAATATAATGAATCTATCCTTAGTCAATGGATATGTACCACAGGAGTTTAAGATTGCTGTAATTAAACCTCTACTTAAGAAACCCTCTCTTGATCAAAACGACTTAATTAACTATAGACCGATATCTAATCTTCCCTTCTTATCTAAAATTCTTGAGAAAATAGTTGCACACCAGATATGTGAGCATTTAAACAATAATGAGCTGTTTGAGAAGTTTCAGTCAGGCTTTAGAGCTCATCACAGCACTGAAACAGCTCTGGTGAAGGTTACTAATGATATTCTCATAGCCTCAGACAATGGACTGGTGACCATTCTGGTCCTGTTAGATCTCAGTGCTGCCTTTGACACTGTTGATCACAATATTCTCATAGAAAGGCTTCAAAGTGTCGGTATAATAGGAACAGCACTAGGTTGGTTTAAATCTTATTTGTCTAACAGATTTCAGTTTGTTCAGGTAAACAATAGATCTTCCTCAACCTCAATAGTTACTTGCGGAGTACCACAGGGTTCAGTGCTTGGGCCGATTCTCTTTACTATATATATGCTTCCTATTGGTAAAATAATTAGGCAGCATGGGATAAAATTCCATAGTTACGCAGATGATACACAGCTATATCTATCCATAAATCCTGATGAATCCAATCAGTTAGGTAGACTACAGGCATGTCTGGAAGACATAAAAACTTGGATGACTCTAAACTTCTTGCTTCTAAATTCTGATAAAACAGAAGTTGTCGTCTTTGGACCAGAAGCTCTGAAAAAGAAACTACTTAGTCAGCCCCTTCACCTGGACGGCATTAAATTAGCCTCCAGTAATAAAGCAAAAAACCTCGGTGTCATTTTTGACCAAGATATGTCATTTAGATCTCACATTAAAGAAGTCTGTAGGATTTCCTTTTTTCACCTTAGGAATATTGCAAAAATTAGAACCATCCTGTCCAGGAGTGATGCTGAAAAACTAGTCCATGCCTTTGTTACTTCAAGGCTGGATTACTGTAACTGTCTATTATCAGGTAGTCCACAGAATACAATTAAAAGTCTTCAGTTAGTTCAAAATGCTGCTGCTAGGATTCTGATGAATATTAAAAGAAGAGATCACATTTCCCCTGTTTTAGCTTCTCTTCACTGGCTCCCAGTAAAATCTAGAATAGAATTCAAGATCCTCCTTCTGACATATAAAGCTCTTAATAATCTAGCTCCATCATACATAAGAGACCTGATTGTTCCATATGTTCCTAACAGAGCCCTTCGCTCTCAGACTGCAGGTTTACTGGTAGTTCCTAGGATTTCTAAAAGTAGAATGGGTGTCAGTTCTTTCAGTTATCAGGCTCCCCTCCTATGGAACCGGCTCCCAGGGTTGGTTCGTGAAGCAGACAATTTGTATATCTTTAAAACTAGACTTAAAACTTTCCTCTTTGACAAAGCCTACAGTTAGAGATATGTTTATAGGTAGTTAGAGTCAGGTCAGACAGGTAGATAGGAAGAGACAGGTTAATGTTAGTAGTCAGGCAGAGTGTCAAAAGTTAGGAAGAGATAGGAAGAGGTAGAGTAGCTAGGTAGAGATAGATTAATGTAAGCCAGGTAAAGATCCGGAGCCGGTCGCGGCTTACCGCCGCGGAAGAAATGCGCCCCACAGGGGCCAGCCAGCGCCGGAGAGAGGTCCCTCAAGGGGATCCTCCCGCACAGTGCGGCCGCCCATTACCTGCCGGGTTGAATCCCCCGGGCAGACTGTGCGGACCCCACCCGTTTATCTCTTAAACGTTTCTCGCCCTCTTCAACTCTGTCCTCTCAGTTCTGTCTATTTTTCCTTAAGATAGTTGTCGACTATCGGTCTCGTGCCGGTATTTAGCCTTAGATGGAGTTTACCACCCACTTTGGGCTGCATTCTCAAACAACCCGACTCCGAGAAGACCCCGGCATGACGGGGGCCGTTACCGGCCCTACACCGTCCACGGGTCAGGAGGACTCAGACAGAGTGTTGGTAGCCAGGTCTCCTAGTAGCTAGGAGACAGGTTAATGTTAGTAGCTATGCTGCTTTAGGCTAGGCTGTTGGAGGACATTATTAGGGTCTGTTCCTACTTTCTCTCCTACTTCTCCCCAACTGCATGATGTGCTGTCAATTCAAGCACTAACCTGTTTTCTATTATAGTAGGTGCTCCGGATTAGCCCTGCTTGACGACCCTGACTAAGATGGCATTGCAGTGACGGAAAATTCTCCACGTCCTGCAACAAACTTCTGCATCAGTTCTATTGCTCTTTCTGTGTCTCTGTTATGTATTCTCCAAGCCACAGACGGTCGCGGCAGATAACCGCTTGTGCTGAGCCTGGTTCTGCCGGAGGTTTCTTCCTGTTAAAAGGGAGTTTTTCCTTCCCACTGTCGCTGCATGCTTGCTCAGTATGAGGGATTGCTGAGAATTCCACGACGCAATCTTCTGTGGTTCTGTAATTTCTACACTAAACATTGTATTGTAATAACTCTTTTTGTAAAGTGCCTTGAGATGACATCTGTTGTGAAATGGCGCTATATAAATAAACTGAATTGAATTGAATTATACAGATGGACAGAACCTGTAGGTTACGAAAGAGCTGAATCAAAGCCTAATAGGTGGTTCCCCCCACTGCCATCTTGGCTGTGTGACGCATCTCATCACTCCTAAAAAATACAAAAAATGGGCAGAGGCGGATCTGAGAGTGGGGCTGTGAGGATTGACAACCATCGAACTCTGAGCCGATGTAGCTACAAGCTATCTGAGCTAACGGAGGTTAGTGGGTGCCTTTAGCCAGTAACTGCGGCTGAGCGACTCTGCTACCCCTCTGCCTTCCAGGCAGATTCAATAATTTTGTCAAAGCGTTGTTGGTCCATAATTTTCACTAAAACTGTGAATTTTAATTAAACAGGTTTTAAGAATCACGATGTAAAGAAGAAATGTAATCATTTCAACCCATTTTTGATCAAGCATCATTATCTTAAATGCAGCCTAGAAATATAATTTTACTTACCTAAAAACTGGAACAGAGCCTTTTTGGAGTTAATACCTTAGTAATACATTTTTGTCCAAAAAGTTTATAATTAACTTTCAGACACTAATAAACATTGTGGACGAAACTAATGGTCAAGTTAAGAGGACCAATTCAATTCATTTCAGTTCAATTCAGTTTATTTATATGGTGCATATTCACAACAGATGTCATCTCAAGGCGCTTTACAAGAAAAATCATTTCAATACAATTATACAAACATTCCAATCAGTTAAAAAACGTTTTCCATTTAAGGAATCCCAGCCGATTGCATCGTGATGTTTCCAACCGCAGCAATCCGACAGAAAGCATGTAGCGACAGTCGAGAGGAAAAGCTCTGCTTTAGTGGGAAAAGAACTCCAGTAGTTTCTATATTATATGTGGCGTTGTAGCTGAACAGGATACCACACCTGCTCTGGACCAAGCTGGCAAGACGTTAGCAATCAGCGCTAGCACTGATGGCTCATCTGAGACCCTTCAACAGAAGGAATACTTCTTATTATTCACAATTTCAAGCTTAAAGTACATCTAAACAGATGAGTTATAAAAAACATTGAACCCCCTCAAAGTTGCAATGACAGTAAACTTTACTTCTTAAACCCAAAATCGTTTTTTCAACAAGCTGTAAACATGTTTATTTCTAGTGTGAAATTGTCATTTTTAAAATGGGAGTCAATGGAAATGTGCTCCTTTCAGGAGCCAGCTCCGAGAAGAAGTTGGAGAAGCAGCCATTTTTATCTCTTCGGCACTGGCTTTAATTTTTGTAGTTTACCCCATTGAGTAAAAACTTGGAAAAAATCCAGTGTGGGATAGATAGAGAAGGGAAGAAGGGAAGACTTAGGGAGAACATGAAAGCAGAAAGAAGGAAACAGAATGTGGGATCAATAATATATTCAAATGATAAATACTAATTTAGTTTCTACTATTTACAGAATGGGGACCCATCAAAAATGATCCTGTCACAGGTCCAGCCAAAGCTGTCAGCTGGCCTGAGTTCTCATCATGGCCTTAGATGGTATTTTGATTCAATTAAATAAAATTTGAAAACCCCTGATCACAAGTGGTTGATTGTTAATTAATAAAAATTTGTAAAAATAATTGAATTCTGTTGAAGAAGTGAGGAATAGTAAGTCATATTTCAGTCATCAGACTGGTTCTCCAAATCCCTGTGTTGATTCACATATGATTATTTCAACTCAGCTCAGCTGCTGAAGAAAATCAGTCAGCTCTGCTGCTTAGTGCTGGACCTTCACTGATGAAACCCTGCAGCTACCAGTTTATGTGACCTTAATGATCCTGTTTGAACTTTGCTATGTGGAATCAAGGTGAGTTGTACCTGTCTGAAATCTTCTGTTTAATGTCCCTCACACAATCTTAGATCCTAGTTGCCTTGACACAGGCTGCAGTCAGTCAATCAATGGAACCTCCAGCTACAAAGCTGCACCATCAAAGGTAAAATGTCTGCCGGATTAAGTAAAAAGAGGTCTAATTTCCAAGAGGAAACTGTTCATTGGATTCATATGATCCTGTTCCCTCACAGTCGTTGCCAAAGAAGGCGCACCTTGAGATTTTTCCCTGCACTGTGTCTCAGCTGCTGGCTGCTGCTCAACTCTGCAATGACCACTTCACTATTTGTGACTGTGAGCTCAACCAGGTGATTAATTTATTTTCAGGGATCAGTATTTGAGGATGATTTGTTGGCCTACTGAATAGACAGAGCTACAAACAGTTAAGAACTATTACACCTATTAATATCCTGGTTTGCAAATCAGCCCACCTAGAGGTGGGGTAAACCCTGGTTGGCAGTCTGTTTCTGATGTTCACCTGTTCTGTGTTTTTAATGCATTCATTTACTAACCCAGACAAGTTTGGAGTCCTTCAGGAGAAGTATATATCCATTTGTTATCAGTGTATCTCCATATGATGGTAGCAACCAAAGTGCAGCCACTAAATAAGGCATCATCTGCCACAAAACTCAATTTCACCAATTTTTTGTTATGAATTATTAGCAGTATTCCCCTGTGAGATTGGAGAGTCTTTGAAGTGAAAGCCCTTCTCAGACTACAACTGGGATGTCATTGACGTATAGCTTGTAAAACACCCCTGCAGACAACTTCAAGACGTTCAGAACTTTAGGAGAAATGAACGCTAGTGAGTGATAACAAAAAATTGGTATCATAAGATCTGTCACTTTTATGCAAATTAGCAGTTACAGACCATGCACACCTATCGTCTTACTAGCCTGTGGCTTTGGCACAGATAAGAATGGCATGGAATTGGTGGGCGGGGATTGACCGGTGAGGGGTGGTTAAATGCAGATTCCTCTCATTGTGAAGTTACAATAAGACACTTTTTCAAATGGCTTGTTGAATGTACAAAAAAAATGGATGGTGTCATTCACATTTGAAGTGTTTATTTGGACAGCAGAGACCCAAATGGCACCACAAAAAGATTTTAAAAAGTGCAATTTGCGTAATATGTGTCTTATCTTAGGTTTCTGTTGTCGGGATCATCAGAGGATTTGCACCATTTGAGACCAATGTCCAGTACTCTGTGGATGACATGACAGGTCCACCGCTGAATGTGAAGCTTTGGATCAACATGGAGGCCAGTGGTATTAATGATGTCTTGGACATATATAAGATGGGCATGGCGAGGCTCGGATCAATGATCAGCTGTAAATTCAAATCTTTACAGGACTCTCAGCTGACTATAGCTTCTCCAGGAACATATGTGAAGGTGATTGGAAGCCTACGCAATTATAGTGTAAGCAAGCCTGTTCGAAAACCATGCTGTAAGCACATGGAAAATAAATGACACACTTGTCTTTTCTTCTCCTTATTCAACAGGGACAAAGGTCACTACTGGCAATGAATGTAAGATGTATAAAGGACCTGAATGAGATCACCTCCCACATGTTAGAAGTGGTACAAGCTCATATGCAGCTTTTTGAAAAGGTAGACGATGAATTTCTCCTGCTTTTAGAATAACAAGACCAATCTCAAGAACTTTGCTACACGGGGGACCTAAATTGCATGTTTGAAGAACTTTGCAATTCTTAGATGTTTGTATTTTGGTATGTAGGACAAGCTATTGTTGCCACCACTAACTCACAGTCCTACAAGTCGGTGCTTTTTGTTTGACCTTCTGGGAACATGGAGCAAGGCTTAATGGTGCATTCACACTTCACAGTTGGTCTGCATCAGGCAACGCATTCAACGGATGAAGTTTTACGTATGTACTTTTTGGCTTCCATAGCCTGCTTCTGAGGAAAAAACAACGCATGGGCGGGGCTTCCTCGGTTGCCAGACGTTCTGAACCATGGTGGATCGTAACTAGAGAGTGACTTGGCTTTATTTGCTAGATAAAGCCAGACGACGTTGGCATCGGGTGCATCAGCACTCATTCTTCAGATGTGATCTGAGTTTGGGGAGTTTAACCATTTGCTCCAGGAGCTGCTTATGGATGAGGTTCGCTTTCAGTGCTTCTTCCGTCTGTCCCGCGCCTAATTTTACGACCTCCTGGGCCACATGAGCGCTTAAATTTTTACCTGTCATTTTTTATGGTAACACATTGAGTAACTTATATTAATCAGAAAAAAATTGATTAGAGAATCCACATCATGTCATCACACATCATGCAGATCAATAAGCTATATTTATTATGAACATTTCACCTGCTGTGGAGTAGCTGAACTTCTCTGCACCCGTGTATAATGGAAGGTTGAAGCGCTACTTCAGCCATAGATTTGAAGTGAGGGAATGTTTCTCCAATTGAATTGATCAGAATGCGGTACAACTCTGTCTGCTTCAGTGGGAGAAAATCCCCCTGGCTGCGCTCTTTTTGCATCAGTAGTTAAATTGCAGTGATTGGTCACGCCACTCTGTTTGAAGCCACAGATGAGCTAAAAAGCCTGAGTAACTCCTCATCATGCTGTCAGCTTGCAAATGGCAACATGCATTGAGTAGGTTATAGTGTCCAGGTCTGAGATTATGCTTAAATGCTGTCATTAAATCTATTTGATTGATTTTTACTGTACTTCATGCATAAAATTGAAAATGTCTTTAATTGAACCAAGTGGTCAGGGGTTTGAATCTCTGTCAAAATGACCAACACACCTCAGATTTTTTCCCCCTTCACCATTTATAGAAAAATGTCATATTCAGAAAACATTTGGTTAACGGTGTGTATTAACCATACCCCCAGAAAGACTATAAGAACAGCACTCTCGGTTGTTTGACTCATTTTCACATGGCTTCATGCTTTTAACCTGCTTTAGTAAGTTCTCTTACCAGTTTAGTAAAGGTGACACTCAACTGTTGATTGTGACCATTATTGTTTTACTCAAACCAATGCCTGATCTAACCCATCATTACAGAATGATTCCTTTTGAAGTTTTGTTATTCGTGGATAGTTGATTTGACTGCGTTGGTTGGACTGCATGCGTGAATGACAAACGGACTATGGCTGCACGAAAAGCAGGAAGTGGACTATTGTACAGGGCATCCTGGGTAAATACAATCTAAACCACCACTAATGCTGGACATTGCACATACCTTGCTCAGCGTCTCTATAACGAGGCCATCTGTCGTGGAAATCTCCTTTTCTTGTGGGTTTGTTTATATTCAGCTGTTACTGGAAGTTCCCTGGGGTATGAGGAAGTACAACTCTACAACAGCACCTTGTGAAATTGTTGCTCAAAGCTCTGGACTTTCTAATATTAAAAAGGCAGAGTGAATGGCAACTGCACCAGCTAAAAACGGCAACATGTTGCAATTTTGGTCCTCAATCAAACAGAGTCTATGGGCTCTCAGGTGTGAAAGCGTCCTTAAAGTACCAACAGTTACAATGAGGAGTTGAGATGGGGCACCACTGTAGGCTAGTTCTTGTTGTTAAACCCCTTTTCCACTAGGGTCAGCTTGGTCTAGAATGGGTTGGCTCTGCCATGATATGGTGCGTTTACATAACCTTTGTTCGGGTCAAGCTGTCCCCTTTTTTTTCAGACTACCTCTGGCTTGGTCCGATGTGTGCCGAGGCGACCAAACAAGCCCATCTATAAACTAATTGGTCCTGTAAAGTTATCTCACTCTCTCCTACCTAGCAGTGGTAGCCACTGAATAGCCTTGTTTGTTTGAAGTGATGTCACAGAACGGCAAAGCATGGCTTCCAGTGAGTTCAAAACATAGCTGGGGGAAACTAAAGAAATAAAAGTGGAAATATTACGTTGTGAAAGACCACAATGTTTGGAGTGGGGCAGAGATGGATGGCATTTATGGTGAAAGGCCAGCAAGCAGAGGGTTAGAGTGGGCTAGATACTGGCTGCAGCTTCGGCATCTGTAGCATTGGTAAACTGAGTAATGGTAGATTTTTGTCAGGGCACCAAAAGGAATGGCGCTGCAATCGGACTGTTATCTTGATCCACGCGTGGGTCGGAGCAGGCCTCACTTGGGGAACTGTAAACCAAGCAAAGTTACCATGTAACAGGACTGAGACGCTGTGGTGAGCATCTGGGGTTAGCTGGTAGCTGGTAGCATCAGAGAACGAGGTGATCAGTGTTGGGCATGATGACTTGCTGACAGATTTTTGCTGGAGCTTTTAAGTTGAGCCCCATCATGTCCTAACTCACTACTGTGCTCATGAGATGGTAATGAAAACACAAGTGGACCGTTAATGTACTAAGCTGCCCTGACACGGTCTAGACTAAACCAACCATAGTGGAAAAAAGGTAAATGTAAGTTAATGATCGCAAGTATGGGTTAAACAGGAACTGGTTTTACAGAGAGAAATGTGTTTTGGGTTTGAAGCTCTTGTTTCTTTCAGGCGTTTGATGTGAATATGAACACTGTGGTGCCACAACCTGATTGGAGCAGTGGAACGCATCCTCAAGGTGTTTTACCAAATGGCTTGTCAACAGTCCAGGGCCAGGTCAGTGCCTTCAAACAGCAAGTTCAACCTTAACAACTTTATATTTATTACAAGGCCAGTGTGTTTTACATTTTAGGACAATAGGAAGTTATGATACACCTTTTTATTTGAAAACCTCTGTTAACCTTTTTTTTTCAAATTGAGTAGCTAACATACTGAATCACGTAATATGTACTTAATTATTGTGGTTTTAGATAATTTAAGATGAAATTATACATTTATAGGCAGTAAGGAATCTAAAACCGTGCAACACTTGATCAGAATCACCAAAATTACTTTGAAACAGAGTGATACTCACAGTATTTGTAGGACAGAATCTTTATGCTATAGTGAGTAATCATTATAGCTCCTTTCTTATTTTGGAGAATTAAAAAGCTCTTATGCTGCGTTCAGACCTAGGGCTTTGTCAGCGTCAGGCAAAGCTCACAAAGCATCTAGTTTGACGCTTCTATGTTGAAGCTAAAAGAGCACATGGGCGGGGCTTCTTCTGTTGCCGGACATTCTGAACTATGGCAGATAGTATTGAGAGTGTGGCTTGGCTTTATTTGCTAAATAAAGCTAGAAAACGTCGACTTCGGCAACATAAGCACCGTTTGTGGATACACCCTATTCTACGGATGCGTTCTGAGTTTGGGGAGTTTAACCATTTGCTCCAGGAGCTACGTACGGACGAGGTTCGGTTTCAGCGGTACTTCATTCTGTCCCGTGCCTAATTTTATGACCTCCTGGGCCGCATCGGAGCTCGAATCGCCTACCAGGACACCAACTACATGTGCTCTGTTCCTCCTTAGGAGCACTTATCCTTTGGAAATGAGGAGCTGTTGTGGCTGCAGACCCCTTTCTTAGCTTAATTCTAAAGAGAACTCACATGGGGTCAAAAAACCCAGGAACTACAGGTTCTCTGTTCCTCCGGAAGAGCGCCGGTCCATCTGTCTTCAGTAAGTGTTATTTATGATTTTTTAAATCTGCGTTTTCTAAACTTAAAATGTAGTTTTTTCCTGCTCCCGCTACATTCAAAATACGTGTAGTGACATCACTACAATTATAAGCTCTGATTGGTTAATGCGCCGCTTCAGGGCCGTCAGCACCGTCAAAAGTTCAACTAGCTGAACTTCTGCGTTGCTGGCTTTATGAGCTTTGAAGCATGAAAAGATTGAAAAGTTGATGGAGCCAAAGCTCACAAAGCGGCGCAGAGACCGTGACGCTCCTCCAATGGCCTCCGCCATAGACTTATGTAATCTTGACTTTGCTGACGCTGACAAAGTCCTTGGTCTGAATGGACCATTAGTTCTCAATGTGGTTTCTTCAGACCGGACGTTGCTAAAAAGAGAAGATTGATTCGTCAGGAGTTCTTATGCCGCAGTTGGATTGGGATGCTGCAAACCTTCCTGACGCATGGGGGAAATTCATACATGTCCGGCTGATGTTTTCGGGCCTGCTAGTTGGCAGTTATCATCTTTTGTGGGTAGGAGAAAGGGGCAGGGATATCTACTATACATTGACTTTTACAGGTGACAAAGCTAAAGCGCTGCTATGACAGATTTGAAGCGAGTCTCATGTCCAAAATGAACACAGTTGTCGTCTGATACAAATTTAATGAAAGGCTGCAATGCAAACACGAACCCTTGGACCATTTGATGACCGACCTAGAGCTACTTGTTAAAGTTTCCATATTTTGACTATTTACCACTAGTTAAAATAGGTATTTGAGTTCCAGAAAACATGTTTCTGAAGTTGTTTGCTGGAAATAGCCTGTATGAAACGATTGTTACCACCCTCTATTACCCTCTGGGTCCGATCGTCCGGTTTCTGCTGCTCATTACATATTCATGAGCTGCTTTTAATTTGGCCACGCCCAAAGCTTCTAGAATCTTTGCCCACACTCCACTCATTGAATTTTACTGCTACAAGTGAAAGTTATGGAGATGGCTGTGGTTGTTCAACCATACAAAAAAGTAAATTAAATGTAGAAAAATAGTTTAACCGACATGCTTGAACCAGAATCTGATCCTGAAAGAAGGGAGTCTCCTGACGAACCCGAGACTCAGAATTCAGCAAGATACTTCTGAATGGTTATTCTGAATGGTCAGTATTTATCCTGTAAAAGTTAGACAGGTCTAAATTAAAACCCTGCTGCTTGCACACTTTGTCCGTGTCAGAGCATCACACCAATACGGCAGCGAGCGGGCAGGGTTTTCTTTCTTGCTAGTTGTTTAAAATGTCTTCAACCGGGAGAGTGGTGCGTATTTAGTACCCTAGTTGCCCTAACCAGCTTTGGCTAGCATAACAAGAAAGTTAAAAGAACACATTTAACTGCTTACCTGGTATTTCAATATCTTCCCTCAAATAAGGTCCAATCTCTTCAAACACTGGGAGTTGTCCTAATGATTGTATGCCGCCTTTGCTTCTGCTGTGTAAAGTCCAGGCATGTTGATCAAATGATTGTAGATATCCCCACACTGAACTAGAGGCGGTCATATCTGAGGACTTTCATCGTGTAGCTTGTTGGCTATTTCAATTGGGTCTGAAAGCTTTGGGTTCGTTTAGTTTCCCATTTAGCTTTGTGATTTGTCTTTTTCGATGTTGTGCACAAAGATGGTTTAGGTTTTATTTCATTAGTCTAATTTTTCAACTGCATAAAATTAAAAGCTTTTTGCGCTCCAGTGTTTTGTACGCAGGCGCTGAATTACCCAGATGAAAACCATAACATTCAATTTGTCCATAGGCCTGTGAATATTCTAATTTGTTCAGGTCATGGTTATCTCAAGGAAATTTCAGTCCCAGCCTGGTAAGCGGCGAGCATGAACTGATGAAATCCCTTGGATAAGAGGTGAAACTTCTTCCAAGACAAATTACCAAGTCCAGTTGCGTTCGATTGAAATTTCTTTGAGATAATGTGTCCATAGGTGAGGCAGTGTGGGTCAATTTTTGACCACGGAACAGTTGACTCCAAAATGGTTCATAGTCGAATCAAAAACTGCCAGATGCCCAAATCCCTGTTTTTAAAATGAGCCCAAACTCTTACGCTACCACCATGACAGGTTGGTATGGTAACAGGTAATCTTTCTCCTAGGTTATAACCTGTCTATCTGTAGAATGATTGATTAACTTCTAGTTGTTTGGAAATTACCTCTTAAACCTTTCCAGATATCTTCCAGATGTCTTCATTGTAAAAAACAACAAAAAACTAGTCCCATCCATTGCCCAGTTGTGATTTGGAGTCATTCTTTCACAGAAACTTTAAATTCTTAAAAGTCCCAGTGATCCTTTTTGTGCACTCTGACCTTCAGTTCTTCATGTAAATTTGAACTAGATACAAGTCAGGTGAATAACTGGCTAATCCTATCAGTTTATAATATATGAGAAACTAAGGGTTTCCTTGATAGTGTGTTTGAGACTAACTTGTTTGAAAATCTAAACTCGTTTTTGTTGTCAAAAATGTACCGTTACATTTGTCCAGTCGCCCTTCGGCTTACCACTGCCTAAGTCTAGTTTATACTTCTCCGTTTCAACGGATTGACGTAGCACCAAAATCCATTGACGCAAGGGCTCTCCGTCACCTAGGCAAGGATGAACAGAATTTTTGACTACCCGTCTCTGTCAATGGAGAGAGTATGCCTGTGTTTAGTCTGCTCACCAACAGCCGGAGGTCCTTTCACCACAACGGTGCTCTTTAGTCGATGTAATCTGTAGTCAATACAGCGTTTAGGCTGCACATTTTATATTCGAAGGACATTCACAACCCTAACATTCTAGTTGACACTGCAATGGTAAGCAGACCTCCTATGAGAAGTTAGCACCCCCTGCTGTCCTGGTCTGGAACAAATCAACAGAGTCTTTAGCTGGTGTCTCAATTCCCTAAATGGTAGAACATTTCTAAACCACCAATGGTTCCCTCTGGTTGATAAACAGTTTAACTCAAATTCCTACAATGGGATTCTGCCTTGGCCTCAGCTAACCAGACTTTTTTTCTCAGTAGTTAACTAACCAGTACAAATCTTTGATATAAAATCTTAGTCCTACTAAACATTTTTCTCTTTAGCTGTGGAACCCTCCACAGCGCTGGTATTCCAGAATCAATGTAGATAAGGATGTGGTTGATTCAGTCTCCGTTGGAGTTTTTAAGATATTTATTAGGATCTGAACAGAAACCCGTCTCTATTATTGATCCCCACATAGAATTGATAATTTTAGCTGCTCACTCTGCCTTTCTGCATATTTTACTTCCCACTTTCAATAGTTATTCCCCGTGTCCTTCCACTTCCTTACACATAAGTTATGTATTGATTGATTTCTTTGAATCTTGATCATATTTCTTCATCAACATCTTGTAAGTTTCTTGTCAAAAGATTTACTGGAAATACATTTGAATAAACTCTAAACTCACTACACTATAGTATAAAATACTTTACCTGGAGAGGGGGATATACACTACCGTTCAAAAGTTTGGGGTCGCATTGAAATGCCCTTATTTTTGAAGGAAAAGCACTGTACTTTTCAATGAAGATAATTTTAAACTAGTCTTAACTTTAAAGAAACACACGCTATACATTGCTAATGTGGTAAATGACTATTCTAGCTGCAAATGTCTGGTTTTTGGTGCAATATCTACATAGGTGTTGTTGAATTAAATAATTATCATAAGTAATTCAATGTATGTTCAAGCAGAGACAAAATGGAGCCAATTTCCAGTTTAACATTTATTTTGAACAGATTAACAAATTGCAGTTTTACAGAGGAATTTTGCCCCCGTCAGTTCCTCTGTGGTCCAGACTTAAAGAAATCTGAACAATTAACTGATCTTTATTTCACAGCTTTATAGACAACCGGGCCTCTAGGCGTTTCTAATCTCTCCAATCAGAACATTTTCATACAGTGTCTTAGCTCTTATTGGCTGTCAGAAAATTATACAGTCATATGGGTGAGACGTTTTTTCTTAAAAGCTCATTCTGAATTTATGGTTTTATGGCAACACCCCAACTCTACAGACATCCTGTTTTTTACAGCTTGCAATAAAACTCACCCCAGAGTTTTATGACTTAAAAGCTTACCTGCATAAACAATAGTGTCAGACCCATTTTTACAACCATGCAAACTATATAAAGTCTTTTACCTTCTGAATAATAAAAGTTTAAACCTTATGCAGAATTTACACCACAGTGTATAGAGGCCCATTTCCAGCAACTATCACTCCAGTGTTCTAATGGTACAATGTGTTTGCTCATTGGCTCAGAAGGCTAATTGATGATTAGAAAACCCTTGTGCAATCATGTTCACACATCTGAAAACAGTTTAGCTCGGTACAGAAGCTACAAAACTGACCTTCCTTTGAGCAGATTGAGTTTCTGGAGCATCACATTTGTGGGGTCAATTAAACGCTCAAAATGGCCAGAAAAAGAGAACTTTCATCTGAAACTCGACAGTCTATTCTTGTTCTTAGAAATGAAGGCTATTCCATGCGAGAAATTGCTAAGAAATTGAAGATTTCCTACAACGGTGTGTACTACTCCCTTCAGAGGACAGCACAAACAGGCTCTAACCAGAGTAGAAAAAGAAGTGGGAGGCCGCGTTGCACAACTGAGCAAGAAGATAAGTACATTAGAGTCTCTAGTTTGAGAAACAGACGCATCACAGGTCCCCAACTGGCATCTTCATTAAATAGTACCCGCAAAACACCAGTGTCAACATCTACAGTGAAGAGGCGGCTGCGGGATTCTGGGCTTCAGGGCAGAGTGGCAAAGAAAAAGCCATATCTGAGACTGGCCAATAAAAGAAAAAGATTAAGATGGGCAAAAGAACACAGACATTGGACAGAGGAAGACTGGAAAAAAGTGCTGTGGACGGATGAATCCAAGTTTGAGGTGTTTGGATCACAAAGAAGAACGTTTGTGAGACGCAGAACAACTGAAAAGATGCTGGAAGAATGCCTGACGCCATCTGTTAAGCATGGTGGAGGTAATGTGATGGTCTGGGGTTGTTTTGGTGCTGGTAAGGTGGGAGATTTGTACAGGGTAAAAGGGATTCTGAATAAGGAAGGCTATCACTCCATTTTGCAACGCCATGCCATACCCAGTGGACAGCGCTTGATTGGAGCCAATTTCATCCTACAACAGGACAATGACCCAAAACACACCTCGAAATTGTGCAAGAACTATTTAGAGAAGAAGCAGGCAGCTGGTATTCTATCGGTAATGGAGTGGCCAGCGCAGTCACCAGATTTGAACCCCGTTGAGCTGTTGTGGGAGCAGCTTGACCGTATGGTACGCAAGAAGTGCCCATCCAACCAATCCAAATTGTGGGAGCTGCTTCTAGAAGCAAATTAACAGCTAGAATGCCAAAGGTCTGCAATGCTGTAATTGCTGCAAATGGAGGATTCTTTGATGAAAGCAAAGTTTGATGTAAAAACAATCTTATTTCAAATAAAAATCATTATTTCTAACCTCGTCAATGTCTTGACTCTATTTTTTTATTCATTTCACAATGTATGGTGGTGAATAAGTGTGACTTTTCATGGAAAACACAAAATGGTTTGGGTGACACCAAACTTTTGAACGGTAGTGTATATTTTTAATCAGTTATTTTAAAGATGTAGATTGCCTCGGCTTGATCTATGGCTAGTAACTGAGCTCCTGGTGCTTCAGCCCAGGTGGTAATCAGGGCATCTAACCAAGAAAGACATTTATTCAGCTATGCTTTGTTTGATTTTGGGTAAAGATCCAGCTGACTGCACATTGCTGCTTTGGTGCTGTGCATCAGGGCCCATCTCATACACTTAAAATGTAAGACCTGAATAATAATTTTACTTTTCTCTAAGGTGTTTCATCTAATCCAAGCATTCTCTGTCAACAATGAGAGCATCAGTTTCAACGACTTGAGAAGAAAACTGGACTACATTAGCGTGCAGGACATAAGGTAGCTACACCGACCTCCTGTCTTAATTTCCAAAATTAATTTTTTTCCTACTATCATGACCTAAAAGTAACATTTTAGAAATGATTGAATTTTTCGGGGTGCTGTGTGGCATAGTGGTTAAGACAAGCACCCAATGTTCCGAGCCCTCAGCCCTCAAAACGACAACCCGAGTTTAAATCCCACTACATGGATATTTGCCAAATGAAGATGCAATACACCAGACCCAACAATTCAGAAGAGCTGAAGGCCACTATCAGAGCAACGTGGGCTCTCATAACACCTGATCAGTGCCACAGACTGATAAACTTCATGCTATGCATTGCTACAGTAATCCAGGCCAAAGGAAGCCAAACTAAATGGTGCTGAACATGCTAATACCTATCATTTTCCTACTTTTCATTTGCGAGCTGAAATGTGTGAAAAATGAAAACATTTCTAAAAAAGCAGTTTTTGCTTTGGGATTGACATTCAAATTTTCTGATACTGAATTTAATACTTTCATTAGTTGTCAGTTATAATCATCAAAATTAAAAGGAACAATTTTTTCTAAAATTACGCCGGTCTTGGTTAGTTGCATGTTGGAGTAAATGGACTGAACTTATATAGCGCTTTTCTAGTCTTACTGACCACTCAAAGCGCTTTACATTGAAGCCAAATTCACCCAATCACACTCGACACCCAACATGGCTCGGTAGGACAATGGTTAAGTGCCTTGCCCAGGGGCACATTGACATGTGACTGGAGGAAGCTGGAATCGAACCTACAACCCTCCGATTGCAAGCCAACTACTCTACCACTGAGCCACAGTCGCCCCTCTGAGTGCCTCTGTTAACTACATATTGGCTTTCGGTTTTTTGGGTTGTCACACGCCGACGTTTCCTTGAGAAAAGATTGTCTTTTTGGATATGTATACTTTTTAGGTTTTGGTCTAGTGAAGCTAGGAGTTTTACTTTTAATTTTTTCACTGTTTGACCATAGCAACAATGTGGTTCACAGCTTGGAACAGCTGATTAACATTTCAAAAGCTGCAATAATACCTCAACTGAAACCGCAAATCTGAGTTGAGAAGGAGGGGGCATTGATGCAGAACAGGAGCAAAAATGAGACAGAGGAGGAAGAACAAATTCAAACCATTGGTTCCATCAGTTATAACGGGCAATGTGAGATCACTAGCTAACAAGATAGATGAACTCCAAGGCCTTACAAGGACTCAGGCAGAGTATCAAGCATGCAGTGTTATGCGTGTCACTGAAACGTGGCTGCAGGATCATATCCCCGACTCTCTCTCCACCAGCTTTCCTCATTGTATGATCAGACTGCGTACTGAAGAGGAGCACAAAAAGAAAACAAGGTGGTGTCATCCAGCAGCAACAAATATAATAATCCAGGACATGTTTGTGTTGTTTCTGCAGCCCAAATATATTGAACTATTGGCAGTAAGTCTTCATCCATATTATTTACCAAGAGTTCACCAGTGTTATATTGGGGCGACTGTGGCTCAGTGGTGGTAATATCTGGTGATTTTAATCATACCTCACCTCATCTACACTTTCAACATTTCAACAGTTTGTCAGCTGCTCCACAACAGAGAACAAGACTTTGGATTTGTTTTATGCCAATGTAAAGGATGGATGCATACATGTCAAAACTAAGACCTCCTCTGGGACAATCAGATCAAAGTCCTGTTTTTCTCTGCTCAGAATATCAAACACTTATTTAGAGATGACCTGTGACAAAGATAACTGTTAAAGCCATCACATGAAACTAAAAAAACCCTGCAGGGTTGTTTGAGACCACAAACTGGACGACTCTTTGCCAAGGACATGGATGCCAAGAGCGTGTGTGTGTGTGACTGACCACATAAACGTCTGTGTGGACATCATCCCCTCCAAAACAGTTAGATGCTTTGCCAGTGACATACCCTAGATCATGAGTGACCTGAAGGAACTGTTGAACAAGAAAAAGAGCCTTCAGAGAAGGATACCGAAGCAACTTAGTCAATCTCAGAGACAGCAAGGAGTCATACAGGAAGAAGCTGGAGAGCAAACTACAGAGGAACAATATTAGAGATGTCTGGTCAAGAATGAAAAAGACAAGAGGCTTTTATCTCATGAAGGACTTGATGGATGGAAGTTTTGACAGAGCCAATAAACTGAAAAAATTCTTTAATAGTTTCAGTTCTGGAGCAAGCTCAGCATCCTCCTCTCCTGTCCCCAGCCAAACGGACATTCCGATCTTCTCTGATCCACACCTGTCCTGGCACAACTCAAATATTGTATCCTTCACCTCAGTCAAGGACTCTTCTGCTTCCACAAGATTGTCTTCAACCACGTCAGGGGATTCTGCTACCCCCCACCCCCCCACCCTCACTTTTCTGTCTCAAAGTCAAAGGAAGAGGCAGGTGATGAAACTGAACTGATGGTGTACTGAAGACCTGTGCAGAGCAGCTCTGTTGGATTCTGAAGCACCTCTTCAACATTAGCCTGACCCAGGAGAACGTTTCAGTGTTGAAGACATCCTGCCTCGTTTTAGTACCAAAGAAAATTCACTGTCACCAATGATTACGGACCTGTTTCCCTGACATCCCACATCATGAAGGTCCAGGAAAGACTCCTGTTGGCCTACCTGAGTAAGCAAACAAGAACATATCGGGACCTATTGCAGTTCGGTATCATCATGGAATTGGCGTTGAAGATGCCATTATCCACCTGCTTCAGCCAACCCACTGTCATCTGGATAAAGCAATCAACACTGTGAGGGTGTGTTCTTTGATTTCTCAAGTGCATTTAACACAGTTAAGCCTGATATTGCTTTCACTCTGTACACCTTAGACTGCCAGCATAAAGCTGCAGTCCAGAGTATTTGAGAGGGATATATATATATATATAATATATATATATATATATATATATTAAAACAACGTACCAAGGCCAATCCAAAAACATCCCTTCTCCCTCTACCTGCTCCCTCTAGCCCCACCTCTACAACTAGGCACGTGCATCACCTGTGATTTCATTGTGTACTTTACTAATAAAATGTATTGATTTGTTTATAAAATTTGTATATTACCTTTTCAACAGAAATGTCACCAAAGTTGTCTGTTTTGAAGCCTTTTAAGATTCGAAGGCATCTCCATTGTTGAAACGTCTCTCTGTTGTAAATCCTACTCGGATCTAGAAAGGGTGTTTAAGTGAATTAGGACTTTTCTGTTTTTCTTTCTGAAGTTGATGTAACCCCAGGTAGTGGGGGAATGGCTAACTTTTTAGCAGAAGTTTGCTCGGACTTCTCCATGGCCACTCTCTGCCATTATGACAACTGTAAACGGGAAGGAGCTGAGGTCTCCCTGTGTGCATTGCCCCATCTTCATAGGGTTGTGTGATGTGCATGCATGATTGACAGCCAACAATGTGGATACTCATTCTATTGGCTAAAAAAAATGGTCAGAGTGAATTGCATAGGGCTTTATGAGAGGAATGAGGGATTTAAAAAGAATAACACCTTTTGTGGAGAACCATACATATATTATATGATAGAACCAAACTATCATTTCAAAGATTAAGAAAATGTTCATAGACAAATTCTCCAGACTGCAGCTTTATTCATCTTCAGAAATTCTCAGATGACTCTGGAATTTTCGGGTGTATCAGAGATGGCCAAGAAGCTGAAAAGAGAGCTGGTAGACCACTTTGTGAAATGGTTTGGAAACAATTATTTTAAATGTGAACAAAACAAAGATGATTGTACATTTCAGAAGAAATGGGGTAAGTCAAACAGAGGTTCCATCATGGGAGAAGTGCAGGTGGTTGAGTATAAATACCTCTGATTTCACAGGGACAACAGACTGAACTGGAGACTGAACAGTGAAGGTAGCTTAGGTCATTCAAGGTTTGAAGAAATATGCTGTAAATCTCCTAGAAATCCTTTGTGGAGAGTGCAATCTTTTCAACAATTATTTGTTGGGGTAGCAGCATCAGTGTCAGGGACTGACCTGTCATTTGGTTCTTGGTACTACTGTGGGGATGATGATGCAACGAAGTATTCTCCATAAAATAACAAATATAGACAGCTCTGAGCCACCTCTTCACAAGACTAAAACAGATTATTGATCTTAATTTTTGGCTGTGTAACTCTGCAAATGACACCACATACTGTAGAAGTGATGCAAGATGGCTGAAAGGGTAACGTTTTCTTATTTGTAGAGTTCTTTGTTGCTTTGCTCTGACTCAAAGTACTCTGAAACATGATACTTTGGTCAAACTTGGACAGCAAAGCAGTGAGCGATGCAGAGAGAACTTGTGTTTTTTCCAGCATGTAAATTAAAAAGCAAAAAGATTTCTGGTTTTATAGCCTAGAAATGTAGCGACCATAGCACTAGAAAATAATGTTGTTCTGCAGGTTGGTCTACACACACTCCTTTTTAGCCTCAGGTCTAATTAAAGGTCTTGGGTCACATAACTTATGATCATAACTTTGAACATTTTGCTCACAGCTGGTTATATTGGTCAGTTGTGGACAGTGTTGGGAGTAATGCATTACAAAAGTAACAAGTTACAGGAATACATTACTTTTTTCAGTAACTAAGTAATGTAATGCTTTACTTACAAAATATACAGCAATATATTACTAGTTACAATTTCAGTAACTCAAGTTACAAATGCATTTTAAATTGTTTTTCTGGCCAACTAATGTAACAGACCAAATCAAATTGGATACGGTAGAACAAGAACCACCATCCACTTCCTGTTGTTCAAAACTAAAACCTATGACAATCCAAACGGCTACGGAAAAGATTGACTGTACATTTAAACAGCGGCATTATTCACACTGTTTTCCTAACCATCTGTTGTGAGACTTCAGACATCGAAGTCTCATCTTTGTCAACCATCTTTGTGAGGAGCACTTTCAGCACCTTCTTTGGATTAGATTTAACAAACATTACCATGAAATAGAAGGCATGCAAAGTAACTTGAAACTTAATTTTAGTTAAATAGTGTTAAAAATACAGTATTTGTGGGGTGACACTTGTGTAAAATATATATTGATAAGTTACGTGGTTAGAAGTCGTGTTAGATATTTAAGATATTTAGCCAAAAGTAACTTAAAGCAGTGTAACTTAGTTACATTTTTACGACAGTAATATGTAATATAAACATATTACATTTTTGACATTGTAACTAGTAATGTGGAATATATTACAATTTCTTTGTAACTTGCCCAGCACTGGTGATGGATGTAAAGTCGGGCCCATGCTGCAGCATCAGAGCCTAGTCTGTGGGTAGTGGAGTCAGTGCTGTGAAAGCAACATATACACAACCACACATTTTATTTGCTTCTAAAACAGCTCTTTGGTTGTTTGGGCTGGCAGAACTAATGCTCTACGCCCTCCATCTCGGTTCGGTCTTTGACACGGGTTGGCTCTCTGTAGGGCTGATAGGCAGCCATAGTTCTGTCCTACCATACTGTATAGCCTCCATCTTATGGACCTCTTCTAGTGTAACTTTCCATTCCACTTTGGTTTTTGATTAGTTTTACATGAAGAAAAACTTTGTTACAAGCAACAGTTTAGAATCTTCATCCAAAAGAAAGGGACATATTCGTCCATTAGAAACTGATTTTGATGTATGATTTTTGCATTGCTTTAACTGAATCCAAATAGCTCACAACTTAAAAGTAGTATCGATTAGTTAAACTTAAAGGAGACATATTATGACTATTTTTACACAATTTAAAATAGGTCTAAGAGTTCCAGAAAACATGTTTCTGAAGTTGTTTCCTGGAAATAACTTGTAGGAAACAATAGTTACCATCCTGTATTTCTCTTTGTTTCAGCCCCTTGCAGATTGTGCTGTTTTCTGCTGATCATTACATATTAATGAGCTGCTGTTAACTTGGCCACGCCCAACGCTTCTACAATCTTTGCTCACGCCCACCACTCACATAATGACTGTTACCACTATGTGTAAAAGTTATGGACATGGCTGCTGCAGTAGTTCAACCGTACACACAAAAAAGGGAATTAAACCATACAAAAAAATAAATGAGTTAAACCAAACATGTTTGAACCAGAATCTTCCTGTAGGAGGGGAGTCTCATGCACAGCAAATTTAAAAGTGCAGATTTAACACTATCATAGTTGAAATCAGCACTCATTCAGAGTTTATATGGTGACCAATGTGGTCAACTCAGATAAATAACTCAAGACATGATAAAAATGTTTACACTATAAAGGTTGCAATTACTCTGTCGGTGTTAATAATAGTAATACAGATGGGAGCACTGCTCTTCAGTGACCTGGATCTGTGGACAGTTTGTACTGTAAACTACTGAATTTCCCCTCATGGGATCAATAAAGTATTTTTGATTTAATTGAAAATTAACTCAAAATATTATTATTCTGATAATTCCACTCCCCAATGTTTCTGTATGAGAACCTGATACTAAGAGAATTCAGCAAAAATGCTTCTGAATGGTTATTGAAGAAATGACTTCAAGTTAAAATAATAGATTTAACTGCTTACCTGGCACTCTGATATCTTCCTGAGATGCCGAGACCAAAGCCTTCCAGCTCCATCAGCTGACTCCAGCTCTCTAGCACCGCAGAGACCCCACTCTTTGAGCTCCGTACGGCGGCAGGTCTTTCAGCCTTCCTCGCTCTACCGCCAGAATCTTACCATCAAAAATAAATCCAACCTATGCTGCTCTTCTGCGGCAGATCTCACGTCTTCTGACCGGTTCTCAGCAGCTCAGTTTGGCGGCGCGTTTCCCTTCTACTCCGCGGTTGCTTCTTCTCCCGTCCTCCCCGCTCTAACTGCCAGCCTCTTACCATAAAAAATAAAGTCAACCCATGCCGCTCTTCTGTCCTCTTCCACTGGGACCCGATAAAGTGTTATGAGCTCTTTTGAGCAGCCAAAAACGGAGCATTTTGCATGGAGCTGCAACATGGTTTTTCCTAATCTGAACAAGTGCTTTCCAATCGGAAACTGTTGTTTACTGCTGTACCTGGTGGGTGGAGACAGCAATCACCTGGTGGGTAGAGGCAGCTCTGAGGAGGTATGGATATTCCATTATTCCGGCCTTTGACGTAGAAAGCCGGACAGATTTTGAACAGCTCAATCAGAGACTGAATGCAGGATCAATTAAGAAAATCATATCTCACTCAAAACAGCATGGATGTTTTTTTCCTAAATTTATATGCATGTATATGCACCAGAGACACACAATAACAACCCAAATCCCAGGAAAAGTGTTTTTTTTTTTATGTCTCCTTCAACCAATACCATGAACCAATACTCAGTGTGGAAAATCTGCAATAAATTACATTTTTCATTTGGAAGTTTCATTTTTGTGGTATTTTTATATTTTACATCTGCTTATATTTTACATCTATTTTATGTTATGTTCAGTTAGTAAAGTCTGGCGCCTTTATTCTCTTCCAGAAAGATATAATGTGGAAGTTATATAGTTTATTCATTAAAACAATAGGATCGGTATCAGGTTAACAAGGGCACTGAATGGAAGTGGCCTCTGTTCCACGTCACTTCCGTGGCCGATGTAAATCAGGCCTTAAGCAGATTTTGACTCCGGGGGGCGGGGGGGGTGCTATTCTGTTTGAGCACTACCCATAGTGTTTCAATTCAGTTCAAAGATATTTTATTGATCCCCAAGGGGAAATTCAGTTTGCAGTACAACCTGTCCATCCAGGTCACTGAAGGGCTTGCGGCCGCAAGAGCAGCGCTCCCATCGATCAAGATTCTGTCTAATCTTGGAAAGCAGGCACTGTTTAATTGGCCGATCCTAAAAATAAATCGGAGGCAATTGTTAATATTATCAGACAATCTAAAGCTCAAGCAAAATTGGTTAAACTAAAGCATCAGACCGTAGCAATGGTAACACAACAAACAATAAATATTAAATAGTAATTTTTAGTTTCAATATTATACATTTAAAAAAATACAATTAACATTTTATCTAAATTAAAAGCTATCATATATAAATTTGTATTCCCTTAAATGTATTTGACTTACATGTTTTTGCCGCATTTTGCAGCATCAACATTTTTAAAATGGAAATTTTATAACATTTTTACAAATTAACTTGCGTAGTTTCAAGACAATTTCTTTTGTTTTACCGGTTTCATAAAAAAATAATCTACACTAAAAAAAAACATCAAATGGAGTAAAATTCCCATTTCCATAAATTTTAACATCTGTATATTTCAGCATTTATGTGGTGCCCCATATTGGTTTCGGGGGCTGTAAGCAACCGCTTAGGCTACGTCCACACTAAGCCGACAAGGTTATACGGGGAGTTAGACGCCTAATGTTATCCACTAACCACGAGCATTTACGCCCCGTTTAAGGTCCCATGATTATGCAATCCCATAACGACCTGTGCAAATACTGGGCATGCGCGAAAAGACGCACGAAACATGCGTGTCCATGCCTGTCCACACTAGCTTGTTTAGCCATTGAATTAAGATTTACACGGCTCTCTTACGCGGCTAATAGTCATCCGGCAACAGACCTTAAACGATGCCGGGTTAGTGTGGACGTTAGGGGGGTGTAAACTAAATAATTATACGTTTAAGGCATTATGCGGCTTAGTGTGGACGTGGCCTTAGTTCGCTTGTGCCTTGGATCGACTCTGGTAAATCTAGTATGTGACAAGGCAACTTGACTAAAGTCAAATGATGCGCAAAGCCATACTCTAAGCAAAACGTTCTTTGAGCAAAATGCTATTTTCTTCCAAAAAATGTTGTTAAAGCCATGCTTCCTTTAAGCTAAGGCTCAGTGACTCACTGATCAGGAAAAATCGGAGACAGTTGTGTATTAGATCTCAATTTACATTGTATGATTTTTTTCTTGAGCGCATAATACTGCTAATGTGAAATAGAACTGATAAAACCTACTGAAGTGTGAAAATGCTTCTATTTTATTTTAGCCTCAACCCCTCAGAAAACTGTTAAAAATGAAAACATTATGCCAGATTTGTGCAGTGACAGGGCCGTTTGTTTGATGGCTCAGGAACCAATTGACTTCAACGGGCTGCTCAAGACGATGGTATGAGGTTTTCCCAGACTGTTTGATTCAGAGGCAGTTAAAATTATTTTTTATTTATAAAACACTTAATTTATTGGTTGATTGTGGTATGCAAAGATTATTTTAAGCAACATTGTGAAGTGTTTTAAAAAAAATCACCCACCCCAACTTTAAGTCTTTTGTTTCAACTGTACTGTATATCCAACTGACCTGTGGCTGATTTCTGTTGCCATGAATACAGAATATTATTCATTCCTCTGATTGGTCCTAGCACTGTCCGATTGCAGGCAGAGATGGTTTGAAAAACAAGCGTAGGGTCCGCCCCAGGACTGAACATTGCAGGCAAATTTGACCTGTAACAAGTCTCCACCAGTTACTGGTAACACCAACCCTTGATATTTCAGTTACTTTGTGGATCGAATAACCAACTAGTCTATACTTTTTCTTGTAAGAGTTTTGACCTCCCTTAACATGTGCACCAGAAATTTGCAAATTGTGCAAACCTTATAATTTGAAAGGTTTTTCAGATCAAAGATGTGATTCATGAGTTCGTGATTGTATGGCTGTTCTTTTTTTGAATATTCGTAGCTATGCTGACTCATTCTCGAATTATTAATTTATGGTCTTCTAATCACTGAAATAATCTACAACCAGATTCCTAGCTGGATTGTGCTACTGTGGGGATTTTAACACTGCTCTTGTTTCTCATTCAGATCTTCCTTGACTTTTCTCATAACTGAAGGTCACATCTTTTCCACAATTGACGAGCATCATTTCAAGTCAGCATAGGACCAGATCCTGCTGTAAAATTAAGAAAAGTGGTCCGGCACCACATGCATGACAAAGCTTGTGATAATTTATGTTGACTGATAAATACTTTTCTTGTTGATGGCTTCTAGAGTGAAGCATTGCTCATATTTTTGTTGTATGTCTATGCATGATTCTTTGGGGGGGGGGGGTTTCCTTTACTCTGTTTGCTGTGAATAAAAATGTCACACTTAAGACCCCTCATACCTGACTTCCATATGCTTCTTGGTCCCAGCACAGATTGAAAATATTAATATTTACAACAGACCATAGATAATTTACTTAATGAATTTTTTTATCCATTTTTTGTAAGGAGTGTTGGGGCTCCAGATATACTAGTGGGAAAAATGTCTGTCAGGATGTTGAAATGAAGTTAATGTCTTCCTACACCCAAAATACAGAAGCGGTAGTCTTGCTGTTTATACTAAAGAAAAAAGTTGATATAGGACATGGAAGATGCTAAGTTACTGGGAGCTTCATCCCCGTTCAGGCCCCGCATCCAAATGGCATTTTAGTTAAAAAGGGTACCAGACCAGGTGTAGCCTCATGGAACGGAAATCGCTTCCATGCTTCGCCCTTGTTCATCTATGTTTTAGTTCAAATGAGACTCGAAGTGCCGCGGTCCTCTGCGGCACCGTGAAGTGATCGTTTTGATGTCTACTTTTGTGTAAGCCGTGAGACACGAGAGAAACCAGTCAACAGTGAAAATAAAGGCAACATTCAAAATGAAATGCTGCGGTCGACAAATGCGATCCCATTCTGTATGATGTATAATGATTTTATGAGGTTATTTATTACCCATGATGGAAAAAAAACAGCTGAGTAAAGAGCTGAGCATAAACGCCTGTCGACCACCGCAGAGAAATATGCGCCTGTTATGAACAGGGAGGGAGCGGATAGAGCATGGTTTTCCTGAGCGCAGGCTCTTCTGCGGTCGGTACGAGCCGAGCATAAGCCTATAGCAGCATAACTACAGAGATTGATCAGGATAACCTAAGCCATTGTAACTATAATCTTTATTATATGGAAGGTTTTAAGCCTTGTCTTAGGGTGATTCCTAAAAGCTTTATATGCAAGGAGGAGGATTTTAAACTCTATTCTGGATTTAACAGGGAGCCAATGGAAAGAAGCTAAAAGCGGAGACATGTGATCTCTCATTTGAAAATTTTTGGATCAACTGAAGGCTTTAAATTGGATTTTGTTGACTTCCTAATTGTAAATAATTTTGGTAGTCCAGCCTTGAAGTAATAAAAGCATGAACTAGTTTCTTGGCATCACTCCTGGGAAGGATGTTTCAAATTTTAGTCATAGTCAGGAGGTGAAAGAAAGAAATCCTAGAAACCTGTATAATAAGAGAATTTCATGTCTCGGTCAAAAACAGGTTCTGTATGTTATTCCCGGATCCCAAAATATGCCATCCAGATGAAGTGATTTACTAAGCAGTTTCTTTTTTAGAGCTTCTGGTCCAACGACGAAAATTTCTGTCATGTTTGAATTTAAAAGCAGAAGGTTTAGTCATCCAGGTTTTTATGTCTTTCAGGCATGCCTGGAATCTACCTGAAATGATTCATTGGGATTTATCAAAAACTATAGTGTATCATTGGAATAGCTGAAGAAATTTATCCCATGCTATCTGATGATTTTACCAATTGGAAGCATACATGTAGTTAAAATAATTGGTCGGAGCACAGAACCCTGTGGTACTCCACTGTATGAAACATCAAGACTGTTAGACATAAAGGACTTAAAGGAGGTTGAATGAAGAAAACCTAACTCGAACCATAAATGTGTTTTAACATAACAAAACCTCAAACTAACTGCTTAGAAAGTACAGACTTGACCTCATAAACAAGAAACAAAGGGAGCTTAATTAAATACTGGCTGATCAGATCAGATCGACACACAGGGAGAACACATATCTACAAAATTAACAAGAAACTAACAGTTTGAGCTTTCCAAAATTATGCAGAAGTAAACTCAAAGTTAACACTGAATCTATATTAATCGATACAAAAATTAGAACAAAACTGTCTTGTCCCCCCTTATAGTGGAGCTCATGTTAGTATGACCCAGCCAGCACTTCCTGTTTGGCTGCAAAGCAGGCTGGAACTTCCCACCCTCCCTGGTCCAAGGCTCAGCCCGAGAAATCACCAAAAGCCCCATCCCCGGACGCCTCTGTCCACCTGCTCCTTCATTATACCATTCACATAGGGCCTTGGGGCGTTTGCACATCTCTGGGGTTCGGGAAGGAATTTCCGTCTTCGCTTCCCGGTGGCGGCCTGGGTCCCAATTTTAATTGTACAACTTAGACACTTTCACTCGCAACATTTACATGAGACACACACATGTAGGGACCTGGCGGTGGATACACCTCAGCGCTGGAGGCGGAGCCATTTAAGGAGCCTCGCCTCTTGTTCCGGTGCCCATTGCTTGACTGCATCTAGATATTGAAGGCCCGGGATGGGACATGGGGGTGCCTGTCAACATTCCCATGTCCCACCCCTCTGTTTTAAGTGCACATTAGAACAACACGCAACACCACCGCATTCGAGCAGGGGGAGGTAGGCTTGGGGTCTTCCCACGTCCCTGTTCGTTTGACCATTATGCCGTCTGGCTGGGGACCTGGGCTGCTCTTCCCCATCCTGGTGGGCAGGGGGTTTGTCTCCCGGGTGCAGGGGCAGATTGCTCTATTGGGGGCGTCTGTCCCTGGGCCTGGGAGTATAGAGTATGTATAGGATGTATGAATGAGTGTACAGCGTTCTTTTTCAGGTGTCCTGTGTTGGTGAGAATGTGGGTGCTTATAATTGTCTCCGTATGTCAATGTCTACGTATCAGGCACGGTCTTTCGGTGCCCTCTGGCCTGGCGCAACAATTGGCGGCTCTCGATGTCTGGGGCTGGGGGCCCGGATGCGGCCTGGCTGGGCCCTGGTGCATGCCTGGCTGGTCCTGGTTAGACCGGTGTGCCGGGCGGTCGGTGTTTCAGGCCGATGTCCTCCTTGGATTGACTGGGACACCTATTATGGTGGTGCCAGGGTTGAACAGTAGGTTGGTGCTGTTCGTTGGGACGGTCTGGACCGCGTCTGGCACCTGGGCCTCCTGCCGGTTCTGTGGGCTCTGCTGCCTGGTTGGTTCATTTGGGGGGGTTGTCCGGCATGGGCTGTGTCCCTGGTCTCGGCGCTCTGCGTTGGGCGGGATCTGGACCCGGGAGCTGGTAGATCTGGGTGTCCAGGTGCTCTCTCGGCGCGGTCTTGGGTAGGGCATACATCTGCTGCGGCTTTTACTGTGGCTCCCTGGCGTGTGTGTGTGGGGGGGATGGGTTGGTGGTGGTGGGGATTGACCTGGATAGTCTGTCGTGCGTCGGCCAGCTGCTGGTCCCTCCTGCCTCACGGTAGCGGCGGGGAGCTCTTGTCGGCCGATCCCTGGTCGGAGCTCTAATGGGGGGCTGATCCCTGTGGCCTTGGGGTCCTGGTCCGGGCCCGTCCTGGCATAGCCGGTGTCCGCCGGAGCCCATGGGCTTGTCCCTGCGACCTCCTGGGCTTGTCCCTGCGACCTCCTGGGCCCCCAGCATTGTGGCTGCTGTGTATTCCCCTGGTGCTTCCATCTGTTCCTCTCTTGGTGGGCGGTCGGCACTGCGCTGGTCCGCTTGTGGCCCCTGCGCTCTGGGAGGCTCTGGACGTATACATCTCTGACCTACTTCATGTCTGGGTCGATTCCTGTTGGGTGGATTGACTACTCCGTAAACCAGCTATCAATCACTTACATGGGGAAACCTTATTTACACCTGTATGCTCACACACACACACACACACACACACACACACACACACATATAGGTGTGGGGACATTATTGTGTGTGGACATAATATTGAGCTAAGGTTATCGTCAATAGAAAGTTGGTACCAGGAGCTTACAAGCAACATTAGTGTTGTTTTCATTAATCCATTTTTGTGTGTAGTGAATGAGTAGTTCTTAGTTCATATTACTGGATTTGTTTTGTTAATGTTGTTTTGTTCATCTGGATGGCATTAATTTGGCCTCTGGTAATAATGTAAGGAACCTCTGTGTAATATTTGACCAAGACATGACATTTAAATCCCATATTAAACAGGTTTCTAAGATTTCTTTCTTTCACCTCTGAAATATTGCTAAAACTAGAAACCTCTTGTCCAAAAGTGATGCAGAGAAACTAGTACATACATTTGTTACTTCAAGGCTGGACTACTGTAATTCCTTATTATCAGGAAGTCCACAAAATGCAATAAAAAGCCTTCAGTTGATCAAAAATACTACAGCAAGAGTTCTGATGAATATTAAGAGAGATCACATTCTCCTGTTTTGGCTTCTCTCCACTGGCTCCCTGTCAAATCCAGAATAGAGTTTAAGATCCTCCTCCTTACTTATAAAGCCCTTGATAATCAAGCTCCAGAATAGAGAAACCAGAGTCTTTGTAGGAGATTCTTTCATGCACTGAAAGCACAGGTTGGGCTCCACATTGGCACCTCTGTCACAAAGTTTCTACTCGACAGGTAGACTAAAGTTCGGAATTCTACTTGGAGAACTGCATTTCAGGTTAGCGCTAGAAGTTATCTAGGTCTATGTTGTAACTTTCCAGGGAAGATTTGTTGTGCATGTACTTCCCCCCCCAAAAAATCGAGGTTGATTCTTTCCTGAAAATTATAAAAATCCTCAGCTATACGTTTAATGCATTTCAATTATTTCAAATGAAAATAATGTGAACATAAGTGTCTTGATTGGTGTGTGGGACTACTCACTTTGTGTGGCTGAAGCTGAGGCCATCACAGTGTGTAAAGATTGATCTCCCCTAACACCCTGAATGTAACACCCTCGTGTTACATTCAGGGACTTGAGTCATCTGGCTAAACACCAGAGGACTGTCAGTAAGAAAGCCAAGTCTCCATCGTTTGTCTCAACAGTGAGGAACATGTTTGCTAAATTTCCATCAAGGCTTAAAATCTAAAAAGAAAGAAAATACTAAAAGCAGCAAGAAGGATGACCCCCCTGACCAAAGTGACCAAAGCCCACTGAGGAGTTGATCAGCTGTGGGAACATGAGACTTTGAAAAAGAAATTGACATCTGGGAAGATGGTGGTCTTTTTGAAAATAAAACACAGAAAATAGAACAAACAGAACTTTCATTATGAAAAGTTCCAATAATTAATTCTGGTTGCTTTTTTATGTCAGTGTTGGTATTCATTGATTATTACATTGACATTTGAATTTGTTCTTTTTCGAAATTAGTTCAAATGAAAGCTGATTAATTTTTTTGTTGGATTGTTTTTATCAGAAACGTTAGGATTCTGTGGCTTGTGAGTGTTTGTGTTTGTTTTTCCTGTTCTACCGTCTCTCTAGGGTGTGGCAGGCAGCAGCATCAGGTGTTCCTCATTCAAGGGGAGCAAGTCCAGCAAGCTGACGGCAGTTTTTCCCCCCCGAGCACTATAGTTGAAGCCCAACGCCATTGGTTGGTGGAAGGATAGCAGCAACGTCTGCTGGCAACACTGGATGGAAAAATGCAGATTTGATCATGGGTGGCAGTCCACCAGTAGTGGCAGTTGAACACGACTGTTCCGTGATTGGGTCAGCTTTAGGTGAGTGAGGAGATGTCAGCAATTTAGAAGAGGAGGACATTTCTCTGGAGGTAAAGCAGCTAAGGAGAGATGAGCGCAAAAGAAGTGGTAGTAGTAGTGGCGATTGATCTGTTGTAGAGGAGAAAATGAAAATTCTTATTGTCTTAAGATTTAATTAAAAAACACAATTAAATATTAAGAAAATGAGACCGTTTATCTTGACAGCTGAACTTAACAGTAAAATAGGAGATACAGTTTTTGCATACAGTTTGGTACTGACAGATGGCAATCTTCTTATACAATCTGCGAATGAAGAGCAGTTTAGCAAGGCTTTGAACATAAAGCAGGTGGGGAAGTTCAAAGTGGAAAATGTTGGACAAGTGGGAGCAGAAAAGGGAGGTAGGTGCAAGGGAGTAATATCTGGTGTGCCCATTAATGTGAAAGTTGAGGATTTGAAAAATAAAATCAAGGGTGGGGGGTTATTTCTATGGACAGGTTAAAAGCAACAAAAGGAGGAATTAAGATGGATAGTGAAAGTATACCGACTAATTTTGAAGAAAGAAGTTTGCCTAGTAAAGTGTCTTTGGGTTTCATTAGTTACCCATGAAGTAAAAAATAATCCTAAATTTGTACCAGGCTTTTACAGCAGTCATAAATACCAGGCTTTCTTTAGACCAGGAACTGATAAATTGCAACTGAATGTATTTAAACAGGAAGAAAAGATAGTTTAGGTTGGGACCCCTATAAAACGGGCGCCTGTAAATCATTTTGGGGGAGAACCAGGCTAGAGGAGTATACCATACTTTGGCACACAATGAATGTTTATGTACTGGCAGTGACCATTTCATGTGATTCGTTTCTTTGTGTTCAATAAAAAGAGATGAGCTCTGTTAGTCCGCGCACATGCACATTCGTGAGCCCGACTTGCAGGTTCGTTATATAACAAACAGATCTATATTGTGTTTTTTCTCTGTGCCTCCTGGAACAGAATATCACTATTTTGACCCTGCGGAGGACTGCTGGATCCTAAAACCGTGAACAGAGCTAATTGACAGTTTTGGAGGTAATCCACAATAGAGGAACACTTTATATAAAATTTTAAACTCCAGCACCCAGTAAGAGCATTTGTTCCAAAACCACTCAGGTGCTTTAACTGTCAACATTTTGGTCACCTAGCAAAAATCTGTAAGGAGAGAAAAAGATGTGCTAGGTGTGGTGGAGAACACGATTATGGGAAATGTGGAGTTGGAGTACAACCAAAGGGCTGTAGTCACTTTGGTTGTGGAAATCAGTATTGTGTATGCTGGATGTGAGAGCATGAAACAAGAAAACATTATTCAAAAAGTGAGAGTGGAGAGAAAGATTATGTTGAAGCAGTGAGAGTAACAAGAGAGCGAAAATGAGGCGACTTCATACCAGGGCAGGCTACACTTCAGATTAACAAAAATGAAATGATTATTGACAAGTTAGATGTGTTTACTTTCATTGCAGGAGTGATAAACACCACTGCTGATGTGAAATCAAAGCAGGAGAAAATTCAGTTTATTGATAAAGCAGCAATTAAACACTTGGGATTAGCAGGACTGACATAGGAGGAAGTGAGGGACAACCTCAATCATCAGTCAAGAATTATGATGTTTTATCTAATCATGGTACTAATCCTTCAATGAAATGCTAGAAGTTTGTTGGCTAATGGTCAGGAATTTAAGTTTAAGTTATCAGAAATGACAGAGAACGTGGTGGAGGGAGAGGATGTGTTTCATTTGTCAAACAAGAAATACCATACAGAATTCTGAGTAAAGGAAATGATTTGGAGTATATTGCTATTGAAGTTTGGGAAAGAAATGAACCAAATGTCATAATCAAGTTTTATAACCCCTCTGTCAGATTGGAGATGGAGTCTTTGTTCAATTGAAGCAATCATTGTAAACTCATTTGGTGTGGGGATTTTAACTCTCATAACAGATTGTGGGGAGGGACATTCACAGATCATAATGGTAATGTGATTGAGGAATTGATGGATGAATGTAATTTGGTGTCTAAATGATGGTAGAGGTACCAGATGCAATGTTGTCAATGCAACAGAGTCAGTTTTGGATTTAACTCTGGTTTCAAATGTGCTTGCCGGAATAAGTCAATAAGGACAGACCCTACTATAGGAAGTGACCATTATCCTGTTTTCTGTAATGTTGGAGGTATACTACAGGTAACTGCATGACATGAGAATAAGAAGTGGAGTTTTCCTTAGGCCGATTCGATAAAGTTCCAAAAATTATGAGAGGAAATGATTGATAAAGTGGATGAATCTAACAGCATCGACAAATTAAATAAACAGTTTGTTAAAGTAATTTTGGTAGCCGCACAAGCATCGATCCAAACGAGTAAAGGAAAAGTACATCTAATTTTGGTACCATGGTGGACAGAATATCAAAAGGCAGTTAAGGAAAGAAATGAGGCATTTAATTTTTTTCAAAGAACTTTATCCATTCTAGCTTTTATTGGGTACAAGAAATCAGTGGCAGTGGTCAGGAAAACCATGAGGAAAGCAAAAAGGAAAAGCTGGAGATTTTTCTGCTCCAAAATGGGTAGAATCACCACGGTGGGGGATGTTTGGGGTATGGTCAGAAGGATGGGAGATGATAGAAAGGAGTGGGATTATCCAGTATTAAATTTAAGCAATCAAAACTTCATAACAGATCAAAAAAAAGTGGAGGTAATTGTTGAAACATTTGCAAAGATTCATAGTTCAGATAACATTTCAGAATTGGGAAAAGACAGAAAGTGTCAGCCAAAAGTACAGAATCCAGAGGCAATGGAAAGAAAAAAACTTTCAGATACAGGTTTGGAAGTTTTGTTTTCTTTGGAGGACATGGTAAGAGCACTTAAGAAAACAGAACCCACAGCTCCTGGAAAGGATCAAATGTGTTATTTAATGTAGAAAAATCTTGCCATGAAAGCACGTAAAAAAATGCTGTTTTTGATTAATAGTCTGGATTAAGGGAAAGCTCCTAAGCGTATGGAAAGAGTCTGTTGTAGTACCGATAAGAAAGCCAAGGAAGGATCCATCTAATCCAGGTAGTTATAGGCCAATACCTCTAACATCAAATTTGTGTAAACTGATGGAATGTATGATAAAGGAAAGGTTGTCCTTTGAACTGGAAAGGCAAGGAGTTTTAGTAAACTGCCAAAGTGGTTTTAGAAAAGCTCGAAAAACAACGGATGCTATTGTTAGGCTTGAAAATATCATTAGAAAAGCAAATGTCAATAAAGAGTCAGTTTTAGCAGTGTTTTTTGATATAGAAAAGGTATATGATATGTTGTGGAGGGATGGGATTTTGATCAGCACAAATTGGGTTTTGGTGGAAGGATGTTCAACTGGATTCACGATTTTTTAAATTTTTTGTCTGGTAGAAAGATGCAGGTGCTCATTGGGACTGTGATTTCCCTTCAGTATATGACTGAAAATGGTACACCTCAGGGAAGTGTGATTAGCCCTCTACTATTTGTCATAATGCTTAATGTTTTTTCTAAAGTTCCAGAGGAAATTAGGTCTTTGTTCGCAGATGATGGCACGTTATGAAAAAACGGAAGAAATATTGAGCATTTAGTGGGTAAGGTTCAAGATGCTGTAAACATTGTGGTTGAGTGGGGGTTTGAATGGGGATTCCCGTTTTCAGTGGAAAAAACAAAAATGTTTTTCTCCGAAAGGAAAGTGAGTGACACTTTGAAATTGCAAATGTATGAAAAGGAAATTGAAAAAGTGAGTTTGTTCATGTATTTGTGTTTTATTTGTTTCATGCCAGACATGGAGGAAGCATATTGAAAGGATGGAAACAAGATGCAAAAAAGTTATCAAGGTCATGAGATGTGTAGCTGGGAGGGAATGGGGAGCAAGCTGTTCTGCTTTGAAAACACTTTACCAGGCATTCATTAGATCTATCTATGATTGTGGATGTGTGGCATATGGGCCAGCAGCTCAATCTTTGTTGAGGCGTCTGGATGTTCTGCAGTCACAACCTCTTGGAGTGTGCTGTGGAGCATTTAAAACATCCCTGGTCAATATTCTACAGGTGGAGATGGGAGAATTGCCTCTAGATCTTAGGAGTCTTTCCTGTTGTTTATCCATGGTTATTAGGAACTCCTTCTGTTGACTGGTACCTATTAGATTTGAAGGGAGAATTGAAAAGTAGTGTGGATCTTGTTTCAGCATTTCATTTTCAGTCTGAATAAATACACTGAGTGCATACATGGGTTCACAGATGGTACAAAAAATCCAGACAATAAAATTGGAATAGCAGTCCCATCAAAGAACATTGGAATAAACGGATGTATTTTAAATGGTAATTAAAAGTAGTAAATCTGAAGTAAAACATGTTGTCTGGAGGCAGGCTGTCAAGGTATGGCAGAAAAGGTGGAATTCTGGGAGTAAGGGGAGGCATTTATTTATATAAATGCCTCCCCTTACTCCAAGAAGTAAGAAGGAGGTGTTAGGGCATGGGGTAAAAAGGGGTAATGGGAGAGAAGAGGTAGTCATCAGATTCAGACTAGGTTATTGCTCATTTAATAAAACTCTTAAAATGTGAGGAAAACATGAGACAGGGTTGTGTGGAGTGTGTCAGGAGAAGGAAGAGATGTTTGAGCATGTAATACTGCGGTGTAAGGGTTGTATAGAAAGAGAATTTCTGCAGAGAAGGATGGAGAGGGGTATTGGGGAGTTCACTATAAAGAGTGTGTTGGAGGGTAGTAGGGTACAGATAAGGGAATTGGTAGTTTTTCTCAAGGGTGTAGGAGTTTTTCATAGTGTAGTTAGGAATAGCTATTTAAGAAGTTGATAAGGGGAAAGGAAAAGGGAACAGAAGAGGAAAGAAGGGAAGAAGAATAAGAGATGGAATGGGGAGGAATTGAAAGGGGAGAGAAGGAATAGGAAACACTGTAGATTGTAAGCTCACTGTCTGACCCATACTCCGGAACAGTAAGAGGCGGTAATGCTCCTTTTAGCTGGTTGCCAACCGCCGTTAAACAAGAAGAAGACAAGCTGAAGCTAGACGGTTCTCACTCTTAGCGTGGTGTGGGCCAACTCCTAGTGAAATACCAAGTAAGATTTACTTTCTCATGTTATCTGGATCCTTACCTTAGTTGTCTCCTCGCATACTTCACTTTCGTTCGTTCCTGGGCTCCTGGAATCTCAAGGCTGGATCACCTCTATTTCCCAGCTCCTTCTCTGGTCAGCTTCTGCTCTGCTTCCTGACTGGTAACTACTCCATACTTCCTGGGTGTCTGTTCGCTTGCCTGCCTGTCCTCCTGCCAATCCATCATCCACCTCAAATAAGATATTCACTCTATAAATAACAATCTGGTTGTGCCACTCTTCATCCTCACCTCCTTCTGGATTCCCTCTCGGTCCACCGCCAGCTCCTCACCTGAAACCAGAACCAAGAACAATCAGTATTCACTCTCCACAGCTCCTAGCAACCAGAATCCTACTCACCTCTCCTCCAAGCTCCATGATCCTCTCTGACTGTAAGCAATATTCTTACCTTCAGAACATCAACTCGTCACAGTTATTCTAATCCTCCATTTACCTCTCTTCAGTTCCGAGTTCCCGGTTCCTCGTGGTTCCTCCGCCCTGGTTCTCTTGAGAATCACTTTTAAAATAAACTCTGTTAAAATATCCTTGATCTGTGGTTGTGCTGTTGAGTCAAGTTACCAAACATGTCAAAATGACTTTCTTTGGATTTTAAATGGCTCATTTTAGCTGAGGTGTTCAATTAAGCTCAAAGGGTGGCCCACTTTACAAAAACTCTGCTCAGATAAAAAAAATGTGCAACAACTTATGTTTGAAAATCTATAGTTGCTGAAAAACTACAATTAATCAAATCAACATATTTCAACATGTATACATGTTGAAAACTAACCATATTAACAGAACACAATTCAGCCTGACTCAGTGCTTTTTTTGCGGTTTACCAAGGGATTTGCCAAAAAGTGGCCCAATTTACCTGACGTTACCCTACATCGAATTAAGAAAGCAGCTGCTAAAAGGCACGGCAATTTTAATTGTATTGCACACTTTAAACAAAAGCTAATTCAAGGTGCTTTACATGATTAGAAAAAGGTGAAAAATGAAAACAGAATCACTAAAATAAATCTTAAATGAACAAAAGGCCATTACAAAGGAGCAAATATTTGAAGCTGCTGGTGCCTCTGAAGTCCCAAGAATGTCGAGGTGTAGGATCCTCCAGGGACTTGCAATTATGCGTAAATCTTCTATTCAGCCACCCGTAACCCAGTGCTCACAAGCAGAAATGGCTGCACGGGCCCAGAACTACATGAAGACTCATTTTCAGTCTTGTTTACAGATGAGTGCCGTGCAACCCTGGATGGTCCAGATGGATCGAGTGGTGGATGGTCACCATGTCCCAGCAAGGAGATCGTAGTCATGTTTTGGGCTGAAATCATTTGGGGAGAGAGCTGGTCCAGCCAATTTATGGTCCCTGAAGGTGTGAAAATCACCTCTGCAAAGTATGTGGAGTTTCTAACTGACCACTTTCTTCCATGGTACAAAAAAATTGTTGTTTGCAGCAAAATCATCTTCATGCATGACCATACACCATCTCATACTGCAAGGAATACTTCTCCATAATTGGCTGCTGTTGGCAAAAAAGGTGATAAACTCATTGTGTGGCCCCCATCCTCCCTTGACCTCAATCCTTTGGAGAACCTTTGGAGCATCCTCAAGCAAAAGATCTGATGGTGGGAGGCAGTTCACATCCAAACTGAAGCTCTGGCAGGTTCCATGGATGAAAATATTGTGAAATTGCAATCAAATAAGGGGTCCTATGTAGAGCCGAAGACCTTTCCCCGAACCCATCAGGACCCGAGGGGTTTGGGCTTTAGCGTCAGCTAATCATCTCATTAGGGTGAAAAAATTGACGGTACTCATTTTATTTTATATAACTGCAGACTTAAAAAAAATGTCTTATAAATCGACATGCCTTGATATTTTGCCTATAGTGCCTCATTTATAATTTTAAGCTTAAGCTAATAGGGCTATTTGACCAGAATTTCAAACATTAGTCCTGCCAATTGAAAACCTTCTGGTCACGTTGTCCGGTGCCAATTTTTTCTAGTGGAAACCCTGCTGTGTGACTTTTGAATAATGTCAGGCTGTAATTGGGTTCTGGCTTAATCAAGCTTTTAATCAAAATTTATTCTTCAGGCTCGAGCTGAATTCTCTCGGGCGGGGTCGGGCCCAACTTTTAAGGCCCGATTACAGCTCTAGTCCTATGTTCATGTTTTTGAATGAAATTACTTTTGATCTCAGGAAATACCTCATAATACTGCATATTCAACAAAGGACAATTTTTAGTTCTTAACAACCCATGAAATGTTTTGCAACTCTGTTGTGCAAAATATTTGGAACATTGTATTTTAGTTTTGTTTGGAAACGTATGCTGATGTGTCAACTGTTTAGGTACTATAAAGAAAAATATCAATTGCATAATAATTTTGAATGCAGTGTATGAAGCCCTTTAATAATCAAGCTCCATCATACAAAAGAGATCTGATTGTTCCATATGTTCCTAACAGAGCACTTTGCTCTCAGACTGAAGGTTTACTGGTAGTTCCTAGGATTTTTAAACGTAGAATTGGAGGCAGATATTTTAATTATCAGGCTCCTCTCCTGTTGAGCCCCTAGTTGTAGTCTGTGAGGCAGATACTATGTTCACTTGTAAGACCAGGCTTAAAATCTTTTTGATAACGCTTATAGTTGTGATGGCTTAGGTTATCCTGAGCTGTCTCTGTAGTTATGCTTCTATAGCCTTAGACTGTTGGAGGGCAGACTGACCACTTTTATTCGCTCTGCTACTTTTTTTCTTCTACTACTCTCCAGTTGTATGTTTTGCTGTTATTTCAGCTTTTAACCTTGTTTCTGTTATCAGTTGTCTCTTCGTAGAAGCTACACTTGGTCTGGTATCCTGCTCAACTAAAACGCCCCGTTGAATGGGGAGTGTCGACTCAGATGATGCTCTCAGAGACCGAACATCCTCCATGTCCTGTTATCAATCCTGTTCTTTAATATAGAAAGTAGTCTTACATATATTTCTTTTGTTCTTTTTGTGTCTCTGCTCTTCTCAAACCCAGTCTTGGCAGATGGCCACCCTTACTGAGCCAGGTTCTGCTGGACGTTTCTTCCTGTTTTAAGGGGAGTTTTTCCTCTCTACTGTTGATACATGCTTGCTCTGTATCAGGGATGATGAGTGGATTTCTGTGGTTTGAGTGTGCATGCACAGGGAACAACCTCGTGTCAACAACTCAATGCAATCTGCTGGGATTGCTTTTATGAAATCTATTGTGAATTTGCACCACACCAATAAACTGAATTGAACTTATTTGCAGTGAATTTGACATTTTTAGAAAAAATATTTTGAATTACAAGGCTTTACAGAGCAGTGTGCTGTTGTAGCTTTAACATGTAAGGTTATAATCATATGATTTAAACAATAATAGGTTGTGGTATAAGGTGGATCAGAGGCCCCATCTACACAGAGATGAAACCTTGTATATGATATTTAATTGAATAGGTGCGTCATCCACAAGGAGTGTAAACGGGCATGTTTGAATCGTTTCCCAAAGTGGATAAAATGCGCAACACCAGCGGAGTTGGCTCCATGATTGAGCTGTGGCATTTTTTCTGGGTGGAGGACTCTGGAGAGGCTGGGTAGAATTGAACCACAAGACCGAAGTAGTCTGGAAGGTTGATACAGCGATAACAGATCTTTAAAGGGACTATATTATGCTATTTTACCGCTTTCAACTTCCGGGATAGGCATATATATAATAAAATGTTACTGTTGGTGCTATACAGTATTTTGTCCCAACATATAATTTGTATCCAGTGGAGTAATGTTGGACCACAAAGTAAAACGGCTCATTGCTCTATAATCCTCCCTCTTGCACCCCCCCCCCCCAAACTCTGTTATATTAAAGGCACAGACGTTTGGTTTAAATATATATGTGTGTGTGTGTGTGTAAAAAAACTGAGTCAATAAAGCTTATTTCAGTTGCTAAGTCTTCAGGCTTTAGACAGAGCCGAATCCAAGCAAATCTTTCCAGTCCAGTATATAGAAAAGCTGTGGGTGTTTGCATCTTATTAATGAACATTCTCAGATGCTACAGATCAATTAATTAACCACAGAATGCTGTTATAAGATCACATAAGTAGCTTGATAAAGACCTGGAACACCGGGTGCACACGGTAGTGGGCGGGAAGCTTGAGATGAAGGGCAGAAGGGCTGACGACACCCTTGATGGAGAATGGGCCAAGGAAATGGAGAGAGATCTGAGGAGCGTTGAAGGGCGGTCCGTGTCTGGTTCCAGACCCTTTAGCAGGCCCTGATGTGGAGCGGACTGAGGGGATGACTGGGTCAGGGATGGAAAGAGCAAGGAGCAAGGGCTGATACCCTAAGGACACTTCGAACGGTGAGAGCCCAGAAGCTGTGGAGACAGATATGGAACTGGGGTTGGTGGCACAGACACATCAAAGGGCGTCTCCCAGTTCCTGGTTGAGTCGCTCACACTGGCAATTAGTCTGGGGATGAAAACCAGAAGTTAATTTAACCTTGCCCCCTAGGGTCGTGCAGAAATTCCTTCAGACTCTTGACGTGAACTGAGGACTGCGATTTGAGAGTATTGCAATGGGGATCCCATGGAGTCGGAAAACATGATGGAACAATAGCTTAGCTGTCAGGGCTGCAGAACCTGGAGACATGGGCCCAGCTGATGGTTTGGGGCCGAATGGAGGATCGCACAAACTGAAGCATTTCTTACTTTCCACATAGATTAAAGGTTTGATTTTTCAGTTTAAGACAAAGTCTTGACCAGGGGAAGCAGCAAATGTGCCAGCCATAATATGTTGGGTACTGTAGATCAGTTATGCCCTTATTCCACTAGGGTTATTTTAGATCCGAACTGGTCAGGTTAGTACGGCCTAGAATGGCTAGGTTGTGTTTCCATTACCAAATCAAAGAATGGTAGTGGTGAGTACATAGCTTAAACTTAACAAAAGCTCCAGCAAAAAGCAATCAAAAGTTAAGACTTTTGACTTACCTCATATCTGTCAGACATTGATCTATAAATGCATCCAGCTCCTGATCTGTGTTCTTCATGCCAGTACTGATCTAACACGCGATCATCCAGTCTGCTTAGACTGCGACTCTGCAGCCTTGCCCCATCTAGCCGACTCCAGCTCTCTGATCACCACAGAGACCTCCTGCTTCTATGCTGCTATACCGGCTACCAGCCTTCTTCTTCCCCGACACCACAGGCTCGCCACAGCTTCTGCGATCTGTCACACAATGACTTCACCTGCTACACCACTACCCGACGGAAGCCTGCTCCAACCCGCTTGTGGAAGGAGATAACAGTACAGATCGCAGATCCTTTCATCTTGGCGGCTGATAAAAATCAGCCATTCACTGTTTCCCATGTCCCAAACGCCGAAGCTACAGCCCATAAAAAGTCTCTTCTCCCCCCCCTGCTGCTGGCGAATGTAGGTTCTTCCTGTCACCTTTCAGATACTTCAGCTTTATCAAAACCTCAACCCTCCCTAAACACTATAAAGCACTCCGTTTTTTAAGTATGGAGCTACTTAAATCAATAAAAAATAAAACATTATCCGAGAATTTGAATATTTCAAATTTTATGGAGAACATTTCTGATTTTGGTGTTTTTACTGTTATTGCACTCTGAGACATCGCTTTAAATAACTCCAGGCCAATAAGCGGCTAAAATTGTTGGGTAGGAGTGAGAGGGATATCACATTACTGGAGCAATTAGTCTGAGTGGTTATGTTGGGTCGCTTTGGCACGCTTCGGACTAAGGAAGAGGTAGTCCAAAAAAAGTGGTCAGCTCAGACCAGACACAGGTTCTGAAGCTACTCGTTTCAGACCGTACTGGCCCTAGTGGAAAGGGGGCATTAAAGTCTCCTGGTGGAATACATTTGATTGATTTGGATTGCAAGGTATTGTATACCGCTTTAATTGACCAAGCAATTATGATATATGACCTGATATTATTTTTTTGTTTTCAGTCTCATTCAAACAATGTCTGTACTCTAACCACCCCTTTGTGTCTTGACCATCTTCTTTGTTGGAACTACATTTGCACAGTAGATGATTTTGTTTTAAAATAGGAGGAACATGTCTAGAGTGTGGAGAGGAACAGGGACTCTGCCTGTAATAGATTCAGACAGGGCTGTGAACTGCAGGTGAAGACTGACTTCAAAAGAACTAACAAAGAAAAAAAGACATGTCAGTGGAATCAATGTCTTATTTTATTATTTTCTATTTTTAAACATGTTCTTGTTCCATAGCCGACCGAATCATCAAATATCCAAGAAAAACAGAGTGATGAGACCGAAATGGATATGGCCGTTATTAGTATTCATCTATGCTTGATATTTGTATATTATAGGATAATCTATAGCTCTCACTTAGCTCTCTCTGAAATGACGTGGGGGAGGCTTCACAGGTCCCTTGAGAAATCTCCTGCTGAGCTCACTTTACTTTCATGCTTCCACTTTAGTGAGAATAATGCCAATGCTGCTGTCTATGCCAAAAGAAAGCCCTTAAGAGTGCGAATTAATAATCTTTATTATTTCATTTCTAAGCAAACTGGTTGTGATGGAAATATTCTAAATGTGTCATTTCCATCCCATGTTGATGAAAATATGTGAAGATCCAGAGCTCCGTTGTTTGAAGAGCTGAGCTCACCTGCAGCACCTGGCAGCTTTAGTTTCCACTGACTGTCATACAGTGTGCTCAACAAAGCCATTTACAGTCAAAAATTATTTAAATACACTTCAGAAAAAAACATACAATTAAATCACAATCAAATTAGAGTAAACTTTTTGTATTAGATTAATACATATTGAAATGTTTTGTATTTGTGAAATGTCAGAATAAAGAGAGAGAGCATTGGTAAATATTTGTATTTTCTCAAACTTCAGAAGTATACATACACTTCATTAGTATTTAGTCAAATTGATAGATTTTTCTCCCCATGTGTCATTGAAAACTGTAATCTGTCTTTTTTATGGTGGCTTTGAGGTTGTTTTTCTCATCCCAGATTAACCTTTCAGCTCATGATGGGAAGAACTGGTTTTACAGTGGATAGTGACAGTGTGTGACATGCAGTAAGAGAAAACCAAATTATCATCCTAGACCTACTGAATTCAGAACTTTGAAATGCATGAATGCACCTTAGTTTGACTGAAATTTGAAACAAACTTGCCTACTCTTAATTGACCCTTCAAATCAAATCAAACTTTATTTATAAGCGCTTTTCAAACATGGTTTCTCAAAGTGCTTTATAGATTTAAAATGACCCCACAAACCCCCATTTTCAAAAACCAAAAATAAAATCATCATCACACCTACAGCCCCTTACAACCCAATCCATCAGCCATACACACACTTAAAAGCTTAAAAATAATAATAATAATAATAATAATTGTCTGAGTACAGATGAGCCAGGAAACGCCATCATGGGAGCCATCTGCATTGGCAGCAGATCAGCAGCAGCAGCCAAGGCTCCCACCCAGGGCACCCAGAGGAGTGAGGAATGATACCCCCATCTCCACCCAGGCACTACCACCCACAGCAGACCACCGCCCCCGATGCAGAGGGCTCCCCATAGAGGAAACACTGGGACGAAAGATTAAAATAAGTTAAAATATAAAGTTTATAAAATGTAAAGTATATAAAGTGTAAACAATGAGTTTAAAACAATAAGATATAATCAAGATAAAATGCTAAGCAGATTAATGAATAAACAATTAAAAGCTAAACTAAAAAGTAGATTGGGTAAAACATCTAATTTAAACAGATATTAATAAATAATAGCTAATTAAAAGCTTGGTTAAAAAGGTGAGTCTTAAGCCTGACCCTTAACACACCCAGATACTATGGCAAGATGGCGAAATATTTGCATGTAAAGAGGAAACATCTTAGTCAAGCCTTTAGCAGTCTTGGCACTTCCCCGTTAGAGTAGTAACGAGACAGTGGAAGCGGAAATAACAAGATCAGAATGACAACACGTCAGCAACAAAGAGTGTAAAACAAACAGTACAGTGCTCCTCTCCTGTTTCTCACATTTTTTTGTTCTACAACGTTGTCAATTTTTTTTTTCAGGGTCAAACCAAAGCAGAACAGATACAACGCCACTGAGGAAATTAGAACATAATTTGTAACTTTCTGCAATGCTGTTTCAGTGCTATGAGTTCTAAAACCTTACTGAAATTTGTCAAGCAGGTCATGACTGTTTAGATGCTCACACACGACCTTAAAATCTAATGGAATAAGATTTTCAACAAAGTAAAAATCTTGTTTATGCACAGCACACTTTGTTTCATAATTTTGTAAATACATTCTCTCATTTTAAGACATATTTTAAAAAAATTCACTTGTATTGGAAGAAATTTTAGCTCATTACAAGCAAAAACAATCTTGTATTTATCTATTTTACTTGTTCAGAGCGTAACTTTTTTCCAGTGTGAGGACAGATTGATTCTAAAATGAAGGCAGTAGTCAAAGGGAACTCTTCTTAAAATGATTTGGTCTGGACTGGGTCTGAAATGCAAGTTGAAGGTTTAGATGAAGCTAATATTTTTGATAATTCCAAAACCTGCACTGAATCAAAACAATCCAAACACAAAGTCGGTTCCACAGTTCCCTCTCATGCTGCTTCACTCACTGAGGAAAGAGTGATCATGTTTGGGAGGGTGCCAATGATTTAATTTTTTATAGAATTATTTTATTTACATGAAGTCATTAGTGCTTATGACTGGGGGAAGAGCTATGAATCTGTGCAAGTCTGGCAACTAAAAAGTCAAAGGGTCTTTTTTTATACAGCGGTAGATTATGTTTTTGAGGCTAATAAGTAATGTCTAGGTGTGTAGACCACCATTTTGCTTTGAAGTACACAGCTTTGAATTAAAGCAGTCAGCCAACCTTCTATGGATACTTTGGCTTATGATGGCAGAGGCCTCTGGGCACAAAGTGTTTAAAGGTCCCCCCCTGCCTAAAAAAAGTAATATAATTAAAACCAGATTTTCACAATTTTCTTGTAAAGCTACAATTCTCATCTGACGGAAATAATATCTAGACACATACAAATACACATACTACTTGATCTCACTTCCACGAGGCCAGGACTATTTTCAGATTATTCCATATCTGTATCACTAAAACTTACTCATACCATTTAATTTTTCTGTCCTGTCGCCCCTCTCCTTTCTCTCTCCTCATCATCTTGTCTCACATTGCCCTTTAATTTTTTTTGCTTCTCAGCTATCCAATGCTGCCCTTATGTGTCTTTGCCTGGCTTACCCATTTTTTCTTCTCCTTCCTCGTTTAATAAAGGTTTAAGTAAACTTGAATGATATTTCAAAGCATTTGATAATAGATTGAAAAAAAATGTCAAAGTAAAATGAAAATAAAAATTCTTAATAAACCTGTACCTGTTTCTCATAGCTCCAGTTTCTCATAACTAACACAATGAAAACATGGCTTTTGTGTAGGAATGCACGATATATTGGCAATAACATCTGTATCGGCCAATGTTAGTAATTTTTGAGCACATCAGTCCAATAAGTAAAACTAGGCACATATAAAAAAAAGCTATTTATTTCCATCTTTGTAAGAGATGTATATAAGATTTATAACCTTGTAAATACGGTCCAGGTTGAAAATAAAAAAATAAAAAAATAGAACTTCCCCTTTAAGGCTTTTAGGTAGGTCTTGGGAAGTTCTACAAGTGTGCCAAACTTCATGCCTGTACGATAAACGAATCGGAGTGAGTAGTGTGTTTTGAAAGTTGCCAATGGGTGCCCTTCAGCCAGTGCTGTTGAAGCCCCTAAAATATCAAATACCAAACCAAAAACCAGGGAATTTTTACATACGTTCATGCCTCGAAAAGGCCAGTTGATTGCAAAACAGTTTAATCAATACAGTACAAATACAATAGGCCTTTGCAGCACTTTTAATGCTCTGACCTGAATATATAATCTATCTCTTTTTTTTCCCACACCTCACAATGTCATGTGATTCCTCGTCACCCGCCTCCTGATCTGCTGGTTTCTCGTCGCCGGCCTCCTCGCCTGATGGTTCCACCTCGCCAGCCTCCTTGTCTTAAGGCTCCTTGTCCCCAACATCCTTGTTGCCGGCCGCCTCGGCTCCAGCACCCTCGCCACTGGACTCGGTTTGTCTCACCTGTTGTCCTCCCTGTGTCTTCCCTCCAGCTCCCAGGTGTTCTATTTTTCTCTGATTACTCCTCCCCAGTATATATACCTCCCTGTGCCTGTCTGTCCTCGCTGGATTCTCGTCAAACCTTCCTCCGTGTTCTTCCTCGTCCTGTATGCCCAGAGATGATCATTTGCACTTTTAAATAAAATTGGAAATAACCTCTCAAAGACTGTCTCTGCGCCTGAGTCCAATCTCCAGAACCTGACACACAAATACAAAAGAGTGAATATTGATCTAAAGCAAAAACGATAGTCTGATTAGATTTTTGACGGTAAAGAAAACATTTTTTTGTTTTATGTTTATTTTAACTAAAGTGTGTGTAAATATCTGCTTGTGTTGATCATATTAACTTTGGGCTATTATGATTTTTCAAAATGGTCAAAATTACACATAAAGACTTATGTCAGCATACAACCATGCAAATATTTGGGGAAATGTTCAATAGCAACTTTTAGAGAAACCACATGCTTTTTGTATCCATCAACAAGGAGCATGCATAATTAATCAATGGATATTGACAAGTTCTTTTTGAAGACTTTTCTCTCCTTGTTGGCCTTATTGAATAACATTTTGATAGGAGAGAGGCTGGAAAGATAATAAGGGGAGAAAGGCAGACCAGGAATGAAGCCTGGTACTGCCGCAGTAAGGACTATAGACTCCTGACATTCTACTAAGAGAGCCATCCAAGGTCCCTAACTAGTGGGCTTTATTTTAACTGACTGGTTCAAATAAAGGAATATAGAAAACATTTATGTACAGGCCATGAACATTTTCTGCAACAATACCACTTTTTTCAGATAAATACAACACCGATACTTGGATCTGAAAACTTGCTAATGAGTACTACTGCCGATACATTTACCTGAGAAAGAAATGCAGTGAATTGCAAGACCGCTGAAGCAATCAGAAACAGTTGTTCAGCTGCAGCAATCTGATTTCAGTGCAGTCACAGATGTGCTCAGCGCATCCTTAACTCTACAAAGTGCTGTCAGCTCCTAGATAGAGAGATGCATGGAGTATGGTGTCCAGGTCTAAAATGATGAATATGAAGAGTTACAGGTTCCTCAATTGCTCTCACAAAGTCCCGTCCTACCCTGCTGAAAGTATGTAGATTCACTGCTTTAAATAAACTGCTTGCATCCATACTTTTGTCAGAATCCTGTTAATGGCAATAAAAACATGAGGTTTCTCTGCAGGTTTTCATCAAATATTAAATTGGATGTATGTACTGTATATAGATGAGTGTGTATTATCACACAATGCATTTAAACTTCTGCACCGAATTCATATTTCTCAATCTCACTGATGTGTCAACATCATTCCAAACTGGGAAAAAAAGACAGTTAATATGTATCATGAAAGGTCCAGAACTTATGTGGCATCCATGCTCATGATGGGCGAATGTAAAGCTGTTGTTCAGCAAAATGAGCACTGTTTGTACCTCCAGCCAGAGGAGGCTGAATTCTGATGTCAGTACAGAGAAATGCAGTTTTTAAGTGTTGTTGTTTATCCACCAGAGGGCAACATGTGAACTGGAATCCACAAACTGTCCTTCCATGACTCCCTGAATGTATATCCATGTTTTTTTTCTTTCAACATGTGTCCGTCTGTTTTTAAACGAAGGGATATATGTCACTAAGAGTGTGTATAGCAAAGCTAAGCTTGTTGAAAAAAATGTTTTATTCGTTCAACAATTAGGAGAGTAAACTTTGCTTTCCATTTATGTTTTTGGTGTATTCCTATAGATATTGGAGTTGTTACCAAAGCCATTGTGTGTGTGTGCGTGTGTGTGTGTGCGTGTGTGTGTGTGTACTTGGTTGTGTGCGTGAGTCTGTAAACAGAGCAAACATATCTTCTACCTTTAGGTGTCTCTCGAGCTCTTTCCAGACCCTGCTGTGTAGCCAGTGCTATTAAATGGCACCTCGTTAATCAAATCTGCATGAGTGCGCTCAGGTTGCCATGGCAATAATTATCAGAGCTGCCTAATTAACTTTCTCAATTGCTTAATGATATACGACCCTCTGAACTCCATCGTTTTTTTCTCCCTCTAATCCAAGTTGTTGTGTTTTTGTTCTTCCATTTTCTCTCCCCGCCGTTAACCCATGACCACTAACATAACAGAAGCTACGCTGAAATTAAATTCAGTACCACATCATTTCCTGTTGGCCCACGCCTGTTCTCTTCCCCCATTCCCGGAGCTGGAACCGATGAGGTGCTGGGAATGCCAAACCCGTGTAGCTTGGTGTGTGTCCGGGACTGTGCGGCATGTGTGACTTGCATGCTTTGCCTTTCGCCATGACCTCGCGTGACAGCTGACTGAAGGTTGGGAGCAGTGTTCCTGTCGTCCTTGATCAGCCAGGCGAAACTATCGGAGACACAAGGAAGACAGGGGAGGAGTACCTGGTGACACCCACCCTGTCGTCTTCTGTCACAGCAGGCTCTCTGAGCAGCCCCCTGTCAGCTGGCAGCCCCGTCACCATATCATGTTCGCTCTGGTCCAAGTTTGTCTCTGCTCACTTGTCATATTTTGTACCTGTACATTTGGAACTCATATCCAAAAGTATCCCAATATCTTATATTCAGTAGAAACTCATAAAAGCTTGGAATATACAGTTGAATGTTTTATGTTTGACCCACTTTAAAGGGAAAGTATTGCTAAAATAGAGGACTTCTGTCCTAAAAGCTTTGCCTGATTTATGCAACTCTTTCTTATTTTACATTAACATTATGGGTTCTCTTCTACATGTTAGCAAGAAGGCCTGCCGAGTCTCTGAGATTCTAAAGCTTTTTCCAAAAAAAATGAGTTCCCCTTAAATCATGATATGTTTGTATTCTAAAGTCATACTGCAACACAACACATTTGTATTGGATATACATATGAAAACCAAAATTTTACATACAAATGTTACATAAAATGCTTCACTGTCTGGAGTTAAATCTGACCAAATTATTTCTATTACCACACTAATGAAAAACGAACGAGATTTCTTTACTGTTGTCTTCGAAATCAGAAGTTACATACATTCCTTTAGTATTTTGAAGCCTTGCCTTTTGACCTTTTTGACTTGGGTCCAGTGTTTAAGCTTGCATTCTACAGGCGTCTCACAATAGTTTGCTAAAATTCTAGCCCACTCCTCTTGACAGAATTGATGTAACAGAGTCAGGGTTGTAGGCCTCCTTGCTCCCATCAAATCAAACTTTATTATATAGCGCTTTTCATACAAAATAGCATTTCAATTCAATTTACTTTTATTTATATTCGCACCAATTCATCCAGTTCATCCTGGAATTGAAAATATAACTCTTTCATTTGGGCACAGAGAGTTGTTTAACTAATGCATGCTCATTCACATACCTGTTCCTTCCATACTGACAAGAGAAATCCTCTCATCAGTAATGACTTTTGGCTCTGCTTCTGACACTAAATAAAATTTAAAAATGATCATAATTCTCAGCACAAATGTTCAGATTTTACAAAGTCTCTGATTAATTAATGGCAATTTTATTAGTGTGGTGCAGGACATTGCAGGGCACTTTTCATAAGCATCGACTCATTGCTCTTCATTATATTATTATTAGAAATATTCACTCAGTAAGTAATCCTGCCCACTCTGGACTTGTAGGCTCATATTGCTTGGCGCTACTGGATTTCCTCCGAACTCTGAGCAGCTCCAAGACAAAGCTTCCTAGTTATGTGGTGTCGCATCATATTATTATTAAAATGCTATACTAATTGCCACAACGCTGCAATTAAATGAAATTTATTTATACAGCAGCAATTCCCAACAGATGTAATCTCGAGCCACTTTAAAAATGATTTCAATAGAATTATACGAACAATCAAATCAGTTAAAAACATTTTCTATTTAAGGAGTCCTAGCAGATTGCGTTGAATCGTTGACATGAGGTTGTTCCCTGTACATGCAGACTTACACCACAGCAATCCCTCAGTACTCCCCCGTACTGAGAAAGCATGTAGCGACAGTGGAGAGGAAAAACTCCCCTTTAACAGGAAAAAAACATCCAGCAGAACCTGGCTCAGTACAAGTCGTCATCTGCCACGACCATCTCCTGCAAAAAGGACAAGAATGAACTGATGTAAGAGTATTTTCTAAATTAAAGAAAGTAAAAAGTTGATAACAGGACATGGAGGATGTATCAGTGCTTCCCATCCAGCAGGGCGTTGTTGCTGAACAGAAAAGCAGACTAGGTGTAGCTTCTATAGGGATTAAGACATTGAAAAAAGATGGTTAAATCAAGATAACAGCAAAAAAATTATCTGCCGAGTAGTAGAAGAGAAAAGTAGAAGAGTGAAGAAAAGTGGTTGGTCTGTCCTCCAATAGTCTAAGCCTATAGCAGCATAACTACAGAGATAACTCAGGATATCCTTAGCCATTCTAACTATAAGCTTTACAAAAAAGGAAGTGGTTAAGCAATTAAATTAGCCACAGATCAAAAGATGTTGGCAGAAGAGTTTGCAAATTTGCCATATACCTTCTGAAAAATGATTTAGCAAATAGAACTGGTTTGGAAAGGATTTATAGTAGCTACTACTTCAAGTGTCCACTACCACCAAGAGAAGCCAGTAATGTGAGTTTGTTGGTACATATCGTATGTTGCCAATATGCGTTGTCTATAACTTCTCTCTTCTCCTGTGCCTATTCCACAAGCCCTAGGTACTTAAAAAAATGTCATCCTATCAAATAAAATTCCTACCAACGTAATTCAGAATTTACCTATCAGGATCACAAAATTGCCATTTTATTTTATTATAAAGAGGTGTATGGTTTTCCTTTTTGATAAAACTTATAGAAAGCTTTAAAGGTCTCATTCACTCAGCTGTAGAATTAATTAATGCCTTTCGAGTCGTTTTCTGTGGAAAAACTGAACTGGCACTTCTGTTTTAGGAGGCTGAAATTGTCAGAGGAGTGGATGGGGAAAACGGCAGGGATATGAGTCTAACTCATTATTATTTATGATATGCAAATGTATTTCCTCTGATTGACAACAGCAATGCAACCGTTATGCTGCCTCCAAACAAAGAACTAACTTATCTTACTTTTCTGGTTTTATAGCAAGGAAGATTTCAACTATTTCTTTCTTAGCTTCTCTTTTTTAGGTAAAAAATGCAGCCCTGATGTGCTATTTCCACAAATAAGAAGCTTGAAGGTGTTCTGCCATGTTTTGGAATTACTAAAAGTTAGCTTCTACTGGCAAAGACAAGGTCTGCTGTCTCACTGTCCCAAAATGATTACAGGCTGCCAGTGGGTGATCGCAAGTCAGGGTAGGCAAGAACAAATGTTCTCTGTGACAGAGAAGAGAATGCTTTTCTGACTCTGTCACTTTTTCCATCTATTTCCTTTCTGCTGGTAATGCAGGTAAAGGGAGTTGAAAAAAAAAGTTTCCCGTGCAGAACGCATATGCAACTCAATGTGATTGATCATAAAAAAAAGAAGAAAGAATTACATGGTTTCTCAGTGAACAAGATCTTTCACCTTGACCTATCTCTGTACTGATAATGCTAAAGGCTGACCAAAAAAACAGTGACCGCTTCTGCTCTCATTGCTTGTTTCAGGATCGCTGGATCATTTCAGGATAGCTGTTACTTTAGCTTTTCACTTTATAATTGCTCTCTGGTGTTTTTCGTTGGTTTTTCCCTTGAAGGGGAGTGAAAAGACAGGAGGTTCATCAAGTTATAGGCAAAAGCTCCAGGGCAGGTACAAAAATCAATGTTCATTTTGATAGGGATATGCCTACAGACATTTACATGACCAAATATTCGGCTCAGAAAATGGGTACCCCAAGGATCATTTTCGAGTTTTTAGAAGCCCGAATATGAGCATATTGAGATTTTTGCCGGTATTGGGATGGCCATGCGTGACCGGGTTATTGCTAATATTCCTGTTTTGAACTGGTTGTTGGCTGCATGTAAACATAGTCTGTTTTGCCACCTGGATTCGATTTGTAGTGAATTCTAGGAGCTAATTTTTGCCTCTATATGTAAAGCCCACTGCCAAAAAGCACTTGTTGAGCACACTGCAAAAGCAGTGAAAGAACTGAAAGACTTCCTTCCAGACCCGTGCCTGAGTTGTTGGATCAGTGCTGGGTCAGCAGACCACAACGCCTGGAAGAGTTTGTGGGATTAACTCTCTGCAACCACCATCAGGAAGTTTTAAAGGAGTGGGTCAAATCAAGAGCTGGCAAGGAAATTTGTAGTATGTTTCCCTCCAATGTCTGCCATATGTCTGGAACTGCTGAAACCGTGTGATACCATCCACCCCCCTGCCCGTTTTATATGCCTCATAGCTTAATATAAAAAAACAAAACAATACATGCCGATCCATATGTGGCTCTTTACCAGTAAGTAGTCCCACCCTTCTTTTAATTGTTAACGCTTTTGTTGCTTTGAAGCCAGCGAAAGAAAAGTGTCAAGGGAAAGATTATCTGTGTACCACCTCTGCACTGCATCACTGTGTATTTTCCTTCTTGTGAGTGGATTTCATGGTTGAGAGTGCAGTTTGAAATAGGATTAACAGTAGGTGTCAGGTAGTGCTAGCTAAACCTCTTTATGTCAGGTATGGTGGAAAGAAATCTGTCACTGCATCTGGCTGAACCCTTTCACCATTTAACATTGCTGGAGGGGAAATGTTTAAATATTACTGAAACTGTTTTTGTATTCATCTAAAGCCTGCAAGGCAGAAAATACAGAATGGTGATTTTTCTACCTAGTAAAGGAATTAAAGTGTGTGTGCTGCAATTTTAGAGATACTTAACTGTCAGAATGTGAACAAATCCAACATTTTGTTTTCCCAAGATAAATGAATGACCTAAGAATAGATGGATCTTTGTGTGTCTGCATCTGAGTGACACTGGGAGGCCTCAGGATTCGCCTCTCTCGAGGCTCACCAGAGGAATGCATTCCTGGGATGGCTATGAGCACAGTACGGGGCTGATGTGCCCAATCCATTGTTTTCAGCGTTTCCACATGCAGATATGAGTCCTGCTGGCAAGCAACAGTCCCATTTTTATGTAACTGAGTTGGTTGGAAACACTTGGCAGTGCTGAAGGGACAATAACGATAAGATAGAAAAGACAGTTGGCATCCTCCTCAGCACGATTATGAGGTCTTCAGTAAGTGAGGCAGCTTTAAAGGTAACTGTAGAATCCGTGTTAAGACTTTTTCAGTCCAGCTGAGCTTTTTGAGGTAACCAAAAGAAATCTAGAGTGCCTATGATACATATTCATCCCCTTGAAGTTTTACCCTTTTTATTGTTTTTAAAAATCAATCATGCAAAACAAAATATGGCTTTTATGACAAAATTTTTAAAAAAAATATCAAAGTAAAAATTGATTTTTACAATTAGTGATAAAAATATACATCATAAAACATGTGATTTACCCTTTTAAAGTGACCTGATTTAATAGAAGTCCAGTCGATTTTCTCACAATGTCTGGAATGGAGTAAATGAGAAAAAGTTTAATTCAACAGTATCAGTCAGGGAATGGATACGAAAAAAATCTCTATGGCACTGAACATCCTCAAAGTTCCGTTAAATCCATCAACAATAAATTGGAGGAATATGGCCCATGTGTGAATCTGCATCTTCCTAGGAACCTGAAAGACTGTTTAAGAAGGAGACTAGTGGGAGAGGTCACCAGGACACCAATGTGACTTCACTTAAAGAGGTACAAGCTTCAGATGCTGAGATGGGAGATACTACCCCCCCTTTTCCACTCGGGTCACTTTAGACCCACACAGGTCGGGTCAGTATGGCCTAGAAGGTAGGTTCTGTTTCCATTACCATCTCAGAAGAAAGGTAGAGGGGGAGGACATGGGCGGGCTTAGCATAACAAAAGCTACAGCAAAAAGCAGTCAAAAAGTCATCATGACGACACAGATCCTCTCAAAAGTTAAAAGACTTTTGACTTACCTCACATCTCTCAGACATCCATTCGTTCATGCCTCCATCTCCTCATCTGTGTTCTTCATGCCAGTACTGATCTAACCAGTGATCATCAAGTCTGTGGAATCTGTAGCCTTCCAGCTCAATCTATCCAACTCCAGCTCACTGATCACCACAGAGACCTTCTTCTCTGCTGCTATACCGGCTTCTTCCTTTTCCAATGTCCCAAATGCAGAAGCTGCAGCTGTGGCCGGTATCTCGTCCGATTCTGCAACATTCCAGCAACAGCTCTCTGATTACCACGGAGACCTCCTGCCTCTCTGCTGCTATACCTGCTACCAGCCTTCTAGCCCCCGATGCTGCAGCCTCACAGTGGCTTCTCCATCCTGTCACACTCCGATTTTACTGGCCCGACCCGCCTGTGGAAGGCGATAACAGCCCACATCGCAGCTCCATTCCTCTTGGTGACCTGAAAAAAAACCTGCCATCTCTCACAGTTTTCCGATGTCCCAGATGTCGAAGCTGGAGCCCGTATCAAATAGATTCTCCTTGTCCCCTTTTGGCTTCAGCTTTATCATAACCACAGCCCTCGCTAAACGCTATAAATCACTTTATAAAGCACTTTTTTTTACATGGAGCTTCTTAAGGTAAAGAAAAATGAAACATTCTCAGAGAATTTGAATATCAAATTTTATGGAGAATCTTTCTGATATTGGTGCTGTTACTGTTATTACATTCTGAGGCCACGTCCACACTAAGCCGGGTAATGCCTTAAACGTATAAGTATTTAGTCTACACCCCCCTATCGTCCACACTAAGGCGGCTTTGTTTGTGGTCTGTGGCCGGATAAGAGAGCCGTCTAACTGGTATCTCAACGGCTAAATGAGCACGTCTGGACGCAACTTATCCGGTCCCCAGCTAAATCAGAGCAGCAACGTCAATCAAATGCTGCGTCCTAAATTGCTGACGACAACAACGCGACAGCATATAATAACAACAGCAAAGATGGAGACGAGTCTCGCTATGCTACTTCTTCTTTTGCATATTCAGACGTTTGCAAAGTTAACCCTAACCTACTTGCGGATGAGAAGGCGATCCAGGAGGCGCCGACAGCGACATAGATTATACGCGTCAATCTGTTTTCTTTTTGTTTTTCCCCGCGCATGCCCAGTCCGCGTAAACGGGCGTAAATGCTCGTGTTGAGTGGATAACATTAGGCGATTAACTCCCCGTATAACCTTATCCGGCTTAGTGTGGACGTAGCCTGAGACATCACTTCAAACAAACAACTCCAGGCCAATCGCCGGCTACCGCTGCAAGGTAGGAGTGAGAGGGATATCATATTACTGGACCAATCAGTCCATAGGTGAGCTTGTTGGGTCGCTTCGACACGCTTTGGACCAAGGTAGAGGTAGTACAAAAAAGGGTGTCAGGTCAGATCGGACACAGTTAATGGAAACATGCCAGAATAGTTCTGAAGCTATCCATACCGACCCTAGTGGAAAAGGGGCATATGTGTACAACTGTTGCCAAGGTTCTTCAAAAGTCAAAGCATTATGGCAGAGTGGCAAAGAGAAAATCATCATGTTGAAGAAAACTCAGAACGAGGCTCCACTAAAATTAACCAAAAAAGCATGTGGAAGACTCCATGGTCAAGTTGTAGAAACTTTGATTGTCTGATGAGACCCGAATGGAACTTTTTGGCCATCTGACAAAATGCTTTGTTTAGTGGACACCAAACACTCCACATCAAAAATAAATACAACAGACAGAGAAAGGCTTGTAAAAGTAGAACATAAAATATATACAGCAATATATAGAGAAATCCGGGAGGAAATTTCGTTCCCATCTCCCAGAGAACTACGGCATCAGAAAACATTTATTTTCCACAAAGACAACTAGCCAACACATTCAGCTAAAGCTACATTGAACTGGTTTGAAGACAACGAGCTGGATATAAATGCAATCACTTTTTTATGTATATAGCTTTATTAAACTGTCATCGTTTGCAGAAATTCAAAAGCTGAATTTTGTTCTTCATGACTGATTTGTAAAAGCATTCAAAAGTCATCCAAGAGGACATATGCTTCTGATAGGCACTGCATGTAGTCCTTAAAAAAAGTTGGTTACAGGCAACATATTTAAAGCTATACTCCCGGTTTAACACTTTGTTTCCCAGCATCACATCCTGCAAGAGACACGCCACGTAATGTTACTCAAGATTTAATGCAGTCAGTAAGACTTGACAAAGAAAAAGATACAAGATAGAAAACAGATACAATTCTTCTCTTCCTCCATTCCCAATGACTCAAAGATTATCTTCTTGCTTGTCATCACTCCTCTTAGAGAAGTACAAACTTATTTCAAAACTGAGCAACTAGCCGTTTACCATCTTACTGGTATCCCTCAAGAAATCTAAAGTATCCAGTTGATCCAGGGAGTCTGGAAACAGTTTAAATGCTAAAGTCTGTCAGAGTTCCAGATCCACAGCCAGTCTTTAAAGCAAAAGGCATGAACCAAAAGTGTCCATCACATGTGCCACCTCCTTTAACGCCTCCAACAGTTGCATCCATCTCCCCTGGATCATATATGCCCATAACTCACGTGTCCTAGCTACCTCACTAGTGTCCTTCAGCTTTTGAAGCATTTTTGGCTATAAGCCTCATCTATTCCCATCTGATGAAAAAGCCATCTCTGTTGCCTCCGTTCATCATCACACCCGCCACTGCATAAACATTAGGTCTTTCACCATCAATGCAGTGTAGATGTTTCTTTTGAGGGATGTTTGTCAGTGAAAACCAAGTTGATTTTCTTTTTTAATAATGTTGTAATATCAGACAAGTTTAATTGGTTTGTGTTCACACATTTGATGAACACCAGTAGATGTTGTTACACGATAATGGCAGAGAATTTGCAGTAACTCAGCACTGTTATTATTTCCAGGAATCATGCTGAGAAGCTGGAGCAGGAAATTTTGTTTTATGTGCTTTCTAGTTGCAGCATTTTGAAGGGCCTGCAGGTCTTCTCATGTTCAGTCTCATTGTGTTGGGAAACACCAACAGAGGACTGAAGACAGAGGAATATAATTGAACAGGTAAGCCTAAATCTGAGTGCAGCTTTGCCTTATTATGAGCACATTGCAACTATCCTGACTGGAGACGGTTTTAGCATCAGCCAGTGTTGCTCAACAATTGAAGGCCTCAGGGTTTCTCAAGGTAGGGAGTGGCATACCCCCTCCTGGGGTAAATATATCAATAATACCGCAGGTTGACTGACTGGCTCGGTGAAAAGCCATGAAAATGAAGGAGGGAGACCTGTGGAGAAGAGGCAATTAGTGTTCACATCAAGTGTTGGAATATTCAGTGATATAATTGAGGTGATCTACCAAACTGAAGTCAGAGTAGCAAGGAAATAAAGATACTTATGTGTTAGATTTTAATCAGAATTGGCTTATTTTAGGTTTTCCTTTGAAAATATGAACAAAAATCTATTTAAATGTCACTATTTTCCCCATTTATTGAGTCCTAAAGCTCAACTTTTTGCATTTTCCTGCACTGACACCTGGAAGGAGTTTGACAAAATCTGTAGGCAGAAGAAACTAGCCTAATTTGACTGCAGAAGAAGTTACGCCTTGTTGCCATCTCATGCAATGTGGAAACAATGTCAAAACAAGACACTGTGGTTTGTGTCACAACAAGTCTCCATTCCTAAATGACAAAGTAGATCATGTAAGTGCTACAAACCCACACATGTTTTTAGAACCTGTTTAGCACTGCGGCTATAGCTACATTAAAGAGATAGTGTGAGATTTTGTGTTTGTTAGGATAGGATATGAGCAGTTAGTATTCTACCCCAGTAGACAGCCTTCTGTACTGAGCGGTTCCAGTAATAAAAATATCACCTGTGTTGGTAATAACACCATTTCTTTATCAGTAACAGGGTGATCACTAAGGCAAGGCATTTTTATTTATATAACACACTTTCAACACAAGGCAACGCAAGGGGGTTTATATGATTACAAAAATGTGAAAATTAAAACAATCACTAAAAGAAAGCTTAAACAAACATAAAGAAAAATAGATAAACAATAAAAACAATAAAAGACAACATTTAGCATTTGATTAAAACAATTGAGTATTAAAAACACAGCATTACAGTTACTGAACTTAACGTTGAGTAAATGTAACACGCGGTGTGTTACAAAGAATTGATGGAATAAACTGTGTACTCCAAACACTCCATAAGAAGCTGAACTGGGTGCCTCCTGTGCGTTATGAAGGATGGAGTGATCAGAATTCAGCTAGACTTTCTGAACGCTTCAGTAGGAAAAAAATCCCCCTGCATGTGTTCCCTTTGCATTTGTAGTTAGGCTGCAGTGACACCATTTGTGTCCGATGGTGCCGTCACAGATGCACTACAAATTCTCAGTAACTCTTCAGCGCTCCAACCTGCTGTCAGCTCCTGGACTGAGATATACATTGATTGTGGTAGCCAGGTCTGAGATGATGCTCAGATGCTCTCATGGAAATATTTTTTTTTGATTGATTCAGTTACTTATACTCTGTGCAGTTGAAAGTTTGAAAAGGTTTGCACCAAGTGACAAGAGGTGTGAATACTAATCTGTCAAAATGACAGATAACCTTCAGAGTTTTCGGTCACAATTTAAAAAAACTGATAAATATAAAAAAATATTCAGTTAATGTGACCCCTGGACTGCAACACATCTTTCCTCTTCGTGTACAAAAATAAGGACCTCTTTGAGGATAGGAAGCAACACAAAATAAACATAACAAAGATGTGGTCATAAAATGCCCTCTTTTCCAGTGTATTCAAGATCATATTGGGGAAACTTCAGAGTGTTTTCTTTCCAAAGAGACCACACATGTCTCAAAAAGGTTCAAGAAAGGTTTTATTTTAATTCCGGTATGTTCTTAAAACATTTAAGGCGAATATTGCAGTAAAACATTCACCCTGATCAATCTGCTGGGTTCCTTGGTCTTCATGGTGTTGACTATTGTCCTCTAATGAACATCTGAGGCCTTTGTAAATCAGGTGCAGTGAGAAATCACACATAGATTGATTCTGGATGGGTCTTTATTTTAAGGGTTTTTCATTTAAGGGTATCAGTGTAGGTAAAAATACTCAAAACCCATTTGAGCTTTAAGAAAAGAAAAGCATGTACTATTTTCTTCCACTTTATTATGATGCTCCTCTCGCTGTTGGCCTGTCACAGAACCCCACTTTGTAGTTTGTAGTTGTACCATTGGAAATGTGAAAGACATCGGAGGTAAAAACCTAAATAATTTGTGTTAAAAATGACATATTCCTCCTCGAGCAAACACGGAATTCCTGGCAATTCCACTCCCATGTCTGTTCTACTCCATAATTCCCTATTTGCGGCGTGTAGTGTCCAGCCGTGTGACTCATGTTTGTCGTGTTTGTGCTGCGGCTATGCATCACCTACTCGTGATGACGAGGGCTTTGCCGTAAGCCGCAGCTGAACACCCTATATCCACCCTGCTGGCACAGCATCAGTGTTTTCATTCCATATTGTACGCGTCACACCACATTCCTGTTACAACTCCTCTGCAGCACATATAAATCTTCAGTGAAAAAAACCGCAGAGCCATGTGTTTTGAATTTTCCCACTGTTTGTTCCCATTTACAGCATCTCTGTCTCTTTTCTTCTAATCTGTCTCTCTCTCACACAGACACACCTCTTTCCACTTCTTGTTGATTGGCCCATTTAGTGCTCATGAAAGCATTCCATTTAGGTGCTTTTGAGGTTATGGTTGTCACTGACAACCGGCTGTCAGAGAGTGGTGGGCTCTTTCTGTGTTGGGGCTTTCCAGAGGAGGATACAACACAGAGCAGCCATTGATGGAGCCTGCTTTATGGACTCAAAGCCACCAAAGGCAATGGAGTGTGACAAAGACAGCGGAGGGAGGTTGCTTCTTTGACCCAACCATATTAAATCACATGGTTTAATGATTTGTATTTTGGACACAGCCTCGTTTAATGAACTTCAAGTTAGGGTCAAAACTGTGAACACTTTTTAAGACCTGAATAAAATCATTCAGTCCTCAACATGTCTAGAATATAGTAAAGATAAACTGAGATGACTGACAACACAAGACATCACTGTGTGTAATTCCTTTAAAGATAAACTAAAACGTCACAACACCGCAAATCAAGCGGCTAAGCTGCCTTTTGATCAAACTCATTGATTAACTGATCATCACTATGGCGATAGAATGGCGACTTGTCCAGGGTGTATCCCACCTCTTCTCCAGTGAATGGCGGAGATATGGACAACCCCCTTGCAACCCTATGATAAATGGATGGATGATCAGCTAATGTAGGAGCAACTCTTTTAAAGCAAATGCCCCGTCAGTTCGCTGATCTCCAACGTTCAGGTTAACACAATGTCAGTTTGGAAAGAAATGACCAATAATCTCAGATAAGCAACTGCATCTTTATCTGAGAAGGGTTAAAAGGGTAATCCCTAATTATTTGGAGCCCATCATTCTACATTGAGCTGTGTTAATTTGGACAGCAACCTTTAAATGTTGTTTTTGTAACTGTTCAGTAATCTGCAGTCAAATGTATGGTCAATTTAGGAATTCTGTTTAGGACTTATAATATTTCAGTTTTATGAAAGGAAACGGAAAGCATTGAGGTGAAATACAGTATTTCACCACAAATGCAATTAAATAAAATTTTTGTTTTGTAATACAAGGGGACATATTTACTTTTGTTAATTAAAACAACCAGGGATGCAAAGATACCACTTTTTAAAATCGATACGATGCCGATGCTTGGATCAGAGTACTTACCGAGACAGAGTGCCAATGCCAATACTTGTACCACAAACAAAAAAATGCAATAAATAGGAAGGCAAAGCAATTTTATTTGTATAGCACACTTTCAACACAAGGTAATTCAAGGTGCTTTTCATGATTCAGTGGTAAAGAAACACACCATATAATAAAAGCATGGCACGTAAAAACAGCAATTGTACGAAAATTAAAAACAGAAAACATGAGAATCAATAAAAGAAAACATTTAGCGTTGATTAAAAAAGCAATTTAGGGCTCAAAGGCAGCTCTAAACAGTAGAGTTTTAATCTCTGATTTAAAAGGCCCTAAAGATTCAGCAGCTTTGCAGTCGTCTGGAAGTTTGTTCCAGATCTGTGGGTCATAAAAATTTAAATCTGCTTCTCCATGTTTGGTTCTAATCCTAGGGATGCTTAGTAAACTACAGTTCGAGGACCTGGGTGGTCTGCTGGGTTGGTATAGTGACAGCAGGTCTTTGATATACTTTGGTGATAAAGCATTTAGTGATTTATAAAATAGTAGGAGTATTTTAAAGTCTATTCTCTGAGCTATAGGGAGCCAGTTTAAGGACTTAAGAACTGGGGTGATGTGTTCTACTTTCCTGGTTCTAGTGAGGAAGCGAGCAGCAGCGTTCTGGATCAGCTGCATCTGTCTAATTGACTTTTTAAGTAGACCTGTCAGGACACTGTTGTAGTAATCAATCCGACTAAAGATGAACACATTGATGAGTTTTTCATGGTGCTGTTATGATATTAGTCCTTTCATCCTAGAAATGTTCTTCAGATGATAGAAGGCTGACCTTGTTTTTGCCTTTATGTGACCCAGGAGGTTCAGGTCTGAATCCATTATTACACCTAGATTATGCGCCTGATCAGTAGTTTCTAGTTGTATTAACTGAAGCTGTGTGCTGACTCTTGATCGTTCCTCTTTAGTTAAAAAAATAACTACTTCAGTTTTGTTTCTGTCTAGCTTGTTCAATGCATAAATGTAGGGTCTGGATGGGATCAAAGTCACCAGGTGACATTGTAATGTAAAGCTGAGTGTCATCTGCATAGTTATGGTAGCTAATGTTGTTGGCTGTTATAATATGAGTTAGTGGGAGCATGTAGATATTGAACATAAGGGATCCCAGGATGGAGCTCTGGGGGACCCCACAAGGGATTTCTGCTTGATCTGATGTGAAATTGCCTATTGACACAAAGAACTTCCTGATCTTGAGGTAAGTCTCAAACCACTGAAGTACTGTAACAGAGAGTCCAACCAAGCTCTCCAGTCGTTCCAGTAAAATGTTATGATCAACGGTGTCAAATGCTGCTGAGTTCCAACAGAACCAGAAATATGGTTCTGCAACAATCTGTATTTATGTGGATGTCATTGAAAGCTTTAACAAGGGCGGTCTCAGTACTGCGATGAGCACGGAAACCGGACTGAAAATTATAAAGGCAGTCAGGCATTGTTAAGAATTGATTCAGTTGTGGAAACACATCTTTTTCAATAATCAGTCTGATGAATGGGAGATTAGAGATTGCCCTGTAGTTCTGCATTGATATGTTATTCTGGTTTTTCTTCTTCATTAGGGGTTTGATAACTACTGTTTTGAGGGCCTGGGGAAAGACGCCTGACTGGAGGATTGAGTTTACTATTTAAATCAGATCGAGCTTCCTTTAGAAAAGCTCTCCTTGTCATTGAAACCAGGGAGAACTTTACAGGATACTCTGAGTTGTATATACATGATGCATGTGAAAAATTCCTCCCACCTGCATTGCCTAAAAAGTTTTATTTTCTTCTCTGCTTGTTACAACAAATGATGGTGAATTAGAAACAAATAAACACAAAACTATACAATTAACATTTAGTGTGAAAATATTTAAGAGTTTCCACATTTTAAGTATCGGTTCATGGTATCAGTTAACTTTAACCGATACAAGTAAATTAGAGATACCTCTAATGCACGGTATCGGTGCATCCCTAAAAACAACTTTATTTCGCTTTCTTTTTAAAGAATATAAATGCAAAACATTGAAACATGAAAGGGTATTCTTGGTATATACAACATAAACAAACCCACAGCAACAATTGTGCAATGTATTTTTCATCAAACTGAGCCCATTAATGCAACATATTTTTCTGGCACCGTCATGATTCACCAGTGTTTGGTTTCTCCTGTGTTTTTTTGATCATTTACTTGTTGCTTCTTCTCTTAGATTTAGTCATTTTTGAGTTATTTCTTGTTATTTTATCTTGCTGTTTATCTCACTGTCCCTCAGCTTGCCAGTGTTCTCCCCTTCCCAGTTCTTCCTCATCTTCTAATTTCCCTCTTCTTGCTCCATCTCCCAGCTGCCATCATTCACGTCTGATTTGCCATTTACACCTCTCACTTAGTACTTAAGCTCCTCTTCCTCCGTCACAGATTGCTGGATTCTTCCATTTGTTGCTCCACAGTTATTTTCTCCTTGTGTTTCTGTTTCCCGACTCTCTATGTGCCCACCGTTGTTGTAAGCTTTATTTGTATTAAAATTCTTCAATTTACCTCCTGCTGCCTTTTCTGCTTGCATTTGAATGCACTGTTACTCAAACCCTGGCAGAAGAGTTCAGCCATAAGGACACAGCAGGCCTGATTTTTGAGCAGGCATTAAAACAATTAAGAGAGACTGTAAGGGTATGTGTTGAAACTGTGGCCAAGCCCTGCGTTGCTTTGAGGTGCTTAAAGGTGGCTGGCACTTGCTTGGGAAGACTGCATGATTGGAACCCTCAGCTACCTTTCTTGGGCCTCTGGAAGTTGCTAGAGAAGGCAGACTGGGATCTTCAAGCAGCCCTGGCAGAAATCTTTGGCAAGCTGCCTCAGCCATAGCTCCCAATCATTTATCCTTCGTCTACCTCTTCAACTCCCAATGCTTTATCATTTTTCTTCACTGCCAACCTCTGCACCTTTGACCCCTACTCCTTCAATTTCCTCATTCTCCAGCAGAAGACAATGCCACTGCAGAAAATCCTCCATTCCTATTCTGGAGATTTCGTCTGATGTCTCCACAGCTTCTTTGGGGGTCTGAGCGACGTCTCCAGTGCTCCTCGTCATCTCTGCCGTAATCTCCATGACCCACAGCTAGTTACACGCCTCAGAATCACAGCTCAGATCATCAGCATGCTATAAAGTACCTTTATCAACCCCATCATCATTCTTTCTAATGCTCTTCCACTGCCTTGTCCTGATGTTTCCCCATCTCGAGCTGAAGCTGCTCTCACATCCGCTTTCCATAGCTCCACTCTACCGGGGTGTCACAGCAGCAGCTTTTCAGCCAGTCACAGTTAAGACACTCCCTCTGTTAGTCACCACTACACTTGAAGTTCCTCAGCTTGTCACAGCTGAATCTGATGCTTTTTGGTCAGCTGCAGTTGCTCCAAAGTTCCTCCGAGGTTTTCTCCAACCTCTCAAGCTCCTACTTGCACCACAGCATCCAAAGCTGCTCTATTGTGTCCAACACCCATCACGGTGTTCTCCAGAGCTCCACTGTATGTTCCAGTGGCCTCCACAATGGGTTCAGATGGCTGCCATGCCACTCTCCAGGGCTCCTAGAGCTTGTTCTGTGAGTTCCAGCCCACAGTCTTACTCAAAGGCAGCTATAAACACAGGTGTTTTTAGCTTTGATTTAAAGGAACTCTGAGTCTCAGCAGCTTTGCAGTGGTCTCAAAGGTTGTTATCTATAAGGGAAGCATAGAAACTGCAAGCTGCATCTCCATGTGAGGTTCTGATTCTAAGGATGATTAGTAGACTAGGTACCATCCAGTGCTCATTGCCAGCCTCCAGATCCTCTGCTCCTCTGTTCACATGCCAGGCAGGCCTCTCTGTGGGTTTTCCAGGTCCTCCCAATATTCTCCTCTGGTGAAGCCTGAAATGTCTTTAGTGCAGCGTGAAATGTTTTCGTATCTTTGGGATTTTGTTTTTTTGTCTCATTCCCTCCTTCCAAGGCCCCCCTCAGGCCACCCTGTTTGGGTTGTTTTTGTTTCTTCCGCCTGAACTTTTCAAGATAAACATTTTAGTCAAAAAGATTGCTTTGTTTGACAAAGTGCAGCACGAAGCAAACTATACCAGTTAAAAAGAAAAAAAATGTTTTGCAATTTTGGTCACCAATCGAACAGTCGAGTCTACCAAAGTATCAGGTGTTAAAGCAACCCCAGAAGGTCTCCTGGGAAACACTAAGAATGTAGTGGGTTCTTCATAACACAAGATAGCATTCCCTGTGAATTTTTCAATAATTTTTTTGTACAAGGCACAACCTCATTTCATGACTCAACACAATCTCCTGGGATTCTTTAGATATCTATAATATTGAAATGGCTTGTTTTGAAATGACTTTTCTTATAAAGTGCCCTGAGATGACATCTGTTGAGAATTGGTGCTATATAAATAAACTGAATTGAATTGAGAAAACTACTGGACCTCCTTCAGAAAAACTGCTTCAAAACCCCCCCAAAAACATTAGAAGCTATAAGTTAGTTAGAGGCTTCTGTTAATTGACTGGATGCCCAGTCTGTTGCTAATTCAATAATTAAAACAAAGCAAGCTGTAAAAGTATAAGCCTGGTTAATTTTTAATTTGCAAAAATTGAATTCAAAGGTAGAGTGATAGTCACATTTGGATTGCGTGAGAGAGAAAGAGGACGACAACCTGAACGTGTGTGTCTGAATTCGGCTAAATGCCTTTGGAAATGGGACTGGAAATATCAGTTCACACACACACACACGCACACACACGCACACACACACACGCATTCAAGCTTTCACAAAGAGGCGGTCCCTCCTCCCAGCCTGGAAACCTGTTCTGGAGGGAGTGACTTGATCCAGGCGGCGTCCAATTATATGGAAACAGCACTTATTCCACTTTATTCCATGCTACAGTTAAGTGGCTTGAAGCCTACAGAGACACACATGCGTGTGATAAAAAGCAGAGCAGTAGGCAAAGAGACGCTCCCCATGTGACATGTGCACGGAAAGCTGCAGACAAAGGTAGAAATCTCCAGCACGTCGAGTGATGCGGTGACAGACGATGCTCCAAATCAAATCCACGAGGAGCTCTCTGTTTTTGTTTTTTTCCTCATCTGGAAAAGCCTCGGCTTCAACATAAATGATTCATAAGAGTGTGCTTCTGTTTCTGAGAGAGTAATAGTGAGTTTCAGCTGAAAGCCAAGCAATCTGAAGGAAGGGCCAGATCTCGGAGAGAGTCATTTCGTCTGGGAGAGTTTGATCAGGAGCTCATATGTGACAACGATCAACTGTTGCTCAGCCCGATCCCGGAATATGCGCGGTTCTCAGCATGGATGTCTGACCAACACCTGGTCCTAATCGGACCAGTTGACATGGAACAGAGCGTGATTTTGCTCCTGATGCAGCGGATACATCTTCATCTGTTCTGGTGTGATTCCACATTGTTGCACTGAGGGGAATGATAATATCCCACACCGCAGCCGGCTTTTTTCCACGCTTCATTATCTTTCTGTGACACAAGACAATCCGATTTCTCTTTCTGCCCACTTCAGGGGGCACTTTGGACACTAACCCTCAAAGAGGCGTAAAATCGGACAAGCTCTGCTTTAAAGTGACCTTGCCAGGTTGAGCGGAGGGAATCATCATGCTCATGATGATGGAGACCAGCGGCATGGACGCGCATCAGGTTGATATCGATTCGGACTTCGAGCCTCACGCTCGGTCACGGTCGTGCACCTGGCCGCTTCCGCCGTGTCCCGAGGGTTTCCCCGGGCCAGAGGAGGCGAGCCGCGGGGGTCTGGTTCTGGCGTCCGTCAAAGTGGAGCACTACGACGCGCCGGCGTGCCGGGCCGACAGGAAAGGCGGCGCGCCGGCGGAGATCAAGCATCCGGCCGGCGCCCCGGCTCCGGTCGTGGCCGCTCCCGCCTGCATGTCCGGGGCTGCGCTCGACGTGGCTGGCCAGCTGCGCAAAGCGAAGTCGTCACGCCGGAACGCGTGGGGTAACCTGTCCTATGCGGACCTCATCACCCGTGCCATTGAGAGCGCACCGGAGAAGAGGCTCACCCTGTCCCAGATCTATGACTGGATGGTTCGCTTTGTTCCTTATTTTAAGGATAAAGGCGACAGCAACAGCTCGGCTGGATGGAAGGTAGGCCACAAAGAAATAACTCTCATCACACCTCAGGGGGGTGGTTTTCTATATTTAGTTTCAGTCTGTGTCTTCAGCAGCACTCTCTTTGTGCATATCTGAGAGCCACATAATTGACCCTTGACTCCCGCGATTTATGTCTGTAGCGTGTCTACGTGCCTTTCCACATGACACAGTGTGTTGAAATGGGCGTGAGTTCGCCTGGATCAGGGTTCACTGGGTTCATGCGTTTAGGGTTCGGATCCTGTGCATACAGGAGTCACCACAAGGAGCCAAATTCCCATACTTTCCTTTACTGTTGGAAAGGCACGATGTGACGCATCGATCTGGCCTGCTGTTGGGTCACACTGGGGACAGTGTGTGCCTCGGGCTTCTTAACCCCACGCTCCACCTCAGTGTAGGGCTTATTGCTCAGGCTCAACTGCCCCCCAGTCCCATCCCAACTCCCCTAGTCCCCAGACCTTTGTCGATCTGTTGTGCCCGTCAAATTACGCACAGGCTGTCGTAAAAGAATGGCACAAGCCCAGTGATTTGAAAGCACAATAACAAGGGATGATGACGCTGGTTGTTATAGTAAACAGATGTAACCTAAGATTATCTCTTACATTCAAATTAATATGGGGTTAATCTAATAGATTGGTTGCTCTAATCTTCTTAGATTTACCCGCTTTTCATTGTTGGGATTAACAGTCTTGTTTTCAAGGCACAAACTGCTGGTTCCCTTCATTCTCATCTTTATTTTGGTGTTCCAAAGTTTAAATTCTGTTTTTTTTACTTCAAAGTAAGATGATTAGTGTTAAACCATGTCCTGATGTCATGCAACAGAACTGGGAAGTCTGGTGAAAAGGTAAATCACTTTGGAAAGTAAAAGTGAACATGGATAAATCCAGAACATTTTTTCTCAATTATTTTAACTTAATACTGAACAGTTCTGCTCATTCTTAACCTCATCTAAAATTTAAAAAACATGATCAAACTTACCTGGCTGTATTCCAATAATGTTAGCACAAAAGATTTGACAAAAGTGAAATTATTATTATTTTTTTGTATTTGACTTGGATGGATCTTTTCTTTGTTCTGATTTTCAACTGAGAGATACTCTGAGAAGATGGACTTCTCCATCCAAATCGGGGTTATCTACGTCAAGCTGTTCTGGTCAAAAATTATGGTAGCATGGAGCAGAAGATGGGCAAATTTGAGGCTTTATCCACAGTAGCAAGGGCATAGCTCCTTTAAAATGTGGTTATGGAGTGGCTGAGTTGAATTGTAAATCTCCTGATTTACTGTTTGGTCTATGTTCAAAGCTTCAACCTCTTCTCAGCAAATATGAATTAGAAACAAACTAGGTTGGTTCCTGTGGACCAGAGGACAGCCACCAAAAGATGTATCATGGCATCTTGGTGTTTTTTGCTTTAAAAAACTTGGTATTGTTCCAACCCTCACTTATCGTCAGTGGATATGGAAAGCAACCAGCAGTTGAAATGAGTTTTCTTATCATACACTCCCCGTTGACAGAGACGGATAGTTAAAAAAATTGGGCTCTACTCCGTCCATTGTTGCGTAGACAGAGAGTCTTGCATCGGCAGATAATGGTGTTGCGTTTCTCCCTTTCAACTTAGATGGAGATGTATAAACTAGGCTTACGCTCGTAGACCTCTATTCTTCAACGTCAAAAGGATTTGGCTGATGGGTTCAGGTATCTGAGCTGGACGGATCTCTGCTTTCCGGTATCTCCCACTCAAAGAACAAACAGGAGAGACTCACACCTCGCTAGAGGAACCTTTTAATCTGTGACCTCCTTTGTGTCCCCCAAAGAGAAGCTGGCAAATGTTGATGGCATGAAGGAAGTTCCTTCTTGAACCCTATATCTCATCTTCTTTACCTAGATGAATGTCCAGGAAAAAAATGGGTTGATTTACTAGATACTGAGTAGGACAAAAACTTTGTCTGATTCTCTTGTTGTCACTGGCAGTTTTTAAGTACAACACTGACTTTAAAGGACGGGTTTACCTAATTTGTGGAGCTTGTTTATGGAGACTTGGGACGCCTGCCAACTTTGTGTGGCCACTGTGGGAGGAGAGAGAGAGAGAGAGAGAGAGAGAGAGAGAGAGATGGATTTATGGATGGATCAATGAATGGATCTTCAGTAATAACGTAAATAACATTACTAGCCAACTAACATTACTAATAGCGTTACTTTTGACAAAGATATGATATTCAAATCCCATCTCAAACAGATCTCCAAGATTTATTTCTTCCACCTCTGGAATATTTGCTAAAATTAGAAACCTCCTGTCCAGGACTGGTGCTCAGAAAGTAGTCCATGCATTGTTTCCTCAATGCTGGAATACTGTAATTACATTTTGTGGACTTCAGATAATAGAAATCAAACATTTCTATTTCAAACAGATCAAACATGCTGCAGCATGAGTTCTGATTATCATTAAAAAGAGAGATAACATTTCTCCTATTTTAGCTTCTCTTCAATGGCTCCCTAATAAATCTAGAATAGAGTTTAAGATCCTCCTCCTTACATATAAAGCCTTTAATAATCAAGCTCCATCGTACATCAGAGATCCGATTGTTTCTTATATTCCTAACAGAGCACTTCACTCTCAGACTGCAAGTTTACTGGTGGTTCCTAGGATTTCTAAAAGTAGATTGGGAGGCATATCTTTTAGTTATCAGGCTCCTCTGCTGTGAAAGCAGCTCTAAATTTTAGTCTGTGAGGCAGATACCTTGTCTGCTTTTAAGACCAAGCTTAAAACCTTACTTTTTGTTTTTTTTCATTTTTGCCTTGCATGAACACTGTATGTCTGTATGTGCATTTATACTGCTGTAGGCTGTTGGAAGACAGACAGACTGACCGTTTTCTTTTATTTAGCTGCATTTCTCTTTTGCTACTCTCCAGTTGCATTTTTTGCTCTTATTTCAGCTGTTAGCCTTGTTTTTTCTCAGTGTTTTTCTCTCTATAGAAGCTACACATGGTCTTGTATCTTAAGTAGCTAAAATTTCCTGTTGGATGGGGGGCATCAACAGACATGATGCTCCCAGTAACCGAACATGCTCCATGTCCTGTCATTAACTTTATTAGTTTCTTAATAGAAAGTACTCTTACATCAGTTTCTTTTGTTATTTCTTTGCCTCTTGTCTTCTTCCCGAACCCCAAAACAGTCGTGGCAGATGACTGCTTGCACTGAGCCAGGTTCTGCTGGAGGTTTCTTCCTTTTAAAGGAAAATGTTTCCTCAGTATGAGGGATGGCTGAAAGGATTGTTGTGGTTAGTCTGCATCAATTGGACACAACTGCCAGTCAGTGGTTCAATCTGCTGGGGTTCCTGAAAAATATTTTTTTTAACTGATTGGAATATTTGTTTGATAATATTGAAATAACTTTTCTTGTAAAGGGCCTTGAGTGCTGTTGTGAATCAGCACTATATAAGTACACTGAATTCAAGTGAATATCTATAGATGGATCTAGGAGTGCATGGATTTAAGGATGGATGAATGGATCTAAGGATAGGTCTATGGATGGCTGGATCTATGCTTGGGCAAATTATGGATATATGAATGGATTTAGGGATGGATCTATGGATAGATGGATCTACAGATGGATGGATGAATCTGGATGGATAGATATATGGATGGATGTACCAGACTCATTCTTTCATGAGTGGTTAGCATGACTAGAAAATTGCTATATAAGTTTAGTCCATTTATCTAGTGATGGATTTATGGATGGATGAATGAATCTACATCTAGGGATGGGTAGACCTATGGATGTATGGGCGGTTCTTACACACACTCCCACAGTGTATGCCACTTGTTGAGATGTCAGGTGCAGCTTATGATCCACATATTAACACACTTCTTGTCCTCAGTGATTGTTGATAGATTCCTTTAAATCTAGCCACAGATACTTTAAATAAGAGTCGGTAGAGCGTGGATGAAGTAAGTGGCGGCGAGGTTGGCATTCTGACTATGTATGGATTTCTATGAGTGTGGCTCAGTAATTGCAGTCAAGTGTTTGTTATTATAGCTGAGGTGGGAGGCTTTGTTTGGTCATATGAAGTGAGTTCACTTCTGTAGGTGGTCACAGTTATGATGGTGTTGGGGGTAGTCTCTCTCTCTCTCTCTCTCTCTCACACACACACAAACAACTACTCCGTTACGCTTATTTCACAAGTGGCTCTCTCTGCGTGGGACTACATGTGCTGAGCTGTGGCCTGTCTGCAGACTGTACAGTATGCACATTCAGCAGCAGGCAGGCGGGCAGGTTGGAGCTCTCTGACTCTACCTAAAGGCTCCATGAAGCAGCATTATGAAGGTACACTGTGGGTGTATGACTGTTGTAATCAAGCTGGCATGCAGTGACACACACACACACAAAAAAGACTAGCAAACATACGAGGATCACTTACGCTCCAAGAAACACATTTATTCTTTGTGTTTTATGAGGGCCAGGTTTGGGTGCACAGTGTGCTGCTGCTTATCCTCTCAGGGTAAATCAGGTGCAGCTATTTAACCTCCTGGATCCAAGGAAAAAAAAAGTTTTGGTTCAGATTACAAACAAAAAATAGACTTAGACAATAGTCTAAGTCTATTTTCAAATCATTAAACAAATCATTAAAACAATATTCTTATAGCTGTATAATACTTAGCACTATATTATTGCCGATGTACTGATCATGTTTATTTTTTACATCATTGACATGGAGGAATTTAACTCTAGAAAACCATAAATCTGGCATTTTTAAAGGGAATATTATGCCTCTCTAAAAACAGTTATAACAGCTATAGTCTGTACAAAACATGTTAAAGAAGTTGTTTGGACAAAATCACTGTTACATAAAGCGATATCTCTAACTGAATTCTTTATATTTTCAGTCCCCTTCAGAATCAGCTGTTTAGAGCAGCAGCTCCCAAACTTTCCAGTCTCTGACCCACAAAATACATTTTTTTTCTGAGTCACTTAAAAAGTGGTACAGTAACATAACTAGTTCTGTCATGAGATTCAATTTTTTTTGGATTAATTATTATATTTAATTAATTAGTCTAATTAATATTTTCTTTAATATCACCTAAAAATTACTAATACACACCTTCATTTTGAGGTATTTTCTATCAAATTAATTAAATTTTTGTGGTCACACAAAAGTTTCATGTAAATAATTAAAAAAACTATCTTTATGAAGTAATTCATTCTATTTAACAGACTTGAACAGATGCAGTCCCAACCATTTACATTCTGCTATCTTTGAGACTAGACTGACGTTCTGCCTGCCACCTTCTGCTTTGAGCTTGTGCAATTCAGTAGCGTTCTGCGGGATAGATCTCTGCTCTGAGTCCAGCTGGGTTAAAACAACACGAGTATACACATTATTTTTGATAACGATGGCTTGCCATACTGGACTGGGTGGAGATGCAGCATCCATACGATACAGGTAGTCTGCTGTGAGCTTTACGACAGGAAAGCGCCCTGCTGCTCGGTGAGGACAGTTGAATTGTTACATGCTTCAGCCAAAAGTCTCCAATAAACCCATAAAAAGTTTCTAGATTTGTCACCTTTTTGTTTAAGGATCGCTGGAGGGGTGTAAAAATTTGGCAACACTGTCTGCAGCTCATTGCTCCTCCTACCCTCGTAGGTTCCACTAGAACGGAAGCCAGTCATCTTATGATGAGTGTACAGCCAATTGATTTCCACTTCAGGGTGTGGTTAACCTCTAAAAACTTGGGTTCCCACCCTAACACTGGGCTCGCTCGCTTTTCTACTAATTAGCGATTGAAGACCACGCCCACGCATGAGAATGGGATGGAATTGGTGGGGTTGAAAGGTGAGGGATGTTTGTATGTAAATTGGAAAAGTGCTTTAGTGTGATGTCACAATAAGGCACTTTTTAAGACTGCACAAGATTTCTGATGGCAAAAACATGTTGGATGGATGAATTTTCTAAATTTTTGGAGTGTTTAAAAGGGTAGGAGAGACCCAGATGCCAACACAAAACGAAGAAAAAAGTTACATTTGCATAATATGTCCCCTTTAAGTACTAAGTACTAGTCTGTGTGCAGAATATACATTTTGTATTCTCTATCAAACATGTTGGACATAATCCTTCACCATTTCTGATCACTAAAAGGTTCTGATTGGAGGGATGCAACCATACACCCAGTCCATGAGATGAGACAGTATATAAAGTACAGTTTGTGAGAATAAAATGAGATGTTTGCAAAATCTTTGTGCAAATTAAAAATCCAAAGTGTTTGTTTTCTCAAATACTCTGAAGGTATAAAAAGAGTTTCATTAGTATTATAGTATTAGATGTTAAGCTATAGATGACCAGATGCAGTCCAAATTTATTAAAAGACGATGAGATTGTGCTGTATTTTAACACCTTTAGAAGAAGCTGATATTTGTTTCACTGCCTGGGACTTAAAATGTTGCCACTAAGATTACTTTGTATTCATTCAGGTTTTTTTGCCAGCATAACACTTCTGTCAAACACAATAGGGAACCTTAGGAACTTCTTTTTCTCAATTATTCCTTTATCACAAAATAAAAGTCTGCAACATAGACACAGAAAGTCAAACTCCCATGGACAGTGTAAAATGCAGGTGAAACAAAAAAATAAATAAATAGAAAATTGTGCAGAATTTAATTTATTTTGTTAATTCAACTTAAAAGACGAAAACAATGTATGATATAGACTCATTACATGCAAGTTGTGTGGTATAGCACGTATGCTGGCTCACTCCACCAACTGCTTTGCCCCCGACATCAGAATCAGAATCAGAATCAGCTTTAATGGCCAAGTATGACACATACAAGAATGATGCATACAAGGAATTTACAGATACAGTACAACCTGTCCAAGATCATTACAAACAACAACAACAACAAACAGATCCAGGCCACTGTTGGGCATGCAGCCACCGAGCGGCGCTCCCGTTTATGAAACATAGAGAAATACACATCTGGGGAGGGGAGGGTTCCACGGTGAGGGGGAAAAAACGCTCACCTGTGTTGTGGGTCCGTACAGCACTCACAACGCAGGTAATTGAAAAAACCACACCAACAAACATTTAAGCACATATTCAGACATTAACAATGACACATCAGGAAGGATGGGCAGGTATGAGCTCCAGTCCACAGGGTAACGCGCTGCCATCGAGGCGCGCTGTTATCCAGCTTCCTGTTGCAGGAGAGAGAATTAAGGATACAGCAAGACGGTGTGTGTGAATGTGAGTGTGTGTAACCATGTCAGTGTGTGCGTCAGTAGATGCAGGTGTACGGGGGAGAGGAGACTCTGTTGACATTCTTCACAGGGACATTTGATTAGGACCAGGTTGAAGGTCTTCATGGGAGCCAAAATATAAATTGTTTGGATTGCAGGGAGATATCAAATATTCCTTTCTGCCCCTTCAGTCTGTCAGTGGTTTCTTTTATAGTCTAATTCAGCCAAATTGTAGTTCAAATTAAAGTTCAAAATCCAAATTAATTCCCAGATTAATAGTTCCAAATCCAATTAATTTCCAGTTGCCCCAATCCGTACCGACAGTATCTCCAAGTCCGATGACAAATTGCAGATGAGTCCCAGAGCGCCGGCCAGATCGCCTCTTACAGCGTCTGTTCTGCGTCCCAGCTCCCCCAGCATTTGGTTCTGAGTCCCATCAGTACGAATCAACGCATCCAGCTGTTCCTTCAGCCGTCCAATCGCTTCCAGAACAGTGACCAATCTCGACCGTGTTTCAGATCTTTGTTGCCATTTTTCGGTAGTTCCAGTAACTGCCCATTCCAATCAGCAGAAACCCGATCACCATGGTTGACACCCCGGTTGACCCTTACCGGTGCTTCGTAGAGTTGAGTAGATTTTATCAATAGCATTCAGAGACCAGCTGACCATTTCCATCTTCGCTTATTCAGTTTGGTTTCGGAGAAAATTGCCAAAAGATACTCCAGATAGAGGCACAGGAGACAGAGAGCTGTGGGATAAGACACAGGAGGAGGAGGGAGGGAAAAAAGCGACCGTCCTCGCTGAGAGCTGAGCAGAAAGCAAAAAGATAACTGCTACTTTCCACATGGTCAGATTTATAGAGGTTTTCTCCGTGTTTAATGCTCCTTTCTTCATCCTGGAGGCTACGACTCTCGCTGTCCTTCTTCTTCTGCAGTTGTAGTCCGCTTAACGTGAAAAAAAACAACCCTAAAGTAACTTTTTCCGGCGCTCGAAAATAAGAGTTTTCACTGCATCAAAATAAGTCTTTAAGGAAAAGTACAAAGTGTCTTTATCTGGAAAAAGCTGCCAAACTACTTTTAGTGCATCACTGTGTCCTGCATGCAAAGTGTCAGCACCCACACTTGTGGCCATGACCTTGTTATACTGACATTGCTCGAAATGGAGAGGGAAAACGAGATGTATCAAACACTGTGGGAGAAAGAGAAAGGGAGAAAAAAGGAGACAACGCAGCACCACTTCTGCCAACTAAACCTTTTTTTTTTCAATTGGATTCCAAATTAAGTGGGAGAGGAAGAGGGAGAGAGGCTGCGAGAGAAAAGATAGAGTGAGCGTGTGAGTGGTGGCGATGGCCCCTGCTGCTGAGCACATTGATAGCAGCCTGAGCGCTTGCGATGATCCAGCGCCAGCCTAGACAGAGGGGAATTGGTTGGAGATGGTGGAACAAGCTTGGAGGGTTCTCTGTGCCAGCCGGCCTGGCGCTGGATCAACATAGAGCACCTCTGAACTGCTACACAGTTATTGTTATTATCACAAAGAGACAGCAGAAGGGGAGGCAGCTCTTGAGTTGGCGGGCTTGGCGCTGGGTTTATATGTAGGTGGAGACAAGGAAAAGAATTTGGAAGGCAAGCAAGGTTAGTTGTTAAATGTGAGACTTGGTTAAGAATCATCTGATTCGTTCTGAAAATTAAATGGAAAACAGGTAAAAGAGAAAATGTTTACCCTTAATTGACCTGTTGCCCAATCAGATGATGGTGAGCTGCCTAAAGGTTCTGAAAGGACATAACTTCAGCCTGGGATGTTAACAAGGGGTGCAGCGTCAATGGATGGAGGACTTTTGTGGCACAAAATGAGTCACAGCAGTTGAAATAGAGCATAATATTCTCTCCATCAGACCTCATACTTCAATCAAGTTGGAATAAATCAGCTGGAATAAAGTGCATAAAAACACTCCACAGATGGAAATTCCAGAGAGAAAACCAAATCCAGACACGGAGCAGTTAGAGAGGCAGGCGGATCCTGGGTATCATGCCTGGTGGCGGGTTGTAAAATGTCGGCCCAGATATCAATTTTTCTCTGTTGTCTAACAAAATTCAGGGCTTTGAAATATTCTGGTGTTTGGCACATATGAAAAATAGAAAAGAAAATACAATCTTGTTTCCTCAGTGTGAGACGGTGAATCATGAATAGAGCTAAACATAATGATGGTTCATTTCTGTTGTGACATAAGAGGTATGTTGTAGTTGTGAATGATTATGAATAATTACCTTGAAGAATTTAGAAAAGATTGGTTATTTTGTAACAAAATTAACAAGTTTGGTAATGGTAATAATGATAAAAAGGTGGTAATGGTAAAAATGACAAAGTAAAATAAGAATAAAAAGAAGTAGAACACAATAACCAATAACATGATTGTGATGTCTCACTTCAGTATGAATAAGTATGCATAAAGACTAAGGCTTGTTATGGAAGTGAAGCTAGGTTAACTAAGTAGCACCTTTTGGTTTGTGTTCAAACTACCAATTGCCAATGCAAAGCAGAAGTGAAGACCACAACATTATTTGGAGGAGATAATGTTTCATTAAATATTTGGCTGATTTACAAATCAATAACCTTTAGGAAAACTGATTTGATTTTATGGATCAGCCACCACAGTGATGGATCTAATTTTAGTATTCTGACATACTAAGAGGGCGGTTTCAAAAATGACTTATATGGTTATTTTTCAGTATTTAAACTATCTATTTTAAAGGGGATTTGTATTTTGAATATCATAAATAGCTATCTTTATTGTTTATTAACGCTGGCGGTCTGCCAAACAGAAGGCTGTACTCATCAGAACAAGCGTGTGGAGCGAATGTATGTAGCACTGCTAAGAAGCATTCTGTTTATATTAGAGAACAAAAGAAAAACTGCAGTGGAATGGAGTACCTTATGTGGCATGATTTAAACTACTTTCTGATTGGTCAGTAACCTCTGAAAAAAAAAAACAGTTTATACCCAAACAATTGACGAATGAAATCGTACAAATGCAGCAAAGCACAGTGAAACAGCTAATCAAAACAACTCTTAGATCAGCTTTAAAAGAAGAAAGAAAGAAAGAAAGAAAGAGAGAGAGAGAGAGAAAGAAATAAAGAAAGAAAGAAAACCAGCTGTTAGCTGGTCAGTTAGCAGCAGGCGCATGGGGAGCAGCCACTGGTCAATCCTTGTGGGTGTGTGACTAGTGTTCCGCCGTTAACTTGGAACAAGTTGACTCAGTTCAGCGATATTCTCCCATGGATCTGTCCCTTTCACCGGCAGCATTAGGCTGGGCAGCTTCACCTAACCAGCTCTAGGCTCAACTCACAGCAGGGCATCTGTGACAGAGAGGTTCTTTTTCTGTTTGGTGGAGTCTGTAAATCAAAGATTACTTCAGGTTCAGGACTTATGCAATTGGTTGCAAAGTGTTACCTGATCAATGATCAGCAGACTGTTAAAGCATTTTATTGTATTCTTCCAGATATGTTCCTTAACTCAAACAAATTGAAAGTGCATAACTAACAATATATATATTTTTAAGTCAATGAAAATATTACGAGCAGAGATAGCCAGATTAGGAAATAATATAACCACTTAAAAACAGTGTCACTGTTTAGAAATGTTTAAATAAATATTTTTACCATATTTGAGAATAAAACATACTTCACTATTGCATCACTTTGGCTTTGTTTCGATATTTCAACAGTCTACTTTCCCAGCTGTACTTGAATGCAGCATGGGCAGTAGTTAGGAAAATCTCTTCTCACCAATGCAGATTATACAGACTTTTTTTAATATGAATAAGGAGTTTGGGCTGAATGGCTGCTATTGGTAGCAACGTTGACATTAGCTGTTTTTTCTCAAGTAACAGTGATGTTTTCATTAGGCTTGACAATGTTTCACGTGAGCCATTTAGCTAACTACAGAGCTATTTATTGCTCTGAGTTCTGCACATGATATACAGTCTTGTCCATAAATATTGGGACATCAACACAATGCTAACATCTTTGGCTCTACACACCACCACAATAGATATCAAATGAAACGAACAAGATGTGCTTTAACTGCAGACTGTCAGCTTTTATTTGAGGGTATTTACATCCAAATCAGGTGAACGGTGTAGGGATTACAACAGTTTGCATATATGCCTCCCACTTGTTAAGGGACAAGCTTAAAGGGACAGTTATATTCTGTGAAAGTACAGTAAATGGCACTACTTGCTGTAGCCTGTTTCTTTGACTTAAGTAATCTGTAGTTACTGACATCCTCTGTGACATCCCCTCTTAGTGGTATAGAGTGGCATCATTCAAATATTTTGGTAAATCACCACATTTTTCTTGTTCTTCAGAATCTGATTTAAAAAAAGAAAAAAACGAGCCCACAGAAAAGCATGTCTAATATTTGTTTGATTTCCCAGTTTGAGACTGACAGCTAAAAAGTGAAGCAGCTCAGAGGGAGTTTCACTGCAGTCACTCCTCCTAACATTCCCTCTCCATCAATTCAAGGCACCATCAAAATGATCCTGATCCCTGCGGGATCACAGAGAAAATGCTGGGTGTAATCATGCATTTGACGACAGAGTTGCTTCATAAAGTATTCACTCCCCCAACTTTCCACATATTGTGCTCATTATGAATCGCAGCAGTTTGAATAAATCATTATGTTCTCAATGTGTTTGTTTATTTAGGGCTTCCAAGCCCTCATAGTGTCTTGTGAGGACCACTTCAACTAAAGTGTTGTCCTTATTCTCGGTGCAGACAGGATTAGGTTTAGAGTTGCATTGCATGTTGAAACTGGCTTGGCAGATGTCTGCAGAGATCTGAAAATGTGTTGTGCGAATGTGAATCTTGGCTTGTTGTTGTGTAGCTGAGCCCTGATGGGAGTCCAAGTCCAGGGGGTACCAGCTCTAGTTAATAATTCAGATGAGGCTCATTATTAAGGCAGTGCAGATCTCTCTCTGATTCCACCTTAATTGGAGGCAGGATGTGCCTCTCAGACTCTCTGTAAGTCTTTCCTTCCCCTGTTTGCTGCTGTAAACGGCTGCCATACACCAACAAGGTGGCACACTGATCTGTGTTGGTCCCCAACAGCAAGTCTTCTCCCACTGGTCCAGCCTGGTTCACATATAGTAAGCAGACCTTTGGAGATGATCTCAGAGCTTTTGCCTCTCAGGAAGTATTGACTCAGAGGTCAGGCAGTGCTCCGATTATAAGTCACTTACATTTTTAATTAGATCTTTATGAGGGTTTCCTCCTTTCAGAGGCCTCCGCAAACTAAGATTGATTGTGGGTAATCAGTCAGACGACAGCTGCCTTATAATTAATGCTGCTGTAGAGTGAAGCTTTCAGGATCGTGCTGGATGTCTGGGATCAGGATCTTTCAAGCTCAAATGAGAAGAAATGAATTAGCAGCTGAAATGTGACCAGACATGCTGGTCTTTGAAGAAATTTCTTACTTTCCACCCACAAGGTCTCATTGACTTTATTGGCATTTATCAGCTAGACCATTACAAAATGTCATTGAAAAAGATATTACATTTTTTTCTCGTTCTTTATAAACCAAACTTGCACAAATGTGGTTTGTGTTTGTATTATATTGGTCCACAACACTTTGGGGAACAAACATTTAGCTGCAGGTCTTTTATTTCTTGCCTCTACCAGCTTTGAACATCTTTATATGGAATATTGTGTCATCACAATGCATTAAAGACACACTCCATAACTTTAACACCATAAAAAAAACGTGTTTTTGAAACATTTGGCGACAGAACACAATCTTTGATGTTCATTTTCGGAGATGAGACTGCACAGGAGGGTCCCACGGCTAAAACCACACTATACAACTTTTCATCTGTCACCTGGCAGAAGTACTGACTGAGTTTGAAATGTACTGACTTTATGGTAGTACTCACTACACGCTACCAAATGATATTAACTAGGGGTGTTCCAAAACAAGGATTTAAACATTCAAATCAGAATTTTTGAATCTTTCTATAGTCGACGGATGGTATATATATATATATCCAGACTGCACTGGGGATGTTTGTACACCCCAAAGATTTATGGGTAATGTGTTTGTGGTAAATGTAGAGGTTCTCCATTTTACATATAGTTTGTGTTCCAAATGTTGTCGTTTTCTTTAGTTAGCCTTCGAGTAATGTTGTTGTCAGTGTTTGGTGTTTTTTTCCGTGCACCATCATAGAGACAGTGGTGCATGAGACTCTCCTGTCCGTCCTGACTGTTACGCTGTCGTATATCTCTACCTGCTCTTACAGGAGTTGCAGAGAAAACTGCCCCCTAATAATCATGTGGTGGAAAGAATGGAGGGAGTGCAACTCTATTTCTTTCTACAGAGATATGTTTGCCTGATATGGTCATAATATTTATTAAATTCATTGTTCTTCACATTTGGTTTTATAGATTTATTTTATTAACTGACTGTTACAAAGCAATTCTGTGTGCAGTCAGTAACTGAGCTTCCCCATAATGCCACAATCGAGATCACCCCAATATTAACAAACCCGCGGTTTTGAGACTTGAGCCATTGCAGATTCACCAAAGAAGATGCTATCAGAAGGAGAATAACGGGTAAGGAAAGTTAGAGCATGTAGAGCTGCAGAGCAGGACACTGAAGCTCCTCCACCTTCTCAACTCATGACCAGGATGTTCCCCTCGTTAACAGCACACAGTCTGCGCTTCCTCCTGCGGCCTCATAGAGCAGTAAGAGGGAAAAAGACACAGGTTAGAAAACACTACCTTCCCCTCACTGCTGTGAAAGATCTTTTCTGTCTAATTGTTGCTCAGTTTAAGTCAAAGTATTCTTATCAACAAATTTTAAGGCTTGTGTGTGCAACCGCATTGAATGAGGTGTTAGAGATAGAACAGGATGTGATGGGGACGTTGAACTAGCCGTGTTGCTACTGGATTGACTAGTAATAAATGCTTGTTCCAGGGTTAGTTGGGCATGATGATGTGAAAATGTTTCCAATTGACACGCCGTTAGTTTGATGTTTTGTTATTTTGGATGGCAGGCTTGTAAAACCGTCAGTCCACTTCTTCAGATGCGCTCCATAGAGATGTGATTTTACGACAGTGACGTTAGGCTGCAACCCTTGAGAGGGCAACAGAGGGAAAATATCTGCAAAGTTACGGAGTGTTTTCATTAAAGTGCCATCATCTAAGCCTTCCCACAGTAGCTGCTTCTGTATGTTGGGGATTTCTCTGCTAGAAGGTAAACCTCCACATCAGACTCAGGTCTTTTACATCCAGGACTATCCTGTATTTTCCTCCATCCATCTTCCTGTCAGTTCCAACCAGCATCCCTGACCATGCTAAGGAGAAACCTCCCCACTGTGAAACATAGTGTTGGCATAATCATACTGTGGGGATAGAATATTGGCTTTCATTCGAGCCAAGTACAATTTTATTTTTATGTCAGTAGTCATATTTAATGAATCAGAAAATTATTGAAAAGTTGACTTACTTATTTCAGTATGATTCACTCTGCTTCCAGCAATTAAAAACATGACATGTAATATCAGAATATTACAGACTAATAGAAAAAAATATTTTCAATACAGAAATATGGGCTACATCCACATAATAGAAGGAAGAGTAGTAAACAGGTAATCCAAACCAATGATTAACTGGTTAGTACTGGTTTGAGCATTTCTATACCAGGGTCACGTAAACTGAACATCTTCAGCATTTTTATTTATTTAACCATTTTTCTTAAAACACTGACAGAAAAATCTGAAGAGCATTGGCCATATTGACAATTCGCAATTCACACATATTCACACTAATTAATCAAAGAAAGATTCCCATGATTATCATCTCAGACCTGCACATCATATTCAATACATCTCAGTTTCTGGGAGCTGACAGCACGTTAAAGAGTTATGGAGGCTTTGGGGCCCACCTGTAACATCACTGCACACAGATGGCGGTTAGGGGTCACTGCATCCTACTGATGCTAAATTTGGCACGCTGCACAATTTCCTCCTGCTAAAGCAATCAGAAAAGCCCTGGTTCAGACAGTCTTGCTGAATTCTGTTCATTACATTTGTAGAAATGTTCTCTGATAGCAAAACATTGGGTGAAGTTGCGTTCATAATTCCTGTCTCCAAAGTGGTAAAAAAGGGCAGATTCAGCATCCAATACGCACAGGCAGGAGTGCAGTTCAACTCCACTCAGAGCATTCAGGCCGCAGCAAGTGAAATGTTCCTAAATAGTGCATGTAGTCTATTGATCTGTTCGATGTGTGATGGCACAATGTTCATTTCTCTTTTTTTAAATTTTATATTCCTTACAATCAATGAAAATTAAATACTACTGAACATATCAGTATTATCATTGAAATATTTGACAGGTAAGATAGATTATGACCAGATTTCTTTTGACCCGGTCAGTCAAAATCAGTGACATAAACGAATTCTAGGACAACCTCTCGTCTGTACATGGAGGAGTTTATTTGATGGTATGACGCATATAGGGGGATGTGCTAGACTTCCGGGACAATGTTTTTTGAACCTATATGAGACCAGAGTAGAAGTGTCTGATGCACAGCAGCTTTTTTTGGAGAAACATAGCATGTTGGAAACTAGGGATGGGAATCTTACAACATCTCACGATTCAATTCGATTCTGATTCTTGGGGTGACGATTTGATTCAGAAATGATTCTCAAATCAGAAGCGATTCTCGATTCAAATCAATTTTATTTTCTTAATCAATACTCTTTCATTCATCATTTGTGTTTGTAATACACACAACTTGATCTGCCAAGTGTCTGTGATGAAGTGAGCCATGAATGTAATAGGGCATCAACACAAAATGGATTTTACAATCTATGTTGAGAGAAGGGAACTGGTTCAAAAGTAACAAGACATGACATTTTAACTGGACATCACAGACCTTTTATACAAAATTTCTAGTCTTGAAAAAAAAAAAGCTGATATATTTTAAGAAGAAAAAAATAATAATAATATGTATTTTGTTTGTTCTTTGGTACGTAGTAGAAAATACATTGAAAATATTTAGTATGCACCAAATGTTGCTTATCAACTATCATTAAACAGAAATATATGGCTTATGTTATTATTTTCATTGTTTTTGTTAGACATTTTAAAAGTCCTAACGTTATTGAACTCAGCATATATTTCGGACTTCCTTGAAAGCGCCATTTGTGTGCAGCGCTGCTGGATGTTTATGTAGCTCATAAAGAAAGATCGCTCTTATATACTTGCAGATAAAAAAATAAAAATAAAATAAAAAAAACCTTAGCCAAAGGTGTCATTAGCATGAAGAAGACCTTTTAGACGGCCCAAACATTTACCTTCAGCAAAGACTGGGCGGGCTGGATTTCTCTTTCGTCTTTCATGCTGAAGCTTTAGCCTAGCGGCTACAGCTAGCTAGCTAGCCAACGGCGCATCAGACCGTTCAATGCGACGGTGGCCGTTGCATGACAAACTATACGAGAAGCGAAAATGTAAAAACGTTCAGAAAACATATTATTTGAGAATCGATTCTCAAACAATTCGGATCGATTCGGAATCTTGTTAAATAGGAATCGAGATCCATACGTGAATCGATTTTTCCTCACACCCCTATTGGAAACCTTGTACCAGTGTTTAGGTGAAAGGATTAAAGTTATGGCTTAGGTCTATCACTTTTAAGGTGGAAGAAGTCTAGAAATGCCTGTATGTGCTCTATACAAACTGCTGTGTGCATTAAAAACCTGCATCAATAGGGACCTTCTCCACTGTGATTTTGCAGTACAGTTGGTCACCTTTAGAGTGTTTTGTTCTCAGTGCGACTCAGTCATGTTGAGGTGATGTTCGGCATTAGTCAAGTCACATTCACTTGCTGACAGTTGAATCCATTTTCATTAAAGAAGCCTACTACTGCACTTTAACTATGCTTGATAAAAGCCACTTGAAAGTAGAAACCATTAGCGTCTGAAGAGCAGGATCGTTTACCGTTTTAACCAGAGTTATTTGCCTGCTTCCTTTTGTCAAACGCCTGTTAAAACACTGGCTATACTAGAAAGGACGTCTCTTAACAATGTCAAGCTGAGCCTAGAGGGTATGTTGTCACTAAAGAGTGTTCTCTCCGATGAATATTCATCAGACCACCGCATATTTATACAAATTACTACTAAAGCCTTTCATGTTGAGTAGGAATGAATTACAACCTTGTCATTTTAGGTAATATTAATCAAACACCACTTCATGCTTTAAATTATAGCTAAAGAGATTTATATTATTATATGTAAAGATCAGATGAAATGTGTGTGGGAGTGTGTGTCTGTCTGTTACGATGGCAGCAGTGTAAGACAGCCTCTCTGTGGATTTCTGTGTCAATTTGATGAAAATAGGTCAGGATTGAGGGCACAACGTTTAGCATTTTGATCACGTGACAGCGGACGCTGCGCTGACGACGGCCTTGTATGAACTCCAGACTCCCCCTGACTCCATGCCTAACTCCGGTATCCCCCTCCCCCCTCCCCCCATCCCAACTCTGCTGTGATGTCCTTTCATCCACTGTCTCAGTGCCATGGCTCCACCAGCTTCACAACTCACCTAAAGAAATTTAAATCTGAGCACTGCAGATTAAAAAAGACTACTCTCCCACAGGATTTGCACTCAAATCCACGACAGACTTGGTCTGGTGGAATTTATTTGATTTACATGTACTTTTGAATATTGTAGGTCTGCTTAAGGGGGAGAAAATAGATATTTTATCTGGATAATATTTCAACTGTTGCTGCAAAGCCCTGCCTTAGCATGCTGTCTATGCTATGTTTGGTTGACATTATTCATGTATGGCTTGGTTTATGATATCCCAAAGTAGAGCATCCCCTCTCTCATGACAGCTGTGCAATAAAACAAATAAAAAAATAAGAAATTAAGGTATGTGAAATTACAAACTAATACAGTATTTGGTCGTATATTTGACAATTTAAGCCATGTGGAGCACCTGATGTAAACAAAATACTTTGGTAAAAGTTAACCGAATAGCGATATTGAAATTTTAGAAAGATACATTTTGTCTGACAGATTACTAAAAAAAGATAAATAAATGGTTTAATCGCCTTAAGAACACGGGAGGAATGGCTCTATTAGCTGTTGATTAGCCAAATGCTAACTTTGCAAAGAACCATGTATGTTTGTCTTGTAGCTCTTTCTGGCTGACACCAGTTATACTCTATATGATGTAGATCTCTGGGAAGCAGGTATTACTCAGAGTTTGCATTCTGTACAGCAGCAACAGGCACATGCTTGCTAGGGTGGATGTGGCATTTCTGACAGTACAGAATAATTCTGTTTCTTTCTTTCAAAGAACAGACAAGCAAAAGAGCTGCTATAACCAAAAATGAAATAGATGAATTAAGAACACTGAAAAAAAAAATCTGGCAGTTTACTGTTGCCTTGCAGCAAGAAGGTCCTGGGTTCAAAACCTGAGCTGGAGTCTTTCTGCTTGGAGTTTGCAATCTGAAGCCCAGATTCAGATCGACCCGGATCCATCCCCCCATTTATAAGGCAAAAAAGGAGGAAAAAAACGGACGTAAGGCACTTGAAGTTCCTTTTTCCACTAACAATGAACGCAGCACAACGTAACCTGACACCAACTCTTGAGGCTCCAGTGAGAGAGGAGCTGGAGCTGTAGAGCCCAGAGGCTTACACCTGGTTCACACCGGCCACGCGGGAGCAGCGCGATCCGGAAAATACTGCTCTATCTGCTGCCCAACTTTTTACACTAGACGCATATTTCTCCACGTTGGTCGACTGCCGCTTTTGCCAAATCTGATGGACCTGGTTGTGCTCTAATCAATGGCATGGTGTTTGCATTTTATGAATATTGATGATTAAGACTTAGAATCTTCTCATTTCTGTGCACCTACTCCTCTGACAAACTTTAACCTCCTGATAGAAAGAGTGCAAGAGCATTGCTTCCCCTGAAAATTATTTAACAAGGCATTCATTCAAACTACAGACCGCAGCAAATTTATTAAGAAAAACAAGTGAATGAGACTTTTAAAGTGGCCCTTCCACACACATAACCATCTTCTTTATATGGTATGCCTGAAATACCACTATAGGACATGTGTATTGTGCACAGTAACACACTTTTTTTAAATTACCATGCACTATGGCTGTTTGGAAATGCCGATGTTTTGAATTATTTAGGAAGTCATGATTTCTTTTATCATAATCTTCAGTTTTTACTACTGGGAGCACCTGATTAGGATTTCATCCAGGACATGTTTCTTGGGGAATATCATCTCTGTTGGTCAGAGCTTTTAACAAGTTGAGACAGTCAAGAGTCATAAGGCAACAGTCCACAGTCAGAGGCCTCTTCAGAATTGTTGCAAGACTGACTGCAAAGAATTACCGTGAATCCTTCCTGCGCACAGCATCACCATCCACAGAGATTCTTTGAACATAAATAATATAAGTTACAATATTTTAATTTCCCTCTGGGATGAGTAAAGTATTTTTGACTTTTGAATCAAATTGATTGAGACAAACATGGAAACTGCTATATATAAATTGCGTCCAGGTTTAGTGGGATACTCTACAATTAGTATCAATTGTTCTTTTAACAAATAGCATACACAATACATCATATACATCATATATGGAGTGTTTGCTTAGTGTGTATGTGTTCTTTTAACTCATGCACATTTTTTGCTTTATCTGATGAAAGACATATGTGCAAAATATACATAAAAAATAGTCCTGGTCAGAATTAAAAAAATGTATAGTCCTTGCGGTTAACTGTTAAAACAGTAAGACGTGTTCCACTTTGTTATTCTGCAGCGGTTTCCGATATCTTCCTCCTTCTTCGTCAGCCTCTACTTTGTGAAGTAGACCGTGTCTCCATAACTGATTTATTAGCTCCCTGAAAGTCTGACTTCATCAAATCCTTGATGCTGACAGTCATATATACTGGCCACCCTAGTCAATGTGAGGTTTTAATAGCTGCATTAATCTGCCTGTTTAACGGTGTTGTTGAGTGGAAGGTGGTCACTGAACGACGCAGCTTTAAAAGATGAATTATGGCCTCCGATGGCCAGGAAGGAGCAAAATAAAAGCAGTGAAGTTCTGGGAAAGAGTGGAGGATTATCAAACGTCCTTCTCTGTCAAACGTAAGAATGGATGTAAAAGAGTAATTCTGCATGTTCTGCTTTTTCAAATATTTTAAACAGCGTTGTTAGATTACCAACATCCCTAAGGTGGCATTTTATATGCACTGTTGTAATACTATTATTATAATTATTTCTATTACGTTTCCTGAGGATAACTCTTTACACTGTTTTAACTAATTAGCACCAAACATGTTTAGAATGATTTATTAATAGACTGATTTTTTTTACTGATCAATCATTACTAAGCATCAAATAACTTTTTCTCTACCAGAGATATATTTTTCAAATGATCTGAAGAAAACATTGCACATGTTAATAAAAGAAACAGGCTTTAGTGCTCAGTCAGAACTTCCAGGAAAGCGGTCCGTGGGTGAATCGTTCTATAGTGCGGTATTCAGCATCAGGACCCTCAAATGCAGTGACAGCTCTGAAAATCAACATAATACACTGTGTTGTGTAACCAAAACGCTTCGAAAACGCACGTTTCTAGTGTGTAAAAGTTACAGAGTGTGCCTTTAAAGCGATTCTAATTTGGCTAGACTCTCTAAAAGGCAGGTTTCTTGATCACTTCAGTGGGAGGAAGTCATGCTTTTTTGTTTGTTTTTGGTTTTATTGATTCAATTACCTGCAAATAAAGTTAGAAATCCTCGTACATCTGCACCAAGTGGTCTGGTCAGGGGTGTGAACTGCAATCTGTTAAAATGACTGATACCCTTCAGGTTTGTCACCATTTAAAAAAAAAAAGGTCAAATACTGAAAATATTTGGTCAACTCAGCCCTCTGGTTCATTATCTTAAAACCTCAGTTGTCATAGTTATAAAAGTAACATGTTGTATACTTGTTAATACTCCTTTAACATGGTGCTGATTTGGGATAAGCAATTTTGATTGATGTTATCCAGATTTTTCCTTGAACTAGCACTAGCAACCAGTAAGATGCTACGGTCTAGAACACTGTACCGACTGTGAAACACAGTGTTGGCAGCATCATGCTGGAGGGCTTTTTTTCTCTCTGCCAATATTGTCCATATGGATGGAATATGAAATAGGATTACCTTCATTGCCTCAAGACAACAGCTGGTTGAAACTTTTACGCAGATAATATTTCTAACAGTTTGAGAATTTTTAACATACATGAAAACTTTGTTTGGAATGATTAAAGCAGACTAAAACTGTTGTTTTAGCCTTTCCCAGCCCCAAAGTCAATACAGACCATTAATTTATGGTCCATGTTAAAAATATGGATCTCCGAATTCTCCTATGAAGAGATATCCAGTTTCTGTCATAATTAGGCATATGGTTAAGGTGTGAGTTCAACCAACTCTTTACAAAGCAATCTATAAAAGCTTAATGTGAATATGAACATGATGAGTGTATGAACAAATCTGACTGTCAGTGTATGCTGCTGTTCCATTTTGACAAACACCTGGGCAGCAAAGCCATGGTTTATGGGTTTGGGCAGAATATCTATATATATATATATATATATATATATATATATATAAGATTTTTTTGGTCCATAAAGGAATACTTCTCATTTACAGAAGCCTCAGAAAAGCACAGACATTAACATTGAGAAAAAGTTCAGGTTTCCTTTCCTCCAAATAGACATACTTTCTACCCCACAAGGCAAATAGAAGGACAGATGTCACGTTGTTCCTAAAAGGTGAATTTGTTTAAGGGGATTTTTATTTGCTGGACTTTCTGCTGAAAACGTTTTAATACATCATTGGTGAGAAAAAAAACTGTTATTAAAAATGATCTCTGTTAATCAACAAGTCAATCCGATATTTGTTTCATGACACCAACGATTAAGCAAAACGCTATACAGATTTTGGAAAAAAAATCGTTTTGACCTGTTGCGTTTGCCCTTCTGTGTTGTGACATCCTCTTGTGTAGCTGTTTTAGTTGTGTTTTATTTACCCAAAGTACAGGTCTGAACTTTCCCCTCTACAATGGACTGCATAGACCATGCCACTAAGCTCATTTGAAGACAAGATTGTTCACATTTTGGAGACAGGAGACAAATAAAACAAAAAAAACCTTGAACAGAGGAGGGGGTTTAAGATTCCATCTTCCTAATATATACAGCCCGACATATCTCCCCACAAAGTTTCACAGAAACTCACACCGCGGGGCATGTGACAAAAACACCTCATAATTGTTGGGGGGATCGTCAGGATTGTTATTGCCATCGACTCTTTAAGATGATTGAATAGAGAGTAAGTCCAAGGTGTCATTTGACCTTAATCACCCTATTAGGGCCAAACTATGGCCTCATTTGTAGGCTCTATTGCCCAACGGAACAAAATTAGGTGTGTTAAAGCTGGAAAACATTTAAAGGCAGTTTCACAACCTTGTTCATCAAGGCACACTGCCCTAAAGTGGCAATAGCTGCTATTTTAAATAACTCCTTTCTAACTGGAGGATTTAATACTTGCAGACCCAGTATAGGCATCATGAAAGTGGGAAAACTTTGATCAGGCCCAACTTGAAAGTCTAAGTTTCCATCAATGTTTTGGAAGAATTACTACCTGTGGCAGTATTATTACAAATAGTTTCAGCTGTTTAAGTGTTGATCCTATTAAAGTACACAAAAACATTTATTTTTTTAAGCTGAAGGTAGGGCAGAAGGAGGACACGATGGCAGAGCTGTGGTTGCGTGACTGAACGGTGCACAGGTCTACTCATGTAATTCTCCCAAGATGGATATTAAAGACGCAAGGCAAAGACTTTCCCTCTGCTTTCTCCCCTTCCCTTTCCCTCTTCGTCTCTGCTAATGATCTGCTCCGCCTGTCGCTGCTTGGCTGACTGATAGCCACTGACAGCCGCACTCAAGTGAACACCCCCCCCCCGTACCTACCCTACTGCCTTACACAAGCACAAAGAAAGAGACAATAATGAACTCCTCTACATCACAGTACTGCATACTTACCATGCATGTGTGACACACATGCAGCATGCACGCCAGCTTGCGTAACCACTCAGGGTGAGATAACTCTACATTAACTAATCACACCCATTTGTTCGGTCACATGTCAGCGGACATATATGCAGAGCAGATGACAAACACACAAATAGATCATGCATGTGTATGTTATCCTCAGAGAACACCCCTCCTTCCTCTTTCCATCACATAGCGTGACTCTTTGGCAGCTGACTCACCGTCCATGTATTGTTATGCAAATTACAACGTTTGAATTAGGGTAAGTGGAAGGAGGCCCATTTCCATGAAAGTTCTAAAGCAGCACAAAATACATTTTTTTTAGCTTGCCAGTGCTCGAAGACTTGAAAAGAAAGTGTCCATTAGGCGAGAAAATACACATTGTGGTTCTTCTCAATGAGTTCTGTCAAAAGTTTACAGGACGGTATATGCTGATGTTTATTATTTCAGTTAGTATTTATACCAGTGTTAACAGTACAAATAATATCATATGACTGACAGATTTTCCACTGTCTTAAAATAAACTATTAGTGACTAAAATACATTTTAACTAGAAGTGGAAAACCCCTGATGAAGAGTATCAACAATTGACTCAGTGTTCCCTTACCCGGATGCGGGTCACCGGTGTCCCCCTCTGGAGCAAGGCATGAAGGAAGGGCATGTTGGCAAACATCTGGTGGCTGGGCTTTTACCCATGGGGCTCGGCCGGGCTCTGTCCGAAGGCGGGGACCTTGGTTGTCTGATCCTTGACTCCACGGTGGGCCCTTCTTGGCACCTTTACGTTGGGGTTTACCCCAGTGAACGAGGGGTAGCCTGACTCTCCCCATAATGTGTGTGTGCGGGAGGGGATGAGTCCTGTTTCCGCTTATGTGCCAAAGTGTGCTTGAGATCGCTACTTGCGGAAACTCCCTTATTCTGCTGGGTGACTTCTCTTGTCTTTATGAGGGACTTAGTGAGACCTGAAAAGATGTGGTTGGGAGGAATGTCTGTCCTGATGAAAATGTTAGCAGGATTTTGTTGTTGAAATTGTGTACTCATTTTGAATTGCACCATAATGAACACCATGCTTAAGCATATAGGTGTCCATACATGTTCTTTGGACCAGGAGACCTTAGGCTGCAGCTTGATAATCAACTTTGCTGTCATTTTTTCGCCCTGGGGCTGCATGTCTTGGACACTTGTGTGAAGAGAGGGGCTTAGCCGTCCACTGTCTACTATTCTGTGGTTAACTCAGTCATCTGGGAGCCTCTCAGAGTACAGCCACTGCTTAGTTGAAAGGACTCAGCTGGGGTGGCACGGGCATCTGGTTAGGATGCCTCCTGGAGGCCTCCCTGGTGAGGTGTTCTGGCTAGGTCCTAGTGGTAGGAGACCATTAGAAAGACCCAGGGCATTCTGAAAGGGCTAGGTTTCTTGGCTGGCCTGAGAAAAAGTTGGGATGCCCCTCAAGGAGCTAGCCTAAGGAGAGGGATGTTTCGGTTGCAACACCTGCGTTGAGTGTGCCAAAAATGAAGATAGAAAGTGGTAAAAGCTTCATCAGACCATTATAGTTTTACTCTGAATATGTGGCTCAACTGTTAAGCCTAGTTTAAACTTCTCCGTTGGCAAGTTTGCACCCATACACACACATATTGACAAAGATGTTTTCCTTTTATACTTCTCCATTGGTGTATCAGTGTTGCAAAGCAATTCTTCACCAGGACAGCAGGAGGTACTGACCTTTTTCTTGTGGCCCTGCCTACCATTGGAGTGACATCCTTGGTGAACTACAGTTTATGTACTTCAGCTCATAAGCGCATATCAACTTCAGAAGAATTGACCGACAGAGAACGATTTTGCATTGCACTGGAAAGCTTTTTAGAAGTACAGATCATTGATAACTCTAAAAATGCATACAAACAAACTAAAATAGTAGCCTGTTCTGTTCTTCTCTGCACTTCCTGGTGTTAAAAATCATACCATATCAACCATATTAGATCAACTGCCCTTTGCGATAAAAAGCATCTAGTGCCAAGAAGCGGCATTGACTATTAATGACTTCAACTGTGTAGCACTATTGCGGTGAAATGATCTTGGGCTGATGTTTGCCTGAAAAGTCACAGATGTGCGCTCTCCGTTGCGTTTAACGAATTGTTAAAAGAATTAAGCTCTAGTCCATCTGTCCTTGTGTGAGTGACGGAGAGCTCTTGCGTCGATGGATAATAGGGTTGTGTGTCTGAGCACCTACGTAGACGGAGAGTATAAATTAGGCTTTATTCCTGAAAAAACTTTAATTTATGAGTTAAATGCTGAACAGTGAACTGTTTTATGTGTGCTATTATGATTTGGCATAAGGAGCTCTGCCATCATATTGTAAGTAGGGTTGTGCCGATGAACGATGTCATCGTCCGTCGTGATGCACTTATCCTTTAGTCTCTTCTATAGTTTAACTAAAACCTTCGCATGGACCGCTCTGTAAACATTGAGAATATAACTAACTAATGAGTGTTAAACAGTGGAAAATATTTGTATATAATTTTTTATTTATCTTGCATGGTTTGAGTGTGTGGATTTGGTGTGTTTTGTTTGCATTTGTTTCCCTCTGTGATGCTCCAAAAAAAAAAAATATATATAGAATTGATCCGGATGATTCAGGACAAGGAGCGCAGCAACCAGCTGCTTTGTTACAGCTGCGCAAAACTTGTTAAGCTGAACATAAAAAGAGCCGAGGCAGGACGGCAAAGACTGAACCCAATGGCCGAACACCACGAGCGATTACCGCGCACTAGAGCTGAAGATCTTTACCCGAACCAGTGCCATTTTTTTTTCCTAGCGGAAAATGTGGGGTTTAATCGGTTCGCGCTATAATAAGCAGCCAATGCAAATATACTCTTGAACTCTCTCTGGTTCAGGTCGGTTCGGGGCCAACTTTTAAGGCCCGATTACAGCTCTAACAAGTCTCCGGCGGCAGACAGTCATAGCGAGGCAGATAATTACCGTTTCACCTGTTTTGAGAAACGAGCAAAGATGGCCACAAGTGTTGCACTATGCGCACTATGAGTCAAGGCTGCGGGGATATCAGTGCCTGCCCTTTGTTTTCCAGCTGCTTTTGGCTGAAATGGGAAATGAGAGCTTCAAAGGAGATCAGCTGTTCACCTGTCAGCTGATGTAGTGGTGTATGCTCGATTGGAAGAATTTATATTAAGACTTTTACCTGGAAGGAGAACAACCTGGTGTGAGTTTATTAAGTATAACTTAGTCATCTTCTTTACAACGTAAAGGAATTATATCAGTTTTTCAGTTTAAAGCTCTGAAAAGGTCCGGCACGAAATCCATGCACACATAAAAGTGTGAGTATGGATTTCAAATCCATACTCCCAGCAACTCACAAACTGCTTGTAAAGTTGTTGTTTTTTTTTTGCCGTATTTTAAGTACTTTTTAGGCTGGTGTAAAGAGATAAATGGTTAACTCTCAGTTTGGTGGACATTGCCCAACCCTGATTGTAAGTACTTTAGTCTTACCAAAGAAAAGTAGTTTTTCCTGTCAGAATTATGATATCAACATTTAGATCAGTTTTTGTTCGATGCTTCCTATAAAGTTCAGTAAGTTCATATATCCAATTTACTAGCAGGTATGTAGGGCCCTCTTTGAAAGACAGTTGTTGTTCATTGTCTAGAAATTCTATTTTGAAATCACTGAAAGGCTTGTAAAACACATCTAACACTTAACCATTTTTCTCAACGTAAATGCCTCTGACCAGTTCACAGCAGTTTTTCTGTATCCACATATAAGATACAATGATTTTAAAGCAAATTAGTCGTCAAATGAAGGTATGAATAATGAAACTTGGTATGACATAGGGAATAAATATTGAACACTAGAGTTAAAAGATGTGCAGAAAGGCAGAGGAGCACAAGAAACCAGTTGAAATCTGTTAGTATTTAGGAATGTGCAATCATTATCAGCAGGTTTAATATTTACTTATGTCCTGTAAAAAGGCAGTATTAAAAAAGTATTCCACAGAGTGGTATGATTATCAAAAGGAAAGAGACATTTACAAAAGTAAAAGCAGACTAACAGCAATGGTTCCAGCTACAAAGTTATACCTCTGAATGTTCCAGTGAACGCTACTGCAGCCATAAAGCTGCCACAGATGAGGGTTGTCCAGAGATGGGGGTAACTAGTTAGATTTACTTGAGTAACTTTTTAAAATTACATTTACAAGTACTTTTTTCTTGACTGTACTATTTACGACCTATTGCTACTCTTACTTGAGTAAAATTTCTGGATAATCTACCTAGAGGGAGTAACTTTACTTAATGAAGAACAAGCTTGTTTTACCCCAAAATGCACCAGACTTGGACACACTTTTGATGTTGAAGTGAAATCTCTTGTTTGTACACAGTTTCATTATCTTAATGTTATATGCTGAAAAACTATTTTTGATTTTTTGTAACTTCTATTCAATAGCGTAATTTTATAATTACATAATGTATTTCTATGTATTTAAGTGTTTAGAATTTACAAATATCTTTATATTGTTTTGCAGTTACATAATTTTTCAATATTAAATCATATGTTTTGATCTCAAAACAAGTTTTAAAGTACTCTACTTGAGTAGTCTAAGAGTGAAAACTTTTTACTCTTACTTGAGTATTATTTTTGATTACTATTTTATACTGCTGCTATCTCAGAACTTCTGATAAACCTGGCAATAGCAGAAAATAGCTTTTGCAATGAAGACATTGCATTCAACTGCTGAAGAAAAGGCATCTTGAAGCCTGTTTAAGATTTGCTGCAGAAGATTTAGACAAGCCAGTGAAACACTGAAATAACTATTTGGTTGTCATTGTACATGCTATGTATGGAAGAAGAATGATTTTAAACATCATCCTTTAGCAACCATGGCAAAAGGGAAGTTTGAAGCTGGGAATATAATAATGTGGTCTGTCTTACAGGATATCGGATTGGGAGATTTCATTTAACTGATGGAAGTATGAACAGAGAAATAATAATCTAAAGATGAAATTAGTTTGTACCAAATACACATCCAAGGAAAGAAGGTAAAACTGCTTGAATGAAACGATCAGCTGACTGGTAAACAACTGAAAATCTATGGAAAAACTGGATTTTTTGAGTGAGTGTAAAGAAAAGAAAGATAAGATTTATCAAAATGTCAAATAAAGAGTTCAAAATTGTGTGTGCTGCAAAGAAATTGCGCAGTGGGTTGTCCCTCATCTGTGGGTGATTTACTAAGATTGCATCTGTAATTCATAACGGGCGCAAAGAACAGTATTAAAATGAGGAATTTGTGCCTCCTGCTCTGTGCGCTGCACCACCACCAGAGAGAGGAGCAAAAGGCGCAATGGATTCATAATGCATTTTTGGCAAAAAAAGGGAAGAAAAACACAGATATGTCAAGTTAGGACTGCTAGGGATTTAAATACTATTAGGCTAGAATGTCTGGGAATAATATTTATCGTTTGTCAGTAATAAACTTAATGTGTGCGGTGTACATCTGCCATTCTCTGCTCCATACAAGTGCTTTTCCAGAGTCAGACTTATTAAAGGTGCAGCCTGTCCATATTCTACTAATGTTTTATCAGAGTTTTATCATTGTTTAATCACTTTATCAGGGCCTCTATTGAATGTCAAGTTGCTGTAGAAAAGAAATCTTATCTTCAAAATACATAATCCTAAATGAATGAATTTTGTTTTCAAGATGTTTTATATCTAGCCTAATTGTCTTTGTGGTATTGTAGATAATTATTACACTTTATTAATTGGATGGCAGGAAGATTAGTAAAAACTCAGTTGGGAACCAAAGCCCGCTGAGCGCATGGTGAGTTATCATGCGTCTTTGAAAAAAAGAAAAATATCGGCAAAACTGTCTGGTTTATGTTAATTAGAGTGTTAATTATTATTATATTAGAATGTGTGTGAAATAATTTTTAAAAATTTTCAATAATAAACGTATGTTTAATGTGCTGCCATAAAGTTAAGACACCTTTCTTAGGCGGTAAAAATAGGTGTTAAAATAGCTGGTGCAAACAGTTTGATGTTTAGTAAATCACACTGCGCCTGTTAAGGCTACTTATTTGCTGGTTCTCCTCCCAAAATTTTGCATCTTCTGAAAGAAATGCCCACATTGTGTATTCATCAAGGGCAAAAGCACTAAATGGATTTCCTCATACTGAACATATATTTGAGCTGTTATTTGATCACCAAAGAAGGTGTTTCTAGGAAGTAATTACTACTAACTTACACCCATTTAAATGTCATTACTCATAACTATATTGGTAGAGTAATTTTTGTTTTGTATAGTTTTTTACATGCGGATCATCTGGGTTTTTGTTATTTGATATAAATAGAATCGTTGGAAAAATATTTTATCTATTAACATTGCATTGCTTCCTTGTGAAATTTCTACAATTATCAAATATTTTCATGCACACACTAAGCACCTAGAATGTGTCAAGAAGCCCATCCATGGTGCCCATGGGCAAATGGCTGCCACTTCATATGTTTACCATCACCTTCAAACTGGAGCTTGAGGATGTAGCCTACTTTCTCAAGAAAATAACAACTTTCTGTTCTTTCATTAATGCACACTCCAGCACTTACTGAGTGTTCTCCTGCTGAGCTTTCTACTAATTGCTAATTGGCCCTTACTATTAATAAACAAGCATGCATATGGGAATGTGATCAAAAGTAGTTCAGGGTAACATGCTTTTGTAGACAAATCAACACGGCTATCAATCTATTGTATACTAGTGTACATTGCATGTATCAAATATCATTATATCATAAAATATTCAATGATAAAGATAATTATTTAATTCATATCAACCTCTTTTACATGACTGCTTTGCCAGTGGAGTTCAGGGAAGGTAAGAAAGGAGGTCAGTAAGCAACAGTGTGATGCAGGGCAGCCCTTCTGGGCTCCCCCGAGTCTCACCCTCTTCGCAACTCATACTCTGTCATCTGATGGCTAAACCTAGCCATTACACTCAATCAGAGGGGTTATACAAGGTCCAGGAAGGCCTGCAGCTCTGGCACAGCTTAAAGCATGAGGCTTGGCCAGGTACTGGGCTGGAGACCAACAGGGGAAGTTCCAGACAAATTAAAAGCACAGGGGAGACACCTTTAATCAGCACCTTTAATTAAGCAAGGCAAATTATTTGTATAGGACAATTTCAGCAGCAATCAACTCAAGGTGCTTTGGGTGAATAGGGGATCAAATAAAAGCAGTATTAAAGCAATAAAAACAAAAAAGTACAAAATCAGAAACAAACTAGAGTTATGAAATTCAGCTATTATTGAATTTATCAAAGACAGCTCTTAACAAATGGTTTTTTGTCTTGTTTTAATGAAACTCAGTGTTTCAGCAGCTTTGCAGTGGTCTGGAGGTTTGTTCCACATAAGAGGAGAAACTGAATACGTGTATTTGATCCCCTGTTTATACATCATTTTCATTATTTATTAGTCATATTCATATGTATTATTGACTGTGCGCTTTTTTAATTGAAAGCCCACTGTACTGACCAACTACAGCTATTAATAAACTGAATATATTTAACAGCTATGCGTTCCGTGGATGATTATGACTTCAGTGGTACTTATACTTTGTTTCATGTAATACATTTAAAGTCTTTTATCTCTTGCTGTTGAGTGACATTACAGACAGGGGTGGGATTAACCAAATCTTTTTGTAATTACCCATTTAAAAAAACAAAACAATGATGGAACCCATTCAATCTGTCATTTTGACAGATTGCCATTCACAGCCTTGACCACTTGGTACAGACGCAGAGACATTTTCAACTCTAATAATCATGGAGTACAGGTAACTAAATAAATCCAAAAAAAGCACAACCTTACACCTGAACACCATACTAGATGCATCTCACTAACGTGAGCTGTTGTACAGACACAGACTGGAGGGGAAAGATTAACAAAAACTGGTACAGTTTAACAACTGATGCTGTAAAATGTCCTCCTACCAAAGCCATTAAAAAAAGCCTTCATTCAGAAATCCTTGGAAATTTCTGATTACCTCAATTGGTCAAGTGTCCCCTGATTTCGCAATTTGGTTTATAATTCCAGTCTCTGGTGTGGCAGCAGAGCACAGACTCAGTGTCCATTATGCACAAGCGGCAGTGAGGTTCATCTCCATGTGAAGTGTTCAGGCCACAACAGGTGAAATGTTCAGAATTAATAGTCAGTTAATCTGTTCCATGTGTGATAATATGATTTTGATTCTGTTCTGTTTGTTTAGATTGAATATTAACTGAAATGGATATGTCATTATTATCATGAATAAAAAAGGACAGGTAACAATAGAATATCACCACATTTTTTGGCCTGATCAAAATGACTGACAGCAAAATAATTCTAGCGTGACCTCAGATTGCATTTATTTTTGATCTTTTCATAAACCTTTGTAAGATACTCAATACTTGGACTGTACTGCAGAGTTATCCGTTACACCCTATCAGACTTTGGAGCGTCTTCCTTGTAATACTATGAAGATATATGACTTTAAGAAAATTCAAATGTAACATCGCCTTTCTATGAGCCTGCACCAATTACAGGTAAATCCCCCGTTAAACCAGGCACAAGAGTAGGAACTCAGAGGTGCAGCTGCACCATTGCTAGCAAATGTCACAGGCATTGTATTATTTAATATTGATAATACAATTACTTAATCTGGTGGGGACACTCAGCCTGCAGTAAGGAGAATTCCCCTGCCTCGGTATGCTCCAAATGCTTGGCGTAAAAAATCTGACAAATATTTTACTGGCTCATCTAACAGTGACCTTTAGAAGAGAAGTTTCATGAAAAAGCACGCCAGATCAGTTCTTTGAATGTTAAAAGCACACACACCGAATCTCAGAAGCTGGGAACATTTTTGATGGACAGTGGATTGAAGAAAATTTAAATGCACTCAGAGTTTCAACATTTACCTAAATATTTTTTTGTTCTCTTGTGAGATATGATAAATCTGATGTCAGACCTCTAAATTATAGCTGTTAGTAACTCAATTGAGAAATGTTGCAGAATTTCAGTATCTTCATTTTTTTTGTTCTTGATTGACAAAAAATAAAAATAAAAAACAGAGTGTTAGAACTGTTTGGAGCAGTAAACAAACTTCTAATGAAGTTTTTCACTGAGCGCTGAGCGCGCTTCTTTAATCCAACCCTCCATTACCAGCTGGACCCATTCCCCCATTTACTCACACAAACACATGCACGCACACACACACGTATTCAAACACTGCAGGGGGGGGGCGCGCACACACACACACACATTCCAGCATCCCAATTTGCAATTCATGAGCGGCGTCTCATTAGACTTTAAGTTTTACCATAGGCCTCTGAAGTGTATGGCTGGAGCAGTTATTAATATTTCATAGTCTCCCATTGAGGAGCTAAAAACGAAGTCGACCCGCTTCCTCTACAAAGTGACTTTTGCTCGTCTATTTTCCCCGTATTCCTCCTCTTCTTTCTTACCGTCTCTCCTCCCTGTGTGTTGCAATGTCTTTCTCTTCCCTCTCCTCAGTTTGCTCCTCTGCTGCTGCTTTTTCTCCTCAGCTTTCCGGCTTCCGATCTCTCTCTGTCACACAGATCCTAACTCAGACTGACTTAATTGGGCTGTCTTTGTTCTGGGAAATGTGGGCATACCTTCCCCAGCTTCCTATTGGAGTCAGAAAGAGCAAGTGGGATGGGAAGGTAGAAGGCATAGAGGATTTAGCAAAGGAGGAGAAGAACAGAGGAGAAAAGGCAGAGAGTCCAGATTCAACTCCTGCTGCCCAACGAGGATCCTGTGTGCCAGGAGGGACTCAGTAAGGTCAGGAGGTGGAGGATGGGTGGTATGTGTGTGTGTATGCATATGATGGTGGGGTGGGGAGGGGTGTGTGTGTGTGAAGAGTCTCAGGGGTTCACACGGTGTCTGTCAGACTGGCAGACAGGAATTCTGCCCCAAAAACAAACCCATGCATGAATAAGTCAATAAACCCGTATATATGTGTGTGTGAGCGAGGGGAGGAAAGAGAGAATCACACAAGGATGATGAGTTCCTGTGTCTGTGACAAAAAAACAGACACCACATTCTCTCACAATGACAAACAGACTGACTCGCTTAGTGAGAGAGTGAAGGAGAGAAAGAGTGATTAAGACCAGAGAGAGGACCAAAGTCAGAGAGGATGTGGGTTTTGCTTTGGCAGTGTGTGTGGCTTTGCCTCAAGCAGCCGATTAACCCTAATCCCACTCAAACCTGACTGCAGGTCATTGGGTCTAAATCTTAACCTAACCTGACTCCAGACCACTGGGCCTAAGAGGGACCCAAACCTGACCCCAGGTCATTGGGTCTATCATAGGTGTCAAACTCCAGCACTTCATGGCCGGTGTACTGCAACAGTTTGATACGCTCCTGTTTCCACACAGTTGAATCAAATAATTAGGTCATCAACAGGGTCCCATAGGGCCTAACTTCATGCTGAGGAGGCTATTTTGGGCCTAAAGTCCACCCAAACTTGACTCTAGATCAGGGGTGCCCAAAGTGGGGCCCATGGGCCAAAGTGGCTCCCCCAAGTGGTTTCCCTGGGTATAACATAAAAGACCACATTGTTCTATCAGCTGAATATAATTCTATTTCCAAAATGAATTACAAGGGTTATGCAGTGTAGATTTGTGCACATATTTACATTTACTCACTTTATAAGACCACAAATTGTCACATTTGATCAATTTACAAAATATCCCATGAGCCTGTCCTTCCACAGCGGACAGGATCAAACTACTTTCATAGTTCGCAGGTTACCATGCTGGCTGCTAGCTATTATCAACATGGTGCATCATTATCAGTGGTACACAGACGGGAAAAATAATATTATATCGCTAACATCAACACTAAATCCATCAAATAAGGAAGTTTAGATATGTTTTAAATGGATAAGTATGACTTATTTGTTATTTTGTTGTCATTTACACAGAAAGGAATCTTGAATAAATGAAAGTACTTTAATTTACTATTGGTATGTGCGTTTCAGTCAAAATCACTACATTTTGCCCTCAGACCCCTGATAGAGTTTAAGTTTGGCCCTTTAAGGGAAGAAGTTTTGGCACCCCTGTTCTAGATCATTTGACCTTAACCCAATTATCTAATCCTTAAGAATCTCAACAACTCTTAGCCTTTTATCAGGGAGTCCACTGTATTCTTATTATGCTGCTAAAGAACTCATCAAGTCAGCATGGAGTGTCCTTGTTCTGGAGGATTTTATTTCCATCCCAGCATAAAAAAAGAGCTAAGAATCCGTTAAAGAGAATGCACATACATAGTCCCATAGCGTGCTGGGTCTCTTTATGCGTGTCACACTGTGGACATATTTTTGTTGAAATGCAAGCAGTTTAAGATTATTGGACTTTAGCTATGGGTAGTTCTACCAGAACTCCCTCACTCAGTTCTGGATTGAATACGAGCCTGTCTCCAGTGTCATTGGGTGCGAGCTGGGGTACACCCTGGAGAGGTCACCAGTCCATCACAGACATGGAGGTTGTTAAGGAGAAAACAATGGGATATGACACATAAGAACGGTTTAAAATGGTTCCTACTTAAACTTTGACAACCAGAAGTGGATGTTATGCAAGCAGTGGCACATCTACACTCACATTCTTCTGGAATTATTTCTCACCACAAATCCCTGTGTTAACCACTGACTGGACACAGTGGTTCACACTGTGGATCCTCAATAATGGAGAATCTGTCAGAAAAAGGATATGGTGCAGCCTGACAGAACAGTGATGCATTTATGATCATGTCATCTAAGTGTTAACCAGAATGCAACCTGGTTCTGAAGCTTTGTCCAAAAAAATAATTTCAGCCTGGACCTACACTCAGTCTTTGTTGATTAAGTCGAGTCTGGAGAAAGGGCTGTGAAGAGTGAGAGTTGGTGGAGTTCTGATCTTGGACTGGCCTGAAAATAATAATTTAGCAAGGTAGATTCATTGGTGGAAAAAGGAAAACAAAAAAAATGGGTTATGGTAGAGAGATGAGCTGGGGTTGGGGGACTGTGACACAGAGACAAAAAAAGTGCATGGAAAAGAATCCGTGTCCTTGAAAGCCAATAAGGCTCATTTAAATTTTAGAGTGAGGACTACTTCTTCCTTCTCTTGCTTTGTTTGACCTCCTCCTCGCCCTTCTTCTTTGCTTCCCAATCAGTTTAATCTCTCTCTCCTCATCCTTCACAGATGCTCACCCTCTCTCTGTCTCTTTTTCTCTCTGCCTGTCTGTCTCTCTCTCTCTCTCTCTCTCTCTCTCTCTCTCTCTCTCTCTCTCTCTCTCAGGCAGTTAATTTTTGGCCATGCATGGTGGTTTAGAACGAAAAAAAGAGTTTCTCTCAGGGTTTTGTTTTCAGGTTTATTTGTCAGGATTTGGAACGTGTTACAGTTTGTCCAGCAGCTTTCTTTTGTTAGCAGTAGGAAGCCTGCTGCATGCACATGGAAACATTTAAAAGAAAAATGGGAGTCATTTCTCAAGGTCCAACTCTTCTCTGTCTCGCCCCATCAATTTCCCCTCTACATTTTTGTGAGTGTCTGTGGTTCTCCAACAAACTGGCTATTTCATAGGCAACTTTACAAGTCTTCCTCTTTCCGCATCTTCACCACCGTAACACCCTGTAGCCTTTCTTTCTTTCTATTCTGCCCTCACTTCTCCCTGTCTCACATTCTCTCTGTCTACGATAGTCAGGTCTCATGGGGAAAGACAGTTGGAAGGATGCAGGATTGCTGCCATAGCAACTACAACCCTCCCTCTCCCTCAGGTCTCCTTAGCAACTAGTTGCTTGGCATTGTAGTAATGAGCAGTCCCAGCATGCCATGCTGGAGAAGCTGGAGATGTGTGATGGCTAAGCATGCTGTCAGAGTGTGCTGAAATCAACTTCTAAATCAGACTCAAAACTTTTGTTAGGGATTACATTTGAGTGCACCAACATGTCTTTGTCTTGAATATTTGTCATTGGGTTTCAAGTTAATATATGACCATGTCTTGGAGTAAAACCAATCAATATGAGAACATCATTGCCATTTACCCACTGAGGGAAACTTAACAAAAGCACATCTGTAATCTATAAAGGATTTTGGTTGTAATAAATTGGCTTGCTCACTTTTTCTTAAGCTGTTGGGGTTTAATTGGTTCAACCGTCTTTATTCTGATGAACTTCACTTCCTGTATCTTTGTGCTCCTCATCTTGTTTTACATCCACTGCCTTTGTTTGCTGACTGTCTCTTGCCTGTTTCTTCTGTCATGTTATATAATTATTGTTGACAAGTCTATTCACATTTGATCATCTACCTGCTACAGTTACTGGTTTTGAGTTTTAAAAGATTGCTGATTCTGAACCACTAAGTTATTGCATCATAGTGTACTGATTATTCCAAATTCTTTAAATAAGAAGCATAAGAGTTGATACTTCATACCGTAATACAACAACCATTAAACCATTGATAGAATTGTTTCAAATGAATTATTTTTTAGCCCCATCCTGATGAAGAAGACATTGATGATGATGGCCTTCTATGTATATAATGGTTAAATGCAATGCGATGCCCATTCCTCGCCTTGCCCCTGCATGGCGCAAACAACTGATAGATAGGACATTTGGCTGATACTAAGATACTATCATTCGCTAGAGCGGGTTTGACTGCAGAACAATACAGTGACTTTCATGATGGCAGAGCACTGAAACAGACACTCAGCAAAAGATAGAACCCAACATGACAACTAAGCAAAGATACTCCTGAAATGGTCAAGCACATAATGGCTGGGTGTGGGATTCTGCGTATAAACCGTTCATAGAATGAGAGCAGGTGGTGGGAGGAATGTAGAGTACCATCTGTAGCAGGTAGAGACTAGAGGTCCCCCAGTCAAAGTGGGAGACATCATAGGCAGTGTTCGAGAAGGATGGGGCAAAGATCCTGTGGGACTTCCATGCCCAGATTGTTAAGATGATGATAGTCATTTAAATAGACATTTCAAGGAAATTTCAATCAAACGCAACTGGACTTGGTAATTTGTCTTGGAAGACGTTTCACCTCTTATCCAAGAGGCTTCATCAGTTCATGCTCGCCGCTGACCAGGCTGGGACTGGTCCAACTAACTGGTGTGGAGACTCAGCTATTTAACCTCTTGAACAAGAATCATTATGTCATTGGATCCTTTGTGCTCCATGTCTTAACGACGGTCGTTGGCGTGCCGCCTATTGGTGGAGGTTAGGTTTCGGCTTCATTAGTGCCCTATTGTGTTATAACGACAGTCGTTGGAGTCACAGTTGTTTCTGTTATTAGAGGCTAATTTGTTTGAGTCTCCTAGGGAGGGATGAAAGTGCAGCATTGTAAATTGGAGATAGGTGATGTCTCAGGCCTCCTCCTCTGTTTAGCGATGGTTTCTCTACTTTTACATAGATGGCTTCTTTTACTCCTCTTTCAAACCATCTGTCCTCTCTGTCTAATATCTGGACATTGCTGTCCTCAAAGGAGTGGGCTTTCTCCTTGAGATGTAAATGAACGGCAGAGTCCATGCCTGAGGAGTTCTCCTGTGTTGGGCCATGCGTTTGTACAGTGGTTGTTTGGTTTCACCAATGTGGTGTATGCAATCCAATGCAATGAAGAATGCAAGGACCAACGACCGTCGTTAAGACATGGAGCACAAAGGATCCAATGACATAATGATTCTTGTTCAAGAGGTTAAATAGCTGAGTCTCCACACCAGTTAGTTGGACCAGTCCCAGCCTGGTCAGCGGCGAGCATGAACTGAGATAACCTCTTGGATAAGAGGTGAAACGTCTTCCAAGACAAATTACCAAGTCCAGTTGCGTTTGATTGAAATTTCCTTGAGATAACCATGACCTGGATGAATGAGAATATTCACAGGCTTATTGAATAGACATTGTGCTTTTCTAGTCATACTGACTACTCTCAAAGCGCTTTACACTTGAGCAACATTAACCAATTTACAGTCACAAATGTGCACGTATTTATACATGATACGCTGATTGGTAGGCATGTTGGGGTTAAAAGCCTTGCCCATGGGCACATCAAGATGTGACAGCCAGAAGCTGTAACTTACATCCCTCTGAATTCAAGCCAACTACTCTACCCAATGAGCCTCAGTTGCCCCAATACCAAGAACTTAGAGAGGTAGTAAAGAAGCTGTGGGGAGTGAATGCCTCAGTGGGGAAAATAGTCATCAGTGCACTTGGAACTGTAACCTCAAAACTAGAGGATGGAAACAGCATATTCCCGGACCTCTTAGTTCTCTGTCCAGAAGACTACAGTCCTAGGATCAGCTAAGATGCTAGCATAACTCTTTAAGATCCTTGACCTCTGATAATAAATATGAACTCAGTAAGAAATAATGGTGAGCATTTGTGACCAACAATTTGAAGTCTTTCCAAAGATTCTCAGAAGGATTGGGCTTTGCTTAGGTCACTCTAAACCATAAATCTTGCTTGATCTTAACACTTCTGCTGTAATTTCTGGGGGATGGTCAGGGTGATTGTCCTTCTGGAAGATGAACCTCTGCCTCAGTCTTAAGTCTGTAATGTAACAAAGTAGGCAAACATCGAAGCAGTGTGAATACTTTTAAAGGCACTTAATGCTAAAGCCTCATATCATATTCAGTAACTCCGGGGATAAATATAGAGGATACATGTAGAGCATTTAGTGCAGTGATGCATAGTTTGTCTTGAATTAATTGGACGGCTAGTGTTTCCTCAAACTCATTGGCCACCCTCCTCCTATCATTTAGGGGACTTCCTTTCTTTGGTTTCTTAGAATATAGATACTCATTCTGTGAATCCCATTATGATCACCATGGAACAGATGTGATGCTAATTACTACAACCTGGAAGTCTGTCAATGGAAATATCCTTAAAGTGATCTTATCCTAAATTCCCCTATGTAGGGACAATAAATAATTATTATTCTATTCTATTCTATTCTATTCTATTCTATTAAGCATATAGAGGTAGTGAAGTGAGTGTTTAGTTCCAAAGTAGTTCATCTTCATAAGAAAACACAGTAATTTCTGTAATTTTCAGATAGAATAAAATGCAGGAAATACATTTAATTAGAATAGAATATGTCATATCTTCTGTAAATCCCTACTTTCTTACTGCCTTCAAGAAGCAGCAAAGGAGCAAAGGTCCCCAAGCAATGAATATTCAGAAGTACCTCAATTTTATTATGAATATTCAGTGAAAAGTCTGAAATAACCGCTGTCACAGTGAAGTACCTTTTCAGGACCACTTCAGGCTTAATCAAACCGTATTTTGAAACTGAGGTGCACATTAAGGCAAGGCAAGGCAAGGCAAGGCAATTTTTATTTGTATAGCACACTTTCAATACAAGGCAATTTGAGGTGCTTTACATGATTAGATGGCAAAGAACCAAATATATGATAAAAGTATGAAATTAAAACAGAGAAACAGTAAAAGAGAACATTTAGCATTTGATTAAAACAACAATTTAGGTAAAGCATAAAAAACAAACTAAAAATAATGTTAGAAAATTTATAAAAGAAATTGTATTTAAAGTTATGAAAATTAACAACTGATTAAACACAAGAATATAAAAATTTACCAATAACAGTAGATAAAAGATAACATTAGTCATTAGAGCATAAAAGAAAATCATTTGTCATTTGAAAAAAAAAATGGAGAAGCATTAAAAGAAAATTTGTCAAAATATATATTAAAATATATTACTCAAAAGCATCTCTAAACAGTAGAGTTTATCTTTGATTTGAAAGAATCTAATGATTCAGTAGCTTTGCAGTCATGAGGAAGTTTGTTCCAGATTTGTGGGGCATAGAAACTGAAAGCTGCTTCTCCATGTTGGTTCTAATCCTATGGATGTTTAGTAAACTAGAGTTGGAGGACCTGAGTGGTCTGCTGGGTTGGTAAAGTGACAGCAGGTCTTTATCATACTTCGGTGCTAAACAATTTAGTCATTTATAAACTAGTAGGAGTATTTTGAAGTATACTCTTTGAGCTACAGGGAGCCAGTATAATGACTTTAGAACTGGGGTGATGTGTTCTACTTTAAGTTTTCCACCTGTCCTGCAGTGGTCTGTTTTTCATTAATGTGTGCAGATTAGACTGTCAGCTGCTATCTCCCCATCAGCACTGCATTCGTGTCCCTGAAATTCCAAGAAAATGCTCATTAAAAAAAAGATTGTCTTGGAAATTTTATGTATCAAAACATTTTCTGAAATGTCTCTATAAACTTTTATGAACTTCAGTTCTTACTGTATAAAAACAATTTTGCATGAATTCTTTTATTCAGAATTTTAGTCTTTTCAGCATTTTAAATGTATTATCTGATCCTGGAAGTTGGAGTAAAAATATTTTATTCAGTTTTTTTGTTTACAGTAAATTGAAAATACATTTCTTGGACACGAAAAACAGAAAAAAGTAGAGATTTATTTAATGTTTAAAAGCTGTTAGATTTACACCTCATGAACAAATAATTTGCAATAAAACGTGACATTTTGAAGCAATTTCAACACAGAACAGGGTAAAAAACAGAACTCATATTGTAAAGGTGTATTAAAATAATTCATAAAGAATAGAAATCAGTGTGTCATAATAGAATGAAGAAAGGACACAGACTTTCTGAATATTTTGCATAAAGTTAGACAACATTTTAAAAATTGAATAAAACTAAAATGTATCATGAGAGCTAGTAGGGTGTTTCTTCCATGTTAGAAATTATGTTGCAGCAGTGATTAGCGTTTGACCATGGAATCATTACAGTTGTTGGCGTCGCTGCAGAGCCCTCCGGTGAGCAGGGATGTGACAGCTGAATGTTGAGATAGGAAGCGTTCTCCTGAGACCTGATGGCAGGTGTAATCAGGCCTGTTTATCGGCTTCTCGTTTGGTTCCCAGAGGTGTTACGATGCTACACCTGGTGTGTGAAAACCCCCTGAGGGGTGGGGTGGGTAAAAAAATCACAGCTGAGGAGTTGACTCCCTGTATAAGTCAAAGGTGAAGGCAACAGACCCATTCACTCCTGTTACTATAATGAAAATGACTTTTTGGCACTCATTAGGTTTTATCAGAAATATTGCATCACAAAACAGCTACATGAAATCTGATTAACAACATAGAGGGTACAGTACATTAGGTTAATTATGCTTTTAAAGTCCTGTGGCCTTCCTGGCAGTGATAACCTGCAGCCGATACATTAACACAAAGAAGTAAAGTCAGCCTGTACTTTTTCAGGTTATGCTCTTACATCACTGTTCCTGAGCCCATCTGTACTCCATGTATTAATGGAAAGATGCAGAGTTGGCAAGTAATGTGTACTTTTACTTTGTTACTGTATTTTACTGTAGATTATTCTGCTATCTGTAGTTTTTACTTTAGTATTTATTCTTCTGATGACTGTACTTTTATTCTACATTTCAAGAGAAATATCTGCACTTTTTACTTCTTACATTTTCGAAAATTGATCGTTACTGCAGCGAAGAAGAGGAAGAAGTAGAAGGAGGAGCGCAGAACGAAACAGAAGAAGATGATAAAGACGAATAAAAGACAAACAACAGTGATATGGATGCAGACAAGAAACTGAACGACCGACAAAGAAATATAGAGCCATTCAATCGCCTTATTTTGAGGGACTTTTTGTACAAACCTAAAAATCAAGAGACCTGAAATATCCAACTGAAACATTGGAGCTACTAAAATATTTCCTAGCCTTTGCCATTTGTACTTGAAACTCAACACACCCCTACCTACCTCAGCTGCACGTGAGATGTATTTTAGCATTGTAGGACTCATATTAAGATCAAAAAAAAGGGCACACCTTAGTTCTAGCAAAACAGTTGAAAAATAGTTACATTTAGGGATTACCGATACGGTACCAATACTTTGATTTGATTCCCTGCTGATACCGAGTACCAATGCAGATATATCGCTTCCTGGTATTTGTTTAGCTTGCAGTTGTTTAGTTTGGGCAAAGAAATTATTATATCTACATCCAGAACTGACTAAGCATTCGTAGGATCAGACAGCGGCGACTTCGGGAGCACCGCTACTGAGTGAGAACAGTAAGGATATGTGCTTTATGTCAGAGTCTCGTAAAGTCTCCAATAACACCAGAAAAAATATGCTAGATTTGTTGCTCGTCATTTAAAAAAAGAGTCACTAGAGGGGTCTAAAGACTATCTAAATAGATTGGGGGGTCTCGCAATGATGCCTTTCTCCATGGTCGCTGGACGAGATGTGGGCTACACCCTGGACAGGCCCCCAGTATATCAGACACACGAGTCAACCACTCACCCTCACACTAAGAAATAATGATACATATGAGAGGCTAGTTAACCTGACAAATGTGTTTTTGGGTAGTGGGAGGAAGCCAGAGTAGTCCAAGAAAACCCACACATACATAGGGAGACCACACAAAAATCTTTCAGAAAGACCCTTAGGCAATGAACCAGGACCTTCTTTCTACAAGGTGACATTGCTACTAACTGTCCCACTGTGCAGCCCGTTCTGCAGAAAGCAAAACTTCCGATTTCCAACTGTCACACATCTGGTTTGAGTCTCATACATTTGAAACATGTAGAATTTAGTAACACTTGGAGAAAAGTGACCTTTTGTTGAAAGATTAATTTAGCCGTCGAATATTTTATGAAAAAGTAAAGAAACTGCAATAAAATAAGTTCTGTGTACACCCCAAAACCAGCACATCGTGACATATGATCCATTTTCTAAGATTAGTAGTTTTAGTTTGCATGCTTGTATTATAGATGGGATTTATTGATGATTTTTTTTTTGGCTGACCTACAGTGATATATATGACTAATTATTTATATTCTGGAACTTAAATATTTAGGAGGATTCAAATTGGAATTTAGACTTGATAGGAAATTAAGTTGTATACAATCAAATATATAAAAAACTATCCATGTATAGACAAGAAAAATTAGACAGATAAAATGCGAAGAAGAGGGGTAATTTCTAGGGGTGTGAGGAAAAATCGATTCACATCTGAATCTCGATTCCTATTTAACAAGATTCAGAATCGATCTGAAATGTTTGAGAATCGATTTTCAAAAAATATGTTTTCTGAACCTTACATTTTTGCTTCACGTAATGTTTGTCATGCAACGGTCTGATGCGCCGTTGGCTAGCTAGCGCTAGCTAGCTGTAGCTGCCAGGCTAAAGCTTCAGCATGAAAGACGAAAGAGAAATCCAGCCCGCCCCGTCTTTGCTGAAGGTAAATGTTTGGGCCGTCTAAAAGGTCTTTTCCATGCTAATGACACCCATGGCTAAAGTATTTTTATTTATTTTTTTATAAACCTGCAAGTATATAAGAGCGATCTTTCTTTATAAGCTACACATAAACATCCAGAAGCGATGCACACCTCTGACGCTTTCAAGGAAGTCCGAAATATATGCTGAGTTCAATAACGTTAGGACTTTTAAAATTTCTAACAAAAACAATGAAAATAATAACATAAGCCATACATTTCTGTTTAATGATGGTTGATAAGCAACATTTGGTGCATACTAAATATTTTCAATGTATTTTCTACAACGTAGCCTACCAAATAACAAACAAAATACATATTATTTTATTTTTCTTCTTCTTAAAATATATCAGCATTTTTTTTTCATGACTATTCAATCAAATTGAATCGAGAATCGCTTCTGAATCAAGAATCGTTTCTGAATCGAATCGTCACCCCAAGAATCGGAATTGAATTGAATCGTGAGATGTTGTAAGATTCCCATCCCCAGTAATTTCATGTGGGCTCTAAATTTAGTGAAACAGTCTATTATTATTGGCTAGTTTTATTAATCACAGTGCAGTCAGTTTGCGATGTAAAGTTTTCACCAACACTTGCACCTGTACCTCTGGAGGCACATGTAAAGGAATGTGAATTGTCTGTAATGAAATGTCCTCAAACCTTTAAATATGAATACTTTCCACATAAAACAATTCTTTTTCATTTGTACAATCCTGTGAAGGCTTTTAAAAAAAATCATTTTAGCCAATATGTTCAAGAAAAACTTATTTCATATCACGCCAAAAATAACCCATCTTACATACAGGAATGAGCATTTATGAACTCCATTAACACATATTACTTGTTTATTAAATGAAGATAAGGGACTGGTACATCTTGAGAGCAGAATGAGAGAGTGATATAAAAATAAGTGTGTAAAAGTTCCATATAATCAAAAATAACATATTGTGTTATGATGTAATATCAGGAAACCCCTTTCAACCCCAAATATATACAATATATCTGACTTAACTTACGTGTTTACTTTTTTAAAGTCTCTTCACATGGATCTGCATGTGTTTCACTGCTGACACGTTTATAACATGGCCTGTATATGGGCTTTAGTTTCGAATAATTAAAAATTATAAAAGGTTATATCCACGTTCTTTAGAGATATATAAATTTATAATTTTGTGTTTGTAAAGGTAATGGCTTTTGTTTACAAAAAACATGTTTGTGATTAAACAAAAGAAAAAAAAACTATTTTTAACATGAAGTATAGACTTGAAAAAATATTGGGTAAAACCTTTAAAGTTCTTTCCTTGAGTATTTGGTGGAAAGATGTCTATCATAAAGGAAGTTCTATGCATGTCCACTGTGTGTCCATCTCTGAACTGTCTGAATCCCATGGAAAGATTTTCCCGTCTCTTGTCCCGCTTCCAGATACTCGTTAATCTCGCTCTATTTTTATCTGCCCTCTCATCCTACCCCCGGGCTCTCCGGCTCTCCGGCTCCAGCTCGGCTCCTTATGTCCGTCCGCACTAGGACAGCCTGCCTCAGCAGTCCAGCAGCTCCAATTAGAAGCCTCTTCACTGGGAATTGGGCTTGCCGTCCATCCCTGGTCCCTCAGGCTCTTTTCTCAACTACCTTTTCTCAGGTTAACCCCAGACAGTGCTTTGCTTTCTTCTTCTCCCCAATTGTCTGTTCACTCCCAGTGCTGCTTGTTTCTCAGCCTGCAGCCCCCCCATCCACCGCTCCACAGGGAGTTGGGGGAAATGAAAGGCCTTCTGTCGCCTAAGGCCTGGCTGTAGTCCCTCGGCTGTTCTTTGAGGAGATGGTAACTGGTGCAGTTTTAGGAGGCAGCCTTAGTGCAACGGCTGGGGATCCTAACTCTGATCCAATTGTCACAGCTTCAACAGCTGTACGAGTGAAAGAGTTTCTTGTATTATGAACACTGAGCAGAGATCTAAGCTCTACTGGAACACAGGTAAGTACACAGGTTCAAGGGGAAACGGCTGGTTTTAAAGCACCTCAAAACTGTGCTACCATTTTTACCAAGTCCTGCAAAATATTCACACCCCCTTCAGTGTTTCATAAGGTTTGAATTAGGGATGGACCGATAATCCTAATGGTATCAGGTATCGGGCCAATACCATTCTAAGATACTTGTATTGGTCTATGAACAGATGCTTAAAATGCGGAAACTCTGCAATAAATTCACAGAAAATGTTTATTCTGGGGTCGAAGTATTGGCATTGATACTCAGGCCCTGTCCACACGTAGCCGGGTATCTCACAAAACGGAGATATTTTTCTACGGTTTGGCCAGTTATCCACACGTAGCCGGAGGTTTTCGGCACCAAAAACGAAGCTTTTTAAAAACTCCGGCCAAGTGGAGATTTGCGTTTTCTCCGTTTTCAGTATCTACGTGTGTACGGTTGAAAACGGAGTTTTAAGAGCCGTAACGCCACTTTCCACGACCAAAAATGCTCCAATACCACATGTGCGACCTGTCTTTACTCTGGAAAACAGCATTTATTTCCTCAGCGCTGTGTTGGTATCATCCATTGTTAAAGCGCGTCTTGTTTGTTTGCTTTTATAAGCTGTATGAATGCTGCGTGCTGAAGATAGAGGATATAAAGTTTCTCTTGGCGGATAGGACTGGGGAGAACGACTGCCCCCTACAGGTTTGCCACGTCTATGAATGTGCTGAAAAACGCATTTATCCGGTTACGTGTGGATGGAGATTTTTTTTTCAAGGAGCAGAGGAAAATCTTTGTTTAAAAAAAAAACCTGGCTACGTGTGGACATGGCCTCAGATCCAAGTAGCCCTAGTTTCAATCAAAAGTCTCAATGCAATTGTTTTCACACCCCCTCCCTCTGATTCCCCTAAATAAAATCTTGTACAACCGATGGCCTTCAGATTGGCCATACTAAGTAAACACAGGTGTCTTATCAATCTGTTGTATGAAAGTGTCCCTCCTTTGTGAATAATCAGTATGAATACAAAGTGCTACATAAATTTAGTCAATTTAATTTACTCGTAGTATATGTGCAGCTTTCCTGTGTTTGGCTTCAGAGGTTCTTTAGAGCAGATTAAACAACAAACAGTAATATGAAGACCATGAGAATCCAGCAGACAGATTACGAAGAATGTTGTGAAGAAGTTTAAAGCAGGTTTAGGTTCTAAAATGATCTCCAAAGCTCTGCACATCTCCCAGAGCTCTGTTCAATCCATCATCTGAACTTCTAAAAGGACAGGCTGGATATTGAGATGATTAATTAGAGAAGCAGGCAGTATGTCAATGGTAACACTGAAGGAGCTGCACAGATCCAGAGCTCAGGTGGGAGTACCGGCCCACATCACAGCTATTAGTCACAAACTCCACACATCTGGTGTCTATGGAAGACTGGCAAGAAGAAAGCTGTTGCGGAGAGAAAGGTTTGTTTTAAGTTCAACATACACATGAAGGAAGGTTTTGATCTGTTAACTAAGACCAAAAATGTACTTTCAGCCTCATTCAAAATGGTCTCACTTTACCACAGTGAAACACAGTGGTAGCAGCGTCATACTGTGGGAATGCTTTTCTTCTTCAGTGACAGAGAAGCTGATCAGACTTTATCGAAAGGACAGTCCTGAAAGAAAACCTGATTTAGAGGCTGCAGAAGACTCTCAGCAGGACTACCACCCTAAACATGCAGTCAGAGCTGCTATGGAATATTTTAGATCAAAGCATATCCATGTATTAAAATGGCCTAGTTAAAGTCCAGAGCAAAGTGTAACAGAGAATTTCTTGGAGGACATGATGTTTACAAATTTTCTCTATGCAGTCTGACTGAAAACGAGTTGCTCAACACTTTCAGTCAATAGATTTTGATAGAGACATCTAAACGTGACTTGAGAGACATCTAGTTTTAAAGAATATCGACCTAGATGGTCTAAATACACATGCACACCACATGTTTCTTATTTTTATTAGCAAAATATTTGAAAATCCTTTTCCTTCCAGTCACATTATTTTTCTGATCACTTATCACCAATATGGCACCTGCTTGGTCAGTAATGTGATGCTGATTGGACAGCTGCTGTAGCACCTTTCTGCAGACATTTATTCAAATTAATATGTCTGTTTGCTGGCCTTATACAAAACTGTTTTATCTTTTCTCTCAGACATTCCGAGGTACACTTGCATTCCTCTGGATGTTTTAGGCTATTATTTTCCTGCAATCCACCATAAGAATGAAATCCTTTTTTCCCAGCTTAGCCCCCACCCAAACTCCACATGCTGACACCTTCCTCAACCCCATTAATCCCTCAGCCTCCCACTTCTTTCTTTCTCTTCAAAGAGACAAGCGCTAGCCGTGACATCAGTCACAGGAAGTGAATCTTTAACGTTGACTAATTTCCATCGATTGCCTCCAGACAGGCTTTGCAGACGAGAGCCATTCCCACACAGAGCCTGGATGCTCTCGTTTAAGTCTCCCCGCCTGCAGAAAGCGCTCCACAATGAACGCAGTCAGCGCTTTTATCTTCTCCCCCACTCCTGCTTATTATCAAATAAATGCGCAGCATAGAGAGATACCCATTGACAGGACCGTGCATAATGACTCCTGGCTGTGTGAAATGGATTAATAAATAATGGTTGAGCAAGAGGAAGAAAAGGGCTTTGCCTAGTCCCACTACTTCTCAACATGGCAGAGCAGAACAATCCCAACAACACTCAGCCACGTCTAATAAGGAGCTTCATAGAATTTCAAAGCCAAATTTTCCCCATTTTGAATGTGCTGTGGGATGAGTTAGAAAGTACAGGTGGGCTCCTTAAAATGTGAAGCAGAAAGCACAATGATGTTGCCTAAATGATGGAAGGAATCTGCTCCTGGGGTCTTTGCTGCTGGGAGACCAGACGTAAAGGACACATAAAAACTGTCCAGAAGCAGGACTTCTTGACATCCCGTTCCTTCACTTTTACTCTGACAGGGACGGCGAGGAAAAATCAGTTTCCTTTTCGCTTTTATGATTGTAGCTATGAGTTTTCTTTTGAAACACGTTGAGATGACAGCTGTTGTGAATCGGCACCATGTAAATAAAACTGAATTGAATACACATAGTCAGAACAAGAAAAACCTTAACTTTTAATAAATGCTAATGTCTCCGACCATTGGTCATCTTGGATGCACCAGAGAGCTGAGCCCGGCTTTCAGTCTTCAGTTTTTGTAAAGCATAGACCTGCTGATTCCAGTTTAGCTCTAAGGAATGTAAATAGCTTACAAACTTTTTTTTGTTTTAAGCCTTTCTGCTGTCATAAGCAGCTGATGATTATTCCACTTAGGAGCAGGGTGATGTTAAACTGTGAGTTTGAGAGAGAAAGGAGAGACTGATTGTAAAGTTGACATCATGCACTAGTTTGAATTTATTTCGCTAGTGAGACAAGAATTGCTTTATTTACTGTATACAGCATCCTGTCTGTACTTCCCAAATAATATAGACCCTTACGTTATTGCTGAAATTACAACTTTTTTTCTTTACAACAGCTGAAAATACACTGCTAAAAATATAAAGGGAACACTAAAATAACACATCCTAGGAATATACTTATTAAATACTTTGTTCTTTAAATATTTGAATGTGCTGACAACAAAATCACATAAATTATCAATAGAAATCAAATTTCTCAACCCATCGAGTTGTGGAGTTGGATTCACCCTAGCTCGTTAATGTAATGTCCTTTAAACAAGTTAAAACGAGGCTCAGTAGTGTCTGTGGCCTCCATGTACCTGATGTGGCCATCATACCACCCTCTCGCCGTTTCTGACCTTTTAAAGCCTAGTTTATGCTTCTCAGTTTTGATGGAGACGAGTTGCCGCCATAATCCATCGACGCAAGGGCTCTCCGTCACGAACGCAGGACGCACGGAGTAGAAGCCCAAATTTTAACTATCCATCTCCGTCGACAGAGAGCGTATGCATCTGATTGGTCAGTTTCAGTAACAGCCACAGATCGCATCACCAGAACGGGCTCTACAGTCACTGTAATCAGTAGTTAATGCTGCGTTTGGCCACTACATGATTTATAGTGAAAGGATAACTCATCTAATCTGTTCTTTTGGCCATTTTGAATCCAAGAGAATGTACGAAAACAACAAATAACGGCTGCTGTGTTTTCTTTTCATGTGTTTCTAAAGTATTCTATAATCCGCACGTCTAATAAATAGCTTAAAAGCTTAATCAAAACGTACTTTCTGTCGTTCATTGCTCCTTGAGGAAGAAATGCGTTCACAAGCCTAGAAAAAAACAGAAGCGGCACTGTATGATAGTAGGCAGAAACAGCATGAAAACTTAGCACCCCCTGCTGTCCTGGTCGAGCAAAGCTGAAGAAACGATAGAGAATCGAGTGGAAGAGCGGAGTACTATAAACAGAAAACATCTCCGTCAGTACGTCTGCGTATGAGTGCAAATTTACGGTCACAGAAGCATAAACTGGGCTTTAAGCAGACACATGCGCATTTATGGCCTGCTTGAGGTCACTTTGCAGGGCTCTGGCAGTGCTCCACCCTGTTCCTTCTTGCACAGAGGCAGAGGTAGTGGTCCTGCTGCTGGGTTATTACCCTCCTACAGACTCCTGCACATCTCCCGATGTACTGGCCTGTCTCCTGGTAGCACCTCCATTCTCTGGACACTATGCTGACAGACGCAGCAAACCTTCTTGCCACAGCTCGCAGCCTGGATGAGCTGCACTACCTGAGCCATTACCTGGGCTGTAGATTCTGTCTCATCCGATCACTAGAGTGAAAGTACTGCCAGCATTCAAAAGTTACTAAAATATCAGCCAGAAAACATAGGAACTGAAAAGTGGTCTTTGGTCACCACCTGCACAACCACTCCTTTATTGGGGGTGTCTTACTAATTGTCTAAAATTTCTTCCGGCTGTTTATTCCATTAGTACAACAGCATGTGAAAATGATTGTCAGTCAGTTTTGCTTCCTTGGTTGACAGTTTGATTGTATGATTGAGCTGGAGTTGCATTGTGTTGTTTATGTGTCCTCTTTATCTTTTTTGAGCACATTATGTTACTTCAAAAATTCGGTTGATCTTCTCTATTGTTGGTATTAACATTCCTGTAACATCTCCTTTTTGTACCCCAAAACACCAAGTTGCGAGAACATGAAACAGGGAAAGCGTAAACTGACCATCATCTGCTGCTGTCCAGTTCTATGTTGAAGCAGTTGGAATGACCAACAAATATAGTTAAAACCAGGGCCTTCGTTTATCAAACATTCATAAAAACTGTCATATATTCTATCCTATGAAAATTAAATTACATTTAGAATGTTTGTACTAACAGTCAAAATCTGGATTTGTCAAACTTAAAGGAACACTTCAGAGTTTTTGGGACTTTAGCTTATTCACTGTATCCCCCAGAATAAGATAAGTCCATACATACCTTTTTTCATCTCTGTGCGTGCTTTAAGGCTGTTTGACGCACCCACCGATAGCCTAGCTTAGCTAAAAGACTGGATGTAAATGGGTCAGCTAGCATACTAATTCCAATAAGTGATAAAATAACGCCAACATTCTCCTATTTACGTGTTGTGATTTGTATAGTCACAGTGTGTACAAATAACAAGGTCATATAAGACACAGACATTTTTTAAACATTTAAATACTGGGAACTATTTTCTCAGAAGGCGAAGCACTTGGGCGGAGTGATTAGCGCAGCAGCACCCTAGAAGGTGGTGAGGAGCAGAGAGTTCGCTCAGAGTTGGGGTAATAGAGTCAGCAATAACTAGTAAATTCATAGTTTACAATCATAGGTGTTCGCTGTATAGTAAAGGGCTGCGACAATAGGACCCTAGGAATTATTTTTTTAAATACGTTTGAGACAACACATCATCTGACAAAAAAATAGTAATAATGCACATCAAATTAAACAGAAGACAACGCGCTACAAGGCTATCTAACCTATTTTTACAAACCACAAACAAAACTCAGATGCCACGTAAATAAATATTTGGAAACAAAATCGTATTATCATAGTTTCGTCAACCCAGCCACCACATTTGGGCCTCTACCGCAGCAAGCCTTTGTGCTAAACGCACAATCAACCACTCAAATGCAAGCAGAGACTCTACTGATTCCAAAAATACATCTGCCAAAACGCTACGTCAAAGCAACGCGGATATACAAGCCAAAGCATAGCACAACAGAAAATCCCTTTTCAGAATCACAATTGAAAAAAAGCCTTACCTTTGCTGTTTTGCCATGTAAAAAATATTTCTTTGGAAAATAAACGCTATTTTCTGATAGGTCCATCACTTTTGCATCATTTAAATCTGTCCAGGTGTTTCTATTACAGTTATTTGTTCCTAGGCAGACTTATTATTTCATCCTCGTAAAAGCCTGCTGTTTTCACAAGGCTCTGTTCTCGGCTCCCTTGTTGGCTAAGTGTATTGTCAATCTTATTTTGCAAGTTTTGGCGTTATTCTATAGGCTTCTACGATTCCAACGAGGTGTCACTCATGCAAATTGACCAATCAGCTCCGAGTGAAAGTCTTATGCGTAAAATTCAATTCAATTCACTTTATTTATATAGCGCCAGTTCACAACAAATGTCATCTCAAGGCACTTTACAACAAAAGTCATCTCAAGGCTCTTATACAAACATTCCAATCAGTTAAAAGTTTTCTATGTAAGGAATCCCAGCAGATTGCGTTGAGTTATCGGCGTGAGGTTGTGCACCGATCATGTACGATGGAGCTTGATTATTAAGGGCTTAAAATGTAAAGAGGAGGATCTTAAAATCTATTCTGGATTTAACAGGGAGCCAATGGAGAGAAGCCAAAACAGGAGAAATGTGATCTCTCTTTTTAATACTCATCAGAACTCTTGCTGCAGCATTTTGGATGAACTGAAGGCTTTTGATTGAATTTTGTGGACTTCCACTTCCAGCCTCGAAGTCACAAATGCATGGACTAGTTTCTCTGCATCACTCCTGGACAGGATGTTTCTAATTTTAGCAATATTTCGAAGGTGAAAGAAAGGAATCCTAGAAGCCTGTTTACTATGAGATTTAGATTTCATGTCTTGTTCAAAAAATGACACCGAGGTGCTTTACATTATTACCAAAGTCCAAATTAATGCCATCCAGATGAAGTGATTGATTTAGCAGTTTCCTTTTTAAAGGTCCTGGTCCAAAGACAACAACCTCTGTCTTGTCTGAATTTAGGAGCAGAAGATTCAGAGTTTTTATGTCTTCCAGACCTGTTTTTAATCTACCTAACTGATTGGTTTCATCAGGTTTTATGGATAAATATAATTGTGTATCATCAGCATAACTGTGGAAATTCATTCCATGTTGTCTAATTATTATACTAATTGGAAGCATATATATATAATAAAGAGAATCGGTCCAAGCACAGAACCCTGTGGCACTCCACAGGTAACCCTTGATTGTGAAGAAGATTTATCATTGACATGAACAAACTGGAATCTGTTGGACAGATATGATTTAAACCAATCTAGTGATGTTTCCTTTATCCCTACATGTTTGAGCCTTTCTAAGAGAATATTATGATCGACTGTGTCAAAAGCAGCACTGAGATCTAGCAAGTCCACAAATCCATTATCTGAGGCCAGTAGAATATCATTAGTAACTTTTACCAGTGCTGTTTCAGTGCTATGTTGAGCCCTAAAACCTGACTGAAATTCCTCAAACAGGTTGTTGCTGTTTAGATGCTCACATAGTTGATTAGCAACTGTTTTCTCAAAAATTTTGGATAAGAAAGGAAGGTTAGATATAGGTCTGTAATTAGCCAACTCATCTTGATCTAGGGAGGGTTTCTTAAGTAAAGGTTTAGTTACAGCAACCTTAAATTCCTGAGGCACATATCCATTTATTAAAGATACATTCATCATGTATAGAATAGGGCCAGTAACCAGAGGGAACACTTCCTTAAATAATTCTGTTGGTATTGGGTCTAACATACAAGTTGAGGATAAAACAAGAGTGTCAGTCGGCAAGACCGTCTTATGACACAAGATGACGCAAGATGCACGGACATAACTTTGTTTTGCTGCTTTCACTGTTTATATCTGACTAGTGTCACCAGAAAGATGCCCAAAAGTGTTTATTTTAGGTGTACTGAACACTATGTGATATTAAAATGAAAAATATAACTTTTACACAACAGAAATAGAAATGGACACCTCGCCTGATATACCTGTACTAAAATCTCTCTTGTTTTGTCCTGTTTCACATAATCACTTTCAACTTTTGCAGAGATAATTTCCACATGTTTAATTTACATTTTATTGAGTAATCACTGCAGTTCAAGCAATATCCATAGAGTTTTTCAATATAGAACTATGTTTTTTTAGGCGGAGCAAAAAAGAAATACATTTCTGGTGTGTTCCATCTTCAATTTCTCCTTACCAGTAACATATAACATGCATAATGACACATCTATCAATTCTACTCAATGTTACCTTTACAATGACACCAAAATGGTTCAAATACCCTTTTTTGTTGCTGAAATAAAACCATTTTTTGTTGGCTAAGCAATTTTCGAGAGCTAGACTTCAAAATAGGCCTAGGGCTTAAGGGGTTAATGTACGATTTTCTGCCCCCACCCTGTAAAACACAGGATTTTACAGCTTGTGTCTCACTTGGCTTCCTCGAAAATCTTCCCCATGCCAAGAAATTGTTTATTTTTGTTGTTATGCTGCTATAGGCTTAGACCGTTGGAGAACAGACAGACCACTTTTCTTTACTCTTCTACTTTTCTCTTCGACTGCTCTCCAGATGTATTTTTTTTCTTTCTGTTATTGCGATTGTTAATCCAGTTTTCTCTCAGTGTTTTTCTCTTCATAAAAGATCCACTTGTTCTGGTATCCTGTTTAGCTGCAGCGCCCTGCCTGATGGGGAACATCGATTCGGATGTTGCTCCCAGTCACCGAACATCCTCCATCTCCCATTGTCAACTTTTTTACTTTCTTTTATACATAAAGTACTGTTTCATCAGTTATTTTGTTCTTTTTGTGTCTCTTCTCTGTCTTCTCAAACCCCAAGCTTTATCAAAAAGGAAGGTTTTAAGTCTAGTCTTAAAGACAAGGTTTCTGCCTCACTGACTAAAACTAGGAGCTGGTTCCACAGGAGCAGATAGTTATTTTTTCATCATGTCATGTATGTTGTGAAGTTCACCAATCCCTCCATCTAAAAAACTTGATCTCCATAATTCTAACATTTGGAAGGCAAAAAAAAAAAACATGCTGGTAATCCTTACTGACCTTTTCTGTGTATTTTCAATATAGTGTATGAAATATATAATTCTCATTGGGTCTAAATTCTCATTTTCATTATTCAGGCATTTATGTAGGAGATCGAAATACTATGAACAATCAAAACTGTCCTAAAAATAGAAAAAATGTAGCTGGATTTAATGTCAGCATATGAGGGAAAAAAGGTTTTGTGTTTTTTATTGAGTATGTAAATATCTGGTTTCCGGTGTAACTTTCAGTCACTCTGAAAAATGTTGTTGCTGCCTGGTAGTGCATGACCATGGTGGATTCAAAGACTGGTATGTATTTAAGATTCACAGATCAGTGTGGGTAAAGGCTAGAATTCTGAACTTCCATTCAGAAGCAGAATCTTCTCGGCTTTGTGATTTGGACAATTTAAAAGTCCAATGCCAGAGAATAATGGTGTTCCTACAGTGTGTTCTGTGGCACATGGCCCAAACAGTCTCTAAAGTTCAAAGCAAGGCCGTAATAGTGATAGTGTGCCCCAATCCTCGTGTAATAAGTCTGTCTGAGACGTGAGGTGAAGAGGTCTCAGTTTCCTTACTGCCAGATTAATGAGCAGCTTGATCAAGGTGTCTTCAGTGCTTCATGTGGAATTAAGATCAATAGCCCCTAAGAAGAATTGAGCCAGAAGCCCCTGTAGGTACAGCTTATTGAAAAAGGGCGAATTACTTCTTCGTAGCTCCTTGTAATAACAGGCTAAAACTTGAACTCCTTTGCATTTTGTCTAGTTTATTCCAATTTTTAGATTTATTTTTTAACCTTCAGCACTTAATCTCTTCTCTTCTCCCCCTGGATCTCAAAAAAACAAGTGAGCAGTGTAACACAATCTTGTGTTGTCATGGATGGGAAAACAAGCGGACATCAGCATGAGGTAAAAAACATGTTTATTTCCAAGCCTAGTGACAACAGAAAGGCCAGGGTGTGACGGGATCAATCCGGATGTAGTTTGAAGATGGTCAAAACTGGCACTTGTTTTTCTTGACTCTAGATAACTGCCTGACCAATTACGCCTCTCAACGGCACGCCCACCCTCGATCGTCCTGATCCGACCAATCCCCACCCTGTCTCTGGGTTTCAGGGTGAAACCCAGTTGAGGAGTGCCCAGCATTAACCAGGATTAGCCTTGGATTGTTGGGGATTACTCAGGCTGGAGAGGATTAAGTATGATTGCCAGTTTGGGGGGTGGGAGGGTGGTGGTATGTGTGTGTGTGTGTGTGTGAAATACATATGCTGGTATTTGTTTGCATGTGCGATAACAGTGCTTTGACTCAGTTCAATTTATACAGCATTTTGTTCTACACAAAGAGATTCACAGCATGTTCTGGGCAGGGGGGAACAAAGTGAAACAGACCATAAAACAGTCGGCAATAAATAAATATTACTTGACTGATTATGGACAGAATTATGTAAGCAACATCACTTCTATGGGCATAGATATACCACCACCCAAAATTCTTAATAACTGGTAAATTTAGTCTTAAAATAATTTTCATTCAAACAATAAGTTTGATTCCATTGAGATGAAGCATAACAAAGGCATGCAATTACAGGCGAAACTTACTTCTAACCTCAAAAATATATTTTTACTTTACTTTTGTAATATATCAACTATCAAACCTTCCTATTATTACTTAACAGCTTCTTTCATGTTTCATCTGGTATTTGGATGATTTATCTTTTAGGCTGGCACACTTCCTGACCATCACCCTCATCTTTGACTCATCGCCATCTGCTGGGATTCCATACATAGAAAACTTTTAACTGATTGGAATGTTTGTATAATGGTATTGAAATGACTTTTGTTGTAGAGTGCCTTGAGATGGCATTTGTTGTGAATTGGTGCTATATAAATAAAAGTAAATTGAATTGAATCTTTAGTTCTATGTACAGATTCTGGCTCTGTCACTCAAAACGTTAAAGGTTCAATATGTAAGATTATACAACAGTTAGGTCTGACCCAGTAATTTGATTGGACAAGAGATATTCCATGAGTGCTGATATTACAGTACAACGGGACTGGGACTTTTTACAGACAATATCACTCTGCTTTACAGGCATTAATGGTGTGTTAATATCAGCCAAAACATCAACGCCCAGAACAGCAAGATTACATGTTAAGTCTATGGTTTTGGCCGTCAGAGTCACCACGGTGCTTTGTGTGCTTTAGTCGTGGCAATTTGTGAAACTTTTGCCACTTTCCAATCTTTAAAGCGGCAAAAACCAGTAACGCAGAAGCTAAGCTAGCTGAACTCTAATCTACGCCCCCTGAGCGTCACCCAATCAGAGCGTCTCACTGTAGTGACGTTGCCCAATGTCGATATTGTCTAGGCATTGTCTATTTTGGGTTAAAATGAAAACCAAAGAGGTGCAAGCTTTTACTGAACACATAAACTCAGTGGACAGAAACATCAAATTCAACGGAGAAGATGTCAAGGACAATAGTTTGCCCTTTTTAGATTGTGTCGTCCAGAGGAGAATGGACAGTAGGCTCCACATTGGGGTTTACAGAAAACACACACACACACACACACACAGACCAATACCTACTTTTTGACTCACACCACCCTCTGGAACACAAGCTTAGTGTTATCAGAACCCTGCAACACAGAGCTGATAACATACCCACCAGCTCACAGGCCCAAGGGGAAGAACGCAAGCACGTGAGAGACACCCTCACAACTTGTGGTTACCCCAGCTGGACTTTTGTGAAAACTGCAGCTAGTTCCAGAAGGAAAGCCAACAAAGTGGTTGAAAAAGAAAAAGAAAACAAACGAAACAATGTAGTCATTCCATATGTGTCTGGGATTTCTGAAAAACTCAGGAGGATTTTTAACAAACACAGTATCCCTGTGTATTTCAAACCCAGCAACACACTCAGACAGAGACTAGTACATCCCAAGGACAGAACACCACACGCACACAAAAGCAACCTGGTGTATGCAATCCAATGCAATGAAAAATGCAAGGAGCTCTACATTGGTGAAACCAAACAACCACTGTACAAACGCATGGCCCAACACAGGAGAGCAAACTCCCCAGGCATTGACTCTGCTGTTCATTTACATCTCAAGGAGAAAGCCCACTCCTTTGAGGACAGCAATGACCATATATTAGACAGAGAGGACAGATGGTTTGAAAGTGGAGTAAAAGAAGCCATCTATGTAAAAGTAGAGAAACCATCGCTTAACAGAGGAGGAGGCCTGAGACATCACCTATCTCCAATTTACAATGCTGCCCTTTCATCCCTACCCAGAAGACTCAACAATTTAACCTCTAATAAGAAAAACAACTGTGACTCCAGCGACTGTCGTTATAACACAATAGGGCACTAATGAAGCCGAAACCTAACCTCCACCAATAGGTGACACGGCAACGACCGTCGTTAAGACATGGAGCACAAAGGATCCAATGACATAATGATTCTTGTAAAAGCCCTCCAAGAGGCTAAATAGCTGAGTCTCCACACCAGTTAGTTGGACCAGTCCCAGCCTGGTCAGCGGCGAGCATGAACTGATGAAGCCTCTTGGATAAGAGGTGAAACGTCTTCCAAGACAAATGAACAAGTCCAGTTGCGTTTGATTGAAATTTCCTTGAGATAACCATGAGCTGGATGAATGAGAATATTCACAGGCTTAGCCATATCCATGATCCCCCATTGATTAAAACATCTGGCAGAAAAAAAAAAAAAGAAAAAAAACATCTAGCAGAGAAAGGCTCACCTATGCTTAAGATGAAGCCTTAAAAATATATAGGGTTAAAACCATAAAAATTATTATGTCTATAACTTCAAAGTAATAAGTTAGTGAGCGTTTTTTGATGGCAATAAAGCGTGCCGTGCTGAACATACCATAATGTTTGTGTCTGAAATGTTTGTGTTACCTGGCAACAGCCTTTTCTCCCTTCCAGTTGGAACTATTTGTGTTGGCAGAGCTAAATAAATTATTAAATAAACAAATCATAATCTATTATCTATTATTATTGTTAAAAAATAAAATGAGCTTGTAAAGCTATTGTAAAAAAAAAAATCACTTGAGAGCGAGTGCTTTTATGTGGAATGTCAGCACGAGTGTGATCATTTACGCCACTGCAAGTCAAGTTGGACTACTGCAGTAGATAAAGAAAACACGGCAGTACACTCTCAGCCATTAACCCCTCCCCTTCGTAAGTTTCGTGGAAGAGCTGTGACAGAACAAATAAGATGAGCAAAATCGAGTTATACACGGTACGTTGCTAAGTATATAAACACAATTCACTGTATTATCGAGTTGATGATGTTTAAAAAAACATAGCTTGAGAAATTTTTAGAGCCAACTTTTTCTTCTAATTTACTGCTAGCATTGTTAGCTCAGTATCTATTATCTAGTATTATCTTTTAGCCCAGTCTGTGTCAGATTACAAATAGCGGTGTGGCGTTAGTGTTAAAGACTTGGCAACCTTATGGGCTCACGTATAGTGGCTCTGGAACCACTGTGGTATGGACACAGGACAGATCTTGTAAACACTGACTACGTCTCATAACAGCGGTTTTAAAATGTCAAAAACTTGCAACAACCCACCCGACTGAGATTTAAATCTTTTTCAATGCAACCTACCTAAGCAATCCTAGTTATGTTTTTGTCTCCTTTTTTATTTGAGGTAGTGCTTGAAAAAGGAAGTCAAGTTTCTTGTTTGCACACACAAGATTTTGGGCTAATGAAACTGATTCTGGTTCATCATCCAGTACATTTTCATATGGATCTAAATCGAGTTATGGCAGTAATCAAAATTATACCCTAACCAGAATGGGAGCCTTTATCCCAGTTTACGTAACATAAAATCGAATAGTTAAATTAAGTGTGTTTGACTCTTTGGCAGTAGGTGGCGACATGGGCCTTGTCACTTTGGCATTTTTCTGGGTGGCCTAGAGTGTCACATAGATAGTAAACAAATGCTGGCAGCAGAGAAGCAAACAGAGTAAAGCAGGATAGGCACAGTAAGCATAGAAATGGATGACAAAACCGCAGACATTTTTTTCATGGAAAAGACCTTTTTGACTTTGTTATACTCATTGTTGCTGCTGTGTTGTTGTCACACTGGTGTTGTTATTCGCGGTTTTTTTAGGTCTGTTAACTTCTTTAAGGGGGAATGCCCTGACTGGTAATAGCTCGTCTAAGCTGGGATGCGGTTAACATGCAGAGAAATTTGGTCCTCTAACTGCATTATCTAGATGTCTTTGCTACATTAGGAGTTGGACATTTCGGTTTACTTCAGCCAGACATGCATTTCAGAAGTTCGAATTCAGTTGGACTAAAGCTGTAATTCAGGTATCTCTTGCATTATGTAAACCCACTGTTTGACCCACCTGGAGAACAGAATTGTGGCACAATAACCTCTTGTGCATCTCTTTGGAGTTACCCTTCTGTGTTGTGTTCTATAATGTTTTTTATTTTAAAAAATAAGTCAGATACCTATTCTGAACATAATCATTGTTCAAATGTACTGCATCCGTCATGACAGTATAACAAAGTCAGTGTGTCTTTTAGGATCAGGTCGCCTCCTGCCCCAGACTAGTTCTCAATCACATGTAGGAATTTTTAAGAATTTTATTGAGCTACAGTTTTATCAAACTGATGTTTCTCTCCTCTCACACGCAAAGCTACATTGAGAGAATTACTTACAAATGAAAAGGGGTATATCGCTTACATCATTCTTGTTGCTATGCAACACAAACTAGATAATTTGCGAAAGGTATAATTAGCGTTAGCTAGGGGACCCAGAATGAAAAGGGACAAGGGGCTGAAAATAATAATAATCTGGAAAATGTGCTTGTTATTGCCTGTCTGCTATTGAGGATGTGGGCACTCAGCACCCTATTGAAGGAACATGTAGCCTGACCAATGGCGAGATGGCATACAATGGGCAAAAGCAAGTCAATTCATAGGCTAAGATTAACTCAACCAGCTAAATATATGCCCTGTTAGGGCCCCTTATCAATGCACTATTGAAGCTGTTATTTTGGTGTTCTTCTTTGTTTTTGCTTAGGGAAGCAAAGAACAGTCTGCCAGTCTGCATTGTGGAATATTACACTACACTTACAATCCCAGTAAAAATAGGTCGTCATCATTTAAGCCCCCTTTTTTACATTAACATTTCTGGCTGTTTTGTATCCATTGTTTAAGGGTATGAAAAAGACATTCCACAAAGTTTGTTTCATTATATAATATCATTTCGGACCCGCTCTGGGTCCATCACCCTTTCCTGAACTTATAATCAATGTGTTTTTTCAAAATCCAACAAAACGAAGAAAGAAAATCTGTATTTTAAAATATTCTTCTTCCTTTCATGTCCAACAGGTGGGTCACTAAAAGAAAATGTGTTCCTTATCTTTAGTATTTAGGCATTATGAGTCTTTTGCAAATAGGTATTAGGGCTAAAAAGTAGTTGGCTTCGTTTTTGCTGTCTTTAATGTAGATGTAAATATATAAGATTCAATTCATTCATATAGTTTATTTATATAGCGCCACTTCACAACAGATTTCATCTCGAGGCTATTCAGAAGAAAAGCAATTTCAATACAATTATAACAACATTCCAATCAGTTAAAAAGTTTTCTGTTTAAGAAATCCCAGTTTACTCATTATTTTCTAAATTACTGGATAATTGCTTTATTGACCCTTCATGTAGAATGCAAGATCAGCACAATTTTCAGAGGAAGCACGCTTCATCTTTTTGGTTGTTCTGGTGAATAAAAAAAAATCATTTAGAATTATTTATAAATCTCAAAATTATTTCAGAAAAAAATTACATAACTGGCCGAATGACTTGTTTATGTCTTGCAATTAAAGTTTAGAAATTTGACTTGACTTAGGATTTGCCTTGAATTTCGACCTGCTAATCTATGACAGCAAGCAAATGTGTTCAGATTTAAAGTTCAGTTTCTGTTTGACTTCACACAGTGATTTGGATTAAATGGCTCACAGTTGTAAAGTTTAGGCTTACTTCTACTTCCAAATTAGTCAGGTGAGAAAGAGGCTGCAATGGTGTAGCAGTCTTTGCACTTTTATGATCTGTTTTGTAGATCCTCCTTTCACCAAAGACTCTGAAGCCAAGTCTGAAATGCAAACAAACCAATAGCATTCCACGTCCAGGTTCCCGAAAATAAACAGACAGTTTTGCCGTCTCGATCCAAGGAGAAGGGCCTGCAACACTTTTATGGTATTCCGGGTTCTATGTGTGTTTTAGACACACATGCAAAAGTGATGCACGGTATAGCAAGAGGATAATCAACAAAGCTTATTTTATACCGTTTCCCAAACCGAAACAAAACATGAACAATTGTCTTCATTGGATAAGGCTGTGTGGTAGACCACACAGTCAACTCAACATGACCACTAAAAAGAGAATGTAGGTTTGGTGAGACAATATTCTTCAGATCAAATAAGTTAATATCAATCACATAAAGCCTAGCGGAAATAAGGTTTTTTAGGATAGTTGCATAGCAGGCAATTGTTATTCTAACTGATGGTAAATGAGTTTTAACACTTAACAGTTGTCAAGAGCACCTTCAGGAATTGTTTTGGTACTGATTGCTCAAATTGTAAACAACGGCTTGTCCAAGTTAGCAACAGTAATTTAAGAGGGTGAGCCCTAGCAGGTCTGAGTGACAGGTCAGTTGGCAAGTAGGTGTTAAGTTGGACATAGTGAGCATTGAGTGAAACTCCATAGAAACAGGTGACAGTAAATTCAATTCAATTCAATTCAGTTTATTTATATAGCGCCATTTCACAACAGATGTCATCTCAAGGCACTTTACAAGAAGAGTTATTACAATACAATATTTAATTTAGAAATTAGAGAACCACAGAAGATTGTGTCGTGTAATTCTCAGCAATCCCTCACACTGAGCAAGCACGAAGCGACAGTGGAAAGGAAAAACTCCCTTTTAACAGGGAGAAACCTCCGGCAGAACCAGGCTCAGCATAAGCGGTCATCTGCCGAGACAGTCTGTGGTTTGGAGAATACAGAACAGAGACACAGAACAGAGACACAGAAAGAGCAACAGAACTGATGCAGAAGTTTGTTGCAGGACGTTCCAGTAAAGGAGACCCTTACTGGAAAAGCTACTAAACTTCTTAAATAGAACAACATTCAATGATGCATAATTTTATCTGGAACATGGAGAACTTAAGTGTCTTTGATAGAATAGGATAGAAAATACAACTTTTTCAGATAAAGTTTAGAATATGCCAATATTTTTAGGCTGATATTGACCAACTGATGTTGAAGCAAATTCTATAAACAGTGGGTTAGTAAGAATTGAGATGGAATTTTGTCCAGATTTCAGGTCAGTTTGACCCTTTACCAGGGTTATAATAGTTTTAAAATTTTCAGCCCTGGTACATGCCTGGCTGGTTCTGGGTGGGCCAGTGTGTCAGCCGGTCAATGTTAAAGGCCGATGTCCCCCTTGGGTTGGTTGGGGCACTTCTTATGGGGGTGCCATTCGGTGGATCGGTGGGAATCGGATCTGGTGGTGACGGTGTGGATTGGCCCGGGATGGTGGTGGCGTGTGTCGTCCGCCAGCCGGCTGCGGGTCCCTCCTGCCTTGCGGCGGCTGCGGGGAGCCCTTGTCGGCCGATTCCTGGTTGGGGCCCCGGTGAGGGGTGGGGCCTGGCCTGGCGTAGCCGGTTACGGGTGAAGCCTGTTGAGTCGTATCTGCAATCTCCGGGGCCCCTGCATTGTAGCTGCTGGGTGTTCCCCTGGGACTCCTGGACTCTGGGGAGCTCTGGACATATACATCTCCGACCTCCTTCATGTCTGTGTCAATTCCTGTAGGACATATTAACAGCACTTTACACCATCTATCAATCACTTGCATGGGGAAACCTTAATTACACCTGCGTGCTCACACACACACATGGGTGTGGGGACATTGGTGAGTACGGACGTGTTCTTGGGCTGAGGTTGTCATCGGCGGATGGTTGGTGCCGGGACCTTACCACCAACGTTGGTATTGTATTTATTAATCCATGTTTGTGTGTAGTGAAAGTGTAGTTCTTAGTTCATATTACAAGATCTGTTTTGTTAATGTTGTTGTGTTCTATTGGTTGTTTTTGTTTCTTTAGTTTTTCCCACTTCTCTGCCGTCCAACAGAGGTGGAGGACTGGGATGTTTTCGTGTGTTCTTTGTTTGCCTTCCCTCCTCATCTTGTACTGTCAGTTTACACTCCTACGTGTCCTGTTTCTCTTCTTCATTTTCTTTCTTTTTTGTTTTCTCGTTTTCGTGTCCATAACTTCAAGACATTAAACCCACAGTAATCATTAATAAACATTTCTCTTACATATATCAAGTGTAGTACTATAGGAAGCTGTAAGCTCTGCTTGAGAAAGTAAATCTGTTGGGCCTGTACTTGGTAATCAGACACCAATTCTGAGTAGTAAACTGCTAGACAGGACATGTAAAAAAAAAATGTTTTAGTTTTTATTAAGTTTTGACTTGAGATTTCAAATTCTATTTTAGTTTTAGTTAGTTTTATTTGTTTAGATAGTTTAAATATATTTTAAAATGATTAGTTTCAGTTTAGTTTTCATTAGTTTCAGTTTTAGTCTTTTTGTTAAACAAGTTGTGTACCGAGGCAAGACAAAAAAAAAAGTATCAACATTTCCTAATGCTTTTTAAAAAAATGTCTTGACAATGGCCAGGTTAACAACCATACAAATTAGGCAAGTATGAAAGTTTTGTAAACACAATAACAGCACATGTGCATTAAAAAGCCCAACGATTAATGCAGGTTCTACAGTTCTAAGAAAACAATGACACTGAGTGGCGACACAAAAAAACAAAAGCCAAGCCATCTTAAGTGCTATGATGCTTTTGATTATTTTGCACATATTCTAGTAGTAAGTAACGCCAGATTGGACTCTGGCGCTTTCTCTCAACCTTTCCTGACATGTTGGGATAATGCAGTACAGCCAGTAAAAACCGCCAACCACCAGAAACTAGAGAGAGATTATTTGTCTATCAACACAGTGGATACACACACAACCTATACCAGTTACACAGCTCCAGTGTAACACCGGCTCCCATTGCTATTGTTTGCAGTTTGCAGTCGCAGTGTTGTTAGCAATGTTAGCTCATCTGTTAGCCATAGCTCACCTGTTATGAAGTTCTTGCTGCATACTGTTTTAACAATCTTTTTAATCGCTTCTTCTGATAACTTGCAATCCAAAGACTTCTTTGAATCCCTTGAAAGGGGGTGAGTTGGTGGGATTGTATCCAACTTTCCCATTCTGTTGTTTTTATTAAGGACATTTGTGCAACTAAAAAGGCACAACAGAGATGATCACATCATTTTCTGGTGACAACGCGAGAGCGATATAAACAATTCTTCTAGATTTCAGGAGACATGTTATGAAATGAAAACTAAGTAAATTTTCTCAATAAATTCAGTTGTTGTTCAGTTGTAGTTTTGAGAACACTCATTACTGTTTCAGTTCGTTTTAGTTTTGTTTCAAATTCTCATTTTTATTTAATTTAACGAATGTTCCTTTACTTCTAGTTTTCATTATTTTGTTCATTTTCGTTAACGATAATAACCCTGCCCTTTATCAAGTTGACCTGCATTTTATGCCCAATTAGCTCTTTTATACCTCCAATTCATACTCATAAACAACCATTCTGGACCCAGTTTTCAGTATTCTGATTGATTCATCCTGTGGCATGGTTGGCAATGGAGTTAGGGAGGAGAGCTATTATGCCCGTTCTCTTTAATATTTTTAGCTTAAATCTGGCCTAAATTAAAAATAAACATTCTGGTAAAGATAGATCATTTACATCCAGAGTATTTAATTAATTAGCCTCTAAAAACTTTTTTTTACAGAACATGAAAGTTTATGACTTTAAGAAGCATATGGAATAAAGCTTGTTTTCTCATATTTTTTTAATCATTATTACAAAATATTTAATTTAGTTTAATTCCATTAATCTTTGTACATACTTAGGAGTTGAATAGTGCTCTGTTTACCGTGCAATATTTAATGGGCAGATTTTCCCTACTTTGTTTTTAAATATATTTGTTTGTCTTAGTTTTGCACTCAATGAAAGTTTGTGATCATTTATTTCCGATATTTACTTCAACATCAGTTACTTTACTGAATAACTAATTACTTTTACAGTGTGGTAACTCATACTTAATTATTTTTTGGAAAAAAATATTTGTAAATATAACAAATTACTTTTTTAATGTAAGAAGCCATACACTGATCAGAACCAACATTTTATAATTAGCAAAAACATGCAATTTCTTTTACTTTGAATGGGTCTAAATAAGAGAATAAACGGCAGTTAAATACCTTTCAATACAGCAGCAGGAGAAAGAAGAGCATTCTCCTGTTCCGGTTTCTCTCTGTCTGTCTGTCTCTCTCTCTATCTCTCTCTCGCACACACACACGCACACACACAACAGAGCACTACTAACCCAGACACTTTTCGTAAGCCTAACCATTACCGATCTATTCCTAACCCTAACCTTCAGCGAAACTTAATTCACAGCATACATCTGAAACCAACCAGTGAAGCTCAGTGACATTGTCCCAAAGTAAATATGAGACAAAATGGCCTAATTTAGTATTAAACGGTCCTCACTTTATAGGTGAAAATCTTGAAACGTTTAAATATGGTCTTCAGTCTGAATTCTAGACAGGCACACACACACACAAACACACACACACACAGCAGCTAATCACAGCTAGGTACAGGTAGTGAGGCGTTGGGACTACTAGTGATTGAGCCTCCCTGGTGGATTGGAAGCAGGAATCTGACAGACTCAGATAAAAGGCTGTTTGGAGTTGCCTGCAGCATCAAACAGCCTCAGATGCCTCCTCCTCCCCCTGTTTATTCCCTTCCCCAACATCACCTCCCCTCTTCCTCACTTCTCCCTCCTTTGGTTTACTCTGTTGCCATGGTTACACCCCGCCGGAGCAGTTGCGTCGTGGAAGAGCCTGTCAGGGCTCGACTCTTGGATCACCTGATGAGAGTCGCCTCTGCTGGCGGCCTCTTTCACACGCCGACATCGTTCAATTCAGCTTTGATTAAGTCTCCTCTCCCTCCCCGTTGTTGAGTGTTTGGTCTGCGAGTACGGAGCACATGCAGTTTTGTGGACCTAATGTTCTAGAGACCCGAGGAGGGGGGGGACAAAACAGCATAAATGCAAATCTCAAAATCCAATTTCCACGTCTATGAACAGAGTCTAGTCAGAGCTGTGTGATTTGAGTGGAGGATGGGATGAAATTACCTGCTACAAGTCATGCTGTGGGGATGGGTGCTTTTCTACATGAATGAAAATTGTAGGAGGCAGGATACAAGAGTGATATGAAACCCACTTAAAGCTGGATTCCTTCTGTAAACACTCAGCGACAAACCAATTTACCTGCTGTGCTCTATACTATGTTTTCTATAAGATCCTACAAGATCAAAGTGAAATCTCCTCTGTCCAGTTTCCAGCAATGTGGTTCCATTCTTTACTTGGTAGCTATGCTTTGAGCTATCCCAACAGGTGACTGCGTAGCCACCCTATTCTAACTCTTAACATTTCACCAGGTTGGCGACACACTCTCGAGGTTATTTTGCCAAATTTCATTGATTAATTGAGCAGTTGAAATACCCATTGTTGACCTATTAATATGTCCTGTTACTTGAATATTTTTATTAAAATCCCCTGCTGTTTCAAAGAGTTAATACTTTTCTGCATTCTAAGTAGGTACTTGGGACTTTTGAAAATAATTCTTCCTGTTGAGCAAAGATTTGCATCTCCAACTATTTGTGCTTCATATTTGCTCTGTCGTAGTGTAAAAAAGATGAATGAGTGAAAGGAGAGAGGAAGGAGAGGAAGGTAGAGGCTGCAGAGAGGTTCGTGTGAGCATGGATTTGGTGAGAGAGGGAGAGAATGAGCAATGCTGTGATCAAGAGAGGCTGGGACACCAAGAGGGAGATGAATGGGGCTGAGAGCAGGAAAATTGGACAGGAGGCGGAGAGTGAATGAAGATAGAGAATAGCGCAAGATATCAGCAGACAGTGATTGTGAGCTATGTGCAGGTAATAAACAAGGCAGAATAGATAGATATCTCTAGAGAGGAAAAAGAAAAGGTGTGTGATTGCACACTCAGGTGAGTGGGTTTTAAAACTTTTCTGCTGCTAAAATATCCCAAAGGAGAAGGGAAAATCAAAATAGTTGGGAAAGCAAAAAGAGTAAAGTCAATGTGAATAAAATTAGAGTGTGAATAATGACACGAATGAGAACAATTTAAATGAACAAGCAGCATTTAAATTAACTTTGCCAATATCTATGTGTATGTTTTGTAAGCTCTCCTTTAGGCAGGCTTAGATCTCATCAACTGTCTCCAGGTTGGCATTACCTTCAAATCCCGCTGCATATTTTAGGATTAACTCTACCGCCATCATTCAGACTCTTAAACATGGTTATAAAGAGGCCTATTCTTTCACCTTTCCAACACCCTCCAACACCCACAGCCGCCCCCTCCATCCTTTTTCTCAGAGACTTCTTCATCACCACGCCATCCATTGTAGTTGCCTAGGGTCATGTTCATTATGCTATGATTTTAAAGGAGGTTAAATGAGCATGTTACTCACCCTATTTTCTTCCTATCTTTCTTCTTCTAACTCTGTATTACTGTTTCGTTTTTTCCATTCTGGTGCTTGTCCTGCTAGATCACACCCCTTTTCTTCATCCCTCCCTCCTCAGGTCTGGCTCGATCTGAGGCTTTCATATTTGGAAGCCTCACAATCGATACGGTCTGTCTGTGATTGGGTTGCCTCATGTGATTCATTTCTGTAACCTTGGTGATAGTTTGATGTGCAGGCTGCACCCATGTCCATATTATGACTCAGTGAGCGTGTGTAGAGAGGAGAGGTTGGTCAAGGGAAGTATTGATTGGTCCTTCACACTCACTGCCCTCTCAGCTCTCCCCACTATGTACTATTTTTTCTTTATCCATCTTTTGTCTCACTTGCCATGAAGGCATGATAATTTAGCCATAATTGAAATGACTGTGTGCTCAGAAACTGATTATTTAGCTGTAAAATGTATATTTAGCTAATGCAATTTATGTATCCTTGTGTCACCTATTTCCTTTGTCTCACCATGTTTCAATTTTTTTCTGTTGTTACAGAATTCAATCAGACACAACCTGTCATTGCACAGTCGCTTCATCCGAGTTCAAAATGAAGGCACAGGAAAGAGTTCGTGGTGGATGCTAAACCCAGAAGGAGGGAAGATGGGTAAGGGACCCAGACGACGTGCATCATCTATTGACAATGGGACACGCTACTTGAAGACTAAAGGTCGTGTGAGTCGGAAAAGATCAGGAACTATAGGTCTTGGACGGGGACAAGTTCAAGGAGCTAGTCCAACAATGCAAAATTCCCCAGAGCATGGCAGTCCAGCAGGGAAAGGAAGTGTTGGCATTAGTGGTGAAGAATATGACACGTGGACTGACCTGCATTCCCGCACTTCATCCTCTGCCTCCACGCTGAGTGGCTGCCTGTCCCCAATCCTTGCAGAAGCAGAACCTGATGAACCTGAGGAGGGAGGACTGTCTTGTTCAGCTTCCCCTCGACTGTATCCTAGTCCTACCAACACCCGCTCACCTGCCTTGGGTACTGGGGGCCACTGTCCCAGTGTAGAACTGCCTCAGCTAACCGACCTGACTGGAGCTATTAGTCTAGATGAGAGGGGATACTCCCAGCAACAGCAAATCAAGTGTGATGGATATCCCTTTGTGCCTGGGCCAAAACCAGAGGGATCCTATTGTGGGCCTATTTACGGACAGTCTTCCATTTGTATGTTGCGGCACCGCACTCCAATGGAGACCATTCAGGAGAACAAGCCAGTTAGCTTTCCGCACCCGATCAGAGGTTATCCAGAGAACAATGCACTGCAAAGTCTTCTTACAGGAGGTCCTTACTGCAACAAAGACAATGTGCTGGGTCAAGGACATGAAACTCATGCACTATTGACACAGAGGAATAGCGTTCACACCCAGCACAACCACAATCCCAATACCAGTCACAATCAAAACCATAGTAACAGCCAAGAGCATGCTCATAATCCCAGTCTACGTACTGGCCATGGCTCTGTCCATGACCAGAACACAGCTCACCATCAAAACCACAATCAAGGTCAAAAACACCAAGCCTGCCTTGACTACAGCCACAGTCACAAGCCCCAAATTGCCCATGACTATGGTCAGAGTCATGAGCATGGTCACAGAAGCAAAGTAAATTCCAGTCATGATCACATGCCTCACTCTACTCAAAGTCACTTGCACAATCACACATCCCAAAACCCTCATAACCCTATGCATAGTGGGCCCCACCATCAGGCTCTGTCGCCTCGGGTGAGCACTGATGTCCTGCAGCCCTACAGTCTTAAGAACTCTAACCACTATGGGCCACGCCCCCACCTACCAACATCTCCTTCTCTGCCCCCAAACCCTGCAGGCATCATGGATGTTCCTCAGGACCCTTGTCGCCTTGCATCTGCGCCTCACCCCCGACACCAGTCCTACCCTAGAGCTCACCATCAGGCCATGGCTGAATCATGGCAGGCCTATTATCACAACAACCACAATCACCAACTAGGGAATTCTTCATATCAGGGACAACAGCAAAGTTCACACAACAGAATGGCTGTCCAGTTGGAAATGGAGAATGCCCCCAATAGTTTAGACTGTGATGTGGACCCAATCCTGCTTAGTGATTTTATGGACACAGATAATGTAGACTTTAACTTTGATGGGTCTCTTTCACAAGGGGTGGGTATGGGGATGGGCATGACTTTAGGGGCTTTTTCTTGTCCTCCACCAGCACATACTCACCAGAACTGGGTGCCTGGGTGAACTCAGACCTGGGTGTTTGAACAGACCATAAAAGTCACCCACTGGGCAGGGCTCTGGATCAGCTGTACCCTTGGACTGATTAGCTGTGACTCTGGTTTTCTGAGGCAAACTGTCATTTTTCCTGGGGACTTCCCAAATTTTAACAGTTTTTTTTATCTCTCTCTGTCTCTGCTTATATGTCTTTTTGTCTCCACGTTGAACTTGCCCCCAATGAGCCCAGTGGTAAAATCTCCCCTCCCATTTATACCCTTAAGTTTTTTTTCTCTCTCTCCTTCTAATCATCCTGTTTGTCCTTGGCTATCAAGCACTTTACAGCCATATTTTCATACAGCCATCTTTTCATACAGATGCAGTAACTGAAATACCAGACACAGTCATGTTGTACGTTCAGTTTAATGTATGCAATCCACTTAGTATTATCTCCTCTTGCAAAGAAGGTGTTGTTCCAGACTTAAGAACGTGATCAAACAGCTGCATACATTTCCTCAGTGCAGAGGTGCTCACAGATTAGAATGTAAACGGCAGTGGGTAGAGGATTGTGGATTTTAAGTCCAAGAATAAGGCAGATATATTTTTTAAAGACTAAGACATAAGGGCATGGAGGTTAAAAATGAGAGAGACGGATTTGTCCTATCCCTGGTGAACAGTGATAGCTTCTACTCTGTTCAGCTGTGGAGGACAATCATCCATCACACAACCATCACCGCCACTCTACTGAAATGCAGCATCCTTTCTTTAATCTCCAAAGTAATGCCAGATTGATGCATCATGATTGCTAATCTGATGTGCTTCTCTGTTATTTCAACCTCCTACCCTCCCTCTTCAACTACGGACACACAGGCTTAATGTGTTTTGGTGAAAGTGATGATAAAAGTCACTCAACACTAAATGGGGCCTGGGATTGGAATGGGGTGGTGTTAAAGGAGGTGCGGAGTTTGTGCAGAGGAGATGATAGAAGAGAAATACAAATATTCCCTCTGTGCCTCTTTCTCTATTTTCCAGATTTACGTAGCTTTCGCAAAGTGAAATAAGCAATGATCAGCGCCTGCTGAACACCAAGATGAGTAACGTGATTGGTCAAAACTGGATTTCCTCAGTTTGGCACCTTCACTGGCTGACCCCAGAACAGCTTACCAGACAACTATGACCAGGTCATGATGCTGGTGAAACTGCCTGTTCCAAGAAACTTACTACCCTTTTCTAACTCAGTAACATCCAGGTTAAAGCCCACTATGGGTTTTTACTCCAGAGAATTTCTTGCTGATGAATAGCATCAGCCGATTACTATTTTGTGCTATCTCCCATACTCAGGCTCTCTCCTATCGCAACACCCCATATCGAGGTTACTCGGAGGGTAAACAAGAGTAATTAACCACCAAATAAGATGGATGATTTATGCAAGTGCGTGTAGTTGCTCATTGGCACAAAGTCATAATTCTTACCCCTACCAAGCACAAGGAAGGTGATTTTTAAGAAGTGGTGCAGCACTATGAGGTAATATGTCTGGGAAGGGTTCTGCTTACTGTGTCTTTCAAGTCTTTTAGCCATCTTCCTTATAATCATTCCCAACCCGTACTGGTCATATCTTTATGTTGCTGTCAATTTTTCCTGTGCTTGTTCTGTGATTGTGCAGTTGTCTGTCTAATATAGTGTGGATTGGAGCGTTCTTAAGCATTTATTTTTTAAATGCTTAAGAACGCTTAAGAATGCTTAAATTTACTTTAGTTGCAGTTGGAAAAAGGGCCAAGGGGAATGTTTGGGCTTCCAACCTTCTGAGGGCAGAGAGAACAACACGATGGGAGACAGGAAAGGTAGATAGACATTGAGACAAAACAGTAGGGGAAGAGTGAAAAGAGTAGACCTGATCTCTTTGACTTCTAGCTCGGTAGCTTTCTATAAAATTGCCTCTTTCAATCAGGCCAAATGTCAAGTGCTACTCAGCCAGCTCCAGTGAGCTTTGACCAGACTTCCACTTCCCCCCTCCTGATCAAGGACAATGACCGGTATTTCCATACACTTTTCTTTTCCACTACTTCTTTTTGGGTGTTAAAATGGCCCATTGTTGTAAAACACCTGTAATTTGTTCTCCTGCCCGTACGCACTAGTTTGTCAAGCTTCTCGTAGGCTTGAGAGAATGTGTGGGTGTGTGTGTGCGTGTAGAAGTAATGTACAAGAATTGATTAAGGGAAACTTTTTGAGAAGTTCCCTGCTCTGGTTTTGTCCATGCTTGGCTGAGTGCAGCATACATTATATAAACAGTTTATATTTATTGGTATGGAAACTGACTCTAAAGAGGACCCCTTATTGTTTTTTCTTCTTGTTGACAAATACAGAATGCGTTTCAGTTTGACTGCATTTCATCTTGTACATAATCAATATTTACAAAAATGTATTATTTCCCCCCCCCGAATATGTTTTTTTTCTAAAATTGTGTATCTGCTCATCTGTTGACTGTCAAATAAATAAAGAATACAGTATCCTTTTGTGTCTCAGTTATTCATCAAGATGCCATTCATGGGTTAGTTTGGATTTCTTCAGAGGAGATTCTGTGATGTTATTGTAAGTAACCATCATGATGGAGATGATGTCATATCTGGGTAAGTTTGTAGAAAACTGTAGAAATCTTCAGAGTGGGGGAAAGCTAACAGTTAATGAGACAGACTTTCTGCTTTAGCTGATTTTCGTAAACAAGTCAACTAAAGCTAAAACTAAAACTAAAGCAGCACCTGTCTAATTCTTTGCCTGGTAGATATTTTTGCACCTGTGTCGGTTGACATATTTTTTACACAGTTTTTCCATTTATGCTTTACTTATGTTTTAATAATAATACAAAAAACGGACTTGATTTTTATTATAACTGTTTTTAATAGATTGTTACAATGAATTCAAAAATCAGCAAACCGTAATGAATGAGGGAGTATCTAGTAGTTTGTTGTTCTCCTACATTTGAACTTTACACTCCAGTCAGCTAAAGTCACGTATTTTTGCTATTTAATGTCTACAGATTTGTGTTTTTAAGATTAAATCAGTGCAATTCACAGTGGTGACTTAGTACTTATATACTGTAGATGGTGGATCTTTGTTTGAAGAAACGTAGCCATCTGCGGTCAGGCGATCTGCAAGTCCTTTGGTAACCATGGAAACACCTGAGTCTCTTTACCGATCAGTTATGAATCTATAATATTACTGCATGTAAAAAAATACAAATCTTTTGAATTTCGATATCTTAATTTTATCTTCATTAGCTCTCTCAGCCACCTTAATGTCTATCATGAACGGGTCCCTTAACAACGGTGTTGACGTATAAAAATATGGAGTTCTAGGGGAGGATCATAAGCCATTTCCAAATAATTTGGAGTTTATCATTCAAGAATGAGAAAGACTGTTCTGTGTAGTGTACACCAAAACAAAATTAACTTTGGAATCTGTGAAAAAATAAATATTCTAACTCTGAATCTGAGAACCCAAAATGTGAAATTTTACGGCAGTATGACAAGAAAACTCTTTAAAGATGGAATAACAAAGATTTTTCTATCTGCGTACAATAAAGGTTAAGTTTGCAAAGTTGTATCTGAACAACATACGTCTTGAAACAATGTCCATAGTAAACAGTAAAGTGTGGTGGTGGAGGGCTGATCATTTGGGATTGCTTTGCAGCCATGGGACATGGGAACCTTGCACCCATACGTCTATCCTGTCTCTTCCACTTATCTAGGAATGGGTCACACAGGCAGGAGCCTAAGCAGGGGGTCACAGACTTCCCTCACACCAGCCACATAGGCCAGCTCCTAGGGGACAACCCCAAGGCACATAGTCCCTCCAGCATGTCCTGGGTCTTCTTCTGGGTCTACTTGCAGCAACTTAATTAATCCTTTAACATCTTTATACTGAAGTAAGTGTCAGTATACAACCCAATGATCTCACACAAAGCAACAAAACTACAATAGACTTACAAGAGAAAAAAAAAAGATCTGGTATTTTGAATATCCAGGTCTGAAATCAAAATGGTTGAAAAAACTGTGGTGGAACCACAAGAGCGTTGTGTAGAATATAAAGTATATTTAATAAAGGAGGGAAAATAAGAAAATATCTGCAGATCTCAATAAATTGAAGCTATGTAATAGCTACATAGCAATTGCTACATTATTGCTACTAAATGCTGCTAAAGAGTTGAGTATGGCTGTGTTGGTATTGAGTAAATGGTGACAGTGGAGTCAGTTATGTGTTACTATACACTTGTGGTTAAAGGTGTTCTGGAGGATCATTTTCTTAAAGGTTTATCATCAAAACTATTGGTCCTAAATGTCAATCATCCTGAGAGTTTTCATGTGCACCATATATATATATATATATATATATATATATATATATATATATACACTACCGTTCAAAAGTTTGGGGTCACCCAAACAATTTTGTGTTTTCCATGAAAAGTCACACTTATTCACCACCATACGTTGTGAAATGAATAAAAAATAGAGTCAAGACATTGACAAGGTTAGAAATAATGATTTTTATTTGAAATAAGATTGTTTTTACATCAAACTTTGCTTTCATCAAAGAATCCTCCATTTGCAGCAATTACAGCATTGCAGACCTTTGGCATTCTAGCTGTTAATTTGTTGAGGTAATCTGGAGAAATTGCACCCCACGCTTCTAGAAGCAGCTCCCACAATTTGGATTGGTTGGATGGGCACTTCTTGCGTACCATACGGTCAAGCTGCTCCCACAACAGCTCAACGGGGTTCAAATCTGGTGACTGCGCTGGCCACTCCATTACCGATAGAATACCAGCTGCCTGCTTCTTCTCTAAATAGTTCTTGCACAATTTCGAGGTGTGTTTTGGGTCATTGTCCTGTTGTAGGATGAAATTGGCTCCAATCAAGCGCTGTCCACTGGGTATGGCATGGCGTTGCAAAATGGAGTGATAGCCTTCCTTATTCAGAATCCCTTTTACCCTGTACAAATCTCCCACCTTACCAGCACCAAAGCAACCCCAGACCATCACATTACCTCCACCATGCTTAACAGATGGCGTCAGGCATTCTTCCAGCATCTTTTCAGTTGTTCTGCGTCTCACAAACGTTCTTCTTTGTGATCCAAACACCTCAAACTTGGATTCATCCGTCCACAGCACTTTTTTCCAGTCTTCCTCTGTCCAATGTCTGTGTTCTTTTGCCCATCTTAATCTTTTTCTTTTATTGGCCAGTCTCAGATATGGCTTTTTCTTTGCCACTCTGCCCTGAAGCCCAGAATCCCGCAGCCGCCTCTTCACTGTAGATGTTGACACTGGTGTTTTGCGGGTACTATTTAATGAAGATGCCAGTTGGGGACCTGTGAGGCGTCTGTTTCTCAAACTAGAGACTCTAATGTACTTATCTTCTTGCTCAGTTGTGCACTTCTTTTTCTACTCTGGTTAGAGCCTGTTTGTGCTGTCCTCTGAAGGGAGTAGTACACACCGTTGTAGGAAATCTTCAATTTCTTAACCAGGAAAAAATTGTATTTTTGGCAAAGTGCAAGAAAAACAATAACATACTTGGATGTGAACCACCAATAGCAGGGTATCAATCTTACATTTTAACGAGTAGGCTACAGAAGAAGCTAGCATGCCTCGGCAGCCAGTGTCCTTCATCAAGTAGACAGAACACACTACATGGCATCCATAACATCTAAGTATGCCAGTGTTTTTTGGACATTGCCAAAATAAACAATTTTTCTGGATTTAAAAATTCAACCTCAGGTTTTTAGGTGGTGGGGACAAAACTATGATTTGTAAATAATGGCGGAGAAATGTCCCCGTTTTAAACAACCATTTTGGGTCCTGCTGGTACCCAAAAAAACGGTTTTGTGGTAAAGTGCAAAAATGCTACAATACTTGGATTCAAACCCACAATGTCAAATTTGAAAACCCTACACCCTAACCACTGTGCTACAGCCACAGTCACACAGTTAATTAAACCGGGGAATAGATTGCGAGTCCGTCTCAAAGCTCAACACAGAATTCTCTCACAAATACAGAAAGGTTCACAAATGAGAAGTGGTGGGTTCATGCACGTTAATGGATTTGTATGATCTGTGAGTATATATTTGAAGCTTCTCTCAAATGTTTATTTGTGAAACAGCTTGTGTGCATTTGTGAAATAGATCGTGTTTATTTGTGAAACAGCTTGTGTGCATTTGTGAAATAGATTGTGTGCATTTTTGAAACAGATCGTGTGTGTTTGTGAAACAGATTGTGTGCGTTTGTGAAACAGAGTGTGTGCGTTTGTGAAACAGATCGTGTGCATTTTTGAAACAGATTGTGTGTGTTTGTGAAACAGATTGTGTGCGTTTGTGAAACAGATCGTGTGCATTTGTGAATTTATATTAGAAGTATTCCTGAAAATTATATTTGTGAACCTGAGCATGTGCATTTATTTGTGAAACAGGCCGTGTGCATTTCCGAATGAGCATGGGCATTTGTGAAAAACACTGCTTGAGGTTGTTCTTAATGAGAATGATTTTGCCTCATATTTGAGGTGTATGAGAAGAAGAGAAAGGGCTCAGAAGAGAGAAACAAGGAGATTATTTCCAAAAATGGCATGTGCTGACAGCATATGTTAGGACTTCCCACTAATTCCTCTGTCGACAAGTTTCTATTCGACAAGTAGGCTAAAGTTTGGGGTTACTTTGTCAAGAGGTTACACAGGTATTTTTTCTTTGATGTATGGAAATTTAGTGATGGTCCCTGACTGAAATCACCACCTTCAGGAGCGAGCCTCCGGTGGTAATGTATCCGCTCCATGGGTGTAGCTCTCAGTGACACGTTTGGAAGGAGTCTCTGCTGTAATGAAATAAATGTGTTCCAAATATCTAACTTCAACACGGTAAGTTTGGCATGTCATTTGGAGAAATGCATTTCAGATTACTGCTAGAATAAATTATCTATGTCTATATGTTATCTTTCATGGGAGGATTCCTTATTACAGTGCTTTTTTTTTTTAAAGTGGAGAGGGCGGATCTCTCATGAAATTCTGAAAAATCTTCTGCTATACCTTTAAATAATAATCGGTTTTGAATTCAGTTTATTTGCATGGCTCCAATTCTAAACTTGTAATCTGAAGGCACTTTACAAGTCATTCAAATTCAATCATACATATGTTCCAATCAATTTAAATATGTTCTATCTAAGGAAGCCCAGCATATTGCATCAGTTCATTGCCTTGCAGCATTCACTCCTCCTTAACAAACATGTAGCGAAAGTAAACAAATGCCTAGGTTCTGCCGTTGACTTCACAGCAATCCCTCATACTGAACAAGCATGTAGCGATAATGGAGAAGAAAAACTCCCCTTTAACAAGAAGAAACCTCCAACTGAACCTGGCTCAATATGAGCGGCCATCTGCCATGACCGACTGGGAATTTGAGAAGACAGAATAGAAATGCAAAAAGAATAAAATAACTGACGGAGTACGTTCTGTTTTTAAAGTTAAAAAGTTGATATTGACATTTTAAAACAAAAAGCTCAAGGAATTAATGTCACAACAGAAGCAAAAATTAAACAAATACAGTTTGTTTACAATTATTATTTTTTACAGCACCATGCATGCTGCCAAAAACTATGTCAAAATATAATGTCTATGCACTCTTTCTCTTTTGTATTCCATGAGGTGTGTTTTTCTATCTATCTTTCTATCTATTTATATATATATATATATATATATATATATATATATATATATATATATATATATACTGTGTATATATATATATATATATATACTGTATATACTGTATATATATATATATATACAGCACACACCTCTATCAGTACTGATGCTTTTGGGAAATGTTTGGCCCTACTATGATACTTCCCCTTTTTTTGCCACACTCATGTTACATTTACAGTTTCTTTACCACCTTTTTTTTAATCTCTTGCCTTTTGGTTTTAAGCACTGTCACCAATCTTTGCATTTTATTATTTCATATCTGTTTGATTAGTTATCATCTCTATTATGATCATCGTCTATGGTCTTTTTAACATCTACAGTATCAGATCAAAACAGCCCTTCCGCCCAGCAGTATCAGCAGCAGGAACAGCATACCCCTCGACAGCAAAACTGTTTCGCTTTGAGTAAAACATTGTCTACTTTTGCTTTACACTGTCCACCACCTGATGACAATGATACTATTTTAGGCAATTCCTTGTTAGATTCTTGATTAATCTGGGTTGTTGATATTCTGTCTGGTGTACTATAAGTCGTGTTGTTTAAGGTGGCTGTGCAATATGCCTGTTTTTAACTTTAAGAACCTGCCCCTTCACAGGAGTCAGTTTAGCCCTGCATACAACTAACTTATTATACTTTCCCATATAATATGTAATAAATACAATTATAAAAAACTACATTTAAAAAGGACTATGTCAATTTTTATCAATAAATTTTATTAGGTGCATGCACTTGTGTTTCTATGTTCATGTGTGTGTGCTCTTGTTTAGGTGTGTGTTTCCAGTCTATCGCCTGTGTTATAAGCCTCGTTAGCAACCCGATACTGTGCCACATCTGTGCCTGTCCCAGTGGATGCCTCTTCACTGGGGGAATAACGGCATCTGCATCTGCACCACCATACTGTACACACACACCCACACACACAAACACACACAGGCACACACACGCACATGATTCTGTCCCTTTGTGCCCCACCTCTGTTACTGTGTGGAGTGTAAGCCTGCAGAGAGGGAAAGAAAATCTTCCATAGTTAAAATGGGAGCACCTGGCACACAAACATGCACACACACACACACACACACACACACGTTTTGTTCTTGCAATAGTGAGGACCTTAATTGACATGTATTCATTATAGCAACTGTATTCTCAGACATAACTCAGACACTTTTTCTAACCCTATCCATTATCGATCTATTCCTAACCCCTGCCTTAACTAAAACTTAATTCCCACTACACCTCTACGACCGACCAGTGGAGCTCAGTGACCTTGACCCCAAAAGTGAGGACCAGGCAGAATGTCAATTTGTATTTAAACAGTCCTCCCTTTATAGGTTAAAAACCTGAAACGTTGAAAATTGGTCCTCAGTTTGAATGCTATATGGGATACACACACACACCACACTCACACGTTTAGAGTGCTAGAAACAGCCTTCCATCATCTCCAGCTTATGCCATTCTTTAAAATATGCTAGTTAGTTCATCTGCAAGGGAGAGGTAAGTTAGTGTGAGACAGAATGCATAATAAGGACGGCTTCTGCTGTACTTCATGCAAATGGGAAGCCTGACATGTCAGAGGCTTGATGGATTTGTTCTGACAGACACTGTGACAGCCGGGTGACAGCAACTTAAAAACCTGCACTCCCTCTCCCTCTGCCTCTCTCCCTCCTTGTATATATTTACAACCAAAGTACATTAATGCACTTTTTCCCACTAATCTCCCATGTTCCTCCGCTGGTTCAGAGACAGACCCATATTTCACAGAATGTGGAATTTTGTGATCTGACAAAGGATGCAGGCTGATATGTGAGCTTTGCACCATGTATTCCTTGCATTAACTGCAAGTAGTTAGAAAACAGCAGAAACTATTGGAAGACTTAAAAAAATGTTACAGAACCCAAAAGTCGACTGTGTCTGATGAGGAAAAGAATCAGCTGTAATTAATGACGCACGGCACAACAGCAGCAAGCCGCAAGTTTTCAGAACAATTTTTATGTGACTGACAAGCTGTAGCTTTAATTGCTTGTTAATTCCGCTGAGTTATCAAGGATTAAATAGTCAAGTTTCCTTTTATTTCATTTGTGCGCTGGTCAATTTGGCAGCAGATCAAAGCTCTTTTTCCAGCTCTTTTGGTCCGGCATAAACCAAACTTGCAGCATCAAAATCAACAGACTCAATGATGTGAGTAAAGTGAGAAAAAAAACTACTTTCTCACTTACCCCTGACACAGAGATTCCTGTGAGCTTTTAGAATAATTAATGAGTGACTATTTCTAAATTTTCAGCGTTGCTGAGCAAGAACGTATCCAGCAGGTTAATAAATAGGGGATAAAAGGGGCCAGGGTGGGTCTGGGACTGTAGCACCAAAATAAAAGCAGAGTGGTGATCCAATCTGAACTGGTCATATTTTTGAGTTTTTATAGTGATTGGTGAAAATTTAAAGAAAATCACAAATTAAAACATTCCAGCTTTTGTTGCAACTTCTCACGAAATCTGCCACAACATCAGGCATTTTAGGGTGCAGCAATTACAAAAAAGTGCCACAAAATCCTGGGGGGACTGTTTAATTTGCTAACTAACATTATTGCTGTGGACAAAAAAATAAACAGCCCCCCCAGTCCTTTTGAATGTCTCTAATTCTGAGGTCTCAACGTTGGCAAGTATGCTCACACTGTTTTGTATCCCTAACCCTTAAGACAAAGATGATTATAAATCTCAGTCATCATGTCTTAGAGCCTTTAACTAAAATGTAAGTAAAACGGAAAACTATTTTTTTCCAAAACTAAACCTTATTTTACACTGTTTTCTCTTTATATATGTCTGCTTCACTTTTTTGTTCAAAACTTGTATAAACTCTTGTATACATCAGAAAGAATGGATATTCTTATGGTGGCAGTAATAAGTAGGGGCTTAGCTGTAAAGTTTTTAAAAATTTCTTTGAAAATAAAAACATGAGAATCTGCAACGGCGGCCAGGCGGATGGACGAATAGAAGGACGGATAGAAGCACAGACGGATAACCAGGTGCAGAGAGCATAGTACCTGTTAAACCTGCAGCAAGATGCGCACAATCTATTTAGCACTTATCCACTTGAATAAGTGACAGAAATCTGGGTGTTTATGTCAGATGATGCAAAATATGGTAAGGAAAATGATCAGATGCACCAGGCACTGTGCGATTCATCAAACTTTAAACAGTTTGCACCGGCTGTTTTAGCAACTGTTTTTACAGCTTCTGTAAGGCATTTGTTATATTTGCGCCACAACATTTCAACATCAGTTTATCATGGACAAGCAAAAAATATCCTTCATACTCATTCTAACCTAATTGTAAATAACTTTTTTAACAAACACAGACTTGGCATATATGTTGTTTTTTTCTCTTTTATTTTGCCAAACCCATCATGAATCCACTGCGCCTACTCCTCCTCCCTGGCTGTGGCATAGCGCATGGGGCAGAATGGCCGGGACACACAGCAGGAGACATATAGTCCTCATTTGAATATTGCTCTGGTATGTATTGTGTATGCCATCTTAGTAGATCATAGTAGATCATAATATATTTTATCATCCCCCGAATTGTGATACATATCATATCATCAGGTTTTTGCCAGTACATAGTACACTGGCAGCAAATTATTTTAATTGCATTTTGTGGACTTCCTGGTCTGCGATGGACAGGTGAACTGGGATCATGGGGGTGACTGCTGTCCTTCTATGTATACGTGACATGATTCAAATCTGACAAGTAATTCTAACATCAACATTATGCAGGATAAATTCTGACTCATTTGTTCAGTGGTATTAGTCCCTGACAATACAATTCTGTCCACTTGTGGTGATAGAAATGTTAAGTTGTGTGTTATCTACTTAGGTACGGAAGGATATGTTTTATCACTCTATAGGTTGAGTTGAAGGGAGCAGGTAGATGCTGAATGAAAGTGGTCTTTGAACAGAGCCTTGAGAAACCTCAGATGTGATCGATTTTAACGGAATTTAATAATAACTAAATGATGCAAAGTACTGGTCAGCAGGGCCCGACTTAAACCAGTTTAGTACATGCCAGACAATCTTGAGAGTTTAAATGAAGGCACCTGGACTTTTCTTGTTGTCTTGAAAATGTCTAGTTTCTAATCCATGTCTCTCATCTTCAGTTCGGAAAAGACCAGATTGGAAGCATTGGATATATAAGTCTAAGGTTAGGGTTGTTAAGACTCACTGATAAGGCTGTTGTTATTCCTATTGAGGAGATCATGGTTATCTAGCCTCGTTAGGAATAACAAAATAAAAATTGCCTTATTGTCCAATCTTTTATGTATAAGCCAGGAATAGACTTTGGGGCCAAATGTTACCAGTGCAAGGACATTTACTGTATATCTAAATATATTCATGATCTATCACAGGTTAGAGGTTGCGCTAGATATTTTTGTCAGGGTAAAAAGAAAATCCAGTCATAATCTATTTCTATCCATCAATTTTTTTAAAATGATAGCATATTCTATAAGATTTATTTTTCTTATTAATTTAAATATTCAATATAAACAAGCTGTATAGAGAACTACATATAGAAATAAATGTATAGATTCCACTTAAAAAAAACAACAGCCTCTTACAAGTTCCTCCTGCTCTGCATGGAACTGAAATACTCAAACATTTGTCCAGAATCAAATAGTTGGATTGTTACAGTAGTTGTTGTTATGAGGTTTTGGACTTTTGGCTGAGACAGATGACTTCTCATTGGGTTTTGGAGGCTGAATCCATGCTCTGTTCCCACACTGTAGACTTAAATGAAGTGCTACTTCAGCCAAATTTTTTAAATAAGAGAAAACTTCTGCAATGAAAGTGGCCAGAGGTCAGAAAGAACTCTGGTCACCTGTTTCCTGACCTGCAGGCGGGAGGAAATCCCACTGCATGAACTGATGGTTGGCACGACACGGGCCTAGGCTACGCGCTTCTGTGGTCAATGAGTCTCTAATGATATTTCGAATGTTCAACTATAATATACAATCCTTTTAACCCCAAATAAAAGCATACTAGCACCAATGCTACATACACAAACTGGGATAACAGCTGAAGGACATTATTAAGGAAATATGCTTACTTGTACAGGGATATTTGCTGGTTCATGTAGAGTTGGTATTAACCCTGGTAGAAGTTTAAGACGATCTGTGAATCCACTGCTGTATTGTCCCAAGTTGGAAAAAAAGTCGTCCAAGAAATGTTAGCCAAAACTAACACACAGTTCGCCAGTTTGTGGGGCACATTCCCTGCATACATAAAATCTATCCAGAAGCTTTTCAGTGGCTCAGAAGTGGGGAGGACAAAAATATTTATCTTCTCTTTTGTACACCAAGGTACAATGCAGTATGGATGCGGTCTGGACTCCATGCTCCTGGTTTGTTGTTTGCCTGTTACCGTAGCTCTCCGTGCCGCGGAGGGAGGGACTTGGAGGGTGTAGTTCGGGGAAGGGGGTAATTGGCTGGAACTCAACACGTAATATACCGAAACGTGTCGTCATATGCCGAACTGCCAAACGGCCCGTTTCTGAGTGCTAATTTCACGATGTAGGCAGGCATATCCCTGGGACAAAGGAAAGACTAATCAGTAATTTTAACCCCTTAGGGGCCGTAGGCAGGCTGGGGGAAGGCTGGGATAAAAGATATGATCAAAAAACTCAAAAATTGCTAATTTCATGCCAGGTCCACTTTAAAGAGAAACACACACGCTTTCTACTGGTTTGAAGTTTTCTACTACAGTATGTACCATTGTTACAAGGAAATAATCTTCTCTCAGATCATGCCCCGCTTTGCCTCAATATAAGTTTCATGGATAGACCTCACCCTTGCGCTCGTTGGAGATTTAATACTGTATTATCAAATGATCCATTCAGTAATTTAACTTTATCAACAATTGATGACTTTCTCACTTTTAATAAAAGTGATTCAGTTTTGTTCATCAATTGAAACATTCAAAGCTTTTGTACGTGGCCAAATGATTTGTTATTCAGCTAATCATAACAAAATGTGCAGGGCTAAGATATCTCAATTAAAATTCAGGATACTGACAAGTAAAATGCCAGCAATCCTTCACAGACTTTATTCAAACAACAGCATTTAAAAACTGAAGTCCATCTTTTTACAACATCTGATGAAGAATGTCTTTTTATACGATCGCAGGCTGCTTACTATGAGCATGGAGAAAAGCCTAATAGACTCCTGGCACACCAACTTAAACGTGAATCCAATTCTTGCATAATATCGCAAAATAAGGACCAGTGAGGCAATCTTGTTTCTGATTATGTTTCTATTAATGGTATTTTTAAGACGTTTTCTTGTCATCTTTACAAATCTGAATTACAGTCAATGTCAGATGAGGTGCTTGCTTTCCTCAGGAAATTGGACCTTCCTAGGATAAACTAAACAGTTTCTGATAAAATGAAAGCGCCAATTCAGTTGGAATAAATATTTATTTCAATTAGAAGTATGCAGAGTGGTAAAGCTTTTCTCAATGTGTTTGGTTTTGGAGAATAATTTGTGTCCTGGATCAACTACTTTATCCCAAAAGGCTTGTGTAATCACTAATTCGGTTAAGTCAGGTTATTTTCCGCTATGTCGTGGCAGTAGACAGGGACGTCCTATTTCCCATTGAATCTCTTTTCTTCCCTCTCGTCATTTCATGAAATTATTCACTCTGGTGTTGAACTTAAGCTATCCCTGCATGCTGATGACCTTCTTTTATATGTTTCTGATCCCACATGCAGTCTTCCCCCAGTTTGAGCAGTTCTGGACCAATGTGGTTCATTCTCTGGCTATAAAATTAATTTACTTAAAAGTGAATGTTACCCAGTGCATTCTTTAGCGTTAGGACTCAGGCAATCTGGAATTCCTTTCAAACTCTGCCCTTCATCCCTAAAAAGTACTTGGGAATTAATATTGCTCACACCCTGCCTTTAATGTTTTTAAGAAATTTTGCCCCTCTTGTCTCACAAATTACTCTTTTTCTTCTTATTTCAATGTTATATACCCTTATTTTTGCCAAAACAGTTCAAGTAATTAGATATATGATTTCTTCTTTTCTGTGGAACGGAAGACTGAGACTGAGACTCTCTTTACTGCAACAGTTCAACTCTAACGCGGTTCTTTACTTACCCAATTTTTTATGTAATACTGGTCTTCTCATATTCAAAAACTGTCTTATTGGCTAAATTAACCTGATTTGGTCTGATTTGAAATCCAATCAATCTCTCCTTCTTTTCACTTACCTCTATCAGCCTTTCATTATATATTAAATTAAATTATCTTCTGTTACTACAAATCCCATAGTACTCTCTACACTTAAGATTTGGTCTCAGTTTAGATCTCATTTCCAATTTGTGTCCCCCTCTTACAAAAGAGAAAACCTCTATTTCCACCTGCTGCTATTACTGCCACCTTTAAGATTTGGAATGAAAGAGGCATTTATAACCATGAGAGACCTCTACAAGATGGTGTTTTTCTTAGTTTGTCAGAGTTGTCCTTAAAATTGAATCTGCCCACTTCTCATTTGTTTCTCTATTTCTAAAATTAGACACTGTATCTCATCATTGTTTCCCAATTTTCCAAATTTCCGTGTTAACCCAGTATGGGTTTAGCTTCTGAACTTCGGCCTAAGCAGAAATCACCTCTCTCTAATATATGGAATAATTATGGCAACTGAGTTTGACTCATTGCATAAAATTAGTACTGCCTGGGAACGTGAATTAGGTTTTGAACTTTCTGAATCATGGTGGGATAAGGTGATTCTCAGCATACGTTCAAGTACACCATGTACCAGGTTGCAGCTTCTACACTTTAAAGTAATAGATTCCACTTCTCTAAATCCTGTTCAGCTAAAATCTTTTCTTCAATTTCAGACCAGTGTGACAGATGCCAAATCTCACCCTGCAACATGAGTCGTATGTTTTTTTTTCTGTCCAACTTTGCATAAATTCTGGAGCAATTTCTTTACAGTGCTTTCCGGGGTCTTTGGAATCCAGATCCAAAGTGACCCATTAATTTCCATTTTTGGAGTTCCAAGGACAACACTTACACTATTTTCCCCAGCAAATGAAAGCTTTTTATTCCCTTCTCGCAAGATGGTGAAGTTCAGAAAAATGTATTCACAAGTGGACACCCTTTATGGAATACCTCAAATTTTTACCTTCCAGTGCGTAGAATAATGTAAGTTAAGTAAACTGGCAAACTTCAAAACGAGGGGGAAAACGTTTTTGTGTGTGTGTGTGTGTTCTTCTGTTTGTAGGGATTTGACATGTAAGATGTATGCAATGTAAACCACTTTATCTCTTTCATCTCTTAATGAACAAATAAAAAAGAAGTAAATATTAAATCCAAACACATTTTCTTCATTTCTATGCTAAGTCTTTGTTGCTATGAGATATTGAAAGACACCTGTGAAATAATCTGAAAGCTTTATAAGCAGCGGTGGACAGTAGACAAAACGGAAAGCAATGTGTCCTGATCAAGTCCATGCAGCTCCCAGAGCACTGCTGAGAGGGGCTGAAAGGACTTCCTGCTGGTGAGTATGTTTTAGTGCTCGCTGCTGCGGTTTATTACAGCAGAACCTCCCCAGGGATTCAGCTGATGGCAAACATCAAAGCTTTGCTTGCCATATTAGAACAGCAAGGATGTGGGTGGAGGTCATCTCCAATGAATTCCGCCTCATATATGGGACAAACGCCTTCAGCACGTTGCTTGGATGCTCATTATCAATTCATGGAGCATTTGAAGACCCACACTTTCTCTGTGAATTCTCTTTTTTTCACTGTCTTTAAAGAGAGCTTTTTTTTAAGCATGGATTTTGACAATTCAAACTTCCGCTCAATGACAAGCTCCGAGTCCCACGCTGGAAAAAGGTCCCATGTGTTTGAAGCATCTAGGCCGCTCCATCTTTTTGATCAGCAGCTCGGCTGTGAATTGTGCAGATCAGAATGTGGATCAGAGGCTCCCTGGGGACTGCCATTTATGCCTGCCACCAGCAGAGGATAGAAAACGTAATTAAGAGTTTGTTAAGATGCCCAAATTCCTTCTCATTTCCATCCGCCTCTCATCCCTCCTTCTCCTGCTCCCAGAAGCTCTGATCTTGCCTCCGATTAAAAATCTCATTCCTTGAGAATACAGCGCCATGAAGCCAAAGAGGGGAGCTGTATCTCCAGCCACACAGACTGATTATCTTAAAGAGTAATTAGTGAGTGTGACAGAGCTCTGTGTAGACATGATGGAGATGGATTATTCTGACTGTGGCGTACACACGCTCCTTTGAAAAGCACAAGGAAGATGAGTGCATGTGCTGCATGTGTGTTAATTATCAGTGTCACTCATTCTTTATGTGTCTTTATGTGCTTGATAGTAATTACTGTTCATGTATGTGTATGTATCAGTGTCATTCAATCAGTCAGCAAGCAACTTCAAACCTCCGCAAGGCACCAATTATCCCCTCAACAATATGCAGCTTGAGCTTAGTACGCTCTGTGTGAGATTTGATGCTGAATGCTAATTCATCTAGTGGTTGATTGTAACTTTGGTGGGGTAAGGACAAGATTGGAAAAACACTTGCCTTTTCCATCACTAAGTCCATTTATATGAGACAAAAAAGACAAAAAAATAAATATAAAGCTAGATGACGTGCTATCTTCTTCATTCTTTCTTTAACTTGTTGAAAACAGCCAAAGTTAATGAAGTAGAGTTCGACTATAATACTTTAGGGGATGCTAAAAAGATGCCTCAGTCAGGAGCTATACTTTATAAAAGGAGTCATAACCTGAAATGTTCACGTTTCCACCTGAAAACATGTATATTATGGTTTCCTAATGATTTTACATTGGCCGGGAAGCCGATATTTAAAAATTGAGTGTTTCTTTACCCTTACCCTCAACCAGCCCAAGTGCACCCCACGTGCATGCGCACTCACATACATGGTCTTAATTTCTCCCCCGTCTTGACGTCAAATCGGCAGGAAATATCAAATTGACATTGCTGGCCAATGGTGCAAGCCAGCCTCACCCGTCTCTCCCTCGTATTCAGTCGAGAGCTGGCGTTATTGAATTCGGATTTGGAGTACGGACTCGACCTTAGAAAATGACGAGATGAGGTGCACATGTGAGTTAGTTTGTTGACTCCCAAAACCATAGCAAACTACCAGGGACCAGTGGATTAAATGTATTTTTAATTTATCTTTTCTTGCAACCCTCCCCACTGGTCTGGGTGTCTGTGCTAAACATTTTAGGCCAGAATGCTTTGCTAATTTGGGACAATATAAAGCTGGTTATACCCTAAACAGTGAAACAATTCAATTCAAAAATGCTTTGTTGATCCGAGAGGAAAATTAGGTGTTGTTGTACCTCATTACTAATTCATTTTTCAAGGAGTTGTGGGGAGAAAGGATTTCCTGTAGCGGTCTGTGTTGCCGCAAAACTGAAGAAGTCGCCGACTGACGATACTCTGTTGCTGTAAGATGTAAAAACAGTGTTTTTTTATGTATAGCAAGTAGAGCAAGTAAACTTGGAGACATACGTTCATCTTTGTGGCTGTTTTGTATATATATATATATATATATATATATATGTTTAGAGCGGGAGGGCACCCTTGACTTTCAATAGTTTGTAATCTCAGTTAAGTAGTAATCAACAGTTAAGTAATCTCAGTTATGCTTTTAAACCTCACTTATTTTAGAAACAAAGATCGGACAATACTTATTTTTATAATTTTAGGGACCTTTTGAATGCCACAAACCTAATCATTTTGTTTTAGGAGTTTAAATGATAGACCAAAGCCAAGTTGAGCATTTATATGGCATTTATGGTCTAGCTTTGAGGAAGACTGGCTGATGCTTCCAGGAGTTTATAGCACAAGAAGCAAGCTAGCAGTGAGCAGCTCAGCCAGAGAACGTGTTATGTTGAATTACAGCTCATCTGAAGCTCTGTTTTGTGTAACAGGTGAGATTAAACAAACATACTGTTTAATACGCTCTATGATGCTGTATGGGGCTGCGTTTTATCTTGTAAAGTTAGAGCAAAGTTGCCAAATTTCTGGCTCAGGTAAGTTTGATTAGCCTCTGAAGCTAAGTGGCTCACAGTAGCAGGACGGTGATGTCATTTCCGTATTATTACGGCATTGTGGTGTGTTCTATATTGTTGATTATTGTATATGTTTTGCTCAATAGAGAAGACAACTTATTTTCTAATGTCAGACTTTATATCTGTTTTGCAAACTGCTTATATTGGTAGCTGAGTTTTAGTATTAGGAGTTTATAGCAGAAGAAGCAAGATAGCAGTGAGGAGCTCAGTCAGAGAACGGGTTATGCGGAATTACTGCTCATCTGAAGCTCTGTTTTGTGTTACAGAAAATAAACACTTATGGCACCAGAATTAAAGTTGTCATCATTCCATGTGTAACATACCAAAACAAGGGATAATGAAACACAACAAAAATTGTGTACAGGGTCTTAAACGAAGAGCTTATTGGCATCAAAGCATGCTAAGACAATGTAAAATATAAGGCCAGCATGGATCAATGCATTTTTTTCCTCCACTTAGTGTATCAAAGTTGGGCATAAGTTTGATGATGTGTGCAAAAAGCTAAAACCCCTTCTTAAAGACACCCAGGTAATGGATGAAGCCATTCTAAGGCAGGTGAAAATGACAGATAGAGATGCTTGAGGCAGCAATCCAGAGGCCCAGCAGGACCATTGTACATGGTGTTCAGGTTGAGGCTAATGCAAGTGTGAAAAGGGGGCCAGAAAAAAACAAAACACCAGTTGATATGATCCAACAGCTAACAGAAAAGTTGAGAAACTCACCTATCTTGTTCAAACATTCAAAAACTCCCCTTTAACAGTAAGAAACCTCCGGCAGAACCTGGCTCAGTACAAGTGATCATCTGCTGCGAACGCCTGGGTGTCTGAGAAGACAGAAGAGACAGCATGGAGGATGCTCGGTCATTTTGAGCATCATCTGGGCCGATGCTCCCAACAAGCGGGGGCACATCAGTAGGAGTTTCTATGGAGGGAAAAACACAGAGGCCAGCAATCACAATAACAGCTCTGTTAGGATCAATTGGCTTGATTATTAAGGGCTTTGTACTTAACTTATTCTTCATACTTACCTTATTCTATAATGAGGCGTTAGAGGACAATCAGGACTGAACGTAGCAGGGATTGGTTCGTAGGGGGCTGAGGTTAGAACTAAGGTGGAATAGGTAAATTCGGACAGAAGTGCGGAGCTGGTCCGTTTTATTTCTACATAGATGCAAATGAGGGTGTCTGACTAAAATCGGGATGTCTCAGAGACTGGGATGAATAAAAAGGTCGTGTATGGTTGAAAAGAGGGAAAACTCGGAGCAGTAAGGTAAGCAGTAAGCGGTGAGTAGCTGTGGGTGGTTCTAGCTTTAAGGATCTTTCATAAACAGATTAATGGCTATGATTGATAAATGTTTATATTCATAACTGTGATATTTTGCATGGGTGCTCTTAAGGTCCACCAGTGTTAGTGATAGTAAACTGAACAGAAGTATCTGCATATTATTATTTCACTCACATTCATTACACAATTGCAATCCGTGTATCATTCGTTCGTTCTATTGTTGATTGAAAAACAAAAAACAGAATTGTCAGAATTTGATTTTTTTTTTTTTTTTACTTTTTAAATTGGAAACAAAAAACGAAAATTGCCTTGTTTCTCATGTTTTTATTATTTTCTTGGATCAAAGATACAAAATTGCGCATTACAGAATTTGTTTTTAACATTCAATTGCTGGGATGTAAGTGACTCGGAAATTGTTCTGTGTGTTCTTGTTCTTTGTTTTTAGCATGCATTATTATTCATCCCTTACTCTGATACCATCAACAAAAAGATTTTGAAAACTTGGGGGGGCATCAAGGACCAATTTTTTCAAGATAGTGTACGTACGAAACACATTTGACAATCTTGCCAATTATGATATTTAAAGAATAAAATGATTGTAGATGTTCTTATGTAGCATGAACAAATCCAAAAAATAAAGAATAGCTGCTCTGTGATATTGCTTTACGATATTGATGAGCTGTGTTGGGAATATTACCAAGAATGTAGTTATTTGGCTATAAATAGTCAAGGGACTGCTTATCGCAGTCAATAAGATTAAGAATTGATGGAAAAAAAATGTATTCGGGGCACCACCTTTATCAGGAACTGTTTAATATTCAAATGTCTATGCCAGTCTCATAATCTGAAATAATTACTTCTTTGCCTTGTATTAAACATCAACATTGCCATATGTGTGTGCACAATCAATTCAATTCAGTTTATTTATATAGCGCCATTTCACAACAGATGTCATCTCAAGGCACTTTACAAGAAGAGTCATTATAATACAATGTTTAATTTAGGAATTAGAGAACCAGAGAAGATTGCGTCGTGACTTCTCAGCAATCCCTCACACTGAGCAACTATGAAGATACAGTGGAGAGGAAAAACTCCCTTTTAACAGGAAGAAACCTCCAGCAGAACCAGGCGGTCATCTGCTGAGACCGTCTGGGGTTTGGAGAAGGCAGCAGAGACACAGAAAGAGCCACAGAACTGATGCAGAAGCTGGTAGCAGGACGTGGAGAACGTTCCTCCACTGGAATGCCATCTTAGTCAGGGTCGTCAAGCAGGGCGGGTCAGGAGCACCTACTGTAGGAAGAGACTAAGAGAAAACAGGTTAGAGCTTGAATTGACATTGGTTCCATAGGAGGGGAGCCTGGTAACTGAAAGATCTGCCACCCATTCTACTTTTAGAAATCCTAGGAACTGCCAGTAAACCTGCAATCTGAGAGCGAAGTGCTCTGTTAGGAACATATGGAACAATCAGGTCTCTGATGTATGATGGATCTTGATTGTTAAGAGTTTTATATGTCAGAAGGAGGATCTTGAATTCTATTCTAGATTGTACTGGGAGCCAGTGAAAAGAAGCTAAAACAGGGGAAATGTGATCTCTTCTTCTTTTATTCATCAGAACCCTTGCAGCAGCATTTTTGACTAACTGAAGACTTTTAATTGTATTCTGTGGACTACCTGATAATAAAGAGTTACAGTAATCCAGCCTTGAAGTAATAAAGACATGGAGTCGTTTTTCAGCATCACTCCTGGATAGGATGGGTCAAATTTTTGCAATATTCCTAACGTGAACCTAAGGTGAAAAAAGAAAATCCTAGAGACTTCTTTAATGTGGGATCTAAATTACATATCTTGGTCAAAAATAACACAGAGGTTGTTTGCTTTATTGCTGGAGGCTAATTTAATGCCGTCTAGGTGAAGGGGTTGACTAAGTAGTTTCTTTTTCAGAGCTTCTGGTCCAAAGACGACAACTTCTGTTATATCAGAATTCAGAAGTAAGAAGTTTAGTCATCCAAATGTTTATGTCTTCCAGACATGCCTGTAGTCTACCTAACTGATTTAATTCATCAGGATTTATGGATAGATATAGCTGTGTATTGTAGTATGCAAAATTTGATCATATGTGTTAAATATCTTTAGTAAACCTTCAGAGGTAAAAGTCTGTTTTTACCAGCATTTTAATTGGGCACCTTTTGAAGAACATCAGAGCCTTGGATAATGTTGGGAGTACGTTTGACTTTTGTGGACCTCTGAGACAAAGTGTTTTATTACTGCATGCTGCAAAAACAGGATGTCTATAGATAAGAAACAGACCAGGGAAGACACGGCCATAAAAGTACTGAGTGATACAGCCTAACTCAGGAAGACCTTGGTAATAAAAAGCAAGAGAGGACTGGTAATTACTATTTGACATTTGGGAGTGTCTTTCTCTGAGGCTCAGGAATGCCTAATTCTCTGACAGCAAATCAAGAATAAGACAATGTTTAGAATAATATGATTGGTTCAGATTTCGAGGGAGAAGAAGACGCCTACATTTTGGGAAAACTCCGATGTCTATAAAAGTTAAATATGAAGATCATTCAATGTTCAGATTTCTTTAAGTCTGGACCACAGAGAAACTAGGGCAACTTTCTCTGTAAACTGCAATTTGTTAATCTGTTCAAAATAAATGTTAAACTGGAAATTGGCTCCATTTTGTCTCTGCTTGAACATGCATTGAATTACTTATGATAATTATTTAATTCAACAACAGTATCATCTGCGTAACTATGGAAATTTATCCCATGCTGCCTAATAATTTTACCAATAGGAAGCATATATATAGTAAAAAGGATTGGCACAAGCACTGAACCCTGTGGTACTCCGCAAGTAACCATTGAGGCCGAGGAAGATCTATTGTTTACCTGAACAAACTGAAATCTGTTGGACAAATAAGATTTAAACCAGCCTAGTGCTGTTCCTATTATACCGACACTTTGAAGCCTTTCTATGAGAATATTGTGATCAACAGTGTCAAAGGCAGCACTGAGATCTAACAGGACCAGAATGGTCACCAGTCCATTGTCTGAGGCTATGAGAATATCATTAGCAACCTTCTCCAGAGTTGTTTAAGTGCTGTGATGAGCTCTAAAGCCTGACAGAAACTCTTTATCAACAGCTCATTATTGTTTAAATCTGATGTGCAACTATTTTCTCAAGAATTTTAGATAAGAAGGAAAGATGAGATATCGGTCTATAGTTAATTAAGTCGTTTTGATCAAGAGATGGTTTCTTAAGTAGAGGTTTAATTACAGCAATCTTAAACTCCTGTGGTACATATCCATTGATTAAGGATAGATTCATTATATATATAAAATTGGAGCAGCAATCAAAGGGAAAACCTCTTTAGTTTAGTTAGGACTGGGTCTAGCATGCAAGTTGAAGGTTTTGATGAAGCTAATAATTTTAGTAGATCTGAAAGTTCGGCTGCATTAAAGAAGTTCAGGCATATATCAGGTTCAACCATATTTGATGCTGCCTCACTAACTAAGGAAGAAGCAAGCATATTGGGAAGGTTCCCATTTATCTTATTTTTTATAGAGTCTATTTTATTTATAAATTTTTTTATGAAGTTGTCAGTACTAAGAGTTGGGGGAATGGTTGGCTCGACAGAGCTATGATCCTGTGTGAGTTTGGCAACTGTATTAAAAAGAAACCTAGGATTGTTTTTATTCTCTTTACTTAAAGATGAAAAATATGCTGTTCTGGTTGTTTGAATGCTCTTTTTATAAAGCAATAGACTATTTTTCCACACTAAATAAGAATCCTGTAAATGCGTGAAGCGCCATTTTCTCTCTAGTTTTCTAACAGTCTGCTTCAGGGTACGTAGCTTTAAATTAAACCAGGGAGCTAATATTCTATGGCTAGCCACCTTCCTTTTAAAGGGGGCAACTTTGTCTATTGCCAGACGCAGGGAGGAATTAGGAGTTAAATCACTATTTTCTATTGTACTTTCATATACTGAGGAAACTAAAGTTGGAAGAGCTTCTTTAAAATTTGCTACAGCGTTGTCTGATAACGCTCTGGTATAATTAAGTTTTCTTTCAGGTTTGATATGATCTGTGTGTGATCAGAAAATGATCAGACAGGATCGGGTTATGTGGAAAGACTCTTATTTCTTCACAGTCAATACCATAAGTCAGCACAAGATCTAAAGTGTGGTGACAAGAATGGGTTGGGACCTGCACATTTTGAGTAAAGCCTATTGAGTCTAAGATAATGTTAAAAGCTGTATTTAGACTATCACTTTCACTATCAACATGAATATTGAAGTCTCCAACTATAATAACTTTATCAGTGTTTAAAACTAAGTCAGATAGAAAATCTGATATCTGATCTAAAAATTGAGAATAAGGGCCTGGTGGACGATACAAGATCAAAAATGGTTTTACTGCTTTGTTATGTGTATGAGGAAGCCTAAAGATTAAATGCTCAAAGGAATTGTAACTATTATTTTTTTGGGGATTAATTAATAAATCTGAATGAAAGATGGTGGCTACTCCACCCCCTCGACAAGTACTTCGAGGGACACTAAAGTTTAAATAGGTAGGGGGAGTTGACTCATTTATTGTGACATGGTCCTCTTCCGGAAAACCATGTCTCTGCAAGACAAAACAGATGAATATTATTATCACAAATTAAGTAATTTACCAAGCGTTTTTTTGAGGGGAGAGATCTTATGTTTAGTAAACCACATTTAATTGATTTATTTTTCTGTTCAGTCAGAGCTGTATTTATCTTTATGAGATTTTTATACTTTGCTCTAGTAGCATTAACTTTTAATTAATTTGTTTTGGGTAGTGGACGGGAAACTGTCTCTATAGGGTAGTGTGTGGGTGGCAGTCCCTGTTCCCAGACCTAGACTCTGGGTTGTCATGGCAATGGGGAACTAGAGATAACCCTATCAATGTTCCTGGAAAGAAGGCAGGGCTGTCCGCGGTGGGACGGATGCCATCTCTACGTAACAGTCCAGGTTTTCCCCAGAAGGTCCCTCAATTATCAATGTAGCCCACATCATTTTCTGGACACCACCTTGACAACCAAAGGTGAAACGACAGCATACGGTTGTACATGTCATCGCTAGTACGATCAGGCAGGGGACCAGAAAAAATGACAGTCAGACATCTTTTTTGCAGCCCTACACACCGAAGCTACGCTAATTTTAATGACCTCCGATTGCCGTAACCGGGTGTCATTGCCACCAGCATGGATAACGATCCTGCTATACCGCCATTTGTCCTTGGCCAAAAGCTTAAGATGGGACCTAAAGTCCGTAGCTCTGGCTTCTCAAAGGCATTTGACGGTGGTCTTTCATGTCTCTGGAGCCACGTTCCTAATTATGGAGCTGCCAATTACAAGAATCGGCTTCTCCTGCTCAGCGGGTGCGTCACTGAGCAGGTCGAACCCATTGTTCACAGAAAGCGGCTGGAAGTTGGCTGCGTGCTGGGGCCTGGCGCTAAGCTTCCTACGAACAGTCACCCAGCTCGCCTGAGGTTCCGTCTGCACGGGAGCTGTTGGAGGACGGCTAAAGAGTCCTGTCCTAACTGGCTCCGCACTAGCTACTGCTGGGCCTGGCTGTTCTACAGTACAGAGCCGGGCCTCTAGCTCAGAAACCCTTACCTCCAAGGCTACAGAAATGCTGCACTTATTACACCTAGCATCTTCGCTAAAGCAGGCAGATGAGTAACTAAACATCTGACACAGAGAGCAGGAGAGAGGAGATTCAGAGAGGGACAGAGGGACAGGAGGGAAAGCAGCCGTAGCCATACTAGCAGTAAACCTAAGCTAACCTAGTGATACCTTACCTAGCCCAGAAAACCAGTATAACACTAAACAAGTTCCCAAAATGTAAAGAACACCAAATTAAAATAAGTGTTTCAACGTGTTTGTGCGTTAGAATAACTCAGAAAAGCTTCTGGACAGAGAAAATTGAATAAATTAAAGAGGGCAAGAGCACTGAGATGCTTAAGCCAAGCGAGTTAACAAACAGGAAATGACGCGTTACACCTTACCAAAGCAGTGTCCGTCTTCCATCAAAGCACAGAGTATCACCAGAGAATCAAGAATGACAATTGTTACTTTCCAAAAACACAAGATTTATTTACAAAAATAAAAATAAGAAAAACATTTTCATTCACCAAGCTACAAAAATGGCAGACTACTAATTAAAACAATTGAATAGTTAAAAATAAAAGAACACAAAAAGATGAATATGTAATAAAATGAGAAACCATGAATTTTGATATGATTCTGAGAGAATCTGGGTCCTTTAAAAAACCAAGGCTTGATTTGAAGATGCTAGAATGACTGCTGAATTAGTTTCACTAATTGTAATTAGTTTAATTTAGCACCAGTGGTTTACCTCTAAACCAATACGCAATGTAAGAAAACACAAAACATTCAGTGGATTAAACATTTTTTTAGTTTAAAATTATCTGGATAAGAATGATGAACCTTTGGAGAATTACTTAATTCATGGATTGATCACGACAGTTAAACAATCTAATTCCCATATTTTGATCAAATAAGGCAAGTTCCAACGTTCCAATGTTAGCCTAGTCACTAACAATGGCTGCGGTAGCTGCTCACAGTGGGCCTCTTGGCCATTGGTGATGCAGTTAGCTCGTCCTCTGATTTGGCTAACCAGTGATCATCTCCAACATCTTTCACTGGAAACAGTACCTTTTTGGCAGCTGTCCAGCATGGCAATTCTTATCGGCTCTGGTATGAAGGGATGCAGATTCCGGTTGGTTCAGGCTCTCAGCTGGTTCGTACTCCCACTGTGGGCCGCACTCAGCTCCGTCTCTCTCAGCGCTCTGAACCTCAGGGAACCTTCCGTCAGGCTTTGAGGATCACACAACGTTCTGTTTATCAATGTGTAGGATTCACCTGATGTGGTCTTTGGGTTCCTTGAAGCGAGTTTCTCCAGAAACTTTTTGCCTTCCTCCGCCCGCGAAGGAAGGTAGTGGGTGATGTGTCCGGCCGGCAGCAGCCTGCAGAACAGTCTGCAGAGTTATGGCAGAACAACAGGGTTTGTTTATCCATGTTTTTCAGTCACCTGATCAGTTGTCCGTCGGTGTTGCTTGAATGAGTTGCACCTAGATCTCAGACGTGTCTCCTTCGCCCGCGACGGAACGTTCTTTGATGTGAGTCCTTCCTGCGTCAGCCCCGGCCGGAGGCTTGTTGTCTAAGTGCGAGCAGCTGGCCAAGCACCTCTATTTGTAGATCCACCCGCCCCCCGCTTCCTTTGGGGCTAGAGCAGAGTAGCGCCATCCGATGGCTGTGTGTGACCCAACAGCTGGGTGAATTCCGAACAGCCAGGCTTTACTTTCACAAATGTATTCCCAGTTGAAAAAATTTTACACACTTAGTTTGAGTCATTATCAGAGCATCCCTTTGTAGAAAGGACAAGTGAACACTTGACTCTAAAGGCAAACTGCTGGAGCAAAGGTGTTGTACTCAGTTTGAGGAATCCACCCTAGAGATAATGTTGTCTTTAATTCTTGTGGATGCTTCTGAACCTGTCAGCGATGAAAATCAGAGAAAAACAGATAATTTGCCTGAAGTCCTTTCAGCATCTGCCAAAAACATAGCTGAACTAATTAACAAAACTGTTCTCCGTGATACCAGTCTTATAGAAGAGGTGGAGTCGAACCTACCATCAGGGCTAGAGATGGAAATTCACCCCTTGGTCCCTCCTGCTGAACATGACCAGTCAAGGGTTAGAAGGTCTAAACGTGATAGGAGACCAACATAGTTGCTCATATATGATTCACTGGATAAACAGTCTGTACGGCCCCAAAAAAAAGTAAGCACAGTTTTTACCCAGCCAGTTAAGTTCAAGTCCTATTGTTTACAGTTTCCACACCTTTCCATTCCGTAATCCAGTTATGAAAATTCCACCTAGAACACTCTGATGTGAAATAGATAACTAGTTGGAGCAAATCTTTGAGAGAGGAACTGTCTTATATGTGTTTAGTTTTGTCATTGTTTGAAATTGTAAAGTAATTTCTTACCACTGCTTTCCACCAGACGAGTAAGTGTCGTTTAATGTAAAAGATTCATTTTGATTGCGAATACACCAGCAGGTCTCTTCCTACTTGACCTGTTTCAGATATGTATTGGCTGCAAAAGTGTTCAATGCAGCTGGTTCCGGGAGATCACAAAATCACAGGGGAATTATGTTTGCATACTTTAATGGGTAGAATACAAGGAAAATAAAAAATAATTCTATGTTAATAAGTATTATATACTCACCATCCACTTCCAAAACTGTAAATATTCTTATCCATACTTTCTCCTTTTTCATCTTGTCATTTTATTTTTATTTATGTTAAATGTTTTATGTGCACAACTGTACCGAAGAAAAAATTCCTAGTTTGTGAACTTGTTCTCAAACAATGGCAATAAAACCGATTCTGATTCTGATTCTGATTGTCAGTGTAAATATGATCAATGGTATCAGAAATTTAATAATTCTCCACTTTAAGATTATAATCTAGTCACCCATGATAAAAAACACAAAATTAGACCTGCTGTGTAATTGTAGCACGGCAATGGCACAAGCTTCTGAGGGGCGTCCGATTCGCTCTGCTTTGCATCTATCAGCAGTGAATTGCACTTCACGGACATTATGCGCCGCTTATGCGTCTGGTGGAAAACGGTTACATTTACAAGGCACGTCTATTTTTTACGCACCATGCTTCTAACTTGCGTCAATCTCAGCATTTTGATAGGACCAGGCAGAAGCAGTTTAAAGCACCAGAAAGTTTCAAAATAAAAGCAATGCAGATTTCCGAATGCTTGACTGTGATAAAAACAAACAAACAAAACATCACTACCTGGGATACCAAGGTAGAGATCGGTGGGCTTTTGCTGTGTAAAGTCACAACATGTAGATCATATAATTGTAGATATCCCCGTACTGATCTGGCGGCGGTCATATCTGAGGAGTTTCCTACCGTAGCTTGTAAGTAAACGGTCATAAACGGTCTGTAAGCTTTATGCTACATACAGTTTGCTTTCTGATGTGATTTTTTCGAATATCTGCACAAAGGTGGTTTAGGTTTTGTTCTAGTTTGATCGAATTGTTCAACCACAATCACATGACTTTGCATAGCGGTGTAAAAAGCTTTTTGCCCTCCAGGGTTGTACACATGTGTGAAATTACCCGGATGAAAACAATAACATTCAACATGTCTATAGGTTATGTGTAGTATACAAATTATGCTTGCAACTTGTAAAAACTGTGTATGGTTGTATATATGTGTGTATTCAATATAATGTGTATTCTTTATATATTATTCATCTATGTATTACTTTTATTTATTTATCTATTCATTGTAATCATCTATCACTTGTAGTTGTTTATTACGCCCCAAAAATTTTATGACATTTTTGGCCATGCAATGCTGATACTCATTGCAAATGCCCATATTAACCTTAATCGGAGGGTTTAAAAAACGTAACTTTCTTTACATACCATATCTGTTTCTAGCATGGTCTGGTGGAAAACAAATTGGTTGCGGGTTTCCTTGTCCCTCATGTTTTTCATGTGCGCTTCACTAGAAGCATGCTGCTTGACTTCAGTCAGTCCAGCATGGGCTTAGAAAAATTGTGCCAGCACACAGTGTAGTACACTTTATAGATGTTATTGCATACTTTTTCCAGGCAGGTGTTTCCCTTTTCCTATTCCTCACTGTATTTTTGCAGCCTTCTTTGTATTTTTTTTTTTTTGGAGGAGTACAACATTTTCAGTGAGCTTGGTACTATGAGACTAATTTAAATGGAAGATTATTTAAAGTTGATATGTGACTCTGTAATAATTGGTAGAACATTTAGGGTTATCTGGCTTCTAGCCATTCGCTCTGGCCCCTGGGATGTTTTCTTTGTCAGGAGTTTGCACAGGTATTGATTTCTTTTGTGTGATGTGTGGAAATTTAGCAAAGGTCCCTAACCGAAAAACCTGCCTTCAGGAGCGAGCCTTCAGCAGCATTTTATCCACTCCATGAGTGCAGCTCTGGGGGTGACGTTGGAGGGAGTCTATGCTGTAATGAAACGAATGTTTGTCGAATATCCAACTAACTTCACCGCTCTAAGTTTGCCATTTTATTTAGAGAAACGCATTTCAGTTTACTGCTAGAATAAGTTACTTATGTCAATATGGTAAGTTTATCTCTATTTGGGAACATACATTGTTGTGACACCGCTTTGTTTTTCTAAAAGTGGAGAGGGCAGTTCTTTCCCGAAATTCGTAAAAATCCTCCACCATACCTTTAACATGTACAGCATTAAAATGCTCCTATCAAGAAAGATAAAAGGATAGGCCTCACCTTAAAGGAGGTCAATGTACATGTTAAGATCAGTACAGCTCTGATCATTGACAAGTCTTTCTAAAATGAATTCTCTTTTATTCAGAACCACAAAAAGGAATGTGGAAGTGTTGCAGACAAAAAAAGCAGAGCCATTGTTTGGCTGTAAACAGGCTGTACTTTTGTAATACATACATACATATATAAATTAGTAAAAAAAATTTTAAAGGTCGTATTTTCATGACAACTTAAAAAAACTGAAAATATCTAAGAAATCTGTTGATACCATTTTTAGAACTACCTTAATCTTTACAAGTAAATAAATATTTTATGATGGATTTTTAAAAATCATTATAATACTCTAGACTACAGTAAACACAACTTATTCAGATTCACCTAATTGTGATTTTTTTCTACTGAAAGCAAATGCCGCCTGAGAAGGCGAAAAAAACTTGGCGCAATGCTACTTTAAAAATCAAGGCAGCCAATACAAGAGTACCATTCATTTTCCTTGGCACTGATTAATTGTACCCACCCCTGCTCCCGCCAAGACATTGTCCCTAAAATGTGTGGTGGATCTCTGCCAGTTCACAGCACAGACATCTGTTGCTGGAGTGTTTCATTGCACATCTGTGTGTTTTGCAGATCTATTAGGGATGAGCCAGCACAGCATTATCTGTATCTGTTACCTATGTGAATTATCTGTATCTGTATCTGTACTCGGACTCGGCGTGGCCTAATCCGGAGGTGGGTGAAGTGTAACCCGGAAGTGGGTGGGGTTTGGCCCGGAAGTGGGTCTCGCTATCTTGAAATGTGTGTGGCTTTAACTGGTATGTGTTTTAAAGCATGCAGTTGATATGGCTTGATCAGAAATTGTTATATTTATTGCTGATTAGAAAACTATTTACATAACATCACCATTGATCTTCAGAAAATATACAGAACTAGTTTTGCAGCAATAAATACTTGGGGTTGCACTTGGGGTTGCAAATTATGAAGTAAAATGTAGTGAACACGAGTTTTCATCACAACATAACTTTAATTTTTTTATGATCTGTGTGATTTAATTTTTTGCTTTTTTATCTTTTATATCCACACCAGGTACGTGTGTGTAGCTAATTGATTTGTAATCTATATAGGTTCATACAATCACTACCTTTACTTATTTTAGAAAATAAATAACATTTGATGTTACAGTCCCAGACCCACCCTGGGCCCTTTTAGTCCCTCTTTACTAACCTCTTGGATACACCCCTGGTCAGCAGCACGTAACATTTAGCAATAGTCAATTATTAATCATCATAAAAACTTGTAGGAGTCTCTGTGTCAGAAGAGAGTGAGAACATATTTTTCTCACTTTGGTCGCAGTGCAAGATTAAATCTGTAACTTTGTTTTCTGACAGATCAGCACGATAGAAGTGCTCTTGGGCCAAAAGAGCTACGTTAGCAGAGTAACCATAGCGCAGCCGAAATAAAAGGAAACTAGACGCAAGGTCGGTTGAAACATCTTTTAATCCTTAATAATTGGGAGGATGTAAAAAGTAATTGAAACTGCAGCTTCTGTCAGTCACTGTTCTGAAAACTTGCGGGTGGCTTGCGAATCACGTAGATGACCTATTTTGGATTCAAAGTGTAAAACTTCGCCGATAGGTGATGATTTTTCATGACTGGAATGAGGAAACTGTACCCCATAGCACCTTCCTTGACAAAATGTAACATGTTTTATTCTTCTCTCGTAAAAAATGGCGAGTATTTATGAAAAGTCAGGAGAAATTCGGGAGTATGGTGACTCGGGGATGCAAAGAAATTCAGCTACCCAAGGAGAATTTTTATTCAATCCAAGCACAGATATTGACTCGTATGATACTCGTACTCTGCAAAAGTGCTTTATGCGTAACAGATACCCGTTTCAGCCGAGTATCTGGCTCAACTCTAATATCTATGTAACGCTTTTTAAAACTTTGGTGATTTTTTAATAGTGGTCTAAGATACATCCTGTTTTAAGATAGCAATTTAAGGTATATTTGGTGTTTGAAAAATTTCTTTACTTATAAAAAAATTTACACATATGCAATTCAAATAGAACACAACAAATGCTGCAATAACCTTGTCCAAACCAACCTGGTCCAACAACCAGTCATCAGATTTAAGGTAAAGCTATTTTCTATACCGCTTATCCTAAGGGGGTCATGGGGGCTGGGGTGGGGTGGCTGGTGGCTATCTTCAGCGGTCAGTGGGTGAGAGGTGGGGTACAGCCTAGACAGGTCGCCAGTCCATCACAGGGCAACATAGAGACAGACAGGACAGACAAACAGGACAACCAAAACTCTCACACCTGAGGACAATTTAACAGTTATCTTTTTTGGACTCTGGGAAGAATTTAGAGTTCCCAGACTGAACCCGTGCATGAAAATACATGCAAACTCCATGCAGAAAAATCATAGATTATGACCAGATTTATTGGACCTTGTCAGTCAGAATGACAACAAAATGTTTAGCCTGACCTGAGCTCAGTAGTCCATAGAATGTTTTTCCAAAGTCTTGAAGATCAAAGCTATATTGAGGAGCAGGCAGGCTGATGATCCAGAAGTTGGTAAGTGGTTGGGGTCTTACAGTGAGGCTTAAAAGCCTAAGTGAGATGAAGGGAGGTGTAAACAGCCACTCTAGGAAACATGGAGCTCAGGCTTAGTGTTACAGAATAGGTCCATAACCAGGCGTCGAATGCGTGTGAGCCAGCTCCTTAAGAAGCTCCCAGAATCAGGTAGCTTGATGAGCGCCGGGTGTCTCCAATCAGCCTGCTCCACACGCTCCAGCGAAGATCTTTTGGAAAGATGACTCACTTGGTACAGAAATCAGTCATTCAGCAGAATCTAACAGTATTTTGAGAGAGAGAGTTGATGGGCCTTTATCTTCTTTTGGGCGTTCAGGGGATTTAACCATTTAGACTTAGAATTCTCCCATGAGGACAGTTTTTCCCAGTCCCTCACTTTAACAAAGACAAGTGCTTCATTTAGCCTTCCTATCTGATGATTTAGCAAGGTGGGATTACTTTTTCACACAGGGATCCTTTAATAAGAAGAAACCATTTGGGCATTTGTTAGATCTAGCTTGGAAAATGTGGCAGTAACAGGAAATGCTACAAAACAATAACACATTTCAATCAGGTGTTCTTTCACACAGAATAAATGTTCATGCAGTAGTAAGGTTGACTAAGAGACAGAAAAAAAATGAAACTACCTTTAAATTGGCTTTTCCCCGTCTTTGTCACTTTCAAACACTCGTGACAAATTCTGCAAATATACTGATAAACGAATACAAAATCCCACCCACGAGATCAAACCGATAAAGCTCTTCAGAAGCACACCTTTCCACCCACATATGTTGACACACGTTCATGAACAACTGGTAATGTTCCATCAAAGCTTATGGAACCCATTAAAACGCAGCCGCATGCACACACACACACACACACACACACACACACACACACAGCCGTGCTCGTAGTTAACACCCACACACTCTTGAATGGCGTGCCTTTCCATCACTGAAATTGCTGCTGATAATCATGTACCTTACTCAATTACACTTGGCTAATTGTTGAGATGTCACATCACCATTGCAAGGAACATAAAGACAAGTCACACACTTCATGTAAAGCTGATAGATAAAAATCCTGTTTTTTTATATTTCTCAGATTATAGAGTTCTAAATAAAGTTATCAGCTAAAGGATGGAATATAAACCAATGGCAGATATTGTTGATTTCGTCTTATCTATTCAAAGAGCCACACAAACATATAGTCAGCATCAACAGATACTTTGCCTGAAGGATTTTAATTTGAGATGCAGACTCCAGTGTCACAGTGAATGATATTAAAAGTTGCATCATGAATAAATCAGGAGACACAGGACTCACTTCAACAATGTGACAGATAAGAGAAACAGCACAGGAGGAGATGGAGGGAGGAGACGGAAGACAGAGGGAAAGGCTCAGGATGATGGAGGAAACACCAATAAATAAAGCCACTTGCATTTTAACAATGCAGCCAGCAGCACTGTTTGATGTGGACCATTAGTTTATGGCTTTACCCAACAAGGCTGTAATTACTTTACTGCTAAACCTACAACATACCTTCATTCGTCATCTGTTCACACAAAATAAAGTTTTTTCTGTTAAGAAATACTAGACATGTTTATAATTAAGCCTTCCATTCATCGCAATCACTCAATCACAATCACTAGTAAAAAAAGGTGGACAATTTGTCAATCTGTCATGTACCCATGGCTATAACCTGAAAGGCACAGGAAGAGTCCAAGCAGGAGAGTAGTGCTGCCAGATTTTTTTAGGTGGCTGTCAAGAACTCAAATAAAGGGAAATGTGGATGATTAAGTGATGTTTTGTTTACTGTGTAGTAAACATTTGAGACCTTGAAGGCTTCACTGCACATCAGCAGCTCTTCACGTTGGTCTTTGATCTTAGCTTTACCTGCTCTGAAAGCATTACAGCTTTAAGTAGAACGTCTGAAGCAGTCGCTTTCTTTATAATCTGCTTTTTACTCAAAGTATAAACCAATACGACCATTGATAGGGGAAATAAAGAACACTGATTATTGCTTTGTCATCCTACCTGTTTGTGGACTGGACACTTTAGAAGATTAGAACATTTTTGGCCGATTCATCAAAATTCCAAATAAAGAGCGCAAAATGGCATGCATTTACCAAAATTTTGTTCTAAGGGTGTGTTCCTGGTTTGTTGATGATCTACTAAGATTGTGAGCAAAAACGATAAAAGGAGCAAAGAGTAGTTTTCAAATAAGGATTTTGCATCCACTGTTGTATGTGCCAGCCTTTCTGGCCCATTCATTGCGGCACAGCCAGAGAGAGGTGTAATAGTGGATTTATGATGCGTCTTTAACAAAAAATCTACCTGAATACCTTGAGGTATTTTACTGAAGGCTAAAATTTTATACGTTTTGGCTTGTATCTGAAAAGGAAAAACATGACATAAATCAGATTAATGGCTATTAACATGTTACTTTCAATTAGGTGCCCTAGAGAGCAGAAAAAGATCAGGAGGAGAATTAAGGGCCAACACATGCTAAGCAAAGCTTGCATTATTAGCCTGTATGCTGTAAGTTAGCTTAACTGTTTCTTTAACAACCCACATGTCATGTTGCTTCTAATCTTTGATGTCATTCTTTCAACAATGTCGGTCATTAGGAGATGTTAGATAACAAGACTTACAATGTACAGATGCTTGATGCATAGAGCTGAACCTCTAATCGATCAGTGATTGTGTCCCCCCGACTGCTACACGTCTAAAAACAGCCACTGTTAGTGGTCCTGATGATGAATCTACTGTATGAGCACCTGATCTTCTATTTGGTATCCCATGTTATGCTGTATCACATCGTTGGGATGGTAACCTTAAGGTCTGAAGTCAGAGCCAATAACTCCTGCGTTTTTCATAGCAGAAGCAGAGGTGAAGTCTTGTCAGCTGCACAAAATGCATAGTTTGTTTGTTTGCTTCATTTTTTGTGTGTTTTTTTTTAAAACCTGTGGACCCAATGGCCTGGCAGGCTTGTACAGTCTCAAAAAACACAATAATTTACCACCTTTTAGAAAAATAACCATAATCATAATAAACACGCTGACTCTCGATAACATGAGTTAAGAGAAACCATCAACACTACCAGAAGTGGATAAGCAGTTACCCATGACCATCTTCTTCTGTAACACCAGGAAAACGAGGTGTACCCAAAAGGGAGGTTTTCTGATAGAAGCAGGCATTCCAGCTCCTGCTCTCAATTAAAAAAGTCGCCGGTCATAAGATTTGCAAGCATAAGGCTAGTGCTGCATTGTTTGTTCACAGCGGTCTGTCTGCTGCTCGTTAAAGTGCAACACAGTTATGATTCTGTGTAGAAACTTGTCGGTAGAGACTGAGAAATTCAAATACAGAGAGGTACCACCACACCCCTATTGATTACTAACGATTAGAGAAGGCTGGAGTGAAACGGTAGCTCTCATCATGGAAGCACAAGAACAAGCACCGAGTACAAGACTTGTAGAGGGTTTGTTCTCCAACATTATCAAGCACCAAACTAGAGGTAGAGTAGTGATGTCCCTAAGACCATACAGCACATGATTGCTTGTAAGGATGATGATTGGCATGATGGAATGCCATTAACAGGTAACTGGTGTAATGTACATCTCTGTTGGACAACTTAGCTGAAAGTCCTACAGTCAAAGTAGTAAGCCCTGAGTATGGAACTACTGGACTAAGATGTAACGTTATATGGGGCTTCTAGATTCTGACTTAAAATGCTTGATGGATCCACACTGTGGCCAATAAGAAAGCAGACAGGATGTCAGTAAAGAAGTAAGCCCATCTCTACTCTAACCTACAATCCTGTGTTTGTTTTTGTCAATTTCAGTTAAAAAGCTGAGGAAGTATTGAGTGAGTGAGTAGAGAGTGTTAGTAGCTAGGTCTCCTGGTAGCTAGAAGACAGGTTAATAATAGTAGCTATGCTGCTTTAGGCTAGGCTGTTGGAGGACATTATTAGAGTCAGTTCCTACTTTCTCTCCTACTTCTCCCCAACTGCATGATGTGCTGTCATTTCAAGCGCTAACCTGTTTTCTCTTAGTCTCTTCCTACAGTAGGTGCTCCTGACCCGCCCTGCTTGACGACCCTGACTAAGATGGCATTCCAGTGGAGGAACGTCTCCACGTCCTGCTACCAGCTTCTGCTTCTGCATCAGTTCTGTGGCTCTTTCTGTGTCTCTGCTGCCTTCTCCAAATCTCAGACGGTCTCAGCAAATGACTGCCTGGATCTGCTGGAGGTTTCTTCCTGTTAAAAGGGAGTTTTTCCTCTCCACTGTCGCTTCTTGGTTGCTCAGTGTGAGGGATTGCTGAGAATTACACGACGCAATCTTCGGTGGTTCTCTAATTTCTACATTAAACATTGTACTGTAATAGCTCTTCTTGTAAAGTGCCTTGAGATGACATCTGTTTTGAAACGGCGCTATATAAATAAACTGAATTGAATTGAATTGAAATAGTTTACCTACTTTAGGTCAGCAGCTGAAACCAGAAGTTTAAATAAACTTTTTTCTGTGTGTACTTAAATTAGATCAAACCTCTCTTTATTTAGGCCAGTTAGAATTAGCTATATTATTTTTATATGCTTCTTCTGCTTTCCCAAATAAACAATAATGTGGATTACAATTTTTTTTGTCGACATTTTGACTTTTGGACGTCTTGACAAATCAACTAAGCTTTTTGGCCATGAAACCATACTGCTGGTCACAAATGCAAAGGCTTCTGACTGAAGCCTAGCTTCCACCACTCTTTCCCACAGCTTGACTGTATAACTAATTAACTTTATTCCTTGTAGTTTCCACAGTTCTGTACATCTCCCTTGTTCTTAAAGATTGGCACTAGTACACTTTTCCGCCACTCCGCAGACATTTTCTCAGTCTTCAAGGTCTTGTTGAAGAACCCACACAAAAACTCTGTTGCCAACTCTCCTAGACACTTCCATACCTCCACAGGTATGTCATCAGGAACAACTGCCTTTCTATTTTTTTTCTGTTATTTATTTTATTATTGCATTTTGCTACATGCCATAATAAGGAGACAATAAATCTGCCAGAAATGTATTTATTATTATCGTCAAGTGGCTAATCTGGATCTACCATTTCCTGGTAGGCCAGTCTGATATTTGGGATAGAGCTGGTGCTGAGTCCAAATGTGCAACTAGGCAAAAACATAGTTGCTAGTGACAGTATTTCTGAATAACTTTAACAAAAGTTCAAACTTGTAGGGGAAAATGTTGAACTAGTTCCGTGTAGTCGCATTCTTTTTGACATACACAGTGGATATCAAGGATAAAGAGTTTTTGCCAAACGGCTTGCCATACTCAACTGCCTCAGCTGGCGGCTCGTTTTTTGTTGTTGTTTTTTTTGTTTTTTTCAGCGCACCTTAATGTTGCACATCAGAAAACTCAGTCATTGGTGTTTGAAAATTGAAATAGCGAGGGTGGCGCGGTGAGGGCTGCGATTGCAAAGAAGAAAGCCCAAACAGACGCCCATTTTTGCATAATGCAAAAATGAACACCAAAACAGGCTCGTGGTTTCTGACAGCTAAGGAGGAGAATGAAATGGTAAGACCTGTTGAACTTTCACTGCAAGCCACCATTCAAGTTGGTTTACCAAGTCAATGAATTGTGACATTGTTGGCAACATAAATTTTAATAATAATATGATGCAACCCCACGGATTGAGCCGAACCCGAAATATGTATTCGGAAAATAATGTGTTTTTTACAAATACTTATTGCAAACAAATACATTATAAACATTTTTTTCTTCGGGAACAAGAAAAAATATTATATAAAAAAACATTTCCTAATCAGACCAACGTGCATGTGAGTTAGTGAGTATTGACATTTAGAAGTCGGGAGGAGAGGAGGATGAGGTTAAACAGGTGACTGACCCAGCTGCTCTACACAGCAGCAAAGGAGGCTCACCTGGTTCCACAGGGAGTTTATAACCTTCGGAAATCGGAGTTTGATCGGGAGAATATTTCATTATGCTGCATTAGTATTAACGCTCTGTTGGCTTGGTAATGTAGACAATAGACTTTTGACAGAGTAACTTTAACGTTCAGTTAAAAAGGCTAAAACAAGGCTTTTGTAGTGGTGTACAAATGTGTAGACTTGTGGGAGTTATTCAGTATATTTAAGTTACTCTGTCTTTTGAAAACAGCAAGATGTAGCCTGAAGCTATAGGCTAGTTATTCTTAGCATAGCTTCCCGTCATTCTGATACTTCAAACAAAAAGGAAACTGAAACAAATAGGCAACAAAATATAAAAGATTGTGCCATGCTCTGTAGTGGCAGAGATATCAAACATCTGACGATTACAGCATCCTCTCCTGGTCTGTCAACCCACCCACAAGCACAAATCCCTCCACCAGCACAAATTCATCATCAGACCCATGTTCTGCCCCTGTTGGTTTCATAGTAGATGAATTAATAGCTGTTATGTAAATTTTCAATTTCAATTCTTTTTAATTATGTTTCTTGTTACATTTTCATTGCTGTATTTATGGAAAAACATCAGCCATTTTTATGCATAGCCATACTTATTATAATGAATGATTAAATAAAACATAAATTAGAAGTGTAATGCGATTTTTTTTTACAACTATTTTGAATTTTACTCGAATACAAATCTTTTTTCCCCCTCAACAAATACAAATAGTTTGCACACCCCTAGACACCATATCACTGGGAAACATGTACTTTAGCTTCTTGGGGTTAGAAGGAAAATCCAGCAACAAGTAATATGAGCCTACAAGTCCAGGGTGGAGCAGGATTACTTATTGACTTATATATAACGTAAAATAAGTTCTGATAAAAAATAAATACTCAGGAGTCAGTAGTGATCAGGGGATTTTTCTTCTCAGTATAGAAGCAATATGTCTGTTAACAAGCAGCCATTAGTTTTAATAAAATTCCTTTCTATGCCCAAACGACAGTGTGATCTGTTATATTTTGTCTTTAAAAGTGTGATGATAAATACACAAAGTCCAGATTTGAAAGAGAACAGAATGAGAGTAATATAAATAAAGACTGCAGGTTTTTCATTAAAAATATCTTAAGCTTTACACAATATATTTTTTTATAGTGGCAGGTGCAGCAGATAAGTTTAGGTTAAGGCTAAACAGAACAGTGTGTAGTAGCTTTAACATGCAAGGTTATGATTTTAATAAGGGATGCAACAATATGATCTTTGTATCTCAGTACTCACCAATACCGAGTACCAATGCTGGTACTTCTACCATGCAAAAAATTCAATAAATGAGGCAAGGCATTTTTATTTGTATAGCACATTTTCAACACAAGGCAATTCAAGGTGCTTGAAAACATGTATTATTTTTTTCTCTGCGTGTTACAATAAATAATAAAAAATAAAGTATAAAAAAATGACAAAAAAATGACAAAAAAAACTACAATTTCAAGTGAAAAATAAAAATGTTCTGGGAAATCATTGCAGTGTTTACACATTTTAAGTATTGGTTCATGCTATCAGTTAACTTCAACCAAAATGAGTACATTAGAACGGTATCGGCCCCCGATACTGGTATATCCCTTATATCAATAAAAGTTGATTTTGTTATAAAGTGGGGCAGTCTGAGGCATTAAACTCCTGGGCTGAAAATGAGTCCCACTCCAGCCCTGCTCCTCAGTATTCGGTGGCATTAATTATTTTTTTTAACTGTTTGACTTGGGTTAAATGTTTTGGGTTTCCTTCCACAATATTCTCACAATAGTTTTTCAGAATTCTGTGCCATTCCCACTGACAGAACAAGGGAAGAACTAAGTCAGGTTTTTAGGCCCCCTCACTTGCACTTAGTGTGTCAGATCTGTTAACACATTTTTGGTCAGCTTTAGTGCTGGGCTTTGTGATGGGCATGTCAAAACATCAGAGTTTGGCCAACTGCAGAGTTTGAAAATAAGTATGTCCTAAACTAGAAAAGTACTCAGAGAGCGCAGACCTCCCCAATGGCAACTCAACCCCCCACACCCCCAGCTCTCTGACATGGGAGAGGAGTGGAGGTTAGCACTGGTGGTTGCTGGGTGGATACGTGCTTCGTGTCAGATCAACCCAAAAATGTTATCCCTTGTTCCTGGACCAGGAAAGGACCTGGAAAGTTCATTGGAATCTGTCCACAATTTTTTGAGTTATGTTGCTAACTATCGGACAAACAAATAAATAGACAGAAGGGCATGACAACATTACCTCCTGGTGGAGGAAATTAAAACTACAAAGAAACCTTCGTATAACCATCTTTCTGTGTAAATATCGCATGTTACGACTTAAAAAACTGCAGCCTATATTCAAAAGAAGTTTAAATAAAACTTTTTTTTTAAAATACAGCTTATACTCAGGTGTGCTCTATAATCCAAAAATTACAGTAGCTCAAATGTGCCAGTTAACCTATATTCTTTATCTCCTTATTGTGGCTTTTAGCAATAAGAAAATGTTGTCGTAATTCTTGCAGTTTGGTCTGAATTCACTTCACACAGCAAGAAACAAAATTGTATGTGCCCTCTGTGTTTTAAAACTTCTGTTTTAACTGTACATCTAAGTTAGTAAAATTATCCTATGACAGTGACTTTACATTTTTATACCACCTGTTCTTCCACTCTTTTGAATATAATTCCCAGTTTCAAAGAACAATGTTTTATAAAAGCCATCTGGACCACACTGCAGTGAGATTTTTTACCTCAAGAACAATTATATTCCAAATGTAGTTTATTTTTTATATGGGGTTGAATATTAACCCGTGTGACACACCCCACATAGGGGGTCAGAAGACAAATGCAAAGAGTGAAAACTAGGATTAGAAGTGTGATTGGGAGGCTGCACTGCATGTGGGGCTCTTAGCAGCCAAGAGGATGGTCCTCCATTTCAGCCGGTGTCTGATGTGTGCATACGTGGGCATGAATATGCATTTGTATTTGTGCGTTTGTGTTGTAGTTACCTCAAAGGGGGAGCCGGTGGTGCTGTTTGGCAGGTTAATCCAGCCCTGCGGCGAAGCATCAAACTTTCAGATCAGACAATCAATAATTCAGACTGCAGCTTGTCAGGATCTATGACAGAACACAGGCTGAGAGGCAGGTCGCGGCACGACAAGAGGCGCAAAGGTTATTTACAGCTTCATACAATTTTTGCACATTTAAAATAAAACATGGACACATACTAAATTTTTAACTTTGCATGGAAACTTTGCCTTGAAACCCAAGTGTGAATACTTAATGGTAAACAAGGAGACACATATGCATGCATTTACTTATAACACAAAACAATGTACCTCTGTGACATTTTACAAAAATGCGTACAGTATTTTTCAAGAATCCAATGGGAAGTCTTAAAACTCTTTGTTTTCCCGAATCTCATAATCTAAAGTTGCTTCTAACAACAGATATACTGCAGTGCTTAAGAATCACCAGCTAGTCCTTGAAGTATTCACCACTATATTAATATAGCTGTGGCACGACTCTAAATCCTCTGCAAATCACAGGAACATGGCAACAAACCATGTCTATTTAGTCTGTGTTGTGGGGGAGTGAGCTGGTAGGGGGTAAGAGAAATTGAGGGATATTTCTGTGTGTGGGTGTATAATGGCTATCAGAGGTGACTTTCAGTGGGATCAACTCAAAACACACAAGCAGGCAAACAACCCCCACCATCAAACCAATACAGTCACAGACACAGCACATTAGCTCATAGGAAGAACTACAGTCAATGATCATGCAGCAAAATCTTGCAAGATCCCTGGGTTTATGTGTGTGTCTAGATGAAAGTGATAGCCTGAAAGTGCTCACACTTGGATGCTTTTTCTTGAATGTACGTTGTGCCCTGCAGGCTTGCCAACCTTGGCTGTTGTGTTTGTACTCAAAGCCTTAAAGGAGATATATCATGCTTTTAAATCCTTCCTTTTCGCTTGTAAATCATTCACTTGTGGTCTATGAAAAGTAGAACCACAGTGATTTGGTCTGAATTCCATGTTATTGTAGCCCCACAGACCCTCCTTATACCGTTCTGAGGAGCATCTTTAGAGCAACTCATTTTGGTGCCGTCCCTTTAAATGTAAGCGAAACATTTCATGCCCCGCCCCCTCCAGGTTACAGAGCGTTCCGCTCCACCCCGTTCCGCTCCACCCCGTTCGGACATTACTACCGGCAGATAAACTTTTTATTGCGAAGCGATCGTCGCTAAATTGCTGTACATCATGTGTACCCCACGACAAAAACCGGCAAAAAAAGCCCAATCATTTTATTCAAAGCATGCAGTACAGTTATATCCTCAGCTAAAACCCAGGACACATCGCTAACAGAAGCAGAATGTACAATGCTACAAATATCAAAACAATCGTCCGTATGACATATCAACACACAACATTCCTGTCTAAAATAAAGATTACTGTCATTTTAGTGTTATTTGAAGCTTACCGCTTTGCTTTGTCCGTCGTTTCCGTGGAGAGAAGGAACTGACCCCTCAATCAAACGAAGTCTTTTTGGCAAATCCCTCCTGATACAGACCGAGGTTGCTGAAGCACTCGTCCTCGAACTGCTTCTCGCAAACGAGGAGAACTTTCCCCACGGATGTCGGTATATTTCCACTAAAAATAAAATTTAACCCGGCACTTCTCAGATGCTCTGATGCTGGGGGTCGATGTAAAGATTTGTGTGGGTTAATACATCCAATTACTGAACATTTTGACTTGCTTTCTTGTAAATTCGACATGACTGACCTTGGATTACAAAATTGCTGTGGGGGAGAAAAAATGGCGGCTTCACGAAATTGGTTACCCGGAAGTTCATTACCTTATTTGGCAGTTCAACAAGAAATTCTGTGAAGTAATAGACAAGAAAACGTAATAGCGAACAGAGAAAACTTAACAGACTGCAAAATATGACCAAAAAAGAATGTAAAGATATAAACACAGCACCAGAAGAGAATAAATGTAAGTTGTTTGCACTCCTACACACCCAAAATACACATTTACATCCATTTAAGGGCTAAAAATTTTTCCATGATATGTCTCCTTTAAGCCTAATTTATACGTCAGCTAGTTTGCACTTACACGCACATTTACTGACATAGACGTTTTCCTTTTATGCTTCTCGGTTGGTGTGTCAGTATCGCAACGCAATTCTTTGTCAGAACAGCAGGGGTGCAGACATTTTTCTGGCAGGTCTGCCTAACATTGAGTTGATGTCTCTGGTCAATTAGTTACTTCAGCTTGTAAACACAGTTCCAATCAAGAAGAAATGGCAGACAAAAAGTGAGTTTTATTAAACTGGAAAGCTTTTTTACTACAAGTGCAGCTCATATACTCAAAAAATGCATGTTAACAAACACAGGGGTCTATTTTGTTGTTCTCTACGCCTCCTGGTGTTCAAAATAAAAATTCAAGAGACCATATTAGATAAACTGGCCTTGCAATATAAAGCAGTTCAAACAACATCCCACATTTCATTAAGTTCATTAACCTTATTTTCTATTTCAGCGGTTCAATTATTGATTTGCTGCTGTGTTGAAAACATTGTCCTAATAATAAGTCAGATCTAGCTAGACTCTTCGACTAGATTGAGAGATTCTCATGGTTGAGGAGCAGTAATTCTCAAGACCTGATTTGTTTGCCTTTATCAGTGACTTAGTCTGAGGAAAGTTTTAGACACTGGCCTTTTCAACATGTCTTAAAGCCATTGAGATTTGCAGACATGTGTTTCTCCTTAAATCTTTTTAGGTCCCACCACAACATTTCAGTAAGGGGGTCAGGATCGCCAGTGGACAGGGAGCGGCGATCGGGTGCAGTTTGATGCTTCAGGCGCGGATGGGAGTCACCCCAGGTTCAAGGCGGCTGGATGGCTCAGGACACAGGCTGCGGCTCGGAACCGTAGGCGGGTCGTGGAGCAAGCCGATGAGCGGCCGATTGAAGTCGGAACTTCTCAGGTTGACTGGCTGATACATATGAACGGATCAGGAGCTCTGGACATGGGATAACTGATAACTGAGCGAAGTGAAGGTAAGGGGAAGGATCTTTTATACTAAGGAGAATAGAGATATTGTCAGGGAGCTCATCAGACCCGGCAGGTCTGAGTTGGGGTTGATGACTTCCTGACAGAGCCCCCCCCTCTAGGCCTGGCTCCGGAAGGGCCCGGACAATCCGGATGGAGGCGGTGAAAGTCCGAGATGAGAGAGCGGATCAGTTGCTGTGCCGCCGGCACCTCCACCTCTGGTTCCTGGTGGGAGAAGATGGATGGTTGATAGCCGTTGCAGACCTCGAAGGGCGACATACCGGTGGCGGAGGAGACCTGGAGGTTGAGGGACACCTCAGCCAACATTCATGAATGCGGCCAGGTGGAGGGCTACGTCGAGGCGAAGCACCTGAGGTACTTCCCCCACCTGCTGGTTTGCCCTCTCCGTTTGACCGTTGGTCTCAGGATGGAAACATCCTGCCGTGGGCAGGCCGGGGAGGGCCACAAGGGGGACCGCTTTGGAGAAACAATCTACAAAGGTGACGAGCCGTCTGCGGTGGGGAGTCCTGTCACAAAGCCCCCTCAAATATGGGACCACGGCGAGCTGGAACTGGTAGAGGTCGAAGGGGACCCGGTTGAGGTTGCGTGGTTGACTTGGCTCTTGCGCAGGTGGGGCAGGCGGCAATGAAGCTGCCGACGTCCCGTGCTATAGTGAGCCACCACAGGGCGCGGCGGATGAATTTGAGGGTCCTAGCCGCGCCTGGATGGCCAGCTATGGCCAATGAATGGCCCCAGAGCAGCGCCTCCTGGCGGCAACTGGTCGGAACACAGAGACGGTTTGGTGGAGTCTCTGGAGGTGCCGGTTCCTGGACCAAAGCTGCTTGAATGGAGTCCTCCAGCGGCCAATGGAGAGATGCCATGATGCGGTGGAGGGGTATGACGCCATCAGGCTGAATCGCGGTCGATATGAGAGGTGAAAATTGTAATGTTCAAAGAGGAGCACCCAGCGGGTCTAGCGAGGGTTTAGCATGCTTGGCCTTACGGATATGGATGTGTTTCAGATGTTCCCATGAGCAGATGGCGCCACTCCTCCAGAGCCCACTTCTCCTCCAGAAGCTCCCGATCCTATAGTGCTGCTGTGTAGGGGTGAACTTCCTCGAGAAGAAGCAGCAGGGGTGTAGCTTCTGGTCCAGGCCGCGTTGGGACAGGATTGCCCCGACACCCACCTCCAAGGCATCCACCTCGATGGTGAAGGTCTTGGCTGGGTCCGGGTGAATGACGATGGGAACTGAGGTGAATAGTTGGATGACCTGGTCGAATGCTCACTGGGCCTCGAGGAGTAGGCTGAACGAGCGCGGCCGGTCGGTTGACTTAGTCAGGTTGGTGAGGGGAGCCACAATGGTGCTGTAGTTACGGATGAACCGTCAGTAGAAATTTGCGAACCCAAGAAATGACTGAAGTTGTCTGAGGGTCAGGGGTAGCCGCCACTCCTTCACTGCTGCCACTTTCTGAGTATCCATAGCTACCTAGGAAGTGGGTGGAGTGCTGGTGGAATGCACACTTCTCCAGTTTACAAAACAGTTTGTTCTGGAGCAGGCGCTCGAGGACGGCTCGGACATGTCGGATGTGGTCCACGTCAGATGTGGAATAGACCAGGATGTCCTCTAGGTATACAAATACCCACCGTCCAAGTATGTCCCGCAGCACATCATTGAGTATCCGCTGGAACACCGCTGGGCTGTTGTAGAGACCGAATGGCATCACCAGATACTCCCAGTGGCCAGAGGGGGTGCTAAACGCCGTCTTCCATTCATCCCCTTCTCGAATGCGAACCAGATTATAAGCATTCCGGAGGTCGAGTCGGGTGAAAATGTTTGCCTGGGAAAGAAAGTCCAAAACAGTGTTCAGCAGAGGGTGTGGGTGGCGATCCTTTATGGTGACCTTGTTTAACCCTTTATAGTCTATGCAGGGACGCATAGACTAGGATTCGGCAATGTAGGTCGCCATCTGAGCTGATTCAGTCTGTGAGAGGGGAAATTGACAGGAACGTGGAGGCTCCGCCCCTGGCATCAAATTGATCGCCATATCGTAGGATCTATGCGGTGGTAACTTCACAGCTCTGCTCTTGCTGAAGACCTCCGCCAGATCCCTGTAGGGCGGAGGGATATGTTCCAGCGCCGGCACTGAAGTGGCCTCGGGCGGATCCGAGGATTGGGGGCGGAGACACCTCATCGTGCAGTCGGTTCCCCAGCCGAGTATCCACTGCGTGGACCAGGAGATGTTTGGGTCGTGTGTGCGGAACCACGGATAGCTCAGGATGAGCGGCGCGGAGCTGGAAGCAATGACGAGAAACTGGATGAGCTCCGTGTGGTCACCCACCCACAGACGGATCTTGGTGGTGCAATGTCATACGGGATAGGGCTGCAATGGGTGTCCGTCGATGGAAGGTCACCGGGACCGGGCTGTGAAGAGTCTCCAGTGGAATCTGGAGCTTCGTGGCTAGTTGGGTGGTTATGAAGCTTTCCGCTGCTCCGGTGTCGAGCAGGGCGCCGAATGTATGCTGTGGAGTGCGATGGATGAGCTGGAGAGGAAGAAGAAAGCGAACTGGTCCTGTCGGGCCAGGTGAGAACCCCTGAGTCTCCTCAGGCTAGCTTAGCCGCCAGGGTCCGGAAGCCTGCAGCGAAGACGTGTACCGATTGGTCTTGCTGACGGAGGTGACGGAGCTGCGTCTCTACGTCCACTTCACTGCAGTGGGGCACAAAGGTTTTCCGCAGCTCCGCAACGAACTGGATGTAATCGTTGCAGAGCACGGACCTCTGATTGTAGAGGGCTGCTACCCTTTCTTGTGCCTGCCCGGAAAGGAGGGAGGTGAGGAGAGCCACCCTGGGAGGGGAGGAGGCGTACGTTGAGGGTTGACACTCGAAAATCATGTCCTGGGTGGCTAATAAACCGTCTGGTCTGCCATCGCAACCATTCCACTTATCCAGGAGGCAGATCCTGGGTTCGGTGGAGGAGGACGGTCGCTGCTGGAGGGTGTTGACAAGCCCGGCTAGCCTAATGTGGGCAACGGACAGAGTTTCGAGCTTGGAGCCTAGTCGATCCACCAATCCACGGAGGAGTGCCACCTCGGCCCGAAGGGCCTCTACCTCCGCTGAAGCTCTCTTAGAAGGCTCAGTCATCCTGTCAGGATCGCCAGTGGACAGGGAGCGGCGATCGGGTGTAGTTTGATTTGCTCCAGGCGCGGATGGGAGTCACCCCGGGTTCAAGGCGGCTGGATGGCTCATGAGACAGGCTACGGCTGGGAACCGTAGGTGGGTCGTGGAGCAAGCCGATGAGCGGACGATTGAAGTCGGAACTTCTCTGGTTGACTGGCTGATACGTATGAACGGATCAGGAGCTCTGGACATGGGATATCCGATGACTGAGCGAAGTGAAAGTGAGTGGAAGGATCTTTTATACTGAGGAGAGTAGAGTTCGGGCTGATGACTTCCTGAAAAAGGGAGAGGTCTGGACCAAAACTGGGCCATTATAACACCTGATTATTTTCCTTTTTAGCCATTCAGTTGTGGATTTTTAGAGAGCACATTACAGATTTGAGTGCTGGGTGGTCCATTCATAAAACTGTCTGAACTAGTGCATGAGTATTGGCATTTAAAGACTGTTTTAAAACTGAAAACAATTCAAAGAATCCCTTAGGAGAAATGACATTTTCAATGTAACGCATAGTCAATTCATGTTCGGTGACTTTGAGCATCATCTCCCCTGTCCAGCAGGGGGCATTATAGTTGAGCAGGATACCAGACCGGGTGGAACTTCAGAAAAATACTGATAGAAAACTGCGCTAACAATTGCAATAACATTAGAGAAAATATATCTGGAGAGTAGTAGAATACAAAAGTAGAAGAGTGAAGAAAAGTGGTCTGTCTGTCCTCCAACAGTCTAAGCCTACAGCAGCATAACTACAAAAATAGCTCAGGATAACCTAATCCACTCTAACTATAAGCTTTATCAAAAAGGAAGGTTTTAAGCCTAGTCTTAAAAACAGACAGAGTATCTGCCTCACAAACTAAAACTGGGAGCTGGTTCCACAGGAGAGGAGCCTGATAACTTAAAGATCTGCCTCCCATTCTACTTTTAGAAATCCTAGGAACTACCAGTAGACCTGTATTCTAAAATCAAAGTGCTCTGTTAGGAACATATGGAACAATCAGACCTCTGATGGATGACAGAGCTGATGATCAAGGGCTTTATATGTAAGGAGGAAGATCTTAAACTCTATTCTGGATTTAACAGGAAGACAGTGGAGAGAAGCCAAAACAGGAGAAATGTGATCTCTCTTTTTAATATTCATAAGAACTCTTGCTGCAGCATTTTAGATCAACCAAAGGCTTTTAATTGAATTTTGTGGACTTCCTGATAATAAGGAACTTCAGTAGTCCAGATTTGCAGTAACAAATGCATGGACTAGTTTCTCTGCATCACTTCTGGACAGGATGTTTCTAATTTTAGCAATATTACGGAGGTTAAAGAAATAAATCTTAGAAACCTGTTTAACATGGGATTTAAATGTCCTGTCTTGTTCAGAAATTACACAGAGGTTCTTAACATTATTACCAGAAGCTAACTTAATGGCATCCAGATGAAGTGATTGACTTAGCAGCTTCTTTTTAAAGGAATATATAAAGCAACTATGCCATTACTGCGCAGTCTTCTGAAACTGACCTTATAAATACTGCCAACTGTAGTTTGTCTTGACCATCAATGAACTCATCCAAAAACAATATCAATATTTGTTTAGATCCTTAAACAACTGTGACTCTAATTATGTGTTATAATCCTCTGCAACACAAAATAATAACAGACACAGTACTTTATGACCCATAAAATTAATGAGCAGGTCGAGAAAGTAGATTAATTGTAAATATACCTGATTATACAATAAAATAGTGAAATAAAATTTGTTCTAGCACAGCAGTGCTTTATGACAGGTATTAGTAACAAACACGCACATCCAAATGTGTCATAAATCAATGAAAAAATAACTTTGGTTTTGCAGATATCAAATGTTTAAGCTACGACTGTGCTTTCATATGAACTATTAGACTATGCCCCGTTCATTGGATTCCCAAGCCCATATTGCCCAAACAGATATATAGGTGATCAGAAATCAGTTTTGTTAGCTTTATGTGGCCTATATCTATGGCTGCTTGTAATTTACATCCAAGCTTAGAAGAGCTAGCGACATGAGCTGTCACCTTTGACTGACTGGTGCGCTGTACTTCTAAACTTAAGAGGTATCTGGCCAACACCCAGAACGCCACTGGCTCAGAGGCATATCAGCAGTGAATCAACATAACAAAAAAGGTGAAAGGGAGCTCTAAGCTCTAGTTGGAAAGTGTTATGTGAAGTGGGCTGCAAACGAACCTTGACCAAGAGTGAGCAAAATAAATAAAGAAAATTAGCTATTAAATAATAACACAGACACAACGTACTACTATTCGTTTTGTTCACGAATGAGGGAAAAATGGAGTGGGAGATTGATAGGTGGATTTGTAGGGAGTCGGTTCGCAGTTATGGTGGGACGGGATCAGAACTACTTTGAGTTGGTTTACATTAAACTCAAATCAAATACACCAAAGTTTTTGGCTGTGACATGACAGACTGGGAAAAAAACTGTATGAATAATTTTAAAGCCACTGGATCAAAAGATGCTGCCAAAGAACAGGAGACGTTCTGAAAACACTAAACACCATAATAGAAATGAATTGACAAAAAGATGTGACCTGCAGAAGACAGGCAACTAGAGCCAAAGAAAAAGAGATAAGAGGATAAACTATGAGATCAAGAAGGAAACGGGAATTGTGATACTTATTTAGCAGCAAGTCTGGATTTGGCTACAGAGGGAGGAAGCTGTAGGGAGAGTTATTTGAGGTCATAAGGCAGGTTCTTGGCATAGGCCACGTAGGCAGTTGTCTAGAGCGCCAGCTGCTAAAGGGGGCACTGCTTTGACAACTTTTGCATGGTTGGTATTGAAAACTGAAAAGTTTGAAAATATATAAAAACCCATTCCACAACCTGGTGTCCACATTCTAATACACCTCCCACGGCTGTCAACCAAATCCACCAAAAATAAAACTGAACCTTACCGATCAATGTCCTAGCTGGAGCTGATGTAACAGAATTGCTGTAGGTAATCTTTCATTCAAGTCGATCAGCAAAGTGTCTGTTAAAATCGTTAGCCTGGATTTCCAGTTAAGCTAAATAACTTTAGCTTATAATAACGACTAAAGCTGCCTGCTTAAGTTAGCATATGAGCTGTAGTTTGTAAGGAGCTGTTTCACTTATTTAAAACAGGGAGGTAAATCTCCAGATTCAGTGCGCTTTGTGTCCCACAGGTGTACCACCAAGATTTTCCTTCAAAGGAAATAACAAAACACATTTTAAAACAAGAAATAGAAGGGTCCATGTTCCTTTGCATCATGACACACAAGCTTATATATAAAAAAAATATGATTTTAAAAGTTTGATCTGTTTCTAATGAATAGAACTCAGCCAAATAATCATGTCTACATATACCCAAGTTGCTATATAAATATATAGAAATATAAATGTAAATAGACAGTAACCAGAATTTCTTTTTGGTAATATATTTCCCTCCTTTCTTTAGCCTAAATAAAAAAAGTGAAAAAATAATTAATTATGTATAAAATATAAGAATTTACCAAACCAAAATACTTAAAACCCTTTTTCTTTTCTAGAGATGAAACTAAGGGCACATTCACAGCAACTCTGTTTAGAACACTGTCGTAGGAATTGAGTTTTTAGCATGTTTATTTAAATGGATACTTATGGTTAGTAACTGGAGATAACACTGCAACAGATTTTATCTAGAGGAGATGGGCAGCTATGTCCCAAGGATAGTTGGACAGCTAAGTAATGCATTGTGAATTGGCGCTATATGAATAAAAGTGAAATGAATTGAACTATACTGGGTTAGGTGGGGTTGGGTTTGAATGTGCCTATAGTGGGAGTTAGTGGAAAGTAACTGTGTCTATTGTGGAATGTCGGGGGTGACTTGATTGTGTATAAAATAGGGATGTATTTCTGACTGGGTAAGACAGACCAGGATTTAACTATGCTGATCTCTCTCTCTTTGTGCGTGCCAGAAGAAACTGAACAACTGTCTCAGGTACTTGTTCTTACAGCTGTCCATTCATCTACCTTTATTAAACTCTAATTAATTTGCTCAGAAAGTCTGGTACTTTTGGGGAAGAGTGAATGAACAATCAAACTCTGATATGGACCGAAACACCAAAATCTGATCCACCTAAAAAACTAAGTCTCAGCTTGGTTGTAGGGAAGTCTAGTGTGATTCAATTGCATATCTAAATGTCAAGCAGGCGGGGGACACCCGCGGACTTTAGCTCAAACCAATTTAGGCAAATACGTCCGTGCAACAACAACAACTCTGCCTCAATCTCTGCTCATGCTGAACCTATTGCTACAATGAGTTTGTCTGCCAAATTTGACAAGACAAGACAAAAGAGAAATCCTGCAACCACTAAAACCTGATTCCACAGTTTTTTTTTATGGAATAGAAAGTGACGCTTTGTGAAGTGCTTCCTGGTGCACCATCTCTACAGCCAAGGAGATAAATGTGTTACTTAAAAGGTTTGGTTTGTTTGACAAATGGTAAATGGCCTGTACAAATAGAGCTTCAAAGCACTTCCCATTACATTCAGTCATGCATCCATATATTCACACACTGGTGATGTTAAGCTAAAATTTAGCCGACAGAAGCGGGGCTGCTGTACACAAACACCCTCTAAACACCACCAGTAGGCAAGGTGGGTGAAGTATCTTGCCCAAGCACGCAACAACTGAAACAGATGGAAGAGAGGTTTGAACTAGCAACCCTCCAGGTACAGGACAAGCTCTACGTCCTGAGCCACGGTCACTTTAAAGCGCAGTTTGAAACCGACTCACAGCTAAAAAAAGTTAGGACGTACAAAACGTAGGACTATTAGGCTTGAAAACGACCTAAAGTAGAGATGCTATATTTTAAAGGTTTTTTTGACACTAGTGATCTTTGTTGATCAGTAACTAGACAGGAAGAAGGGCAAAGTGAGGAGGAAGACGTTCCAAATGGCCTGCTGCCAGAAATCAAACCGGGGGCAGCTGTGTAAACCACTGCAATTTATGCATATGGTGTACCCCACAAGTGTCAAAGTCAAGGCCCGGGTGCCAAATCCGGCCCGCCATAGACATTTATGTGGCCCTCTAAACTCTGGTGGATCCTATAAATAGAACCTTTAAGTTCTATTAATATGTATATAAAAACTATCTTATCACTCAAATCAGTGTTTATTTTAATTGTTCTAATTCACATCATTGTGAAAGGAAGCTCAGTATCATTTAATTTTAAGTATTTGTCAAACTTAAACATGCACTCACTGAGACAGATATTAATAAATATCTTAGTGGTTTGTTAAAAATTGTTTTATCAATACTTTCTGCCACAACCAGCCCTTTAATTACATTAATTATTTTTATGTGGCCCAAATTGGAAATGAGTAGGACACCCCTGGTGAGGCATTTGGTGACCTAAAGTAGATATGTTTGACCATCATGCCAAATGCAAAGCTCTCTGATTGTGGGTGGTGGCGTCATCTTTGAGAAGACTCCAACAAGATGAACAGCAGCAAATTTAGATGTAAAACAATCAAAGAAGACTCCACCAGCAAAACCTGCAAGCAGAGATGTACAACATTCATTCCAGCATTCTCCAACATAATCCTACTCTTCATTGCCAATATTCTGACAGGCTGAATGCTCAAATTCTAATTGGAACCCAGCTAACACCAAGACTTGGAGTACACCATACCTCTGAGACTGAACTAGAGGTAGTCAGGGAAGTAATTTCTAAATAACGACTTCATAATTGAGCGCAATCCAGATGCTCTATAGCTCATCTAACTCTATTTTACTTATCATCCCTTAAATTAGAACCAAACATGGAGAAGCAGCTTTCAGTTTCTATGCTCCTCAAAGTTGGAACAAACTTCCATACTACTGGATAAGCTGCTGAATCATTGGATTTTTTAAATCAAGATTAAAAACCCATCTGTTTAGGAGGGCCTTTGTTTGTGTGTTTAACATGCTTCATTCAGTTCAATTTAGTTTATTTAGAAAGGACCAATTCACAACAGATATTATCTCAAGGCTCTTTACAAGAAAAAATATTTCAATATGATTATACAAACATTCCAATCAGTCAAAGGTTTTCTGTTTTCTGATGGTAGTCACAGACTCCAACCACAACAATACCTCATTAATCCCTCATCCTGATAAAGCATGTAGCGACAGTGGAGAGAAAAAACTCCAGCAATTATTAAGTGATATTAAAAAAAGTTTAATTTGATTAATTAATTACAAGTCATAAATAATTAATCCATCCATTCATTTTCTGAACCGCTTAATCCTTAATGGGTCGTGGGGGGGCTGGTGCCTATCTCCAATGGGCGAGAGGCGGGGTACACCCTGAACAGGTCGCCAGTCCATCGCAGGGCCACATAGAGACAGACACGACAAACAACAATGCACAAACACACACCTAAGGACAATTTAGATTGATCAATTAACCTGACTGTCATGCTTTTGGACTGTGGGAGGAAGCCGGAGTACCCGGAGGGAACCCACGCATGCAAACTCCATGCAGAAAGGCCCTGGGCCAGGATACGAACCCACAACCTTCTTGCTGAAAGGCAACAGTGCTACATAATTAATTAATCACCCCCCACAATTTTATCTCATCACAGAACTATTAAGAGCATAATGAAATGATTGGATCTATTTTTGTTTTATCTCTATGTACAACAAACAACAACGCAAGAGATGTACCAGATTTCAGCATTTTTTTTAAATTAAAGCTAAATGAAAAATATTTTGTATAGAAAAAGTTAATAGAATAAATCCTGCTTTCCACTGGACGCGTAAGCAGTGTGTAATGTAATAGAATTTTTACTCGTGAAATGAACAGTGTGTGCCTTCCCACCGGGCTCATTTTAGACACGTTTTGTTTCGGAAGGTTAATTGCTGGTTTTACATCACCCCATGTGGGTTTACTCTTTCTCATCATAGTTTTTCCTTTGCTCTTCTCTCATTAACCTGCTTAAACTAGATTCGGAAAGTCCTCAAGACATGCTTAAATGATGTACGATTACTCAGGTGGTAATGTAAAGCTAAATGCTCGGATGCTATTAGATACAAAATAAGTAAAGAAACAGATAACAACCATAGAATATGAAATGATCAGCCTCAGTTGGAAAAGTTAAATTCATATATAACAAGAATATGACACAATATGACATATGAACTTTTTTGAACAGGTACGAGACAGTGACACAGGTAAAGCTTCCCCCACAATTACCCCACAGACTCCCCCAATGTTAACATATTCAGACTTTTTATCATTTCGACGCACTTCACAGGCATGTGAATATATGACATAGATGTGGGTGTTTGTGCGTCATAGATGTAGGCACACAAAAATACAGACACTCGACTTGATGGGAAACAGATATCTTCATGGAAGCTCTTGCGGGTCAGCTGTGACGCAGGCTCAAGCAAAGTTTAGAAATCATCACACATGCCGACTCAGAGATCTTCATTCCTATATGTAGACCATATTTCTTCTGCCAGAAGTATTTCTTGATAAGGAACATAATCGGAGTGAAAGTGCATGAAGCTCTTACATGTAAAACAGGTTATATAAAACAGTTAGATAGGGGTTAATTATTATGGACCACACATACAGTGATTAGGTTTGTTTAGCTTGGAGCGTTTATTGATGAAAAGGTTCATGTGATGGTGTGTCTGGTAGGATGCACTGATGGAGACTTGAAGATTCGGTGTGGGGGTGCAGTCTTCAGAAGTCTGTTTACTTCTTCTCGAGCCTGCTCAGGACCCCCCCGAAACTTGAAAGAGCAGATAAGAAAATGGAGGGATGTAAGGATTAGGATGAGAGTGGATGAAGGGATGAGGGAAGGGATGAGAGGATGAAGGGATGAGGGAAGGGATGAAGCAATGAGAGGATGAAGGAATGAGGGAATGGATGAAGGGAGAGGGAGAGGGAGAAGGGATGGGATGAGGGGATGAAGGGACGAGAGATGCAGGAGGGATGAATGGATGAGGGAGGGGATGAAGGGATGAGGGAAGGTATGGATGAGGGAGGGGATGAAGGGATGAGGGGATGAGGGGATGAAGGGATGAGGGAATTAATGGATGAGGGAGGGGATGAAGGGATGAATGGATGAAGGAGGGGATGAAGGAATGGATGAAAGAATAGTAAAAAATAAAAATGTAATACTGAGACGAGATAGAGGATCTGGGGGAGGGGTTTACGAGACAAGAGTCTGAGCGACGCTGGTCGCTAGGTACTCGGAGATTAAATAGATTACAGAGCAATCAGGGATGAGACTCAGGTGTGAGATGCCAGGTGAGTCAATTCTGAGTAGATTATTGAGAGAGAAGTAAATAAAGGGGCGCGGTCCTGCTCACAAACTTAAGGTAACACATTAACTTACATTTCAAACCGCATATTTGAATTCTACATTGATAATGCTAAAACTAAGATGGTCACTATTGATTCTACTGTGCTAATATGGCAACACAGAAAAATTACTTATGCTGCCACATTGTTTCAGTAAAGGTAGATATCCGTATTAGTATTCATGATTCTTAAAGGGAAATGTAGGTTTTTGTCAACCTGGACCTTATTTTTAAAATCAAACTTTATTTCTGTCATATTTCAACAGGTGAGACTCGTAAGCGGAACACAACCACGCTCGAGAAGCAGGATAAGATTTATATTACAGTTTATTATCTTTGTTTCCAGGTGGAAACCGAGGAACCGGATGGGTCGGGAAATCGGTGGAGATGAAGCTGGAAGGTAAGATTGACAGGTGAGTTTGAGGAGCTTTCTGAGGAGGACAAGAGTAAGGTTATGGTGACTCACAGAAGTTGTATTGAATTCGTGAGGGGAGAGGAAAGTCAGTTTCAGGACCAGCAGCGGTTTGGGAACTTGTGACGGTATGGTTCTCTTTACCGTAGGGAGCTCAGAGGGCTGAGAGCTGGACTGAGCAGTTTGCAGAACAGGAGGAGGGGCGGCCACGAACCCCAAGGGAGACGGAGTCCAGGCTGATTGCCGGGTGACTGGAGCTCCGAGTGACACGGGAAGACGATCAGGCAATCCGGAGCCACAGAGGCTCAGCGAGGGAACTAGTAAGGAGATCGGAAGACAGAACAGGTAAGATATTGGTAGAATAACAGGCAGGGAGTCAGTGAGGTGGTAGTTTACCACTTCCAGAAATGGAATCCTCTGACGCCCGTCTAGTGGAGACGCTCCTCCTATATACTGCTAGGGATGATGAAATCATCAGGTTCAGGTGTGTCCGGTAGCTCTCACCACCTGTAGGGGAAGGTGGAGAAACAGCCCCCTCTGCTGGATCCTGACAATTTCTAATGTGCTTTTTAAACTGCAAAGCGTCTGAAAGTGCTTTACAGATTAGAATGAGGAGGGAGGGCTGGTATCCCCACCTCCACTCAAGCACTATCTGGAGAGCACCCAGGCAGCCACAGCCAACCACCACTCCCGAGGCAGAGGACTCCTACATAGGAAACACTGGAAGGAAGATTAAAATAAGGAGTTAAAATATTAGAATAAACAGTAGATAAAGAGATTTTGTTTGTTTTAAATTATAAAGTGTCAAACAATGATAAGATATGATAAAAAAAATGTAAAGCAGATAAGCAATAATAAATAATATTCAGCTAAAAGCTAAACTAAAAATTCAATGAAGTAAAACATGCAGCACGATTAAACAGATATTGATAAATAATAATCAATTTAAAGCTATGCTAAAAAGGTAAGTCTTGAGCCTGCTCTTAAAAACATGAACGTTCTCTGTGGCACTGAGGTCCTCTGGCAGCCTGTTCCAGAGGTGAGGGCCATAATAATGGAAAGACGCCTCACCATGAGTCCGTGTCCTGACTTTGGGGATGACACGGAGACGGCTGCCAGAGGAGCGCAGGGATCAAGAAGGTTCATTTGGTAAAAGCAATTCTGAAAGATAAGAAGGCCCAAAATTGTTCCTAAAACATAAGGGGAGCCAATGCAGTGATTCTAAGACCGGTGTAATGTGCTCCCGCCTCCTGTATTTTGTCAAGACACGAGCAGCTGCATTCTGTAAAAGCTGTAAAATTGAGGTAGTCTTTTTGGGAAGACCATAAAGCAGGGCATTACATTAATCGATTCTACTGGTATTAAAAGCATGCGTTAGCGTCTCCGTATTGGCTCGAGAGAGAATGGGGGTGATCTTTAGCTGATAAAAACCGATTTTTGTAATATTTTTAATGTGAGGAATAAAAGTCAGCTCAGAGTCAAAAATCATGCCCAAGTTCTTCACTTGTAAAGAGGGATTAAAAGTCAGTGATTGTTTTTTTAGTAAAACTTTCTCTCTCTAAGTCTCAGGACCGATGACTAAAACTTCAGTTTTGTTGTGGTTGAGCAAGAGAAAGTTTTCTGCCATCCAGGATTTTTAGCAAATATTAAGTTCATTTACTCACCCAGAGAAGTTTGAAGCTACTTGGAGCCATTCAGGAGGACTTTATATTGAGTTGTGTTCAGCGTATATCCATATAATGAGAGTTAATCAGGGCAGGATTCCTCCACCTATAATACGGCATTATCTGCCCCAAAATGCTTTCATTTAGCCATGTTTGTTAGGAATAGTTAGCGATATTCCCCAGTGAGTTCAGAATGTCTCGGAGGTTCTAAGACATCTGAGGTTTTTACAGGCTTTCATTGCAGCTGATTCCAACTTACACTACCGTGGGATTTCAATGATGTCGCACCCGCCACCATCATATTTGCAATCTGTTTAGGTTGCGAAAAGGGAGCCTGTGGAGGCTGAACTTAGTCCAACTGGTCATTCAGTTAGTGCATTTCGGGATCAAAACAACTTGAAATATTTTGATGTAGCAAGTTCTGTCTAGCCAACTGCTGTAGAGCACAGAGAGAAAGTCCTGCTTAGACCACAAATGGGATGGTGCACGACAGTAACGTGATTGTAATCGCTCAATAGTTGTAGTTGTATTTTTGCCTCTAAATCACCAACAAACATAAACAAACACTTCAGAGAAATTCTGAACTCCGATGGGAGTCCTGCTAAAGTTTGTTTTTAAGACCAGGCTCACCTTTTTAGCCTAGCTTTTAACTGATTATTGTTTATTAATATCTGTTTAATTGCTCTGCAAGTTTTACTTGGTTACATTTTTAGTCAACGTTTTAAACTGACTATTATTTATTATTATCTTTTTAACTGCTCCATATGTTTTCTTTAATTACATTTTATCAATGTATTTTATTACTTAATCTCATTATTAGTGTTTATTTTAATATTTTAACTTCTTATTTTGATCTTTCTTCCAGTGTTTCCTCTGTGGGAGCCCTCTGCCACGGAAGCGGTGGGCGGCTGTGGCTCCTTGGGTGCTCTCCACATAGTGGTTGGGTGGAGGTGGGGATACCAGCATTCCCTCCTCAGGGTGCCCTGGGTCAGTGCCTTAGCTGCTGCTGTTGATCTGCTGCTGCCCATGCAGATGGCTCCCATGATGGTGCTTTCTTACCTGGCTCATCTGTACCGAGCCTATTGTTGGTTTTGTTTGCTGTTGCTTTTAGGCGTGTGTGTGCACGGGAAATGGGTTGGGAGGAGGGGTATAGCTGTAACCATGTTTTTATGCTGGGTTGGGGGAGGGCGGGATAGGGTGTGCGGGGAGGGTATGTGGGGCCATTTTGATCTAAAGCACTTTGAAATGCTATTTTGTATGAAAAGCACTATACAAATAAAGCTTGATTTGATTTAATAACAAAACATGGTTAAATGAAGGAGTTTTGGAGCAGATAATGCCTTATCACAGGCGGCAAACTCTTGCCCTGATTGACTCCCATTATAAGGATATAAGCTGATCACGACTCGATATAAAGTCCTCCTGAACGGCCCCAAATCCCTTCAAACTTGTCTGGGTGAGAAAATAAACGTAATATTTTAGAAAAATAAGGTCTAGGTTGAAACAAAAACTAACTTTCCTTGAAGGTACATGTGGGACTTAATGCGATTGGTAAAAAAGTACTGCAGCACCAGTTTCTTTGTAGAAAATATGAGCCGCTAATTTTGGATATCCCATCATCACTCCTGCAATCCATCAAACACAACTGTTCCTACACATAAGCATTTTAAGATTCCCAGTGGACCATAACAGCATTCAATCAGTCACTGCAAGGGCTAGGTAATACGACATTAAGAAACAGTTGCACAAAGTGTATTAATTTCTAATTCATATAATTGAGCAAAACCACATTACTTTAATAAAGTAATGTTTCTATCTTCGTTTAAACTTTGCATTTTCATCTATTTAAATACATTCCAATTGCTGTTCTTAATTGAATCTTAAATCTAAAATTTATTAGCTTGAAACTAATCTCATTCCAAACTCTTCCATACAAACCTTGTGTCACCTTTCTTTTAAAAGACCCAGGTGTTGAATTGAAATGAGTTTGAAATACTCTTTTTGCTGGCCAGGCTCAGAAAGATAGCCAATGACAGGTAAGGAAAACAACAATAACAAGGCTCCGACAATAAACAGGGTAAAAACAAGGGTTGAATACATAATAGAAGTACTAAGGGAGACAAGCAGGGAAACTTAGGACAGCTGGGGACAATTAACGGTGCAGGGACAGACAAAGAAAAGGACAGACGTCACATAGAAATTCACACTGAACTGTGACATCATTGAATCATTTTATTGGTTATGTTTTTTTTTGTTTTTTTTTTAACGTGTCCTGTCTAGCAGTATGCTACTCAGAATTGGTGTCTGAGTACCCAGTACGTGCCCAACAGTTTTACTTTCCCAAGCAGAGTATTACAGCTTTGCTGTAGTACGCCACTTGATGTATATGTATGAAAAATCTTTATTAGTGATTACTGTGGGTTCAATTTCCTGACGTCATGGACACTAAACCGAGACAAGAAGGGAGAAAGGAAGAAGGTGAAGAAAAGAAACCGGACCAACAGAGGCGCGAACTGACGACACAAGACAGGGAGGCAAACAAAGAACACAAGAAAACATCCCAGTCCTCCACCTCTGCCGGACGGCAGAGAAACAGTAATAAAAAACAAAAACAACAAACTGTACAGAACCAAACCAATAGTTCGGATCTAGTAGAATAAACTAAGAATTACACATTCACTACACACAAGCATGGATTAATGAACATAATACAAATGTTTCTGGTAAGCTCCTGTGAACAACTAACTAATGATGATAACCTCAGCTTAAGATATGCCCGTCCACACCAATGTCCCCACACCTATGTGTGTGCGAGCATGCAGGTCGGAATAAGGTTTCCCCATGCAAGTGATTGATAGCTGGTGTAAGGAACCGTCAATCCGTCCTACAGGAATCGACACAGACATGGAAGAGGCAGGAGATGTATGCATCCAGGGTCCCACAGAGTACAGAGGACACAGGCGGATCAGCGCAAGGTCGATCACCCACCAAGAGAGGAACAGATGGAAGTCCCAGGGGAGCACCCACCAGCCGCAATGCTGTGGCCCGAGAGATCGCAGTGACGAGCCCACGGGCTCCGCCGGAAACCGGCGACGCCAGGGCGGGCCCGGATCAGGATCCGGAGGCCACGGGGACCAGGGGCACCCCGCCCCCCAGCGGGGCCCCAACCAGGGACCAGCCGACAAGGGCCCCCCCCGCCGCCGCAGGCAAGGGGGACCCGCAGCCAACCGACGGACAACACACGCCGCCGCCACCCCGGACCAATACCCGTCGCCAACAACCCGGCCCGCCCCCACACACCCACACGCCAGGGTATTGGTTATGGGTTTAATTGTATTTGTTCCTTTTAATATTTTATTATTGTTTATACTGTTTTATTAGATTTCAATGGAGCCTGGCAGGGGTCTGGTGCAGAAATAATTTTGGAGTGATAAGGATCTGCAGGATCGTTTTAATAATGCCACGCGTATGGATTCTTAATCCGTTCCCTCGGTTTATTAGACTGTGTACACAGATTTGTAATATATTCCCTCAGTTTATGAAAGTATTTGTGACCGTGTGGAGGTCCTCTTTGATTGATAATGCATTTTGGCTGTTTAGCAAAAGCAAGTTGCTACTTTGGCAGACTGGTAAGCAGACATGATGAAAACCTGAGTTGCAGAAGTTTGAACCCTGCTTGGGCCCTCGTTTTGCATCTTGCTACGCATCCATTTTTTTAGTTCTTATACAGGGAACAAGTTGGAATGAACTGAGGCATTTCAGTGTACATATGAAGTCAGGTATTCCTTGGTTCATCCAGCAGCTTTTATCTGGCACAACCTTTTTTTTCTCAAGAGAGACAAGGCCTGTTAAGAAGTGACCTTAGCCCACAAGCACTACCCCAGGCAATATAAATCAGCCGTGGTATGCTGTAAGGCCATGTGAAGGATGCAAAGATGAATCCACAGTTTCAGACACCGTATTTTTTAGGCTTACAATCAGCAGACGGCAAGTCAGGTCAGACCCTTGCCACAGAGCATGAGGGAGTTCAGGCTTGTCCCCTTTAGCACCATGGTGAACCTTTATGATGACAGCGATTAAAGAAGAGCCTCAGGATACAGAGAAGAAATACCTGCAGGGAATGGGGAAGAGTGACCCGTTAGGAAATTAATTAATATGAGAAGAAGAGTAAAGTCACATGCCTCTGGGTGTGTAGAGCTTAGCTGTTGTCTGAATCAATGAAGCTGTGATCAGGTCTCTGACCAGCCCCTCAACCTGTGGCACTCAACAGCATATGAAAGTGTAATGAGATGTCTACCGTGTAGCCCAACATAATTTCTTCAGTTTCATGCTGGCCAGAGCTAGATGGCAACACTCAGACTTGATGGTGGCGGATGACACCATCATAGGTATTGCAGAGAATTGCCCCCCTTTACGATGAATTGAGAGAAGAGAGTGTGGAGGCGGCCAGTGTTTTAGGGGAGATGATTCCTTTTTGATAGATGCAATCTACCTGCCATCAAATGCAGGACTCTGTCTGCCTCTTAGATGACACTGATACTCCACGGTTCCACATACATTCTCTGAAACATGCTTTTAATCACGGTAGGATGAGGAAGAGACAAGGAAGAGAGTTTTCCTTCAAAAAATAAATAAATAATCAAGTTGATTATTCACCCTCACTAAAAAAATCACATTGTTTCACATTGGCAATTTACATGTAATCGCATTTGAAAAGTCTTTATCTGTGTAGAATTCACATGTGAAAACATGGTAACACACATGAGATGTGTGAAAAACATGCCACTATCTCTGTTTTGCACAAATTTCCTGTGTAAATTTGCACATTTTAAAGAAATAGCCTGTGGAACCCAAGAACATTCACACATGGCCATGGAATACCACGCAAAAAAGTAACACAAGTTCTTTTTCCACATGAATCCTACTTGTGAAAAAAATTGGAAACCCAATATGAAATTACATTTAAAGCCTATGTGAAGTCTATGTGATTACATGTGAAAAATATGCAAAACCCATGTAAAACCATACATGTGAAGTCCATGGGTGCTACACATGTGAAATACCATGTATCACATGGGATAACATATGTTCCTATGTGAAGAACATGTTGGAGCTCATTCGACTTTTTATTAAAAATAGGGTTTTGATGAGCATTTGTTGGCCACAAGGTGGTGTTTACTGTTCAACTCTTCTGTATCAGGATGGACCAAGTAGAGCCCCTTTTTCTAACTATTCGTCTCCTTCAACAGAGAGTGTATGCTTGTTATTGGTCAGTTCAGCAACAGCCAGAGATCGTTTCACCAGATTGGTGCTCTATAGTCGCTGTAATCAGTAGACGTGCCATAAAAGGTTAGCACCCCCTTGCTTTCCTGGTCAGCAATTGCTTTGCAACACACAAAGAACAATGGAGAACGGAGAGACAGAAACTGAGTACTATAAATGAAAAACGTCTCCATGAATACGTCTGCATCTGGGTGCAAAGTTGCTGTTGGAGAAATATTAACTAGGCTTAAGAGCTCACTCCTGAATGCACAGAAACAGCAGCTGAGTCAGTTCTGTCCTGGAAAATTTACCAATTTACAGCCATGATTTCAACTGAGGTAAGAAATGTTACTGTTGTCTAAGTTTAGTTGGGGTCTGGGCTGGAGTTTTGCTGCTGCTAAAAGCTGCTGTCTGGTCTACTGAAGCCTTCCTTTAATTAGATGTTGTTCATGATGGCGATAGCGCATGCTAGACCTGAGTGTGACGCCATTACGCAGACTGTCCTGGAAAGCAGTCATGAAATCTGCTTTTTTGACTCAAACACTCGCTATTTAAGTGAATTTACAGGCATATAGAGGCAACCGTGCTTAAAAGGCCAGGGTTTATTCTACTGGCAATCCTGAAATTTGAGCTTAATCTCTGTGCTTCCTTTAGTGTTTGTGTTTTAATACATTTGCCAAAGAATTCATCTTTCAGATAGACTGATAGTCTGGTGTAATAGTATAGTGTTTCTTATATAAGATTAAAAAGCTGGTTCCCCGTTTTTGCTCATTTTATCACTGATAATTTGAGTTACATTAAAGGAGACATATTATGAAAAAAAAATCACTATTCCTGGGATTTGGAGTGTTATTGTGTGTCTCTGGTGCATATACGTGCATACAAATTTAAAAAACAAAAAACAAACTTCCATGCTGTTTTGAGTGAGATAGGGGTTTCTTAATTGATCCTGCATTCAGTCTCTGATTGTGCTGTTCAAAATCTGTCTGTTTTCTACGCCACAAGCCGTAACACTGGAATACCCCCCCCCCTTCAGAGATCTGTGGCGCACGGTGGCGCAGTGGTTAGCACTGTTCCCTTGCAACAAGAAGGTTGTGGTTTCCTATCCCGGCCCAGGGCCTGTGCATGCGTGGGTTCCCTCCGGGTACTCCGGCTTCCTCCCACAGTCCAAGATGAAGACATGACTGTCAGGTTAATTGATCTCTCCAAATTGTTCTTAGGTGTGAGTGTGTGCATGGTTGTTTGTCCTGTTTGTCCTGCCCTGTGATGGACTGACGACCTGTCCAGGGTGTACCCCGCCTCTCGCCCGTTGACAGCTGGAGATAGGCACCCCCGTGACCCATTAAGGATTAAGCAGTTAAGAAAATGGATGGATGGGTGGATGGAGTATTTCTGAACTAGCTGGGCCACATTTTGAACTAGTAGGGGAAAATGTTTAACTAGTTCAGTCTCGTCACATACTAGTTGGAATAAACAACAGTTGATAAAGGATATGGAGTTTTTACACAAACGGCTTTCCATAGAAAAGCCGCTCCCATGCACTGCCGGCTCTAAGATAGTGCACGTACAATAAACACAAAATACTGACAACAACATAACTCAAAGGATAACTAAAGAACACAACTATATTTGGAACACAAACTATAATATAAAGTGGATACCAACACCCATTAAACACTAAGGTGATTTAGTTATGAGCTAACTGAGCAAACCCAGAGCTAAAGCAATGGAGATTGGCCAGAAAAAAGAAGTTTAGCAACTCTGTTAACCCCATGCCTACTAGGCAGATTCAGTAATTTTGTCAAATAAAATCATGTACTCTTGTTGGTCCATAGCTTCCACTAAAACTGGTGAATTTTAATTAAAATAAGTTTTATTAATAAATATATAAAGTAAAGAAGCAATATGATAATTTTTAAAAATTTAACCAAGCAGCTCATCTGAGACCGGTCAAACTAAAGGACACACCCCTTGTCATTCAGAATTTCAAGCTTAAATTTCAACTGTGGGGGGGGGACTAAATAAGCTATGAGCTTATTTAGTCCCCCCCCCCCACAGAGTTGTCATGGCATACAACTCTGTGAGGGGGGTGTTAAACCTACTGTAAAATGTGTTTTTTAACCAGTGTAACGATGTTTATTTCTGCTATGAAGTTTGAAATTTTTTCCCCATGGTTTTTCTCCCCATTTTTTAATCACCCAGTGTTCCTACGTAAGTGCAGTCCTGGGCATTGTGCTCCCTCTGTCAACTTCGGGAGGACCCCACACTGAACTCAGGCCTCCTTCTTGCCTGAGGAGTGAGCAGGCCCTTCTTTTCACCTGATGGGGCAGGATTTCCCCAGCTGGACGTCGTACGTGGAAGGATCACGTTACTCCATCCAGATCCTCCCCACCCCCTCGGGCACCCCAAGCAGCCAGGAGGGAGCAGTGTGGGAGTAGCTCACAATAGCCATCAAATGGAACACGGGGAGAACATGCAAAGTCTACAAAAAAAGGCCCTTTTGCAAACCCCACCCAGGGTGTGGGTGCTGATGATGTGGAGGAACAAACACACCCTCAGCGCCCTCAGCTTCCCCGGCGGGAATTGAACCCAGGACCTTCAAGCTGTGATGTGAAAGACTTAAAGTCCAATTCAAGTCAAGTCTAAAGTCACAGAAATAATGACTTGAGCTGACTTGAGTCAAGACCTCTGTATATTAAGAGATGTATTTTATTGATTTTGCACCATTAGTCCAAAACTTGTCTTGACTGGAATACATACAATACCTTTAACTTAACTAAACTTAAGGTGAGCATGTAAGTGAGTCGAATATAACAATGAAAAAAAGTCTTGATCAGATGCTTACCGTAGTGTCTTTGCTCTATAAGCTTTCCCAAACACATTAAAAATGTATTCTCATTGTTTGAAAAGCATGCCACTGTGTTCAGTTGGCTTGCTCCTGGGTCATTATATGTTACCACCTAGCCCTCCTCTTACACATAATGTTCTATTCTCTGCCACAACAAATACCCCGAGGATGAGCATAAGGGGTGACATAGGATAAAGATGAAGCGGAGGGTGGGTGCATGCTGTGCCTCTGAGTGAGGCCATGGCTCAGCCGGCTCAGCAGTGTCCCCTCGAAGCTGGCTGGTATTTGATGTTGAGAACGCAGAATGGGCTTGGGTTTTAATGTTATGCAACTTTGAAGATAGAGTGTTTGATGTTATGCATGAATTGCACTCATTTCGAACTTCTTCCTGATTTGTTTTTGTTTCTTTCCCCTCACCATCTCTTTCTTCTTTCAGAGTATTTTTATTTTTGAATCGAGAAGCACAAGTTTTTTTTGAAGTGGAGGAATGTTTCAAGGGTATCTACTGAAGTATCTATTGAGGTTGTGGTCTTTGTGGTGCTCGTGTCTTAATTATATCTCTTATGTCGCTGTGTTTCTTCAGCAGAAGCCAAAGCTTCCTGCCAAACTAATATATTTCTAGAGTATGCATAGACACACTTTTATGAATGTAGTTTTGAGGTCATTTGAAAGGCAATCAGAAAACTGATCTCCTGAACTATTTTTCCAAGAATTAGCCATTTACCCCAATTAAAAAATATATAAATATATTTAAACATTGTTTTGTAATAACTCTTCTTGTAAAGTGCCTTGAGATGACATCTGTTGTGAAATGGCGCTGTATAAATAAACTGAATTGAATTGAATTAAATTACCTGCAAAAAAAAAAAAAGGATCACATAAAACAGTTCTCAATGACAAACTGACCACAATGAGATTGATGTATGATGTTTGTTTGCAGCAGAGATTTTATAAATGTTGTATTTTCATTAATGTATAGTTTGTATTACAAAGGAAAAATTAGACAAGGAAATACTAAACAGTTGTTTATCATAATTTATTAAAGTTCATTCAAATTCTGTCATCTTATTTATGAACCTACCTCTGGACATACAGCACAAACAACCATTCACACCAACAAACCCAAAAGCAAATTATAATCTCCACCTGTAAAAACACTGGTTTGTGTGGTGGTTTCTCTTTCCTTCAACTTTCCACAAATTATCCACCAGAGGGAATAATGGAGGCACAGGATCCAACTGTGGTGGTTGTCTGCCTGCAGGTGTGTTTGCACACACCTGTTAATCATTAGAACTTCTGGAGGATAAAAGGAGATGGCAGTCAATCATTTCTTGCCTCAATTATAATTTATATGGTTAACTCCACACCCTCCTTAAAAGTATTTTCCATGTTTCAGGTTTGTTCCAAGAATTACTCCTCAAGCTTTTCCCTAGAAACTTACCATCTTATGTTCCTCACAGGTTTCTTGCTTCTTCCCCGGAGATTTAGCCTCCCAGAACAAATGTACAGTCATGATTCTCCTTTGGTACTTCCTCCATAACTGTCTCCAGGCTTCTTCAAAGCATCTTCATCCTCCTGCTCTAGACTATTAAAGGATTATTCTATTCTATTCTATTTTACCAACCAGAGATTCTTACCTCCACTTCCACCATCAGTGTGCCTCCTGTGCATCCTCACTCGATAATCTGTAAAACAAAATCAATTAATCCTAATTATTATCAATCAGACATTACAGTCCCAGCTATGAGCTCACAATCAACCTTGATCTGGATTACCAACACACCAGCCATTTCCAGTCTCCAATTACTCCTCCCTGACAATTATATTCATCCTTAATTGTAAGCTGAACTAATCATAAATAGTCTTCATCTACTGTTCTCCCTTTTTTTTAGTGATCCAGTGTCATGATTGAATTTCAACTTTTGACCCATATGCACCACCAGAGAGGCCAGTTGTAAACATTCATTTGTAAGAACAATGATTATGTGATGATGATGCTGGAGCATGGGAACTGGGAACACTGTAGAAGGAACAAAGAGGACAAGAACTGCAGGGAGAAGAGACCAGAGGTGAGACAGGTTGTTGACTAAGGAGTAATAGTCTGAATCTACTCAGATGAGGCTTACTTGAAGGCTGGTGGTTTTGAATGCCAGGGAGGTAAGGTGGGAGTCTGGGATGTGTGTGAGAAGTTCTTGCTGAGATTCTGGTGATGAGGAGATGGTGGAATCCATGAGTGAGTGGAGAGGCAAGCCGGCAGAGAACATAGATGAAGCATGCACCACAGAGGAACTAGGAACTATTGGCAGCCAGACTTGGGCATAGCCCAGAGCTTAATGAATAGCTGGAGAACAAGGCACAAGGAGGTTTCAATGAGGAACACCTTCATTAACAGAACATACAGTGGGGAGAACAAGTAATTAATACACTGCTCATTTTTTTGAAATTTTCCGTCTTACAAAGCATGTAGTATTCTGTAATTTGCATCAAAGGTATTCTTCAACTGTGAGGGACAGAATCTAAAACAAAAATGCAGAAAATCACAGTGGATGATTTTTAAATAATTAATTTCCATTTTATTGCATGACATAAGTGTTTGATTACTTATCAACCAGCAAGAATTTAAGCTCCCACAGACCTGCTAGTTCTTCTTTAAGAAGCATCCTGTTCTCCACTCATAACCTGTATATACTGCACGTGTTTGAACTCCTTACCTTTATAAAAGACACCTGTCCATACACTCAAACAAACTACAACCTCTCCACAATGGCCAAGACCAGAGTGTTGGCCAAGACCTCACGATATATGGCCCCCATCCATCCTCCCCTCATTATGGTGAAGTCATCCTGTCCCCTTTGCACAAAATCATCCCCAAAAATTATACTTCCACCTCCATGCTTCACAGTTGCGATGATGTTCTTGGGGTTGTACTTATCTTTCTTCTTACTCCAAACACGGCGAGTGGAGTTTAGACCAAAAAGCTTCACTTTTGTCTCATCAGACCACATGGCCTACTCCTATGCCCCAAGGCCTCCCGTCCAGATCCAGAACCCATCCAAGTTGGTCGGACCTGGTCTACCCCAAAGGAAAGGCAGTCAACAATTTAAATAATATGTATGCTATTGACTTTTCCTGTAAAGTGCATAAAAATTTCATCGGCTGTGAATTGGCGCTATATAAATAGACTTAACTAAATTGGAAACACCTGGCCAGAGGCAAAAATAAACTTTGTAACTACTATATTGGACTGACTGCTGAAAGAGGAGCAGCTCTCTCCGAGCTCTCCTGATTTCTCTGATTTTATGCCTTATTTTTGCCTTATTCTCCCCTTTTAGTTTCTGTCTTTAGTTTTTCTCTTAATTTATGTGCCCAAGTTCTGGAATCACCCTACTAGTCTGGATCGGTTTTCTTTTGTGGATTACTTCTGAAGGACCTTTAAAAGACTGTGGATTAACAAAATGGCATTTTGCTCGGCTGAAACCTTTGATAAACTGTTCCTGACGCCAAACGTTTGCTAGCACAACTTCACCCACTTGCAAGGTGCACAGAGAAGATCAAAAGTTCAGTGGAACAGGGACTCTGGCAACTCTACAAAGTACAAGGGAACAACTTAATTACTAGTTATTGAGATAAACTGATGAAGGCTACATGCCGAAACGCGTCGGTCTATCAATAAACTGCTCCTGAGACAGGATGCCTTGGAAACACAGCTCCTACGTATGGAACCAAAATTACACCGCTGAATATGAAAATAAGATAACACTACCGGTGACAAGGAAGGAACAAGAACCTGGCAGTCCCGTGATCACTTGGTACAGTCTTACTCAGAAGCCTCGGAGCAACACTATTCTAACACCAAAGGGGAACCACACTCAAACTATGATGAAAACTGCCCAGTTCTAAAAAGACGTTTCTCGACAACTGCTCCAAGAATGAATAAACATAGCAAATTCCACTACGCCCCTAGAATTCCCCTGAATAAGAGATTTACAGCTCTCCGCTCCCTGAGTCACAACAGACCCCCTGCTGCCAGCCAAGGCTACAACGAGTAATCCAGCCACAATAAACTCCAAAAGAAAGTGAAAGAGCCCCTAGCAAAAGTTTTGATTATTCATGATGGTTCAAAAAATGGTATTAAAAAAAATTATGTAGCAACAACAATAATGTTGTCAGTTGTCCCCAAGATTCAATTTTCAATTCAGTTTATTAATATAGCGCCATTTCACAACAAATGTAATCTCAACGCACTTTACAAGAAAAGTTATTACAATACAATGTTTAATCTAGGAATTGGAGAACCACAGAAGATTGCGTCGTGACTTCTCAGCCATCCCTCACACTGAGCAAGCATAAAGCGACAGTGGAGAGGAAAAACTCCCTTTTAACAGGAAGAAACCTCCAGCAGAACCAGGCTCAGTATAAGCCTGCGTTTGGAGAAGGCAGCAGAGACACAGAAAGAGCAACAGAACTGATGCAGAAGCAGAAGTTGGTAGCAGGACGTGGAGAACGTTCCTCCACTGGAATGCCATCTTAGTCAGGGTCGTCAAGCAGGGCGGGTCAGGAGCACCTACTGTAGGAAGAGACTAAGAGAAAACAGGTTAGCGCTTGAATCGACAGCTCATCATGCAGTTGGGGAGAAGTAGGAGAGAAAGTAGGAACTGACTCTAATAATGTCCTCCAACAGCCTAAAGCAGCATAGCTACTAACATTAACCTGTCTCCTAGCTACTAGGAGACCTAGCTACTAACACTCTCTACCTGGCTTACATTAATCTATCTCTAACTAGCTACTATACCTCTTCCTATCTCTTCCTAGCTTTTGACACTCTACCTGATTACTAACATTAACCTGTCTCTTCCTAGCTACCTGTTTAACCTGTCTCTAACTACCTATTAACCTGTTTCTAACTGTAAGCTTTGTCAAAGAGGAAAGTTTTAAGTCTAGTTTTAAAGATATACAAATTGTCTGCTTCACGAACCAACCCTGGGAGCTTGTTCTATAGGAGGGGAGCCTGATAACTGAAAGAACTGACACGCATTATACTTTTAGAAAGCCTAGGAACTGCCAGTAAACCTGCAATCTGAGAGCGAAGGGCTCTGTTAGGAACATATGGAACAATCAGGTCTCTTATGTATGATGGAGCTTGATTATTAAGAGCTTTATATGTCAGAATGGGATCTTGAATTATATTCTAGATTTTACTGGGAGCCAGTGAAGAGAAGCTAAAACAGGGGAAATGTGATCTATTCTTCTTTTATTCATTAGAACCCTTGCAGCAGCATTTTGGACTAACTGAAGACTTTTATATTCTGTGGACTACCTGATATTAAAGAGTTACAGTAATCCAGCCTTGAAGTAACAAAGGCATGGACTAGTTTTTCAGCATCATTCCTGGACAGGATGTTTCTAATTTTTGCAATATTCCTAAGGTGAAAAAAGGAAGTCCCAGAGACTTCTTTAATGTGAGATCTAAATGACATATCTTGGTCAAAAATAACACTGAGGTTCTTTGCTTTATTAGTGGAGGCTAATTTAATGCCGTCCGGGTGAAAGGGTTGACTAAGTAGTTTCTTTTTCAGAGCTTCTGGTACGTCGACAACTTCTGTTTTATCAGAATTCAGAAGCAAGAAGTTTAGAGTCATCCAAATTTTTATGTCTTCCAGACATGCCTGTAGTCTACCTAACTGATTGGATTCATAAGGATTTATGGATAGATATAGCTGTGTATCATCTGCGTAACTATGGAAATTTATCCCATGCTGCCTAATGATTTTACCAATAGGAAGCATATATATAGTGAAAAGGATCGGCCCAAGCACCGGACCCTGTGGTACTCCGCAAGTAACCATTGAGGCAGAGGAAGATCCATCTTTTACCTGAACAAACTGAAATCTGTTGGACAAATAAGATTTAAACCAGCCTTGTGCTGTTCCTATTATACCGACACTTTGAAGCCTTTCAATGAGAATATTGTGATCAACTGTGTCAAAGGCACCACTGAGATCTAACAGGACCAGAATGGTCACCCGTCCATTGTCTTAGGCTCTAAGAATATCATTAGTAGATACAATAGTACAATACAATGTTTAATTCCTAAATTAAATTGTATTGTAATAAGAAAAATAAAAAATAAAGAATATCATTAGTAACCTTCACCAGAGCTGTTTCAGTGCTGTGATGAGCTCTAAAGCCTGCTGAAACTGCTTAAACAGCTCATTATTGTTAAAATGCTCACACATCTGATGTGCAACTATTTTCTTCAGAATTTTAGATAAGAAGGGAAGATTAGATATCGGTCTATGGTTAATTAAGTCGTTTTGATCAAGAGATGGTTTCTTAAGTAGAGGTTTAATTACAGCTATCTTAAACTCCTGTGGTACATATCCATTGATTAAGGATAGATAAATTATATCTAAAATTGGAGCAGCAATCAAAGAGAAAACCTCTTTTAAAAGTTTGGTTGGGACTGGGTCTGACATGCAAGTTGAAGGTTTTGATGAAGCTAATACTTTTAGTAGATCTGAAAGTTCAGCTGTATTAAAGCAGTTCAGGCATATATTAAGTTTTACCATTTTTGATGCTGCCTCATTAACTAAGGAAGAAGCAAGCATATTAGGAAGGTTCCCATTTATCTTATTTTTTATAGTCTATTTTATTTATAAAAAATTTCATGAAGTCGTCACTACTAAGAGCTGGGGGAATGGTTGGCTCAACAGAGCTATGATCCTCTGTGAGTTTGGCATCTGTTTTGTTTCAGGTTTGAAATGGTCAGAGTGAATTTAAAATTGATCAGAAAATGATTAGACAGGATAGGGTTATGTGGAAACACTGTTATTTCTTCACAGTCAATGCCATAAGTTAACACAAGATCTAAAGTGTGGTGACAAGAATGGGTTGGTCCCTGCACATTTTGAGTAAAGCCTATTGAGTCTAAGATAATGTTAAAAGCTGTATTTAGACTATCACTTTCACTATCAACATGACTATGGAAGTATCCAAGTATAATAACTTTATCAGTGTTTAAAACTAAGTCAGATAGAAAATCAGAGATCTGATCTAAAAATTTAGAATAAGGGCCTGGTGGACAAGACCCCTTCTGTTTCTCTGTAAACTGTACTGAGACCTCTATTTTCCTTGGCTCTTCAACCTGTGAGGACAACATTCCTCTCACTGTGATCAATAGTTCCTCCTGGAATAAGACAACTTGGTTTACTCTACGGTTCCCTGATGAGACAAAAACGCCCTCACGTTTTGTGACCCTCAATACCACGTTCCTCAGCATGAAGATCTCTGGTTTCAATGACTCCAGCCCCAGTGGAACCCTGCGCATGGAGATGAACAGGAACGCCTGACGGCTACATTTTGAAATGTGGCCACACCTTCTACCAGCATCTACCTAAAGACTGGTGTGGAACTTTCAGCCTGGTTCAACTGCAGCCCTCTTCCTACATCGTGACAGAGAAAGGGACATCATTCCAACCCTCAGAGCTGAAGAAACCCTTACAGGTGTACACCCCATTTTACAATAATGGGGAACGGAAACCACTCTGCGACGATGCTAAATTAATTTTTCTACACCATGTCCCCGATGGCTGGAGTATCAAGCCTCACCAAAAGGACTTTATTTCATGGTTGACAACTGGACGATGGTATCAGGTTTTGTTAAAAATAGCGATGCCATTCATAGTAATATTAGTCCTTTTTTTTGTCTTTTTGTACAACAAAAAGAAGATGATGATTCTAAAGGCGTGATATGAGGTTTGATTGACTGTTTCATAGCTTTTCAATGACTACATGAATGTAAATTACCTTTCAGGTAACCGTTACTGGACAATTCACGTAAGTTATGCCTCAGTTGACAAAAAGCTATTTTATTACAATTTGTTATTTGACTTACTCCTGTTTTTGTAACTCTTTGTTGTCTGTTATTTTTATATTTTTAAAATGGAGCTGCTACTTATTTTTGCAGTTGTTTGTTGTATGTCTTATTTTTACTTGTAATAAAACTGCACTACAGGGGGGAAATGTTGGGAAAATGTATATAGTTAATTGCAGGTTTTCTTACAGAAAGGTTTGAACTTTAAGCATCTAAATGTCTCATGAGAACAGAATGTTCTACCCTTGAAAAAGTTCATTTTTGCTTAGCTGGCAAGTAATTGCAAGCCACTCTTAGATACTTATTATCATTCATGCTCAGCTTTGTGAAACTCACCCCACGCATGTATGTTTACTGAAGGGAGAGGGAACAATGCTGAGACCTTGTGTGAAAACATTGTGTGAAAACTTTTCTCTCTGTTCTGATGGGTGTGGTATCTAAATAAAAAGAGGCTGCAGTGGACAGAATCTTTGAGATCTGCTGAACTCCAAACTTGACTCGGTTGGTTTGTTCTGTTGGTGTTTGACAGTATCTCCCTCTGCAGAGCTTAACAAAAGATACTATTCCTTCTGTGCATTTGTGGTTCCCTCTAGGTGAACCGCTTATTAATAACCTAACACCCGACATCAACGCTATCTAACCAATCACAATCCACAAGTATTTAAAATATCCGCCAGAGAAAGGCCTGCCCACGCGCTTTGCAGTTTTTCAGTTTAAAAATGTATATGCTGTGTATATGCGTGAAACTAGCCGCTTTGTGAGCATTGTTTAATGCTCATTCTCCTTTGCTCCTTCTCACCTCGTCCTCCACACCCACTACAATACAAGACAGTCAGCTTATAATGAATTTACAGCATTCGATCTCCAGTTCAAGTTGTTGTTAACCCCTAACAACTCAAGCAAAATAAGCCCAAAACAGATTTCATTTAAAGACAACTAGCATATAGAAACACTAAAATTAAAGATTGAAAAATAAAGATGATTAAAAAAGGTTGTTATTAATAAATCACAATTACTGCGGTAATTTGACACCCCTAATATATATATATATATATATATATATATATATATATATATATATATATCTTAAACGCAAAGCAATGAACAGCTTGTTTTGATCTAGATATTAGCAGATTAAATAATTTTATCAATTAAAAGCTGTTAGTTCATACTTTTCACTAAAACTATGTGAATCCTAATTAAAACAAGTTTTAATAATCAACATCCATCCATCCATCCATTTTCTGAACAGTTTAGTCTTCCAGGGGTCACGTGGGGGCACTGGTGCCTATCTCCAGCTGTCAACGGGCAAGAGGCGGGGTACACCCTGGACAGGTCGCCAGTCCATCACAGTAATAATCAACATGTAAAGTAGAAACATTTGATCATTTCAGCCCATTTTTGACCAAGAAGCTTTATCTTAAATATACAACTTTCTAACCTTAATTTATTTCTCAGTTTCCCAATGTGGTTAACTACTTTGCTAGCCAAGAGCAGCACCTGCAAATTAAAGTACAGAAATTTTATTTCACTTATAGTGAAATTCAGAAAAAATAAATTGCTGAAGATTTAAAGAGTAACTCACCCACTTCCTGCAGCGTATTCTGACGTCAGAAATCCAAACTCTGCCAGCTGCAATGCCTGATTCAGATTCAAGTGCAGTGTAGAGTCTTAACCTTTATACGGCAATACAAAACAGTTTTTGGTACAAAATTAAAATTTTTACAAAAATACTAAAAATAGTGACCGGACATGTAAACAACAATATAATGGCGGTAAGCTGCTAGCCATCGTTAGCCACCAGAGCACTGGCAACTCATTCAAACCTGTCAATCGAAATGGCACAACCCTAATTATTCATAATGTCAGGATTAAATCACATCTAAATGGATGAGTTAGAAAAAATGATTCCCCTCAGAGCTGTCAAACCTGACCTATTAAACCAAAAATATTTTTTGAACCAGACATGTTTATTTCTTGTCAAGTTGGCATTTTTAACATTAGAGTCAATGGGAAATTGATCCTTTCTGCAGCCAGCCCCCAGCGGATGAGGGGTTAACTGCAATTTTTCTTACTTCTGGGACTGCATCAGGTCTGAGCAGCAGAGTTTACACCTAGGTGGTTGCTACAGTAATAACAACTATCGAAAGTGGGTAACCAGTTAGCATAAAACATCGGCTTCTGTAACACTGGGAAGCTGACGTGGCTTTAATAACGGAAAAGGGCATTGAAGTTTCTATTCTCTCTTAAAAGAATTGTTAGCTATAACTTCTGCTCATAGGAGGCTGGGCTGTTTACAGAGTCACATGTGTTGCTGTGTCACACACAGTTCATGAAGCAGGCAGTTGGCGGTGCTCATTTCTGTCTGTCTTTATATTGTTGATGTACGTGTTTGATTAGATATGTACAACACATGCTGATGTTCTACAGTGCAATATATTTAACAATTGTGTGTGACATGTTTTGTGATTCTGAGAGGCGCAGTGAAAATGAATAAGTGAGGTAAACAATACTGTGCCTCACTGATAGGAGGCAGTGCTGAGTCCCATATACAGTAAACGGATGGTATTTGACAGATTGAAAAGACTGTAAACAGTCGTAAAAATACCACTAATAATAGAAGAACTAGAATAGAAGCAATTAATAGTAGTTGTAGTATATATTTTTTGGACTATAATGTTGTTAAATCCCATGGAATTTATTGAAAAAAGTTATTAAAACAACAAGATACTCAAACGAAGGTAAAACATGAAAGAGAAGCTTTTAATATTGTAACATCACCGTACGTCAGTGACTGAATTTAGTGTGAAGCGTTTTGAGGTCTTCTGGACTTGATAAAGCGCTATACAAGTGCAGGCCATTTACCATGTTATGCCATCATGTGAAAACTCAGTACAGCACCAAGGCATACCGAGTTCTGTACTGACAAATCTGAATAGGGAAACATGTAATGCATACATTACACCTCCAGTGTCTAAGCTTTATTGATAGATGCCAACACTTACTGGATGACATTTATTTAGATCCCAATACACAACAATAAATGCATTTAATCTGATGTGATGAAAAATAATTCACACTTTCAGTAAGTTCTACAAGACCAATGTGTTTTCTATTTTCAATTGGCTGAAAACTACTCCGTTTACCTTCTATCATAAACAACACAGTTCTGCTCAGTGCCGTCTGTTACTTCCTTTCTGCCCCTTGTCAAAAAAGACAAATGATATGGATCCTTCCCTTTAAGAATGCTTCATCCCACTTGTCCTGTTCTGCAAAAGCAATAGGACTGCTCAACATTTTGGATTCATTTTGACAGCATGGAGGAGGAACCTTCATCCCATTGTCGTGTGAAGCTAGAACAAGTGGTTTGGATCTCTGTGATGTGTACTTTTAATGAGGCCCATTAAATGAAGTGGCAGCTCCTCTTAAGGAAAAGTTGGTTGGTGTTTAATAGTTTCACCGCAAACTTATATAAGCCCCCCCCTTCTAATTCAGTGTGAAGGCGCTCTTTCCAGGCAGCGCCGGGAGAAGGCTCCCTTGCTCCTCCGAGAGGCACGCAACAGCAATTAGTTGTCCTCTGGAGTCTTAATTAGGGAGCCATGTCGACCTGAAGATGAGCGCATGAGAGGACCACACGTCGGTCAACAGCCAAACAAAAATAAATGGGGGTGGGGAGGTCGGGGGCGGTATGGGCTCCAATTAATTACAGACTTTAAATGAGCAACAAAGTCTTCACAGGCCTTGAGAAGCAGGAGGAATAAAGTCAGACAGGGCTACTTTGACACTACAGGAATGTCAGAAGGATGCCATTGAGACATTGAGAGCTAATTTTAGCAAAGATGAGGATAACTTCAGCAGCAGTTAAAAGCACCACAGGGCATGCTGATCTGAGTGATCTAAGATCATGTGCTATTTTTTTCTTTAATTGACTAATAACTTACTTTGAGAAGCTATTGTTTGTAACAACTTATCTTTCATTTGGTTAATTGACATTCAGCACTATTTATTGGTGCCTGTATGTGTCCGTTTGGTTCTACCTGTATGTCTCCCATCTCTCATTCTCCATTTGGAGAAGGTAGTGTAATATTAGCCATAGTGACAGGAAACACCAGCACAGAGGATGACAAAAGACAATTGCCATGGTGATAGTATTTTGCATTCACACGTCGGCAGCAAGGATGATACGGACAAGACGATGGGGAACACTTCAGTAATGACCGTTGAATTAGCATTATGGCTGCGATGAGTGCTTAGGTGCCGGCAGCAATAGCAGCCGTCATTCTGGTGATGAGTGTTCGGAGCGCCGTGGTGCTCTTAGTGACGGCTCTGAGGCCTGATGCCCACATCGTAGGCCTCTGGATCATATTACTGCTGGTCTGCAGGCAGAACACAGCAGCCTCTCGTTAACTTTAATGAGATAAAGACATGCCCTGCTCTTCAAGTGTGTGTGTGTGCTTGTGTGTCTTTGTGCAGAAATACTGTTCTGCTGTGAACACAGCAGCCTTGGTAACACAGCACAGCCAGAATAATGTTGTGTTTAAAAGGATAATATCAATCCTGATCAGCCTGCATTTGTATTCCTTTGATTTATCTGGGCAGACGTCTTTGCTAAGCATGTTTGCGCTGTACATTGTCATTGTTTGGATGGTGATGGTTGACATTTTACAAATTCCACTTGGCATTTGCATGAACAAGTAAATGTATGTGCAACTGTTAAATGAGTATACTTTGCATGTATCTATGGGTTGGGATGGTGATACTGTCGGTCTGGGCATTGTGCCAGTCTGTGAACAACAGCAACCCCCTCATTGGCGCATCTTTGTCTGAGAGACTAATGGCACAGAGAGAATCAATTAGCGCCACAACGTTGGTGATTTGCCAGAGCTGCTGGGCGGTGGAAGAGAGAATGAGCCATTCCTATGCTCTCACTGTCTTCAGCCACCTCCTATCTTCTAGCTTCTCTTTCTCATCCTCCTTTGTCAGCAAATGGCCAGATTCACATGGTGACATGTCCCCTCTTTTCCCATCATCAGTTCCTCTGTGGAGCACCGCAGAGAGATGGCACCCATTTCAGAAAGTCCTCAGAAGCCAAAGTCACACCCCGTCATTAGAGAAGCCCTGAATCCTGATGAGGCAGAGGAGAAACCCCTGTGGTTTGGAGGCATAGTTCATCTACATCTCTTTTTGGAGTAAACCTCTCTAAGAATGAACATTTTGTTCTTGAACCCACAATGTTCATTTTGTCAGCTCAGAATCATAATTGATGTTCCTGATCTGTGGAACCAGTCTTCCTCTTGATATTTGATATTATTATTGTACGGTCCTTGGGATGAGAAAGTACACTCTTCCAATCATATTATTTTTGTGTCTGTCTTGCAGCCTGGGTCTATGTGTTTAGTTACTTGTTTTATATCCTGATTTATTTCTGTTGTATATTATCGTCACCAAGCGTTTTCAGTATTCCATTCACTCCTTTGTGTTGTTTCTTAGTTCACTCCTGTGTGTGTGGTTTAGATTCTTGTTATGGTTTTTCTCTTGGTTAGTAGGATATTCTTGTGTCCTGTTTGGTTTCCTGTGTTACCTCTGGTGTAAGTTCAACTAGTCAAATTTAGCTTTCATTTCACTCATCCATTCTCCTAGTAGTCATAGTCTCTTTCGGTTGTCAAGTTTTCCTTGCAGACTTGAACAGAGTGAAAAGAGCAGAGTAACTGAAACACAGGCCATCATCCAGGTTTTTTTTAACCCGCTTTTCATTTTTTAGAAGTCATTTTATTTCGTGAATAAAATTTTCACCAACATGAGACCCTCATTATCCTGTTTGCACTTGGGTCCACCCTAATCACCAAATATAATAGTGAGGTTTTATGTAGCAAAAGCTATTTGTAGCTGTTTTCTGTATGACTTCATCAATCTCTCACATTGTTGAGAAGGACTTCTGGACTATTCTTTTCTCCTTTTTCTTTTTTGTTCATGCTGGGAACGGGTTAGTGGTTATCACTGTGGTCCATGGTGAGTTTGATTAAAGGTCTGAAGGCTCTAAAAAGTTATATATCTTCCTGTTTTTTTTCTTTTCTCCTATGAGAGTTTATGTATTTATTTTTATTGGTCTGTAACTGGGTTTAGCTTAAACTTTTATTTGCAGAGATTGGTGTCAAGATGGTATCAGCTAAGATGCCACCCTTGTCATTGCAGCACGAAATTCAGCTTCAGCCCGACCCATTGATCTCTGTTGCCGATTTAGTGGAGATCTTTAGGGCCATGACAATCTGTTTTATGCTTCACTTCAAGAAGGAATAAAAGAATAAAGGGGTAGTTGTTCTAAAAAATGAGCGCTTTGTGACTGATTTATTTACGAGTGGTTTTTCTTTGAATAGTGAATACTTACAAGTGTCACCATTGGCTGTGCCTTGCACTCGAATTACAACCTCAGGTGTCCCCCCTGATTCATACCTAGTGAATTGTTGGAGGGAGAACTCAAACGATTTGGCAAAATTGCGAGTGATTTTCTGTCAGTTGGTCTTGGATGTAAAATTGAAAAGCTTAAGCATCTGCAATCTTTCAGGAGGCGTGTGTTTATGTTTTTAAATTCACCACCAAAGATGCTTTTAGTTTCTTTCAGAGTGAAGCACGAGGGGGGCTATTATATGGCCTATGTGAGCACAGGTAGCATGAAAAGTTTTGAATGTGGTGATGTCAGGCAGAAGTGATTGACTTGTCCCCATAAATCAACTGACAAGCAGGTCAACTTGACAGCTGCAGCCACCGAGGCTTTGGGAGCTGGTGATGCTCTTCGAGCTTCAGAGGGGGCATCCACGCCTTCGCAGTGGCTTTGGGAGCTGGTGATGCTCTTCGAGTTCTAGATGGAGCGGCGACCCTTTCACAGTGGCTCCATCCTATAACTGACCTTCTTCCATGTGCATAGCCCTGCCATGAGGACGTTAGCCGTTCAGGTGGCTCATGGCTGAGAAAGGGATGACCTTAGTTTTTATTTCAACAGCTCATAGCTGCTTATATAACTAAAATTTGTAATTGATCATTTCTGTGAACTCTTAAGGTGAAAATGTTTATACTTGGGATGTCGGAGAACTTTTTGTTCCAGTTACAGAAATACTGAGCTCCTATCACTGTAATTGCAACAGCCGGTCTTTTGGGGTATGTCTCCACTACTTTTGCACATTTAGAGACTGAATTGTTTTCTCACTCTTCTGAAATGTAGCTGTTTTGTTAACATCCGTTTTAAAATCTTGCTGCAGACTGTTGACTGAATTATCTGTCAATTATCTGGATTTTGGCTAAGCCACTCTAAGACATCAAAATACTTTGATGAACTTTGATTTTGTGTCGTCCTGCTCTAAGGTGAACCTTATTCAAGCCTCAGGTATTTTTTCAGACGTTAACAGGTTTTCTTCAAGGTTCGTCCTGTATTTATCCTTATCCATGTTTTCATCCAGTCTCACCCTGTTTAAAGAAGGCATCTCCACAGGTGATGGTGGCGCCACCAACGTGTACATGTTTGTTGAGTATATTTAGTAGGGGTGCAATGGCACATGTATTTAGATTTTTCAGTACAGCCCTATTGAATCATTATGCACTAGGGCTGGGAAATGTATCGATCAGATTGTTTTGTGATTTTTATTTTGTTTTGAAGAGTTTTTGTAACAGAGAATATCGAGAAAGAAAATCCACCAATGTTCCCCTTGGGTTTCCATAGTTTAAAGTGATGTCGTGATGTCAGCCCACCCAAGGCTTTCAATCTTGTTTTACAAGCATGTTTTACAGCATGTATTTATTTGGACTTGAATTTGGGACAATTTCAATAAAGGATGATTTAGGCCCTGTTTATATGGATATGAAACTACATCTAGCAGCAAAGCCGTTTCATGGAATACATTATGTGTGCCATTTACAGGCAATGTTTCAGGACAGAATAAACAATCATGTTTGAAAACAGATCTTAGAGTGGAGAAATATCCCAATGAGCTGTCTACGTGATTATGTGCCCTCTGGCATTTGTCCTAACCAGATGACATCACTGTCCCACTCCTTTAGACAAAATGCATACTCAGTAACGACAAAAACTAAACAAACATGGTACGGTGCAACGGAAATAGCGAAGAAAATAAAGGGCTTATTATAGATTGTTTAATACAACATACTTGTGTCATTTTTTCAGGATGACTCTAGTGCAGACACACTTTAAGATTTTTACTGGACCGGCCAAAAAAGGACACAAGGTAAAAGAAGGGTGGCCAAGAAAAGAACATTTACAAATGATACAGTGTTTCCCTTACATAAGCGTTACAGTGGCGCTCCGCCATGGCAGAAATTTCAGCGCCACGCATAGAAAATGCAAACCTGCCAACCTGTAGGTTACGTATTTTGAATTGCAAGCACACAATTTGACATCCACGTACGCTGGTATGATGCTGGTACGACTCTAAACTATGGAAAAAAAGGTGCGCACCTGTAAGTTCTGTGCTAAATGTGCGGTTCTCATGTCTGACGACATTTTGAAGCAGTTTTAGCCAGTCATTGTAGAAAAAGCGGAGAATAACGAGTATACCGAACGTAACATCTGCACCCCCCCCCCCCATACGTCCTCCTGCCATCTGACTCAGCTCTGCCTCCGTTCTTCAGTCGCTGCACCTGGCGCTATAAGGTAAACTGCATTTGCGTGTCGCAGACCTGTCAGCGTTTTTGTAAATTCAGCTAAAGTCTAAGTGAAAAATAGAACAAAATAAAGCTTGGTGAGTTTTTGTTTTGTTTTTGCAACTCTATTAAGGTCCATGTCGCTCAGAAGTTTTTGAATATTTATCAAGAACAGTGGCCATGTATGTGACCCTCTAAAGTTCCTCATCGTGCATTTAGCACAGTGTGCAATTATAATTTGGACATAAGCCACCAGGGAGCTGCAGGTAATGTATAAATCAGACATGTTGTGATGTGAGCTGTAAGCCATTGTAATTATTACATTCTTAAAAAGAAAACAAAACAATCTAAAAAATAAATGATTACCCTTTTGAGTAAATGCACATGAATATGTTTTATTAATTTTAAATAAATAGGTATAAAATAATTAAATGCAGTCAACTTGTGGCTATCAGCTTGTATAAGCTCACACATAATCAAAGCGAGTGGAACTTTTTAGTTTTACTGTTTAATATTAAAATGTCTACTGTAGATATTTTAGAGTCAGGTCAAATTGTAAAAAATGTCTATCACTTAACTAGTCAAAATAATAACTAAAAATAAATGTGTGTGTGTCTGTTTTGCCGACTGTCAATGCCATGTGTAGGACAAAATAAAAGATTGTGGCCAGTACAGTAGAACATGTCTATATTTTCGTTATTTAAATTATTGTAATCAAAACACTGTGACATACCACACACAACATACTCCTGCTCCCTAATACTGAATAGTAATTAGAAGGTAAAGAAAATAGCTTAATAATTTAAATACATGTGTGCATTATAGAATATTGAAATCAAATTCCTCTTGTACGTAGCACAGATGTACAGTTTGCATTCCAGTCTGTATTAATAATACAGGTTATGCATTCATCTTACATATAAAGAATTATACATATGGATAGTATATTTTACATTGTAAGCATACAAACATGTGCGCACTCTCTCTTCTTGTAACTGTTGTAAAACATAACAGCTTGCCAAAAGTACATTTTTGTTTGTCTTCCACAGCTTTTTTATGGGTGTTGTACTAACTGTTAGGTGTATTTCTGCCACCTACTAGGCTGACACAGGCTGAACTTGTTTTTAATTTAGAAAATTGAGAAGAGTCCTATCAGATCTGGGGTGGCCGTAGGGGTGTCCAGTCAGATTTCAAGGGTAGCACTGACCACCCCTGGCCCTCACCCAGAATCGCCACAGCACTGGAACAACGATCAGAGGTGAGTAAAAGGAAGTAGTAATAGAAACCAGTTCTGAGAATCAGTTACAAGAGGATTCTTACACGAAGGTGGGAGTGAGGATCACTGAGGGGAGAGGTAAGTGGATCCAGTGTGAATGACTGGCAAAATTAGCTATTATATTGTTTTCTTCTCTGGCTATGTCTGCTTGTACTATTTATATGACATAACATCTAACTAAATCATTGTCAGTTCTATACCCTCAACTTTTTAAAGTTATAGAACATAACTAAATATACAGTAGTTAATTTCAAGAAAAGAAGAGGGGCAAAAAATTCAGACAAGTTTCTTTGTTTAACACTAAGTTTGAAAAAACAAACAAAAAAAACGTCATATATACATTTGTATTTATTCTTCTTGATTAGTGTACTGAAAGGGCAGCACATTCGGGAGTGACGGGGTAGCACTGTTGTTGCCTTGCAGCAAGTAAGTACTGGGTTCAACTCCTGGCCTGGGGTCTTCCCGCATAGACTTTGCATGTTTTCCCTATGCATGTGTTGGTTCCCTCTGTGTACTCCAGCGTCCTCCCACAGTACGGAAACATGACTGTCAGGTTATTGGTCCTTACGTCTGAGTGTGTGCATGCATGGTTGTTTGTCCTGTCTCTATGTCGCCCTGTGATGGACCAGCGTCTTTTCCAAAGTTTATCCCGCGTCTCGCCCGATGACCGCTGGAGATAGATACCACAACCCCACGAGGATAAGTGAAAAGATAATGAATGCATGCATAGTGTACTGAACCAGGACATTTGTGTACTGTTACACTAATATTTAGTGTGTCTAACAGAACACACGTGTAACTCACATCTGTGGACACCAGTAAAAACATCAAACTTTCCTGAAGTCTCAATGAGACTGCATTAAACTGTCTTCATTTCAATATTTGAACCTTCCCAAATGGAAACACCTGCAATAGATTGCCAAACGTGGGAGAGGTGAAAAACATCCTTGCTCGCTGCTTCTTTTCTTTCTGAGCCACATAAGAAGCTTAAGACTTCTGTACATTTCTACAGAAAGCATTTCAGCACAATGACGAGGCAGCAAAACGAAGCACCCTTCCACTCTAAAATCTGGCACGAGAAAAGAAACATCGCATGGATGCAGCACCCTAATTTTTGCAGCTTTTTATCAAACACAGTGAGATTGTATGACATTTTTCCAGCTTCAAACAGACTGAAGGAGAAAAGAGCAGGGTTAGACGGAGACAGCGAGGTGGTCAGAGGCATATGACAAACTCATCTACAACGTTGAAGAAAAGCAAAGTGTTTGTGGTTGGAAAACTAAAAGAGATGTCTGTCTACTGTTCTATTGAATATCTTTTATATACTCGGGTTAAAAAAATATGAGTTGCCTACCCTAGCTTTTGAAAGCTGTCTCGTCTAGACGTGGTAAACGGGCTACACTTGAAGTGATGCCAAATAAAAGATGAGCCATTACTCAAAGGCCCTTTCACTCTCTTTATCTCCTTTCAGTCCTACTTTCCTCTGAAGTTTCTACCATTCGTTGCTGAAAGCTCCCATTCACAGGAGCAAAAAAAAGAAAAAAAGATGTCAATATCATAGAATAATTCCATAAAAATGCTATCCTCTTTAGATTGACCATGGGTTACCAAAATGTGACCAGCCTATTCTCCTGTCTACAAAGTGACATTTTATTCGGTAATCAGAGAACCTGATATTCTTTTTACTTAACTTGAGAACATTACTTTTGTGTTTAGTGATCTATGTGGCAGGTAGGAGTAAAAAACCTTTTTAATAATCTCATCTGAGGTGTGAAACAACAGCAGCCCACTGATTCAGTATTTGAGGTGACTCATCCACCCCAAACTGAAACTGCAAGATGCCGTGCCTTGCAAAAGTTTTTATACTTTCACATTTTCAAACCACAAACTTGAAAGGGTTTCATCTGGATTTTGAAAGTACAGATCACAAAAAGAAAGTGGAAGAAAACATATGGTTTGATTTTTATTATTATTATTATTATTATTATTATTATTATTATTATTATTTTAGAAAAATAAATTTGAAAAGTGTGCCATGCATTTTTTTAAACAAAAATAAATCTGAAAAGTGTGTCATTTATTTTATTATTATTATTATTATTTTTTAATAAATCTGAAAAGTGTGCCATGCATTTATATTCAGGTTGTCCAGGACAATACTTTGTACAATCGTCTTTTACTGCAGCTCCAATTTGATTTTCCTTGCTATCAGCTTTGCTCATCTTCAGACTGAAATAAAATTTGTGGAACCTTGTGGTTATAACATGAAAAAAGGGGAAAAACGTTTGATCGTATGACAACTTTCTGGGATTCATGAAGTCTCAGGATAATCAACCAGTAATAACATCTTGCTTCACTGTGTACTCCCGAAATGAATGAAATTCTTAAAGGAGATATACCATGCTTTTAAATCCTTCCTTTTCACATGTAAATCATTCACTTGTGGTCTATGTAAAGTAGAACCACAGTGGTTTGGTCTGAATTCCATGTTATTGTAGCCCCACAGACCCTCCTTATACCGTTCAGAGGAGCATCTTTAGAGCAACTCATTTTCGTGCGTTCCCTTTAAATGTAAGCGAAACATTTCATGCCCCGCCCCCTCCAGGTTACAGAACGTTCCGCTCCACCCCGTTCAGACATTTTTGTAGTCTGATAGCAGCGATTCGATTACTACTACTACTGGCAGATAAACTTTTTATTACGAAGCGATCGTCGCTAAATTCCTGTACATCATGTGTACCCCACGGCAAAAACCGGCAAAAAAAGCCCAATCATTTTATTCAAAGCATGCAGTACAGTTATATCCTCAGCTAAAAGCTAGCACACATCGCTAACAGAAGCAGAATGTACAATGCTACAACTATCAAAACAATCGCCTGTACCACATATCAACACACAACATTCATGTCTAAAATAAAGTTTACTGTCATTTTAGTGTTATTTGAAGCTTACCGCTTTGCTTTGTCCGTCGTTTCCTTGGAGAGAAGGAACTGACCCCTCAATCATACGAAGTCTTTTTGGCAAATCCCTCCTGATACAGACCGAGGTTGCTGAAGCACTCGTCCTCGAACTGCTTCGCGCAAACGAGCAGAACTTTCCCCACGGATGTCGGTATATTTCCACTAAAACTAAAATTTAACCCGGCACTTCTCAGATGCTCTGATGCTGGGGGTCGATGTAGGGCTTTTTGTGGGTTAATACACCCAATAACTGAACATTTTGACTTGCTTTCTTGTAATTTCGACATGACTGACCTTGGACTACAAAATCGCTGTGGGGGAGAAAAAATGGCGGCTTCACGAAATTGGTTCCCCGGAAGTTCATTACCTTATTTGGCATTTCAACAACAAATGCTGTGACGTAATAGACGAGAAAACGTAATAGCGAATAGAGAAAACTAAACAGACTGAAAAATATGACCAAAAAAGAATGTAAAGATATAAACACAGCACCAGAAGAGAATAGATGTAAGTTGTCTGCACTCCTAAACACCCAAACTACACATTTACATGCATTTAAGGGCTAAAAAAGTGGATTTTCCATGATATGTCTCCTTTAAGTCTTTTTGAGCGATCGAGGCTTAGGGCAAGTTTGTCCCGGAACCGGTGGGTTAAACTATAAAAACAATGAACTTTCATCAGTCAGATCCACAACCATAAAATGCTCCCCTTCCAGTTCGTTGTTGTCCTCCTCTGTTTCCATGCCTTGAGCATTCTCTATTTCTACTTTTCTGTTTATTGAGAAATCAAAGTGTATAATCAGTTGTGTAGTTACATTTAAATCATGCTAAAATTTCAAACTATAAATTCAATAGAGGGTGTACTTTACTCTTCTGATGGAATTTGTTTTATATGGCCCCCACTCACAGTGCAAGAGATTAGAACACCAGTGGGAGTGTTAGTAGGTTACTTTCATTCCTTGAGTATAACTTTAGTAACAATGCTCCTACTGCAGTAAAATACAATATTGTCTTTCAAAGGTTTTATTCTGAGACGGATCTTTTCATTTAACATTTAGCTGACTTTCTTTGTATTTGTTACATAAATATATTAGCTTATACAAAATACATTCTTGTGGAGTTATGTCTCAATCAAAACTCAATTTAGTTGTGAATAAATATCCCGCCTACGTGAAAGTCTTTGTAACCTAATTATGTAATTTAAAAACTCTATATAAGCAACTCTCTCTAAATGTTTCTTTTCTGAATAAAATTTCTACACTGAGATTCATGTTTTGTAGTTTATACTTTATATTACGTAGGTTAGAATTTCCCAGAACACTGAGCCTTTTTTTTTTTTACATTTTTCACATTACAACCATAAACTGGAATGTGTGATCTCAGGATTTTATGTGAAAAGAAGCAGTGAATTACTGTGAAAAAGAAGGAAAATTACTCATTAAATATTTCTAAACTCTTGCATGTTAATGTATTAAGCCCCCTTTACTCAGAGGCCACTAAATTTAATTTGGTTCAGTTGACTGCTTTCAGCACTTACCTAACCAGTAACGAGTCAGGCAAAAGATGGTGATGCCAGCATTATACTGTTACGTCATCATCAATGATTATTGGATTTAGTCGGTTGAATTTAACATAGTAATGTTTCAGTTAAACAACCTTGTTTATTGAAACAAGAACCAAAATTGTATTTCTTAGTGTGTAAATTGACTAAATTTAATTTTCCTTTTGAGAAGGCTGCTTTTTACTTTTATTATTACACTAAAAAGAAAATATTTGATTTCTCAGAATATTTGTTTCGGATTTTGGTTTCCTTTTTTCTAGTATGACATAAAAAGTAAATTATTATCACTCGTAAATGTTCTAATTCAGAAGAGGAGTTAGTCTCCTTCAAATGCATTTTTGTACTTATGAGAGCCTAGCTGAAGATTAACTATTCATTGTAACCACATGGAGAATGCACACTTAAAATATATTAAATCAAAACATCTTGACCCAGTCCTCAAAGTGTTTCAGGGCCGGGCCAAGTATTGTATTTACTAGAAAACAAAATATGGTCACCCTGTGTTAGAGGATCCAGAAGACTTGAGACTGAGGTGGAGCATTGTCTTTTAGCAGAACTACACGGGTAGAAATTACCTGACAGTCCATCAGTATGTTTACATATTAATCCAAATCAAGCTATAGCAATAATCGAGCTAATGCCTTGACCAGAACGGGAGACTTTATCTGAGTTCATATGTCATTTAGTAAATAAAATTATTGAATGACTCTGGGAGAGTAGGGTGCATGCATCCTTTCATGTTGGCATTCTTATGGGAAGCCTAAAATAACAAAAAAAAATATATATATATACATACACAAATACAGGCGGTTGTGAAGAAGACGCTGTAAAAGCAGGATATGAACAATAAGTGAAGAAATGGACAACAGCAACACTCCAGTACAGTACATTTTATAAGTATTGTACCGTTTGATTGTGTTGAGGTGCATTCACACCGCACAGTTGGTCTGCGTCAGGCAACGCATTCAACAGATGAAGTTTGACGTATGTACTTTTTGGTTTCCATAGCCCGCTTCTGAGGAAAAAACAATGGATGGGGAGAGCTTCCTCTGCTGCCGTACGTTCTTAACTATGGTGGATCGTAACTAGAAAGTGGCTTGGCTTTATTTGCTAGATAAAGCCAGACAACGTTGACATCGGGTGCATCAACGCTCATTCTTCATATGTGTTCTGAGATTGGGGAGTTTAACCATTTGCTCCAGGAGCTGCTTATGGATGAGTTTCTCTTTCAGCACTACTTCCAATCTGTCCCGTGCACCTAATTTTATGACCTCCTGGGCCGCATCTGAGCTTAAAACTCCTACCAGAACACCAACTACAGGGTCTCTGTTCCTCCTTAGGAGCGCCTGTCCATCTGTCTTCGGTTATTTCTGATTTTTGAAATCTGTGTTTGTTGAAAATGTTTTCACTGGACCCGCGCTTCATTCAAGATACGTGTATAGTGACATAACTACAGTGAGACGCTATGATTGGTTGTCGCACTGCATTAACTGCGTTGGGTCTATCAAAAGTTAAACTAGCTGAACTTCTGCGTTGCTTGCGTTGCCATATGTAAAGCAAATGAAGTTGACGGAGCCAACGTACACAACGCACCGCAGAGACTTTGACGGACCTCTGACGTACTCTACAATAGACTTTACATGTAATCTTGCTGCAACTGACACTGACGCATGGGGTTGGTCTGAATGCAGCATTAGACTCACTTATGAGTTATTTCCGCTTCTACAATCTTGTCACTTCCAGAAGGGGGAGGGCCCAGGTCTGTCATAGCCTCACTTACCTGGGATGTCATTTACATGCAGAGCAATTCATTTTTTAACTGCATTTTCTACGTAGGTGTGTTGGCTCGATATGGAGTAGGCCAAGTCGATCTAACATAAGCCAGACTAAGGTGTATACATGCATTTCAAATTAAATCGGAGTAAGGCAATACTTTGGCTTTCTCTTACTGCATGTAAAGCAACTGACAAACAGTTTTTTCCATAGAGTATTCATTCATCAAGGCTCAAACCAAACTCAGGAAAAACGTTCAAAATCTTTATCCGTGACAAGCGTTTTGAAAACCATGTGTTGTTACATGCACTTCACAGTTACAGTATACTCTGCTTTGTGTTACATAGACTAATGAAACATGTTGATAATTGAACTTATATGTTTGGCAAAGTGAAAGTGTATTTCTTTCCCGATGCTAAAACAGCATTTCTCTCTGATACTATTTCTTATTTGTTTTCATGCATATTTGCATTTTATAGACCTCCATTTCTTTCCTCCAAGATTATCTAGTTTGTTTCTTCTCACTGAATTTACATCATATCTTGTTATAATGTTACGTCTTCCTACCAGTTGTTTCTGTGAATCAATGTAGATTTGGAGCCTTACTGGACAGAAAAAGCTTCACCTTTAAGTAATATCTAGTAGAGTTACCACAACTACAGAGGAAGAACCCAGGACGGGTGTAGGCCTTTTGCCACAGGGTGGAGAGTCTAGTGGTTGAAAAGGAATGTGTTTGTCCAGACTCAGAAATCATTGTCCAGCCTCCCAGAGCTGCTTGCGGAATGGGAGGTTGCATTATCAGGAGCTCCAGTATGGGCTGGGCTTTGATGAGGCAGATGACCAATGGATGAATCATATGAAATAGCAGGTTCCTGTGGGCAGGAGCTTAATTTTTTCATGGAAGTGACTGTTAGGGAAGTATTTTTACACTGTGGTTAAAAGATTCCCATAGTGAGATTGTTCTGTGCTCTGGCTTTGTCATCTCCACACACACACTGTAAAAGACTACTTACGGCTCCATGTATACAGCAACATCTCCTGACTTCTGACCAAAAGAAGCTCAGAATTTGCCATCTTCAGTCAAATAATTATTCTGGAACTGATCATTGTTACCACTTTATTGCCTGACAAAGTAACAATGCATAGACGATTAAAAATCTAACTAGTTCCATTAAAATGCCCTTATGTTATGATGAGTTTAATCCCAATCCCCATCCAAGTGAGTGGAATTAAACTCGTCATAAACTCAGGCAATGAATTAACAAGAACTAATAACCCCATACAAGGTTGTTGATTTGTGGACTGTATACAGTATATCTCACACTCATTGGTTAAGAAGTCAGATTACCCAAAACATTGTTTGGGTATAAATTTGTTTTCTTGCTTAAATTATTATATTTAACTCAGAGCACCACCTTCCTCTTATATAGTAAAGTGAGATTTTTTTTTTAAAGTGACAGTGAGTAGTTTTTACCATTAATCTCTAGAAATATCCATTAAAATATTGTTGAAAATGAATAAAATAATGCCCAGTCATTGAAAAGTATTGCTGGCTTCACAACACACAACCATAAAAAGCAGGGGCCTATTGCACAAAAGTAGAATTAAGAAAGCCAGGATAACAGAACAGTCGCGGCTTGACCTAGTTTAATCAGTGCATCCTGGCTTAATCCGTTGCACGTTTGCTGAGCCAGGATGAGAACGCGCGGATATGTCAAGCCAGGTGTATATAGTTTGGATAAATGCGCGTTCACGGCATTCTTAAAAAGATCGTGAAATCGATCACAGAATCACCGATGCAAAAATGGACAAAACCCGTGCGGCATACTTTTCGCCTAATGAGCAACAGCTTCTTATGGAAACATATGAAGATGTGAAACATATAATTTGTAAAAAAGGCAATACAGCTGCTGTAATAAAGCAAAGAGAGAATGCTTGGCAAACAATAGCGGACCGATTGAATGCGTAAGTAGTCCAAATAACCAGTGCTCCACTGAAACCCTCATAACTACAATTAATTTTACTTGTACTTACAATTCATTTTCAGTTACTTGTCATTTTCAAAAAAAAATGTATACTTTGCCTTAAATGTGTCCAGTGGACATGCATTTAACATGAAGAATAATTGCAAACACTTACCCACTATGTGCATCTATTTGATATATTTAGTTTCTTTTATGTCTCTAATCTGTTTAATCTTTTTACTATTACTATTTACTATCTATTTGTATGTAGATTTTGTTTCTAATTGATTTGATGTAATCTATAATCAGATCATTTGCTCTATTTTTATCCATCTAATCTATTTTATCATTTGTATCTATCTATCTTTCCTCTTAAAGAACAAACATGTCTGGCCAAATAAGGACTTGGCAGCAAGTCAAGATTAAATACAAGAATATTTTGCAGGCTGGTAAGTTACTTGTTTGCTGAGAACATAGGTGACATGTTTGCTGACATTTTATTATCTGTGCTGATTATAGCAATAAAAAAAAAGTCATATATCTGGTACGGGGGGTGGCCCTCCAACCCAAGACTTCACCCCAGCAGAGGAGCTGGCCCTGGACTTAAATAAAGGGAAGCCAGTGATTGAAGGGATCCAGGGAGGGACAGCCACTGACTCTGGCCCAGTAAGGGATACTGGCCTCTTCATACAATGTACATTATTGCCATACTACTGCACATGGAAAATATTGAAATCCATTTATATTTTGTTATGTGGACTGTGTGACTTTGCCTTATACCTTGCAGTGGCTGGTAACACCCTTACACTTTTGGAGCCACCAGACTATGATTCGCCGGTGAGTATTCTTTATTAAATCATAGGCTTTGCATGTTCTGTCAAAAATATCAATACAAGTAATGAATATGGCAGAGGGAAGCCACATCTACAGCAGTGGAGTGCACTTCTGCCGATGATGAGACCGTGTCGCTGGACTCCAGAAGGCTCGAGGTATCATGTCAATTTTGTGGAAATAGACAAATTTTTTAAGTTTATAATAGATAAGAAGTCAAGGAAGTGGTACTAATAGAAAATATCATTTGTTAAAGGATCCTGACATTGGGCACTCTGATAAGCAGCCTGGTAACATAGTGAGTATCACCTAAAGTAAATTTACATTATGCAAAAATTCTGCAATGCTAACTAAAAGGTGTTCACAGAATTCACAAACTGTCAGAAATCTCTACACAACGCATCTTAAGAGATAGATCGAGCTGACAGAAGTCAAGATTGATGTGAGTAAAAGAAAGCTGCAGGACATGGACCTTGAGATGCAAATTAAACGCAAGACACTGAGGAAACTAGAACTGGAAATCCAGAAACTAGAAAGAGAAGTAAGTGACTTCAGTTCATACTGTAACCATGACTGTAACACAATGTATTAATCATCATAATTTCTTCTCTCCGAAGCTCCAAGCTGACAAGTGATAACAGCAAAATAATAAAAGAAAAATATTCCAAAACCATTGTGGTCTTGTACATTTTTTTATTTATGTCAAGTACACTTTATAGTTATTGATCCAGTGAAGTGGAACTAGAATTTGGGAAGATAACCACAGTGTGTGCTACTGATGCCAAATAAAATGCATGTACACATGAAAAAGTTATATAGCCTACATTATCCTTTATTAAGGGATGGGCTAAATCAAAACTAAATTAACTGAAATAATTTGCAATGTATTGTTCTCTAACAAGTCTACCATTTCTGTTATCTGGAAATATGGCAGCATTGTCCCAATCAACATCCAAAGCAACTGTGGGAGCCCTTTCTTTTCTTAGGCTGGCAATATTGTGCAGCACTGTGCAGGCAACAGTCACGTCGCATGCTCTGTCTGGGGAGACCCTCAGGTGGTGCAGGCACTGAAATCGTGATTTCAGGAGGCCAAAGGTCATTTCAATTCGAGCCCTGGTTTTGGCATGGGCATAGTTGTAAGCTTGCTGTGCTGGGGTTTGGGGGTCTGTAAGGGGAGTCATCAGAAATGTCTCACAGGCATAACCTTTGTCCCCCAGCAGCACACCAGAGAACTCACCTGTGAATACAAAAGATAATTCTTACAAGTACTGTACTCTTGATGTTCAAGGTGCTTAAAAAAATGTGGTGGCTTACCTAGAGAGAGTCTCTGGTAAATTCTACTGGCCCGAAAGATTCTGGAGTCATGGACTGAGCCAGGCCACTTTGCCTCTAAATTTGTGATAAGGCAGTCAGCATCACAGATCATCTGTAAAAATATATAGCCTATTAAGATCATTTAATACACAGAATTATTATGTAGCTGACAGTAACCATAACTCATTCTTACCTGAACATTGACACTGTGGAAGGATTTCCTGTTCACATAATCTCCCTCATGTGCCCCTGAGGGGCGTTGGATACGAATATGGGTGCAATCCACTGTACCAATTACATTAGGAAAAGCTGTAACACAAAATAATGAGTGTCATACTGTGCTAATGTAACATTTTGTAGTAATCTGTTATTCGTGTTACCTGCAATCTTGTAGAACTCCTCTTTGATGTGGATGAATCTTCTGTGGCCAGGGAAGGTGATAAATATGTGCACAAGAGATTTCAATGCCAGACTTACATTTCTTATTGTGCGACAAATGGTGGCTTTATTGAGGTTTTCTGCATCACCGACAGAATACAGAAACATGCCACTTGCCAAGAATCGCAGTGCTACGCAGACCATCTGTGGGACAGTGAGAGCATGGCTCCGTGCTGTCCTGTGCTGTATATTTGGACCCAGCAGCCTACACAAATATCTGATGCCATCACTTGAGAATCTGTACCTCTCAGTCAGATATTCGTCTGAAAAGGCCAATGGGTCTGCCCTATCTCGGAAGACTCTTTCATGCCTGAATGCTCGTCTGAGTATTAAAACTTCCTCATCAACTACATCATTCAACAAAGGGCAAGCCATTGTGAATGGTAAACACACAAATCTTTAGTCTATATATACTACATATTGACCTCGTTATGGACTTAATTGAAACCACATTTGCAACTTCATGAGCCATTTCTTATTATCTCATCAACTGCAATAAAATATAATATATTGATATTTTTTTATCATTCAACAGTACATTTCTACTCTATACTTGCATATATAGATATACATAGTCTATATTCTATTTCTCATATTGTATAGTATAGTTCTTTTGCACTGTGTTGGCATTCATTGTGGACAGCAAAGTAATAATTGCTCAGGAAAATCTGCTTTCCTCACTGTGTATTAAATAAACGCTTTAAATCTTGAATAATATATATATATTCATCAAACCTCTGACAGTGAAATGAACAGCAGTTTTTAATAATAACTAAAATAACAGTACGCATAATTAGATGAATGACTTTTTTTAAATAATCATATTTTTTTTAATGCAGGACCATGAAATGACCAAAACACATTAATATCTAGTAGGATTTAGGGAGGAACTAGCCGATAAATCACTAGGATTAATCTTAGCCTGGTTGTTAGCCTGCTCCGGAGCAGGCTAGCTGCAAAGTGTAAATCTCCATAGTAACTTAATGTAGATTAATTTAGCCTCCCTTCATGCAACCGAGTCAGGGCTAAATTCAGCCAGGATAACTGGAAAATCCCAGCTTAATCCCTTATCTTGCTTTTGTGCAATACCCCACTGGTAAATACATGGCCGCGGGTCGTAGTGTATGGGGACGGAAATATTGGACACCGTGTTTGTGAGCTTATGTGGACAAAACACATTTACTGATTTTCAAACATGTGGTTACATCACTTATTCTCTCATCCCTTATTCTCTACAAGAAGTAGGAACTTAACTTTGATAACTTTGTTTTTGTTTTTCAGCTTTTTTCTCTCCATAGAAGCTATACCTGCTCTGGCACCCTGCTAAACTGCAATGGATGAGGGGGTGCATCCACTGGGGTGATAATCCCAGTGGCTGAACGTCTTCTATGCATCCTCCAGAATTTTGAAAAGCTTTCTACTACACACCTTTTTTCCTCAAATCTTTGGTAAAAGTCCTGCAGAATCGATCAAGGCAGAACCGTCTGGGAGTTTATGTATTCCCTGTCATTACATGGATGCTCAGAATGAGTGATTGTACACTATCGCTACATGCTGCTTCATAAAGACTTTTATTGTAAAGTGCCTTGAGATGACATCTGTTGAGAATTTAAGAGTAAATTAAGTCATGTGACTCGATGCATTTGGCTTGGTAAACTTTTTATCCAATAGGCAAAATAAATTGCACTTGACTCATTGTTTTATAGCAAAGATCGCACTGAAATGAATATAATTGACTTTAAAACTATCTATATGATTGGTTATGTAGGTTCTATATATCTCCATATGTACAGTAAATTGCATAGAATGACACTTTTTTACGAATCTATATAAATTAAATTAATTGAATTGAATTGCTTAAATATTACTATAAAACAGGCTCGTTTCCTTCTTCTTGCACTTTAGAGATATTTCTTTATGCATAAACTGGTCAGTAATTCAAATATAGTATTTTTTTAAGTAAAAAGATATGAAACACAAACATGCCCACCTTGTCATTTATTCTGTCCAAAATGAGCCCATAGCCCAGCACCATAATAGCGTTGATTTGTTTTATACTGTGTTAAAAACAGTCATGCCCAATTAATGAGTAACTAACTAATAACGAGCAAAACACAGAGATTTTAGATACTGTGCTGTATCTGTTTTGTATTTGCAGAGTGTATTTTTTTTTGTCTATGTTAGTGTGTTTCCTCCCCAAGGGACACTGCATCAGCATCTCATTTTACAGGAAAAGGCCCAGACCTGCACACGGCCCATGCATGATAGATAGATAGATAGATTTTATTCTTGTTATACACCAAGCCTCTAAAAAATATGAATTAATAAATTAGGAATAATCTGTTATTACGGTAACAAGCCAATAAACAACATAGGCCTCATGATGAAAGTCTCTCTATTTTCCGTGATCAGCAACCTTCCATCTTGACTTTGATGCAGAGACTAGTAGTCAGAGACAAGCAGCCCAGGTGATAATTTGAGATATTCCGGATGGTGGGGGTAAAATGTAATCTGTGTGTGGGATTACTTAAAGAAATATGGTGGTTCTAGACTTCATCTGCTCAGCTGTGTTCACTAGTATACCTGCAGAATTATAATGCAGAAGGATTTTCATACTGCAATCAAAAGTGTACAAATGTGTATCAAATCTGGCTTTTTTGACCCTTTCTTTTTTTTCACGACCCTCTGAACAGAACAAATCAATTTTATTTTTTCCCCCCAGAGGAATTAAAATAGAGAGGCTTTCGATTATTTTATTATTTTTTCACAGGGGTGAAGAGTAAACTGCAAAGCAGTAAAGTCTTTATTTGACTGCGGTACCAACTTTCTTTATAAAGCACTTTTAAAGGTAGCATGAGACCCAGAAAAAACTACAGTAAAAAAGTACAGAGTCCAAAACGCGTAACTTACATATAAGATAAAACAGGAAGAAAGGACACAATACCACACACAGATAAAACAATTAGGGAAAGGAATGTTCAGACAGGATTAAAATCTAAAGAATAAAAATGAGTCTTCCACCAACACTTAAAAACAGAAAAGGATGGAGCCTAACCTGTAACGGTAATTGGTTCCATAACTAGCTGGAGGCAATGTATGCCAGTTAACGACATTATCATAACTGTAGACAGAGTAAATGCTTTAGTCAAACCATTCACAAAAAAATAATAATGTGCAATTCACCATTACAAGCAACATATCATTGACAGAATCAAACCATTATAAACAAAAATGGTATTTTCATGTACACCAAGGTCCAGTTAATGTCCTCCAGTAAATTAGCAATATGTGTTTTTCTTTGTGATGTTTACTGGTGCTGGCAAATAATAAATAGGTGCATTACTGCCACTGACTAATTTGGAGTGTCGACCAGTAAGTTATTTAAGGTTGCACTTACCTACCTATGGCTGATGATATACAGCATTGTAGGAGAATTTATTCTTTACAATAATTCACACACACAGTCAGAATAAAAAAAAAAACCAGAGATTTGATTCAATTTAATGAATTTATTCCAGAAAAACAACTAAAATAAAAACACTATTTATACCAAACGGTTCTGCTCACTAATAAAAGACAAAACATACAGGAAATTCACAAATGTACCCGTAAGTAGAAACACAGCACAGAGGATTCACAGAGCGCTCAAGGAAGGCAACTCACTTCACATCAATAATCATGCATGCATGCAGTTATACAGAAAACTTTCTTAACTCTCTCCAGCCAGGTCACAGAAGATAGACATAAAAAGGAACGCTTTTACTTCTTTTGAAAGGAGAGGGGGCTCCCAGTTGTGGAAGAAAAGGATGGGAAAGCGATATGTTTGTCTCGTCAGCCTTGCGGAGAAAAACAAAAGAAGGGGAATTAAACGGATCAAAAGAAGATAGTTCAGGCCAGCCAAACTATTGGGAAAACTTGGTTGACGTATGTCCTTTACTGCATCCAAAAGTCCTAGTTAATAGCCTAGAGGACCCTCTGATTGTCTTCAGTCTGAATGCATTCTATGGTTGCAACAGAATTTACAACAGGATCGTTATCAGTGTTGGGTGTAACGTGTCACAAAGTAACTAGTTACTCTAATGATATTACTATTTTTGTAAAATAGTAGTGTAACGCGTTACTGTGACTCTGTCAATACATTTCATTTCGAAAATATGTTGTTACTTAAAGGTACAGAGCGTAATTTTCGGCCAGTAGGGGGCAGTGCATACCTAAATTATCACAAGCATGCGGCATCTGTGTCTTCAAGTAAGAAACTCAACAACGGAGGTCCGAACGGGGGTGCCTATTGGAGTCAGCAGGGGGAGCTGGCTCCCTGGGGTTGGCAATGGTCACCCCAGTTATTTTCTCCCCATCCCCATGCCTCTGTCCACCTGCTCCTTCATTCTACCATTCTCAAGGCCTTGGGAGGTGGGCACATCACTGGGGTGCGGGATGGAGCTTCCGTCTTCGCTACCCGGTGGCGGCCTGGGTCCCGATTTTATTGAGCAACTTAGACACTTACACTTGCAACATTTACATGGAACACACATGAAGGGACCTGGCGGTGGGGCGCATTGGTGCTGGGGGCGGGACCCCTCATGGGGGGCCCCTTATAGGGGCCCGCTGTGGGGGGCCTCGCCTTTGGTGCCGGCACCCACTGTTTAAACGCATCTAGACACTGAGGGCCCGGGGGGGGAGATGGGGGTACCCGGCAGTATTCCCATGTCCCACCCCTCTGTTTTAAGTGCACATTAGAACAACACGCAACAACACCACATTGAGCGGGAGAGAGGCTGGGGGGTCTTTCCACACTCCCTGTTCGTTGGACCATCAGGGGTCGGAGCCCGGATAGAACATCAGGCCGTCTGGTCGGGGTCCTGGGCTGGTGGGCTGCTCTTGCCGGTGTGGGGACCTTGGCGGTCTGCTTGTCCCCGTCCTGGTGGGCAAAGGGGTCTGTCTCCTGGGTGCAGGGGCAGGGTGCTCTATTGGGGCGTCTGTCCCTGGGCCTGGAAGTATGGAGTATAGTGTACGTATGGGGGGTATGACTGAGTGTATAGCGTCCTTTTTTCGTATGTCCTGTATTTGTAAGAATGTGTACGCATGAGAGGGAGGGTACGTATGAGTGTTACTGTCTGTCTATGTCTACCTGTCAGGTTGGGTGTTTGGATGCTCTCTGGCCTGATGCATCTTCGTCACTCCCCGTCGGTGATGGATGCTCCTGCCCGCTGGTTGATGATGGCTCTCGATGCCTGGGGCCGGGGGTCCCGGTTGCGGCCCGGCTCGGTCCTGGTGCATGTCGGGCGGGTCCTGGGTGGTCCGGTGTGTCGGGCGGCCGCTGTTTCGGGCCGACGTCCTCCTTGGATTGACTGGGGCACCTTTTATGGGGGTGCCGCGATTGGAGAGTAGGTTGGTGCCGTCCGGTGGATTGGTGGGGACCGTACCTGGCGCCCAGGCCTCCTGCCGGTTCCAGGACTTCTGCTGGCTGGTCTGTTCGCCTGGGGGGGCTGTCCGGCATTGGCTGGGCCCCTGATCTTGGCGCCCTGCGTGGGGCGGGATCTGGACCCAGGAGCTGGAAGATCTGGATGTCCAGGTGCCGGCTGGGCGCGGCCTGGGGAGGGCGTACATCCGCTGTGGCTCTTGCTGTGGCTCCCTGGCGTGTGGGTGTGTGGGGGCGGGCCGGGTTGTTGGCGATGGGTATTGGTCCGGGGTGGCGGCGTGTGTTGTCCGTCGGTTGGCTGCGGATCCCCCTTGCCTGCGGCGGCGGGGGGGGGGCCCTTGTCGGCTGGTCCCTGGTTGGGGCCCCGCTGGGGGGCAGGGTGCCCCTGGTCCCCGTGGCCTCCGGATCCTGACCCGGGCCCGTCCTGGCGTAGCCGGTTTCCGGCGGACCCCGTGGGCTCGTCACTGCGATCTCTCGGGCCCCAGCATTGCGGCTGGTGGGTGTTCCCCTAGGGTTCCATCTGTTCCTCTCTTGGTGGGTGATCGACCCTGCGCTGATCCGCCTGTGGCCTCTGTACTCTGTGGGACCCTGGATGCATACATCTCCTGCCTCTTCCATGTCTGTGTCGATTCCTGTTGGACGGATTGACGGTTCCTTACACCAGCTATCAATCACTTGCATGGGGAAACCTTATTCCGACCTGCATGCTCGCACACACACATAGGTGTGGGGACATTGGTGTGGACGGGCATATCTTAAGCTGAGGTTATCATCATTAGTTAGTTGTTCACAGGAGCTTACCAGAAACATTTGTATTATGTTCATTAATCCATGCTTGTGTGTAGTGAATGTGTAATTCTTAGTTTATTCTACTAGATCCGAACTATTGGTTTGGTTCTGTACAGTTTGTTGTTTTTGTTTTTTATTACTGTTTCTCTGCCGTCCGGCAGAGGTGGAGGACTGGGATGTTTTCTTGTGTTCTTTGTTTGCCTCTCTGTCTTGTGTGGTCAGTTCGTGCCTCTATTGGTCCGGTTTCTTTTCTTGGCCTTCTTCCTTTCTCCCTTCTTGTCTCGGTTTAGTGTCCATGACGTCAGGAAATTGAACCCACAGTAATCACTAATAAAGATTTTTCATACATATACATCAAGTGGCGTACTACAGCGAAGCTGTAATACTCTGCTTGGGAAAGTAAAACTGTTGGGCTTGTACTTGGTACTCAGACACCAATTCTGAGTAGCATACTGCTAGACAGGACACGTAAAAAAAAAACAAAAAAACAAAAAACAAAAAAAAAAAATAAAAAAACAACGGAGGTCCAACTAGTGCTGTTTTCAAACGCTCAATTCTATGAGAATGATCTATATGCAGCAACATGACGAGCACATCAGTCTCTCTTTCATCGCTTGGAACTATGAAGAGCTAAAAATGTATTTATGGCGAAACTTTTTTGCATTTTGAGAGGAAATCAATGTTTTAATAGCGGGCGTGTTCCGTGTGCTTAGTCCATCCGGGCTCTTGTAGAAGTAAAGACGTCATCTAATATGGCTTTCCCCTGAAAAGAGGACCCACGCCTATGTATTTTAAAACTGATTTTTAAAGTCATTTTACAATATCACCAATATTTTGCAATTAATGTGCTTTATGTAATTATTATTACATAATATTTTAATGGCTATTTTCAAAGATGTACTGCAAAAACTACACACTGTCACTTTAAATGACTAATATTCTATTCTGCACAGAGACTCAAACCAAGAATTTCCTGCATGACGCCAATAGTGCGTCCAGAATCCCGTACAGTTACAAGATGGAGGAAAAGAGCAACAGCAGCAGAGCTTAAAAACATCCCTAGATGCGTGGAAATATGGCCAATAGTATCGTGTTTCTTTGGTGCCAAAATCCGCGCGCATAAAAACCATTATCAGCGTGCATAAAGACCACTCTCTGTGCGTTCGCGGTCTCTATATACGCACGCGCCGTCACTCTCTGCGCACTCGGCGTCACTGTCTGTGCCCTCGCTGTCTCTCTCTGTGCCTTCTGCTCGCTCACCTTTGCTAAGTTTTGGCACTTTGGGGGCAGGCTTTGAATAGACAGACCACCAAGGTCACCGTCCCCCCAGGCAGCACCAAAACGGACCAAAGTGGTCTACTTTTTTAGTGCTTCGCTTCTGCTGATTAGTGCAGTTAAAATTATCGTTTGTGCTGTTTTGGTTTATGAGATATTAAAAGTTTTATTTCTGTGTGATGACGTCACCAGAGACACCGAAGGCACAGACAGTGATGGCGCGTGCGTATATAGAGATCGTATTGTAGTGCGTATATAGAAAATATATATATGTATAGAGAGTATATAGAGAGTGACAGCGCAGAAAGTGGTCTTTATGCGCGCTGATTATGGTTTTTATGTGCGCGGATTTTGGCACCAAAGAAACACGATACAGTGGGGGGGAGGTTCACAGCTAGTTTGATACTACCATGTTGTCTTTCCAGATGCTTGACAGGTTTGATGTGGAATTTGCAGTAGTGGACAGATGTTTTTGACCAGGGCAAAGATTACACTTAACACTAATAATTCGTGTCCCTTCGTGAAACAAATTGAAACTAGTGTATCCTTATAACGGTTTTTATGCGCGCGGATTTTGGCACCAAAGAAACACGATAAAACTGAACTGGTACCGACACCCACGCAACGCCGGCTTGATTTCCAGGAACCCAAGGTTACACCAACAACAAAGACAGAATTAAATAGACTTGTGGCCTCTTTCATTGTGGAGGACAGATAGTGTAGGGTAACTTGATGTTTGACTTCAAAACTAGAATTTATATGACCCTGCATGTGATGTTTTATGATGTTTTAGAACAATACAAAACTAGTATAACCAATAATGTAAGAGATTATTCTTTGAGAAGTGATAAGTAATATTTAATGGATAACTTTTTTTTGAGTAACTTCCCCAACACTAATTGTAATCTATATAAGGTGGGCCCCATACTTGAATGTCACTTTCATAAATGGCACCAAATCCGATACATATCCGGTGTGTTTAAAAGTTATTACCGTTGTTCCGGACATGCCACATTAAATCCATTGTGCACGTCAATGACAGACGTCACTAGTCTGCGCTGGAGGAGGCAAACTCATGAACAAGCATGGCAGATGCTGGAGACAGAGCCAATCAATGGACATAAAGTAAGATTTTAAACTTGATTAATATACGGGGGCACAATTTTGTCCAAGCCACATTTGAAAAAGAAGGAACTGCCAAACTGCTCCACAAACACCCTTTGTTGCCACCATTCCTTCTTTGGTAAATTAAGCACGTTATGTATGACGTCATCTTCTTATGTGCATGTGGGCCACTTCAAAGCCATGAACCAATTACACTGGAACTTGTTTGCTGCAACATTGTAGTTAGATAAAAAAAAAAAAAAAACATTCCGAATTGAGCCATCACGACCTGCAGCGTAAACATGGCCTTGTTTATCTTGCCATCTTTTGCTATGCTAACGTTTTTTGTTGTTGTTGTTTGAGTGTGTATGAGAAACAAAGTGTATCTGTGCATGTTGTGCAACTTGTAAGAACTTTGCATATGTAAGTAAGGATGATGTGAGCCAGCTGATTCTTCTCTGAAGACAGTTTATTAAAACCATGGGGAATGATCAAACCCTCTTGGCCTCAGTTCAGCAGAGGAAAGTGAATTTATTCATAGTCAGAACTAGTTTCATACAATACAAAGATGTGTCAACAAGATCCAAATGGCTGGTTAGTTTATGAGATGACATGACTGGTTCCTGTCCAAAATAGATACTTTATTGACTCATTATTGCCAATTAGGATTGACAGGACAGTGTTTTTTAAAATGTTAGGTCTACAAGATCGCTTGTGGTGTGTGACAGGGTTCAATTTTTGGCCCGGAACTTCTTAACCTTTATAAGAAATGTAGTGAACTTTCAGTTATGCTGACAATTCACCGTTTTACATCTCCATGTCTCCTGATGACACACGACCAATGGATTCAGTTTTTAACTGCAATTTAGATATTAAACCCTGGATTCCAGAACACTTTCTCCAACTCAACCAGGACAAAACTGAAGTTTTAGTCATCAGTCCTGAGGCTCAGAGAGAGAAAGTTGTACCACAACTACAATCACTGTCATTTAACCCTTCTTTACAAGAAAAGAACCTGGGTGTGATTTTTGACTCTGAGCCTACTTTTATCCCTCTCATTAAGGTTTTGTTACCTAAAGAACATATCCAGAGTTCACACCATTGACTTTCATTTTTTGTATGAAAAAGTGCTTTATAAATAAAGTTTATTGATTGATTGATATGCCTGAAAGCTGTTACCAGACAAATGCTCTTTCTGCCACCGTTTTGACTCATTACTCACAAAGTCCTGTCCCCTTTTCATGCATCTATACCCCCCACCTCTCTACGTTTTTACATTTCAACAATTTCTCCTTTCACACCTTTTAAAGGTGTGAACTATAAGCATCAATAAATCATAAGAACACATAAAAGCCGGCTTAAAAATGTTGATCAAATAAAATTCAAGGATCAGTTTAAAAAAAACTGACCATTAAATGGCATTGTTAACAGTTACAGTATATAACAAAAACAACTTAATCTAAAAACATATGTAGTGAAGCTGCATGTTTGAAATAGGAAACCTGAAGATTGTAAGAATTGATTAGGGGTCCCTTTACCTATGCCCAAACTGAATTATTGTTACAGAAACAGAACCAAGATCAAAGATGTTTTATTGTTTTTATCCCCAGATCTGTCCTACTTTTTTTCATAAAACCTAAAACGCTTACGTTTTTGACTAAAATGACATCATAAATGGTGTGAGATATTACTTGAGCTAGAGCTGATTTGGGTGGATCTTCAGCCTCGCGGTGCTTTAGCCATCCATACAATCTTCTTTTGATGCTTGATGTCAGTATTATGAATATCATCCGCAACTGGTGCAGCACAGGTTTTACCCTGTTTTAGACAAGCTTTCATCCCCATACCACACTCTATGATAGATTTTTTTTCTTTGAAACTGAGAAATTTGGGTTTTTAAAAATATTACTTAAGCCTCCTTTCCACTGAGCGGAGCCAGTGCAGTCCTGTCTGCCTATTTGTCTGTTTTCATTATAAAAGCAGCCCCTTAAAGCTGGCCCGTACCGATCCATTAATGGCCCTCCTTCAGTTGTAGGTCCATAATGGTCGGGTTAGGGTGGGCCTACTGCTGTCACACAACACACCCCGTTGATTTGTGAAATGAAAAATAACAGTGCTTGCTATAAGCACATGACAGGTTTTTCTCCTCACCTCATTCTACATAGAATATTTTATGTTCATTCCGTGTTCATTTCCATTATCTTAGTGCTTCTTCTATGCACAGAGCTCTTCCACGCACAGACCAGCAACGTTTTTTTCTTGTTCTTTTTCTACCTGCTGACAGTTTCTGCCTCACTGTCGCTATCTTCAGAGCTTCCACAGCTATTTTTCTGGCTTCTTTCTGCTTTCTACTGCCCGCAAAGTTAAAAAAAACTTTGCTACTCTGTGTATTGAAGTAAGTAGCACTAAGATAATAGTACTAAAACAACCTTTGCTATTGTTTGCAGAAGAAAGAAACACACATAATATGTTTGCCTCTCCTGAATGGAACCCACTCATAAACACTGAAGTAAGGTTTGGTAAAGAAAAAAAAAAAACAAGCAAGAGTTGCGGTCTTAACTTATTTGTTATGTTTTATTGTGTCACAAATATGACGGCGCGGTACAACCCCACCTGCCCAGTGAGAGTCTAACTGGCAGTGGAAACTCTCTCCTTAATACGTCGACTGACCGGAATGGACCAAGCAGCAACATTCCGCTCAGTGGAAAATAGGCTTTACACGGTCGGGGCTTACTGTCACTATGTTTGGGTTTTAGTTTCCGTATGTTTTAAACATTACCTTGCTGGTCATCATGTTCTGCAACTCTTGCCATATTTAGTACGTTTTTTGTTCATTAGAAAGGTAGGGCTATATTACAGCAAGTTACAGGTAACAAAAGAATAAGAATAAGCGACTTTACAGGTGGGGCAAATTTACATCATAGTGTACATAATACTGTACAGTTATTAAAAAGCAACACATTCAGGTCTAAATGGACAAATTATTAAGGCAACTTAAAAAATGTACAATATGTGTACAGCCCCCTACACTCTAAAAGTTGTTTAAATTTTTTTATTTTTTATGAAACATCAAAAACATAAAACACAATAAATGCACATAACATACAGTTAAATAGTGTATTTTGAATTATCTTCTCATGTAATGTATGTATTACATACATTACATGCATTTTCATTTTGCTAATAATGTTTGTAAAAGGTATTTTTTTAGAGTTTGGAAAGTCCCTTTATTTAAATTATATTCTATTTTGCTATAATCTATTATCAAGCATATTTAAAACAAAAACGGTGAGAGTTTGTATCCATTTAAATGTTTAAGAGTAAAATCTCAAGAAAATCTAGTTGTTCCTGTTTCAGAGCAGAGCCATACCTTCAAAGGGCTCATTAATTTCGTAATCCATTTCCAATGTTAATGAATTTGTCCATTATGTTTCACTTTACATGTAACAAGATAAAAAGATGCACACAAGTGCATCTTTTTATGCACCCCAGGATATCTGGCAGCGTCCCAAACTTTGTGTCCTGCACAAAGAGCTATTGTAGTTAGCTATAACAATGAGCTCAATATGCCCTTCTGAGGAATGTGTGAAAACAAGCAGTTTTACTGGAGGAATGCCCCCTTTCCCACAGTCTTAACGCACCAGCGGCCCCCTCTGGAACATGACTGGCATACAAATGTCTTTGTGACTCAGACTAGAGCCAACATTTGGTGGGTGGACCAGAGTGCAAAAAAGGGGCATCCTGGCTGCTGCCCAAATTCTTGCAGTCATGTGCAGAGGATTGAAGTAGCATCTCCCATGAGTTTAGAGGTTAACTGCAGATTAGCAGGGTTGTAAGCTCTGATTGGCCTTACAGCCACTAGCCTTGGTGAAGCACTCAGATATATGAGCCAAAATACAAAGGGAGGAAAAGATGCCAAAATGAAAACTATAAGTGGGAATGAGTGCTGGGTGGAAAGTCTACCGTTAACTAATGCATACTTTATGCACAACTGTAGCTGTGAAGAAACATAAAACCATCCTAGATAAGAGACCAGAGACTAACTAAAGATAAGATATTTAAGAGAAATTAATGAAGGCTGATAAACTAAGGAAGCAAAAAGGTAAAACACAAAAACACTGAAAACATAAAAGGTGAAATCATGGGCAGGAAGGGGAAAATATGGAAACAAAGAGGTGCCAAAATCAAGATGCCAAGGCCCTATAGTAAAACATAAAACACTTAGAAATAAACAAAATTGATAATAACTAACAAAAAATTCAAAACATAAAAAATACAATACAATGTTAGCAATTGTGTATTTTGAAAAGTGCAAACAGGTGCAAGAGGAATAAACATCTTTGCAAGGCATTGAAACAGTGTGAAAATAAGTTTAGACAGCTTTGTGGCATTCTGTGGAAACAGAAACATCATCTTCACAGTGAAGAGGAGAAAGGAAACAACTGTGGACTCTAGAGGAAGTAGAATGAAGTTGAATTATTTCGTTCAGCTATGAAAACCTTGATCCTTCCATGTTTTTACAAAAAAGGTTGAATCTATTTAAAAGGTTGGCATTTACTGCAAAAATCAAGCAGTCTAATTACCAGGTAATAGCAGTTCAGGCAAGATATAGCTGTGTACCATTATGAGATTTAGCTTCTGTACTGTAATTCTTTGAGCAGTATAATATATTCCATAACTAAGATGTCTCCCAGCCTCTTCTAATTTCTCGCTGTTTTTATTTCCCTTTTTGAAAAAATATTTCATGAAACTTACATCACTGTTGTAATCCTTCACATGTTCAACACAAAATATACATAATTAGCATTTACATCAGCCAGAAAACGTTGCTAAGCTAATGAGGTGAGTTTACCCCTTGTTACATCACTGATCAAATTTCCAAACCTCCCCTTAAAATGTTATGGTCAAATCTTGAAATAAATAAATAAAATGTTGTGTCCCTGACATGCGCATAAACACACATTTTATATTTAACAGCAACCCCAGACATACGCTCCCTCAGATCCACACCAACACACAGACTTGAATGGCTTCTTCCGTGTCCCTCATTTGGATACTTTCCTGCTTGTCAGCGGGGTAAAGAAGCGAGTGTGGGTGGTTTAATGTGCGTGTTTGAGTTTTGAGACATAATTCTTGGATGCCAGTGGGCCACTGAGCAGCCATGCTTTCGTTGCATGAGTCCAATCAGCATGGTGAGAAACAGCGGGGCTCCCAGCAGTGCATCTATCTTCAAGGCCAGAGCATGAAACAGAATGGAATGATGAAAAACTCTAAGTCTGATGGAAACAGTGAGCCTAATAAAAACAGAAAAATCTGGTCATTATCAACTCACACCCATGTCAGAGGAAACTTCTCTTAACTTTCTAAAGCCATCAGATCTTTAGCGACTAAAGAGCTGAACTTCCTGTTTCTCGGCGGCTCAATCCACATCTCTAACTGTTACATGACGCAGGGGAATGACAATACATCTGGTGGTGAAACTAGACTTTTATACAAGAGAGCCTCCCTAGAACCATTGCAGGGGGTGGAAGATAGAAGGACTCTGGCTAAAGTAACATCACTGACGGACATAGTCTTCCATTGATTGCGTGTAGTTTTTTGCCAATAGGGGGCAGTACATACCAAAATCATTGCAAGCAAGCAATATTTTTGGGTTCTAGTGACGACCTTACCAATGAATGACCATAAAGGCTTCATCACTGGTAATGAGCGAAGACCTTAACTGTGTAAAACAACAACATTTATGAATGGCCAAAGTTTTGAGCATTTTGTAGGCTAAAGCCTAACATGTTGTAAAAGCAGTCTTTTTTGTGTGGATGAATCTGGCTGCTGGCATTGCTAAAAAAATGTATCTTCGGTTTCTCTTTCCATGTCGTTATTTTACATGTAGAGTGATAGGATTACTTTTTCAAGAGGGAGTGGGAGAGAGAGATTCCTGTCTAGTGAGCCAATCAGGGCTGGTGGCCTGGGACTGAGGACACCGGTTCAAGAAGAAGAACAAGTCCTCAAGTTACAGAGACTCTGTGATGGATGGACGGACTTGTGCGAATCAGTAAATGCGTATTGTCCACATATGCTCACGCAGAAGGAAACATGGCGTCCTATATGTCCACCCGCAGACACTTGGACCCGTGTCCATATATTTTAGACCAGCTTATTATGATTATATTTCGATGGATTCTTCCAAAGATTAATGTTAAAAGCTACACATAGTCACTTTAATGTGCACATAATTTTTAATTCTGTTTTCATACTTTTTTTACCTTTTTTCTGTGAATCTAAATGCCTCTATTTCCTTTCACTTTACCACCGTTACAACTGAATTTCTGCTTTAGGGGGAAAATAAAGGGTTATTCTATTCTATAATTCTCTAACCTGGTAGCTATAACACATGCCTTGTTATGATTGCCATTTCACTCTCTGTCCATATACAAACAGTCAGAATTTTAATCTACATGAGCCCATTCTTAAGCTTTAAACTGAACGAGCCAACTGCTAAATAAGAAAACTGAATAATATAGGCCAGTCAGTGCTAAGTAACTTGACTAATAGTTACAGGGCACTGCAGGGTCTTAAAAAGTATTAAAAGTTTATAAATTGATTTGAAGAAAATAAAGACCCTTAAAAAGAATTTAAATGGTCTAAATCGATTTTGTAATTGCATTGAGACAGTTCTTCGCTCTGGCGTCTTCAACATCTCACCATTGATTCATTGATGCCCAGGGTACATGGAGCAACTCCATTTCCTTTTTTATAAGCTATATCAACTGCCTCAATTAAAAGCGGCATATGCATTTCTTTGTTTGTTCTCTATAATGTGCATGAAAACTTGGCTTTTGCAAACTGTCTCGCTCTTGTAATTTATTTCTGTTCCACTTTTTCTTTCACTGTACATGCAGACTACCTCTCACACAGGCAAATCTCCCTTAAAGTAGAACTGGCATGAAATTCCCTGCAACGTTTGGGCCCTTTTACGCAACACTCTGTACATTAATACTATATCTAAGGATCGCTTACTGTAATTATGCCTTGTTGCAGAATTGCAGGTGTGACGTGGTGGCCCTTCTGTGAGCATTAGCACAGAACGACCGGGTTTCTGAGGGCGGGGCCTAGGCTATGCGCTTCTGTGGTCGATGATTCTCTAACAATATTTTGAATGTTCAACTATAATATACAATCTTTTTCCCCCCAAATAAAAGCATACCAGCACCAATGCTACATAAACAAACTGGGGTATTAGCTGTGAAGTTAACTCTGAATGTTAGCTATGAAGCTAATTGAAAAGCGAACAACTCAAACAATGCTACAATGTCTACTAACAGCTGAAGGACATAATTGAGGAAATATACTTGTTTTTACAAGGATATTTGCTGGTTCACGGAGAGTTGGTATTTCAGGGCTCTCAAGTTTTCAAGATTGCCTGGTGTGAGATTGTGGGGTCCCGTCCCGTCCTTTGCAGTATCACCATAAACTAACTTAAGCTGATCTGGTAACCCGAGCCGATCAGGTACCTACAACGCCACAAATCGTAGAGCACGCGCGAGGGGGGGGGGTCAGGTCTGTCTTCATCAAGCTTCGTCAAGTTTTGTCAGCCAGGGACAACACTGCCTATTTTGGATCTTACCCGGCTAGCAACAAGACATTCTGTTTTCTATTTGGTTTAGAAATTCTATGTTTTGATTTGCTAACTCAGGACAGCTTTATGATGAGCTGCACAAGCACACAGCTGTGGTGGGCAAAAACCTAAAAAAATGCACATTTCATGCCAGGTCCACTTTAAAGGTCAGGGGTCTAATCTGTACAATCCATAGATCAAGGTCATCTAGTGGCCTTTAGCTGTAAAAAGCCACACCATTGTATTGGCTGCAGGGTTAAAAAGTAGCATCTTGTAGTCTGGAAATAACAGTAAATTAATTATGCTTGCTGAAAGCTTGGGTTTCTGTACCATTTGACTTTAGGTACTATCTCTGCAGACATTCCATCGCCAAAATCATGTATCCTGCTAATCTATAATGACCACCAACCCCCAGCAAACCCAAAATGGGAAAGTGAAAATGTGCTAATTCATAGCTAGAAGTTGAGGATTTCAAATTGTGGCTGAAGCCTATGGCCAAAAACAACAGGTAGGTTTGCTGTGCGTTTTGTAAAATAATTAGTGTTGCCTCAGTGATAAAATCGTGCATGAATGGAACTAGACACAAAACTGCATGTAAACATTGTGTACACCTTCTGCAATCAGTTGTCAGTTTTTGTTTTAAAGCAAACAGTGAGCAACTGTGAGACCTTGGGCACCTGCAACACCTGTGAGTACATCACTTTCCAAAGCAACCACCATCACAACAATGACTGGTTGCATCGTCTGCCACATTTGACTTCAGAGTGGCTCTAGCGAGGATTTAATGTTTACACACTAAGGTTTGTCACCAATACTTAACCATGTCAAGCATTAATATCTTGACTGGCTTGTCATAAGGGATGCCATGATATCTAGCTGGATTTTGAAAATGTACCAAGGTGAATTTTAACAACATTTGTCTTTGGTTAACGTTTTATACATGAATAGCTGACTTTATTATGTTTTATTTGCAAAATGAATTTATTAGTGCATTGTGAATAGTGATAAATTTTTAATTTTTACCTTTACAAAGTATTTTGAGAAAACCCTGTTGAAAAGCTAATAAAATTAATTTAGTCATCTCTGCTTATACCCAGATTTAGACTTTGAAAATACAACCACATGACTTTGATCTTTCTAAGTTTTTGGGTAGTTTGTCCTGTGTGTCTCTGTGTTCCCCTGCATTAGACTTGCAACCTGTCCAGTTTACCCCACCTCTTGCCCAATGATTGCCAGAGATAGATAAACCCAAGCCATAAAAATGACAATATGTTATTTTTTTTAGGTCCACTGCAGTGTTTCGTGAAACTAATTGGATTTAAAATAATTTTGTTGTTTCCACAAGGTGGTGTGCTGAATTGTGGGTGGGTGCATTTGTGTTTCTCTTTTTTAGGATGTGACGGGCACCAGGTGGCACTCTTCAGCCATAATTAAGGAGCAGTATTTGGAGGAGCAGATTTCCAGAAGCCGCGACCCCTGAAGGACTAAGAGGTTCAGAAAATTCAGAAGCACCTTCAAAAAACCTTTTCATTCACCTTCATTTTCAGAGCTGTTACTGCCTGGTGCTGAAAACTACACTATACAACTTTTTGTTTCCCAAGACGCCTCCCGTAAGTATTTACTTTTCGCTTTATGGCATTAGATCACAAGCTACCATACGGATATGGTAAATGGACTGAACTTATATGGCGCTTTTCTAGTCATACTGACCACTCAAAGCACTTTACATTAAAGCCACATTCACCCATTCACACTCACATTCATACACCAACAGCCAACATTGCTCGGTAGGATGATGTTTTTGGGGTTAAGTGCTTTGCCCAGTGGCACATCGACATGTAACTGGAGGAAGCCGGAATTGAACCTATGACCCTCCGATAGCAAGTCAACTCTACCACTGAGCCATAGATGCCCATATAATATCAATAAACCCGAGACTTAAGCTATGTAAGATCTACCAAAGAAACCAAAGAAACTTTGGTACTGATGGTTTACCAACTGACACACCATTAGTTTGATGTATTTTGTTGTTTTGGCTAACAAGCTTGTAAAACCGTCAGTACACTGCCCTCTCAGATGCACTCCATAAAGATTTAGTTTTACAACAGTGATGTTACGCCGTAAGCTAATCTCTCCTATTCGCAAAGTCCCTTAATATCCAAAAATGTTCAGAGTTAGTTGCTTTGAAAGAGTTGGCTAATAGCTAACTAAGCAGTGGGTTTAGCACCAGAACCCAACTGGCACCTTGTTTTTTATTGTTGGAAAAGCCTTAACAGATCTTTAGTGCTGGCTGGGACTCATAGGTAGGAACAGTGTTTTATTTTAGAATTGTTGGTATGGGGGGCACCTGAAGTCGGACTATATTTTTTTATTATTGGTCATTTTGACCAACTCGGAAATAATAATGTGGTCATTATATATTTTTTTCTCGTAAATTTTTTAAATGATAATTACTTTTTCCATCGATTTTCATTAAATTTTTTATATACTTTTATTAATATTCAAGCACAACAAAATTGACAAACTGGACAAATCCACATCATGCCATATCACACATCGAGCAGACTAATAAGCTATATGTATAATAAACAACTATAGAATGGGGCTGATTGCTAAAAACATGAAACTAACGTGTTAAGTTACACATTTCAGGCCAAAAGTAATTGGAGTACTCTAGCACATTACTTTGTAACGCGTTACCCATATACTTTTATATGTTTCATAATACAGTATTTTACTGAAGACCTAAATGCAGAAAACTGAGCTTAGATGAAAAAACTTTAAGAGGAAAAACCTGCAGAAAAGGATCTGGAACAGCGGTGTAATAAGGAAGACACATGGAGGTAATGGAGATCAACAGAAAGAGTCAGTGGAGAACAATGCAAACAGTGCAGATCTTATATATACTGAGGAGACGTGGAATGTGACAAAGAAACTAAAGAAGCTAATCAAGGGAAACCAGATGCAGATGACTTGCAGTTGGGAACGGAAGCAAAATGGCAGAAAAGACCAAAAAAAAGAGGGAACAGATAAAGAGAAATAAAGGTTTAAACAATAAACATAAAACATCATGAGATGCAAACAGATAAAGCAGAAAACTAAAGCAAATGATAGAACATAACATGATAAACCCTAACTAATTAAAGAAAAAGTGGTTATTGAGAACCACAAATTCCCTCAAAAGTGTAAACTACCTATAGATCATGACAATATGATAATGACATAACTTTTTCTGTGTTACCACATGACCACGGCCCACAATAGTCAGAGTTACTGTCTTTTAATCCATCTTTAAAAGGCAAGAATCTGGGCGTGATTTTTGACTCTGAGCTGACTTTTATCCCTCACATTAAAAACATCACCAAAATAGGTTTATCACCTAAAGAACATTGCCAGAGTCCGCCCCATTCTCTCTCGGGCCAATACAGAGACGCTAATGCATGCTTTTATCACCAGTAGAATTGATTATTGTAAGACCTTGCTTTCTGGTCTTGCCAAAAATACTACCTCAAGTTTACAGCTTTTACAGAATGCTGCCGCACGTGTCCTGATGAAGACCAGGAGGCGGGAGAACACCGGTACACCGGTCTTAGAATCACTGTATCGGCTCCCCGTATGTTTTAGGATTGATTTTAAGGTTCTGTTATGGTTTTTAAGTGTCTTAATGGTCTTGGGCCTTCTTATCTTTCTGAAATGTTTTACCATATGAACTCTTGTGGTCTCTGCACTCCTCTGGCAGCCGTCTCCTCATCATTCCCAAAGTCAGTACACGGACTCATGGTGAGGCGTCTTTCCATTATTATTGCCCTCACCTCTGGAACAGGCTGCCGGAGGACCTCAGGGCCGCAGAGAACGTTCATGTTTTTGAGAGCAGGTTAAAGACTTACCATTTTAGTCTAGCTTTTAACTAATTATTATTCATTAATATATTTTTAACTGCTCAGCATGTTTTACCTGATTTAATTTTTAGTTTAGCTTTTAACTCTATCTTTAAACTAGGCTTAAAACCTTACTCTTTTACAAAGCTTACAGTTAGAAACAGGTTAATAGGTAGATAGAGACAGATTAGACAAGTAGCTAGGAAGAGACAGGTTAATGTTAGTAATCAGGTAGAGTGTCAAAAGCTAGGAAGAGATGGGAAGAGGTAGAGTAGCTAGGTAGAGATACGTTAATGTAAGCCAGGTAGAAAGTGTTAGTAGCTAGGTCTCCTAGTAGCTAGGAGACAGGTTAATGTTAGTAGCTATGTTGCTTTAGGCTAGGCTGTTGGAGGACATTATTAGAGTCAGTTCCTACTTTCTCTCCTACTTCTCTCAAACTGCATGATGTGCTGTCAATTCATGCGCTAACCTGTTTTCTTTTAGTCTCTTCCTACAGTATGTCCTCCTGACAACACCCTGCTTGACGACCCTGACTAAGATGTAATTCCAGTGGAGGAACGTTCTCCACGTCCTGCTACCAACTTCTGCTTCTGCATCAGTTCTGTTGCTCTTTCTGTGCCTCTGCTGCCTTCTCCAAACCACAGACGGTCTCGGCAGATGACCGCTTATGCTGAGCCTGGTTCTGCTGGAGGTTTCTTCCTTTTAAAAGGGAGTTTTTCCTCTCCACTGTCGCTTCATGCTTGCTCAGTGTGAGGGATTGCTGAGAAGTCACGACGCAATCTTCTGTGGTTCTCTAATTCCTAAATTAAACATTGTATTATAATAACCCTTCTTGTAAAGTGCCTTGAGATGACATATGTTGTGAAACAGCGCCATATAAATAAACTGAATTGAACTGTTTATTAATTAATCTGCTTTGCATTTTTATCTTGATTCTATCTTATCATTTTTTACACTTATTGTTTTAGACTTTATACACTTTATTTTTTTATAAACTTTATATTTTAACTTATTTTAATCTTTCTTGCCGGTGTTTCCTCTCTGGGGGGCCCTGCATTGGGGGCGGTGGTCGGCTGTAGTTGCCTGGGTACCCCTCAGGTAGTGCTTGGGTGGAGGTGGGGGTACCAGCCCTCCCTCCTCTGGGCCCTCTGGGCTGGTGCCTTAGCTGCGGCTGCTGATGCCGATGCAGATGACTCCTATGATGGCATTTCCTGGCTCATCTTTGCTCAGCCCTCTGTTTTTGTAGCTTTTAAGAGTGTGTGTGTATGGCTGATGGGTTGGGAGAGGGGGTAGTTGCCTTGATGATTTTATGTTTGAAGGGGGGTTGGGGGTTTGTGGGGTTATTTTAAATCAGTAAAGCACTTTGAGAAACTGTGTTTGAAAAGCGCTTTATAAATAAAGTTTGTTTCATTTGATTCAGTGTATATAAAATAAAAATGATTGTGACTGGGTAATAATTTCTTTCAGCTTTATGCAGGCAGAACAGAAATACATGTTTTTGGTCTGAAAACTGCAAGAATAGAGATTGGATAGACAGTGGAGCTAATGACCACACAACCTTACTTCTACTTAACAAAATCTTAAAAGGTTTTTGTTCTTTGGGAGGTTTTTTGTCTTCTGTTGAGGTCCTGTAAAGCACTTTGGGTTTCCTTGTATATATAAGGTACAATAGAAATAAAGTTGTCTTGCTATTTTCTCCTGTTCAGTTGTACAGTTGTTTCCTCTGCTGTTGTTTCCCCTTCTTAATCTGATGTGCTTCAATTTATTTCATGCAAGTCTATTTTTATAAAGCTTAATTTTTTTATTGGGACATTGGACTGTGCCATTGTGTGTACATGTCTCCTTCATTCTCCAGAGTGACTCCAAAGAGCAGGGATTAATATCAATTATGCAAAAGTGGGAAAGTTCCCTGCTATGTGCCACATTCTTAATAGGGACATGTGTAAGTCATTACCTCTACACTGTAGACTTTCAACAGTTTAACAATGTGTGGGTAAAAAAAAAAGATGATTGATGATGAAGTACTGGGTAAAAGGGGGAGTTGGGGGTTTTCAGTAGAGCTTATAAAATGCTGCGAAATGTGGGTCTTATGATTGCTGTCTTTTGAAACATTATGAGAGAGTTTTTTGTGACAAAGCATCCATCAAAACAGTAAAAAGCTCTTCTGCCTTTCCGTCGCAAACATCCTGATACAAGTTCATTTGGCAGTCAGGTTGGTTAAGTCGAAAAACAATTTTTAAAGAACTGACACTAATCCTCTCTTCACCTATCTCTTTCTCTAATATTCACGCTTTTGTTCATTTAAAACTGTGGTTTCACAGCCTTTCTTTAATTAGACATGCTCCAACTAGGGTTCTGAGGTCTTCCTCTCAACACCTCTGGTATTCTGCCCTCAAGACTTAAGTCAAGGGGTGATGGAGCATTTCCACTCTGCGCACCTAAACTATGGAATGGTCTCCCATTGCAGATTACAGCTGCACAATCTATTCAAAACTTCAAGTTGTTAAAAAGCTAATCTCTGCTCTGGCTTTTAACTGCAGATGAACACCTCCCCCCTTCCCTTCTTTCCTGTTATACATTTTAGGATTTTATTTTTCTGCTCTCTACATTTTTTTTATTTAAACTTTTTGTATGTACACCTTTTAGTGCAGTTTAGGTTGCTAAAAAAATTGCTTTCTGAAAAAAAATGACCTTGACCTTTCTGGCTTTCACTGATACCTTAACAGCTGTGTCAACTAGTGTAAGCCTTGGCTGTAGTCTTATGTAAAACAGCTTTCTGTAAATGTGAACGAGATTGCAGGTAAACTATTAACAGGGAAAGTTTGGCAAAGCTATACTTTATTTAGCTTAGATTCTCTTAATAGGGACGCACCAATACAGATACTGCTATTGGGGCTGGTACAGTTCTAATGTACTTGTATAAGTATCAGTTAAAGTTAATCAGTACCACAAACTGATACTTAAAATGTGGACAATCTGCAATAAATTGACAGAAATTTTTTTATTTTTCACTTGAAATTTTAGTTTTGTGGTAATTTTTATCAATATTTATCATCTAACTCACGATCAGACAATAAAATAAAACCTGTCTTACAATTCATTGCATTTTTTGTGGGGTAGAAGTATCGCACTGGCACTCTGTATAAGCAAGTACTCAGATCTAAGTAACAGTATCGTATCAGTTATAAAGAAGTGGTATCGTTGCATCCCTAATTTTAATGTTGATGATATTACAACCGAACTCAGAGTGCAATGACAACGATTATGGGAATTTATGTGGAAAACTCGACATGGGACACAAAAACCCAACAAAAAAAGAAATGGAGACAGGCATTCAAGGAAACAATCAAGGGCCTGAGAGTTGTCTGGCGCCTGAGAGTGGTCTGGTGCAAGCGTTTGAGAAAAAAAATCAGCTTTGCGTGAACTGAAAATTCCCAAGATCTGAGACGCACTTTCACACTAAACCCAACCACTGTAGGCCTACTTAAACCAATCGGTTGTAGGATAGTGGCCGGTCTTGGGTTTTTCAATCAATCAGACTGATGTAGCATACACGCCACGTGCGAATGTGTTTTAGGAGGATATTTGTTGACATCCTTGTCCGCACTCGCGAGTGCTTGCAGAAAGATAAAATTTACGGCGGCTATAGAGACGCAACAAACACTTCCAAGACAGTTAGAATTCAAAATCCACTATATATAACCACTTTAACTTCTAAAAACTGAAATAGCTTTAGAGAGAAACAAAAAAATTCTATTGACGGCAAAATAGAAGTTATTTAAAGCCCGTTTTACAAATGTGAAAGACATTAGTTTGATTCGCCTGTGTCCTGGCCACAAATCCACTGAGGGTACATTTATTCATATTCCTAAAGCCGACCCTTCACAGAAAAAGTTTACGGCTTTCATAAGTCTGGAGGCCTGAGAGTCTGTTGATTGAAGTAGAGCTGGGAAGATCTTTGCGAAACAGAAAGCCCTGTTTATGCTAAAAGCAGAGGTCAGACGAGCAGAAACAGCATGATTCGCATCAACTGTGGGGAATTGCAAAGGAGAATTGCATAATCCTCAACGCGACCTCAAAGCTGGGTAAGTCCTCATTTATTATCGTCCTTATTTATTTATGGAAATATAGTCGCTGTTGTACAACTTAAGTTGTCCTGTGACTTTGGTAATTCAGTGGCGTCTGGTCTCTGACGAAAAACTGAACAGTTTTTTTTTTCCATTCTTTGAGAAAAACATACCGTTATGTTGCAGCTGATTAAATTAGAAGCAGGTGTCAGCATAGGATTTACAGCTGCTACTACAGCGTCAATAATCAGGTACTGATTGCGGTTTGGCAGATCTGTATAACAACGCGAAATACTTAGTCTCAGTATGCTATACTAGCAATACCTATGCTGGGAAGTAACTATTTAAAAGCAGGGATTCAATCCTGAACAGACCTACAAGGCTCTACACATATATGCTTCTCTAATATTGGCTTGTTTTGGTTTGTTCATCTCATGTCTGAATTTCCATTTATATCCAAAAAAGTCATCAGAATCTTTTAATGCAATGGACTATTGATCAAAATGTTCTCCCAGGGGAGCACACCCCTGGATCTCGCTTAACATTACGTTTATCAGGGCATATATCTTGGCTTAGGGGCCTACCAGCGAAAAAAAGTTCAGGCTCAGGATTCTTTTTTTTCCATCACCCCTGCAATCAGGAACACGGGGCAGTTAGATTCACTCAAGGGTGCAGGGACAGACAGAGAAAGGAAGAATCAACACACTGACAATAATCCCCCACACACACACACACACAAAGCATGCCATCTGTGGCACCAACAAAGTACTACAAGACCAGCCCGGGAGGAGGGGGCCTAGTATGCCAGGAAGAACCAGGAAAAAACTAACAAGTAAACCAGAATAAAAAACGGAAGTCCAAAATTTTTCACAACACACAGAATCAGAATGTCCATAACACAAAGAAAAAAAACGTCCTTAAGGAACAAATATCTCGTGAGGGGCATAGGAATTGGGCAGAGAGATCAGATGGATGGCGGAATTGGGCAGAGAGTTCAGATGGATCCACAAAGAAGACCTAAGGCTTTATTACGAAAAAGCCCACAAAGAAACACTAGAGGTCTGCTATGAGGAAATCCACAAAGAAGTGTTGGAGGCTCAGAGGGAGCGGAGGCTCTCTTTGACTGCAGTACTGTGACAATGAAGGTGTTAAAGGATATATGCGCAAATACAGACTATAGGAGAACCACAGTGCTGGACTGCTGGACCTCAGGACAACATTCAGCAATTTTGACCATTATTTAGTATTGAAGCAACTGGACAGTTGGGTTGGGCTGTCTAGTACAGTATTTAACTGGTTTGAGTCTCACATAAAGAACAGGGTTTGTGTTCTAGATAACTTTTTATCGGAGTGAACAAAAATCACATTCTGGTACCTAAAGGTTCCATCTTGGGGTCCCTCTTATTTACTATTTACATGGTCCCGCTAGCTAGGATTAACAAGCAATAGGATTGATTAGCATAATTATTAGATGGAACACAGCATGACCATTTCACCAGGTGACTATGAACCCATTCTAACATTAAGCAAATGGATAGAACAAATCAATAAAGATTTGCCAAAACCTTCCCAAGCTGTAGAAAAACAAAGCGTAAGTAATAATACTTTTTGGACTGAAAAAAGGACAATCAGGAGTCAGCTCATAGCTTTAGCTATTACAGCTGTAAACCAAAGATCAGGTCCAGAATCTGGGTGTAGTGATGTACTCAGACCTAAAGGTTCAGGGATACATAAACATACCTCTCCTATGTGGACAATGAGTTTAATGGAAACAGTGTTATAATCTTGGGCCCTGATTTATTCAACTTTCGTATAAATTATCCCATATTTTATCCTTGGAATGAAATTTAGAATGTTCATGAGAATAGTCAAAAACTACATTTATCAAGTATGCAGTGGCCACTCATACTCATGTTCCTCCACAGTCACCTGTTGATAAACCCCACATGTGTGTACTTAGGTGCTTGTGCCCATTCACAGGCTGCCTTTACATGCATCCAATAACCCGTTCAAAACCGGAATATTAGCAATAACTGTGACTGGGAGTGACACGTGCTGACAACGAGTAAAACGAGTGAGCAGGACAGAGTACTGAAGGTTTTGACAACCAGTGCTTTCTAATGATGCAATGAAACCTTTAAAGGGACTTTGTGAGGTTTGAATGTTTTTTGATAACTATTGCCCCCTCAGGCCTAACTGCAGCCTGAATGGTAGCCTTCTGCATGAGGTGGACATGCTGTGTGAGAGCTCCTGAATGGACAGAAACACCTGAGTCAGTCCCATCCTGGACAATTTACAGATTTGCAGGGATGACTTCAACTGAGGTAAGAAATGCTACTGTTTTGTAAGGTTTTTAAGTAAATATACAGGCATGTAGAGGCAACCGTGGTGAAAAGGCCAGGGCTCAGACCATTACTGGAGCATGTATGAGCAAGAAATGTTAATATATTTATATGCATTTAAACTTATGTATAGTCCCTAAAAAAACTGTCAAGATGGGACAGTGTCTTAATCAATGAAAATGTTATTTATAAACTTAGATTAAAAGCAGATTAAAAATGAGCCCACATTACAGAGAAACAGCCACAGGGCTTAAAGGGTTATTATTCTCAATTATTTATTTTATTCATTCATGTCAGTTTTAATGCTTATGTTTATCATGTACCAATGCTTATTCTGTTGTAGTTGGAAAAGCTTATAGTGTGAGAAGAAAGAACGAATAACAAGCAACGATGTGTGCTTAAAAGGACTATATCATGCTATTTTACAGCTTTCAGCTTCTGGGATAGACATATATATGATAAAATGTTACCACTGGTGTTATACAGTATTGATTTGTCCTAACATTTATCTTGTATCCTGTAGTTAATGTTGGACCACAAAGTAAAACGGCTAGTTTCTCTGTAATCCCGCATCTTGCATCCCCCCCTCCCCTGTACCACAATGAAACTCTGTTATATTAAGGGCTCAGACGTTTGTCTTATTATTTTTTATTTTTTTGTAAAAAAACCAAACAAGAGTAAGTAAAGCTTATTTTAGTTGCTAAATCTCCAGGCATTAGACAGAGCCGAAAACAATATAGCTGATATTTTTCCAGTATATAAAAGCCGTGGATGTTGTTTTTACCCATTTACTGAACATTCTGAGATGCAACAGATAAATTAATTAACCATACAATGCTGTTATAAGATCACATAAGTAGTTTGATAAATGGCTAAAACACAGTAGCATTAGCAAGTAGCTACTTATTACTCTAGCAGAGGTAAGCCGCTCCGCCTGCAGGGGTGATGCGGACACCTCTAGCACTCTAGCAAGTGATTTTCCAAATGAGGACTTTGTCAGACCTTGTGTGCTGACCCGTGTAAGTGCCCCATTCAGACGCTCTGTAACATGAATATTTGATAACTTTTAATAAACTTAAAGAACTGGATTCCTCTCCTGTGATCTCTGATAAAGTAACATGTGTGGAACTATAGAACTAAGGGTTTTAAGCCAGGTGTTTAGTTCCAACAGGCTTCAACTGATTCTACATTATTGATGTATTGTGTTTTTTCCATGTACTTTATATTTTTAAAGAAAATATTTTTTACAGCAATGTTTAAACATTACCATAGCAACCAGAGCATGTAAAGGGGGTGGAGAGGATGTTACTCATATTATGTTGTTGGCACCAAGGCAAAGGAAGGAAATTTTACTTGTATAGCACAATTTCAACAACAAGGTAATTCAAGGTGCTTTACATGGTTTTGTGATAAAAAAAAAACTAAATATCATAAAATAATGGAAAGTAAAAACAAAATTTACGAATAAAGCATGAAAAGTAAAAAAATATAACAGAAGCAGTTAAGCGTTATTGTCTCCTCAAAGGCAGCTCTACACAGATGAGTTTTAAGTTTTGATTTAAAGTAGCTCAGTGTTTCAGCAGCTTCACAGTCACCAGGAAGTTTGTTTCAGAAAAGGGTAGTATTGAAACTGAAATCTACTCCATATTTGGTTGTAAGTTTAGGGATGTTTATTAGACTAGATTTGGCAGACCGGAGTGGTCACAGTGGTTTGTGTGGTGAGAACAGGTCAACATATTTTTTAGCCAAGTCGTTTAATGATTTATAAACTAGGAGTATTTTCAATTATAAAGTTTGAAAATTACCCATTTGTTTATTTTGTTGAATGTTTTTGCCACACTTTAAAGGTTGGTCCATGTCAATACTGTCTGATACTGCTTCTTTAGGGCATTTAACTGTTTTACATAAGGCTTTGAAAGGTGTTCATAATACTACGCTGAACTGACCTCGTTTTCAACACATTGTGTTCCTGAGATTGTCAATATACCGTGTGCAGGTTCAATTTTTTAATATAGGAGAGGATCCCAGGTTTGTGGATACTTGTGCTTTTATTATGAAGCATAAATCCCATAATACACAGCATTTCAGCACCATAAAAAAACCATAGAAAAAAAATCCCTTGAACATTTTTATCAAAATGGAGACTGGCTTCACTTAAATTGTAAGGGAGTTGTAATTTGTAAACAATAAAACATTAAAATCTAGTCCTTTAATTACAAAATCCCCCCAAAATAACTAATAACTTTGGGAACAGCCAGACGTGACAAACGAATTGACACTCCTCCAGACCCACAGCTAGTTCGAAATAAATAACACTTTTATGAAAATAAAATATCGTTTCGGGAAGCACTAGGAACAGGAAGTCAGAAGCAATTCAAAGATTCATGCAAGGTGAGTATTAGAGGGAAATGCTGATGAAAATGTTTGTCTTCCTGTTCGTCCGGAGGTGAGTAACTTTGGCTGGAGGTGAATGTGTGGATCCTGACCTTCTCCAATGTTGATTGTAGGTGGAGAACTTGGAGAAGATGCAGCTGGGCGAGTTAGCGAACAGGTGAGTGCTCAGGGGATGTCCGGTGGAGAGTCAGGATTGACTGAGAGAGCTCCTGTCTTTCTCTCGCAGATTAAAGGTTTGCTGGGGCAGACAGGTGAGCAGTGTGAAGGCAGCAGAGGAGCAGCGGAGATCGGAGGTGTTTACTGGAGGGGAGCGATGAAGAGGCTGACCAGGTATAAGGCCAGAGCGGGGAGGAACTCAGCTCGGAGGAGTCCAGAGGATTGTCATGGCTCCTTCCGGAATATTCCACAGAAGACAGAGAAGTTAAGTTGTGGGCAACACTAAGAACATTAATTTTCTCATATACATAGAGTTGTAGTTAGTTTGGGCATATACCTCACTGATAACGAGAACCATTTACTCCACTTTTAAGCTGGGTGATGATTAGGTGAAACTGGGAGCACCTGGTGATTGCCGCTGGCCATGCCAGAGAAGGTTGGAGAAGGAGTAGAACAAACCCACTCTCCAGCACACAGACACAGAAACCCAACAGAGTTTGTATTTATCCATCCATCCATCCATTTTCTGAACTGCTTATTACTCCAGGGGTCGCACGGGGGCTGGTGCCTATCTCCAGCTGTCAACGGGCGAGAGGCGGGGTACACCCTGGACAGGTCGCCAGTCCATCACAGGGCAGTTTGTATTTATTACATGTTAAAATGGAGAGTTTGACAGCTAAATTGGAAAATGTGGAATGATGGTAAAATACAGCTATTTGGCTATTAATAGTTGAAGGACTCCTTATGGCAGTCAATGAGATAAATAATTATTAAAAATTAATATTTTTGGGAATCACCTGGACTACCAGGAACTATTTTCATAGCCAAATATCTGTATCAGTCTCATAATCTGAAGGAGTGAATTCTTTACAGTCTATTGATCATGAAACCTTGCCAAATGTGTGTGTGTTGAATGAAAGGGACAACAGTGACTTCCAGAATACAATGAAAATAAAATGCAATGAAAATAGAAAACATGAATTCTGATTTATACTTGGCGGAATCTGGAATCTTTAAGAATGAAAGCTAAATTAGTTTACCAATTGTACTTAGTTTAACTAATTAGCACCATTGATTTATGTTTAAAACAATAAAATAATGTAAGGAAAATCAAAACATTCTTTGGGTAAAGAAATGTTTGTTTAAAATTTAATTAACCTTTGGATAAGTACTTAATTCATGGATTGATCACCGCAGTAAACAATCTAATTCCAGTATTTTGATGGAAAAAAATAAGGCGAGTTCAAACACGGCTAATAAGATTAGTTTCTGTTCTTAAACAATCTATTTTCAAACCGAATTATGTTTGAACTGTTAATAGCGATCATTGTTTATGAAATGCAGGCCTAAACCAACACGTGGCCTGGTTTAGCTTTAGCTCTCTGTAACGCAGGTCGGGCGTTTGAAATATCTCAAATACATTTATTAGAAATTACACAAAAAAGGAAAACTCCTGTTTGATTGAGTAGCTCAAATTACAGGATTTAAAATGGCTCTTTGTTGGGAAAAGTCTTTTAAAAACAATGATTAAAGTTTTAGGCCGAGGGGCCTGTATTACCCAAAAAAACAGATGAAAACTTATACAAGTTAACAATACAAGTTAACAAAAGTAAAACACACACCTTTAAAATTAGTGATCCTAAACTAATTTGCCTCTGCCCAAGAAGACCCTATAGAAGGATTAATGTTTTCCAGTTTTCTCTGTGGTCGAGGGGGTAGCTCGATGGGTTGCCAAGCTAATTAGCAGGCTGGTAGCACCGGGAACGTCTGGCCATGGATGTAGTTTCCCTCCTTTCTCAGCTCAGCTACGTGGCGGCTGGTCATTGGAGATGCTGGTGCCCAGTCTTCCGATTTGACTAGACAGCTATCAGCCCCAACTTTTTTCACTGGAAAGAGTACCTTTTTGGCAGGTTTCCAGCATGGCAATTCTTATCGGCTCTGGCACGAAGGGACATGGCCTGAAGCTGGTTCAGGCATTTGGTACAGGCTCCCGTTTCACTCGCGGCCACAGGCAGATTCAGGAACGGGGTTTGTTTATCAGTGTTTTTCAGTCACCTGATCAGTCTGCCGTCAGTGTTGCTTGAACGAGTTCCTCCTCCGCCCGCAAAGGCAGGTTCTTTTATATGTGGGCCTTCCCGATCAGAGCTCATCAATGGCTCTGATAGAATGAAGGAGAAACTTCCGCTTGCAGGTTGCTTATATAAACTCTCTGCCTCTCCACTTCCTGTGGAGCTAGAATGCAGATTAGTGCCACGCGATGGCTGTGCATGACCCAACAACCAGATTTGGGAGATTTACAAAAAGAAAAAAAGTCCGTGTTTGTATTCTTGACACCAATGAACATCTAATTATGAACAAAGTGAAGTCAGCGTGGACAGTTTGCTGTAAGAGTTCTAAAGATCTTATATTACTTGCAGGCTAACATCTGGAAAATACCACAAAGCGGCAGAAACTCGCTAATGTCTCCAAAAGCTAGGTGTAAGGTTTTTACCCAGAGGATAACACCCTACAGATGCAAAATGCCGGCGTCCACTGGGACGTACAATCAAATAACCACCAAAGGACTCCACTTTTCAACAGATTTGTTTCTTTCTTTACTCACATTTTCTTTACATCAACAGACATGCACAGATTCCACCCTCCACATATATAGGCTATGAATAGAAACATTCAGTCCTACCCAGGGGTAGATGTACAGTTTTAACCCTTAAAACCTCATTTAATATAAACTCAATATAAACACTATACACAAGACTAAATTACATCCCACTTTAACCATTAACTTAAACCATCAAAATAAACCATTTTAATAAAAGGCAACCAAAACAAACTTATTTCCCCCAGACTCCCCCCTCTCCTCAGGCCACTTGGTTAGTGCCAGCCAGCTAATTGAGCACACCAGGACCTTATCAGCAACACTCATGGGCGCGCTTCCATGACTGTGCTGAGCTCCAAAAATCACCTCAGAGAGAGAGAGAGAGTGGTTAGAAGCAACCCAAACAACTGAAAATAAACTAAATGCATTAACCTACTAAATAGGATCCATCTTTAGCAAATCAATTCAACAAAAACCCAAGCAAACAATAAACTAATAACATCAGGCTGTAATGTACAAGTTTGAGTGTGTACCGTCAAACTGAGAAGTCCCTTAGTGAGGGGGTGTCTGCATCTCCCTCACACTAGGATATTTTAGAACTGCACTATGTTCCTGATATTTTATTTATTTATTTATTTATCAGAAAGTCACAAGTGATTTTTTTAAATGTTGAATAGCTAAATTAGCTGATGACATTCTGAAATAAAAAAATGATATGCATTTGGAAAGACGTTTGTCATCAAAAGATGTGAATCTGAAAGATCAATGGGAAAGCTATAGGAAACAGAAAAATACAAACCTTTCCAGGTGCCTCTTGACTTCTCTGTATCCCCTTTCTTTATACTAATTGCTTCATGTATCCCTCACCCACTCATTCCCTGGAGAGACACACTTCTGGACAGATGACTTTGCTTAAAGCCAGTACTCTGGAATGAGCAGAGCCAGCCAGCCAGGCTCCAAGTCTCAGTTCTCTCCACAGATAATAGATGGATGGATAAGAGAGCAGTGGAGGTGTTGAAGCTTAGACACAGAGAGCCAGGAAGCTGGAGCTGCTGCTCCAAGGAGACAAGACAATGCACATTTATAAGGGAGATGGATCAGCATGCTACATAGAAGCCAATATATCCACACCACAGCAAAGCATGACAACACAGTACCATAGTGTAGCTATTGCTCTTTGTTTTGCCTTTTCCATGCATGCCTGGGTCTCTTTGAACATGAAAGCCTGAATGCAGGCTTTTCTGTATGTGGTTGTATGTTCATCTACATGTCTCTGCCTAGGACAAGTAGTCCTCGTCTCACAGCTTCTATTGTTACAGTCCTCTTTGCATCTCCCTCCCTCTGCTTCACAATATCTCTGTGGTGGAGCAGGAGGAGAAGAAGAAAGAGGGTTGTATAGCTGAGGTCGGCAGGGAGGGGAGGGAAGGATTTGATCTAAGATTGAGCAGACTGCTTGGAGCCAAACATGGAGCTCCGATTATAGTGACCGGGGACCGCAGCGAGACGTCGCCCAGCAACCCTTGCAGCACTGTCCGTAAATCACGGACATGTCTGGTCCTTAGCGGCGCCCAGAGCCTTCCATCCAGTCTTTCAGCATCACGACTGGGGAACGGGGAACCTAGGGCCAATCCATGCCAAAGAGCCTGAGGGAGCAGGGATGGGACTTAGATCATTGGTAACTGAGGAATTGATTCTTTTTTATTTACGTTTGTTTATATACCTCCAATTTACAAGAAATGTATTCAAAAGATACTTTACAAAAGCAAATTATATAAAGAAATATAAAGTAAGGTGGGCTACATCCTGGACAAGTCACCAGTCTGGCATATCCCATTTGCTTATTTCATTTTTACTTTTTTGAGAGAAACTGGGAAATACTCTTGTATTTAACTACTCTTGTATCAACTCTTAACTACCTGAGTAGTCTTTTTTTCAACCAAAATACTTTTAATAATTTTTTTAGTATTGCTTTTTACCTCAACTTAAGTAAAAATATATCTAGGTAATGCTACTCTTAAATGCTACTCTACACACCTGCATGTAAACGCAGTGACTGACTACATTTACATGCAACCTATAACTCGTTGAAAACCGGAATTTTAGCATAACACAGTCACGTGCGGCCATGTAAACACCGGCAAAAACCAGAATATGATCCTTTGGTTACCCCTCTTCTAACCTAAATATTTGGTCATGTTAATTTGTATTGGGATATCCCCATCTAAAGGAGCAATGATTTGTGTTCAGCACATGTTCTAATCGCAAGGAATCTTGGTCTTTTGAGTAGAGAAACGTATTGTACGCGCCATCTGGTATACAAATTCCATGTATAAAGGAGTAACTCTCTCTGCTCACGCATGTAAACAGGTTATTCCAAATGTTTCAGAAACCCGAATAGTGACCCTAACCTGACCATAACCCAAATATTGACATCTTGTAAACATAGTCACTGTGATGCTTGGTGATGTTGGAGAGACAAAGACGACAAGAGCATTTACAGTTTGGTAATGAAATGTATTTACAGGGGGGTTAAAAAGTTTTTAGTCAGCCCCCAATTGCGCAAGTGCTCCCACTTAAAAAAATGAGAGAGGCCTGTAATTTTTGTCAAAACTACTGTATACCTCAACTATGAGAGACCTAATTAGAAAAAAAATAATAAAAAAAGTCCCATGGTCTGATCTTTAAAGAATTTATTAGCAAATTACGTTGGAAAATAAGTATTTCGTCACCTACAAACAACCAAGATTTCTGGCTCTCACATATGGAACGCCTAAGTGTTCAAAATTAAATAAATAAATAAAACATTATGAAATACATATCAGCATGAATTAATATTAAGTAAATATATAATGTGACAATGAAATAGTCAAAAAAGGAATACTGTTAAAATGCCATGCTCAATATTTATATAATATATTTTAATCTAAGAATATACATTAGTATTATTTTATATATATTTAAATAAATATTTATTTTACTGCCATTTTTTTCATACTATAATTTGAGTTTTTTTATTTAACATAATCAGTTTTTATTCAAAAATCTCTCTTTTTTTAAAAGTTAGCTTTTATTTCATAATAGGGTTTTTTCATAATGGTGTATTTATTTCAAAAGGCCATTTAACATAATGTCTTGTCCAGCCAATCAGAATTAGCTGTTGGGACCTGGATGCTGATTGGTTGGTGCTTAAACATGATGTTACTGCAGGAGGAAAATGGCGAGGACCGGCTAAAGTCGTTTAATACTGTTACTGAATTTAATACCTTTAGGATTTTATATATGGCTTTATAATTCTTATAATACTGGCAGAATGTTTGATCACTTTTTTAATGGGGATGTCTAATCCAAACAGCCAGTGCTGCTCCAGTGTTCTATGTGTAAATCTGCTCAGGGCGCCATCCCCGTGATTAGACTGGGGAAAGAGACTCAGGTCGGCTCGTTGGTACGATCATTAAAACATTTCAGAAATAACACAGAACACGTTTAAATAATCTCCCTTTAACTGACTGTAGCTAACAACCAACCAGGGCTTTCTCTCCCGTCTCCTCTTAGTTGTGCTGGACAAAACAGAAAAAGATAATAGCATAAATCTGGTGCTACTGTCAGACAGCTGAGAGCTGAACCTGGGATCATTTTAGATTACATCATCCAGACGAATCAAGATGGGTCTCTGAAACGGTTCATGATAAGTCTGTATGACCTGTTAGAGCAACCAGAGCTGAACAAAGTTCCTGCAGCTCCGACCCTTTACTTAGCATGCTGCCAGCTGCTCACAGAGCCACAACAACGGCTATCCAGGAAGACTAATCTTAGTTCCAGCCAATCAGCGTCCAGGTCTCAACTGCTGATTCTGATTGGGTGATGGACGACTTCAGTTCTTAAATGGCCTTTTGAAATTAATACCATTATGAAAAACCTCATTATGAAATAAAACATGACTTTGGGAAAAAGAGAAATTGGAATAAAAACTGATGGAATTAAATAAAAATGTCTTGAAATTAATTAATTAATTATATTATTATGAAGTAAATTGCAGTGAAATAAATATTTAATGAAATATATATATATATATATATATATATATATATATATATATATATATATATATATATATATATTATACAAATGTATAATCCAACATAAAAAAATATGAAAGATATTTCAGAAAATGGGCGTTGCATTTGAAATGATTTCAGTTTTTTATAATTTCATTGTCACATTATATATTTATTCAATATTTTGCTGATATTTATTTCATTATGTTTTATTTACTTATTTAATTTTGAACACTTTGGCGTTCCATACTCACTGACTTGTAACTTCTTCTATAAGAGGCTCCTCTGTCCTCCACTCATTACCTGTATTAATGGCACCTGTTAGAACTCATTATCAGTATAAAAAAGCACGTCACCTCAACCTCTGTCACACTCCAAACTCCAATAAGGCTAAGATCAAAAAGGTGTCAAAGGAAACCAGAAACAAAATTATAGACCTACATTAGGCTGGGAAGACTGAATGTGCAATAGCAGCTTGGTTTGAAGAAATAAACTGTGAGAGAAATTATCAGAAAACGGTAGACACTGATTATCTACCTTGATCTGGGGCTCTCCGCAAGACCCCCTCCGTGGGGTCAAAATGATCATAAGAACAGTGTGTAAAAATCCCAGATTGACACAAGAGAACCTAGTTAATGAGCTGCAGAGAGCTTGGACCAATGTAACAAAGGCCACTATCAGTAACGCACTACACCGCCAGGGACTCAAATCCTGCAGTGTCAGATGTGTCCCCCTGCGTAGGCCAGAAAAATGTCCAGGCCTGTCTGAAGTTTGCTAGACAGCATTTGGATGATCCAGAAGAGGATTGCTGAGTTGCATCCGAAGAACACCATACCTACTGTGAAGCACAGGGGGAGGAACCATCATGCTTTGGGGCTGTTTTTCTGAAAAGGAACCAGGAAGACTGATGGGGCCATGTATGTGACATTCTGAGTGAAACCTCCGTCCATCAACAAGGGCATTGAAGATGAAACGTGGCTGGGTCTTTCAGCATGACAATGATCCCAAACACACAAACTCTGGGAGTGGCCTAGCCAGTTTCCAGATCTCAACCTTATGGAGTTTAAAGTCTAAGTTGCCCATTGACAGCCCCAAAACATCCCAGCTCTAGAGAAGACCCCCATGGGCTAAAATACCAACAACAATGTGTGAAAACCATGTGAAGACTTATAAACTTCTGAAATGTTTGACCTGTCATTGCCAACAAATGAGATTAACTTTTGTTATTGCCCAACTCTCATTTCCCACTGTAATTTGTACCTAATTTCTTTAAAAATTAGACCATGTGATTTTTCTGGATTTTTTTTTCTCTCTAATTTTATCTCTCATAGTTGAGGTATACCTATGATGAAAATTACAGGCCTCTCTCATCTTTTTAAAAGGGAGAACTTGCATAATTGGAGATGAGTAAAAACTTTTTAGCCCCACTGTACTCATGCCACAGGTTTTTGTAATTACAAGAGTTCAGAGAAGAAGAAAAAAATATCACACCGGATTTTCCTATATTTTCCTATCTCCTCTGTGACAAAACATTTTATTATGCTGGGACATTAAGAAAGGTTTAATTGTCTTACTCAGCTCTTAGACAGCTGTTCTGATTCTAATTTACAAACAAGAACCAATTCTATGTAAACATCTCATCTTGACTTATGACAAATCTTGTTATTATCTGGTGTTACACTTATGACAGATCATGTGGATGTCTTTCTCAGCATTATACTAAGTGTCCCTTATTGTTATCTATATTCTGATTGTCCAGTGAAACTATCTCCTGATTGTTTACTGCTGACTACTGAAGTGAAACATCCATTATTGCCTCATGACTCATCCTGTGTTTACCTATTCCATGTTGTTCTGTGATTGGTCTTGTGGTTATCCTATCATAACTGTATGATATAATGATTCAATAGGGTGTGGCTGACTGCTATATAAACTCCCTCTGTGCACGTAAAATAAACTATGTACGAATATGGCTGACACTTTTGTTTTATTCTCTCATCCAAGGCCTCTCAGAAACCCAGATTTCCATGACAGTTTTGGCGTCACTTTGAACAGGTCTCGTGCATGTCCGTCAGACACTGGCTGAGGGGACGCCTGGGTGTTTTTCTGCACCCATCTCCGGACCTCGCTTAAGCATTCAAGAGAAGGGAGACTCAGTCCAGTGTTATGATCGACTGCAACGAGGACCGCACCTAAAATTGTCTGAGGGACAAAGCCTGGTGAGCTAAATTAATTTCATTCTTTAGTTAAAATATTGGACTAGATTAAAGTCCTGCATAACGAAGGACAACAAACCAAAATTTAACTTGTAATTATAGTAAAAGAGGAAATTATATTTTCCTATTTGTGGTCAGCTGTTTTCATTATAATTGTTAGAACCTTTTTCTTGTGTGTCTGTGCCGGCCGACCATTTACCTGAAGACAAAATAAGTTTGAATCCTTGAGTCCAGACTCTGAGGTAGATATTTTTGTTTATTTTATTTATTGAAAATAGATAGGTACAATTAATAAATAATTTACCAAGACCAGCTAATGTTTTGACTCTGAGCTTTCTAGAAGCGAGATGAGCCCCTGTGAGCTTTTAAAGTAAGACCGATTAAGAGTTGTGCGCTTATTCTTAGCAAGACCAACCAATAAACTGTGAACCTCGTTAGGCAAGACCAATCAATAAATAATTGTGAGCATTATCCAATATCAATTAACAAAGTAAAATCGTGAACTGTGTGAGCAAGACCAGATCGTGCGTATCAAATTTTGAGTCCTTTTATAAAGGCCAAGAAAGATTTGAGCTGTCAGCTTTTCAGCTACATTCAGTGAACAGAAGAATTACTGTTGAAGTTCTATCCAGTTTCCTTAGCACATTATATTGGGTAATGTTAAAGAAAAAGGTTCTTCAAATTTCCCTAAATGTATTCTTATGTGTCAAATGAAAAATAAATATGGTGATGATGTATGCGATTATTTAAAATATTGGAGGGAATGTGGTTTTATCCCAAGGGAACCTGAATTTATTTTATGAATCATGTAAAAAAAAAAAAAGGGTAAGATTTGTAATTATCTATCCTGTGAATGTGAAAATATATTTCCTGAAGGTGGGTATGACTCAATTGATTAAACTTAGAAACAGTCTAGAAAAGAAAATATCAAATTTTATGGAAAGAAAACTTTGTTATATTAGAAAGAATACAGCAAGTGATGTTGAAAGAAAAATATTCTTTTTAAATGCAAATATATTCTAAACGTAAGGTTTGAATGGATGTTTGAAATTGGCGGAAGAAAGTGAGAAAGACACTCACTGCTCAGAAAGCAAAAGATGAAAAAGAAGAAAAAAAGACTCTTAAAGGACATAGAGATTGACACCTCTTCTGCACATCAACCACATCAAACACCCCAACACCAAGACCCCCCCCCCCCCCAGATTGAATGCCCCCTACTCTACAAGATGTATCACAGCAGAAAGCAGAGACTAAACCCCCCCAAAGAGGAAAATGACTTGTTCCCCACCTCAGCCAGCATTGCTCAGCCTCCACCCCTGCAGTTGCACAACCCCCCCACCCCCCCTTCAGCAGCCCTGGACGGCGTGCTGCCACACCTTGCTGAGGTCAACAAAACTTTCTACACAGTGTGGACTGTCGCTAATGTCACACTCTGCTCAGGAGAGCAGAAAGCTGCATCCAAGAAGGAAAGAGACAGAAATACTCCAAGGCTGATTCCCCTGCAACACGCAGCAGTTACAGCCTCACCTAGTGAGTCCCCAGAATCACAACGGCTCTGGCTCCCATTCCTAATGCAGTGGGACCGGAAAGGGCATTTGCTCTTGTCCAAGACAAGACTTTACAGCTCCAGGAGAGAAAGAGGGCGAGAAAAAGGCAGTGATAGAGACAATATCCACCGTGGACTCATCCGGATTGAGGTGGGGTGATGGGAGGAAGTGAAGCAGCGGACCCTACCAGCACCTGTAAACGAGGTCACGCACACACACACTACACAAACTGTCACACACACAGACTTTTGACACACACAGACTTTTTTCATTACCAAACTAAGGACAAAAAACTTTATATACTGCTACTAAAGATGGAAATTCCTGTTTATTGTGCAACTGACAACTTAGCTGATACTTCCAACAATATGTTTTATTTAATCTGATCATCTGTATTATGTTACCTGTGTTATACCTGTAAAAGAGATTTAAATAATGTTCCCCTGACCTGCAGCCTTTCTCTAGCCTGCAACATGCTGAGCTCTATTTTTATTTTTTCTCTATCTGAAAATCTGTGCACTTCCTACATACTGCCCCATTTTTTTCCTTTTTAATCTTATTCCTCATTATGTAGAATTGACAAATAACTGTGTCAAAAGGAGGGAATAGGTCACTACATTAGCTATTAAGTTCATTAAGGGCCCAAAATCAGAGCTCAAAAAATGTTTACGTCTTACCACTGCGTTTGTAGGACGTATCGCGTAATTTCCTGTTTGGTGACTCACTCGGTTGTAGCAAGTCGGTGTTTCTCTCTCTCTTGAACTGATCTAATTTTCTCTGTCCAGAATTTTTTCTGAGTTGCTATAACACACAAACACATTAAAACATTTATTTCCTGTTGGTGTTCTTTACGCTCTGGGACTCGTTAAGCGTTACACTGGTTTTCTGGGCTCGGTAAGGTACCGCTAGGTTAGCTTGGCTTCACGGCTAGCATGGCTTCGGCAGCTTTGTCTCCTGTTCCTCCGTCTCTCTCTGAACCTCCTCCTTTTTCCTGCTCTCTCTGTCAGATGTTTAGCTACTCCGCCTCATTTAGTGAAGTTGGTAGGTGTAATAAGTGCAGCATTTTTGTAGCCTTGGAGGCGAGGGTATCTGAGCTAGAGGCCCGGCTCCGCGCTGTAGAACAGCCAGGCCCAGCAGTAGTTAGTAGGAGTTAGTAGGAGTCAATTAGGACGGGACCCCTTAGCCGTCTTCCAACAGCTCCGGTGCATTTTTTCTGGTCCCCTGCCTGATCGTACTAGTGATGACATGTACAGCCGTAGGCTGTCGTTTCACCTTTGGTTGTCAAGGTGGTGTCCAGAAAACGATGTGGGCTACATTGAGAACTGGGGGACCTTCTGGGGAAAACCTGGACTGTTACGTAGAGACGGCATCCATCCCACCGCGGACGGAGCTTCGCTTCTTTCCGGGAACATTGATAGGGTTATCTCTAGTTCCCCAAAGGCATGACAACCCAGAGTCCAGCTCAGGAATCAGGGACTGCCACCCACCCACTACCCTATAGAGACAGTTTCCCGTCCACTGCCCAAAACTAATTAATTAAAAGTTAATGCTACTAGAGCAAAGTATAAAAATCTCATAAAGATAAATACAACTCTGACTGAACAGAAAAATAAATCAATTAAATGTGGTTTACTGAACATAAGATCTCTCCCCTCAAAAACACTCTTAGTAAATGACTTAATTTGTGAAAATAATATTGATTTGTTTTGTCTTGCAGAGACATGGTTGCAGGAAGAGGACCATGTCATAATAAATGAGTCAACTCCCCCTAGCTACTTAAACTTTAGTGTCCCTCGATGTACTGGTCGAGGGGGTGGAGTAGCCACCATCTTTCATTCAGATTTACTAATTAATCTCCAAAAAAATTATAGTTACAGTTCCTTTGAGCATTTAATCTTTAGCCTTCCTCATACACATAACAAAGCAGTAAAGCCACTTTTATTCGTGCTCTTGTATCGTCCACCAGGCCCTTATTCTCAATTTTTAGATCAGATAGCAGATTTTCTATCTGACTTAGTTTTAAACACTGATAAAGTCATTATAGTCAGAGACTTCAATATTCATGTTGATAGTGAAAGTGATACTCTAAATACAGCTTTTAACATTATCTTAGACTCAATGGGCTTTACTCAAAATGTGCAGGGACCAACCCATCGCGGTCACCACACCTTAGCTCTTGTGCTGACTTATGGTATTGACTGTGAAGAAATAACAGTCTTTCCACATAACCCTATCCTGTCTGATAATGTGCTTATCACTTTTAAAACTTACTCTAACGGATCATATCAAACCTGAAAGAAAACTTCATTATACTAGAAGGTTATCAGACAATGCTGTAGCAAATTTTAAAGAAGCTCTTCCAACTTTAATTTCCTCAGTACACAAAAGTACAAAAGAAAACAGTGATTTAACTCGTGACCCCTCACAACTTGACGTTCTAGTTCATAGCGTTAATTCCTCCCTGCATCTGACAATAGACAAAGTTGCCCCACTGAAAAAGAATGTGGCCATCCTTAGAAGATTAGCTCCCTGGTTTAATTCAGAGCTACGTACCCTGAAGAAGAACGTTAGTAAACTAGAGAGAAAATGGCGCTCCACGCATTTACAGGATTCCTATTCAATTGTCTTCAAATCAGTTTATTTATATAGCGCCGTTTCACAACAAATGTCATCTCAAGGCACTTTACAAGAAGAGTTATTACAATACAATGTTTAATGTAGAAATTAGAGAACCACAGAAAATCGCGTCGTGTAATTCTCAGCAATCCCTCACACTGAGCAAGCATGAAGCGACAGTGGAAAGGAAAAACTCCCTTTTAACAGGAAGAAACCTCCGGCAGAACCAGGCTCAGCACAAGCCGTCATCTGCCGAGACCGTAATAATAATAATTATTAGACCTAATTATTTTAGTACATCAGAAAGTTTGGCTGCATTAAAGCAGTTTAAGCATATATTAGGTTCAACAATTTTTTAAGCTGCCTCATTAACTAGGGAGGAAGCAAGCATATTGGGAAGATTCCCAATTATCTTAGTTTTTATAGAGTCTATTTTATTTATAAAGAATTGCATGAAGTCGTCACATAAGAGCTTGGGGAATGGTTGGCTCGATAGAGCTATGATCCTGTGTGAGTTTGGCAACTGTATTAAAAAGAAACCTAGGATTATTTTTATTCTCCTCAATTAAAGATGAATAATATACTCTTCTAGCTGTTCGAAGGCTCTTTTTATATAGCAATAGACTATTTTTCCACACTAAAACGACCCTGACTAAGCTGGCATTGCAGTGACGGAAAGTTCTCCACGTCCTGCAACAAACTTCAGCATCAGTTCTGTTGCTCTTTCTGTGTCTCTGTTCTGTATCTCTGTTCTGTATCTCTGTTCTGTATTCTCCAAACCACAGACGGTCTCGGCAGATGACCGCTTGTGCTGAGCCTGGTTCTGCCGGAGGTTTCTTCCTGTTAAAAGGGAGTTTTTCCTTTCCACTGTCGCTTCTTGCTTGCTCAGTGTGAGGGATTGCTGAGAATTACACGACAGAATCTTCTGTGGTTCTCTAATTTCTACATTAAAGATTGTATTGTAATAACTCTTCTTGTAATGTGCCTTGAGATGACATCTGTTGTGAAACGGCGCTATATAAATAAACTGAATTGAAATTGTTTGTTTCCAAACCGTTGTCAGACATTCATTCTCAGGTTAAGAGCAGCCCTTCCCTACCAGGCAGAGGATCCTGCTGACTACCCAAACAGAGAAGAAATTTGCTGAACGCACCACCTGGGTCGCACTGCAAAAAGGTTCCCCGTCTGATGGCACCCACCCACTAACCAAAACAGTGAGGGAATTCGTCTCCCTACTCCTACACGTAGCTGCCACGCTATGAGCTCATCTGCCATGAAACCAAACGATCTCTCGTTTTGTCTGAACTTCATCATCTCATTATCAATTCCCTTATGGCCAGCTGTCCAGCGGAAAGCTGCCCTGATCTCCACTCCTGCCCATGACGTCACAAGGAACTGATGTTATCAGCATCAGAGTCAGGTTTAATGGCCAAGTATGGCACATACAAGGAATTTGACTCCGGCAACTTTTCTCTCTAGTACAGAACTTAAATAAGTGAAATAAAAAAAGAAATAAAAAAAATACAAATAAATAATAAAGGATAATAAATACAACAAACCGGGGTTATTGTACAGTGAGTATATACAGCAGTGCAGACTTATAGTTTATTGTTCATGTGAGTGGACTCACACTGTGTGACTATTCAGAGTTCATCAGAGCGACAGCCTGGGGGAAGAAACTGTTCTTGTGTCGGGTGGTTTTGGCGTACAAAGATCTGTAACGCTGGCCTGAGGGGAGGAGCCTAAACAGGTTGTGACCAGGGTGAGAGGGGTCAGTGGTGATTTTTCCGGCCCGCTTCCTGACCCTGGCCCGGAATAGGTCCTGAATGGATGGAAGATCATTAGCTATGATCCTCTCTGAGGACCTGACTGTTCTCTGCAGTCTGTCCTTGTCTTGCCTGGTGGCGGATCCGAACCAGACAGAGTTGGATGAGGTCAGGACAGACTGGACTATTGCTGTATAGAAGATGGTCAGTAGTTCGTGAGGCAGGTTGAACTTTCTGAGCTGACGCAGAAAGTACAGCCTTTGCTGGGCTTTCTTCCTTATAGCGTGTATGTGGGAGGTCCACTTCAGATCCCGTGTGATGGTGGATCCTAGGAACCTGAAAGACTCCACTGTGGGGAATGGCCTGTTGGTGATTATTAGAGGAGATGTTGATGGGGCTCTCTTCATAAAGTCCACTGTCATCTTTACAGTTTTGATCGGGTTTAGCTCCAGGTGGTTCTGACTGCACCAGAGGACCAGCTGTTCCACCTCCCTTTTGTATGGAGACTCGTCGCCGTCACGGATGACTCCAATGACGGTGGTGTCATCTGCAAATTTCAGGAGTTTCACAGAAGGGTCACTTGACGTGCAGTCAGTGGTGTAAAGGGAGAAGAGCAGTGGGGAGAGAACGCATCCCTGAGGGGCGCCGATGCTAAGGGACCGGGTGCTGGATGTGAAGTAACCCAGTTTCACCTGCTGCCTCCGGTCAATCAGGAAACAGGTAATCCACTGGCAGGTGGAGGGAGGCACCGGTGAGCTGAGACATTTTTATGGTGCAGGACCTCTGGAACGATGGTGTTGAAGGCAGAGCTGAAGTCCACAAAAAGGACCCGAGCGTAGGTACCTGCAGAGTCTAGGTGGTGCAGGATGTAGTGGAGAGGCATGTTGACTGCATCATCCACTAACCTGTTTGCTCTATATGCGAACTGCAGGGGGTCTAGCAGGAGATCCGTGATGTCCTTCAGGTGGGTTATGATATGTCCCTGAGAAGGATCACCTGCGACACCTGCTAAATGACACCTACAAAAACATCCTTAATCCTAAAAGTTAACTTAATCAAAGCGGACATGAGACCTGATTACGGATTACTGGACAATGTCTGTGGAAACCCCATACTGACTGCATCTTCATTGGAATTGACTAAAAATTGGTGACATTAGACTTTGTCAGAAATAAATGAATACTGCTTTTCCTGAGACAGATCTACGATCTCAATCTGAGAGCGTCACAGCCTATGGTGGCTGGACGCTCAGCTTTGTGAGCGCATATCCTGGAGGCCGCCCATGCTCCTCCATTGCTGTAGTACCTCCATTTGGCCGCCAGGCCCCCATTGAAAAGCATTGGACTTTAGACACGTTAAAAACAACTTTAATGCCTGGTGCCCATTTTTTAAAACTTTCTATGGTTACATATTCATCCTGAGATAACGCTGGGCTCGTCAAAAAAAATAGGAATCAGGCTGGTTTTTGTAAAATAAATTTTTTAAAACTTGCATAATTAATGAGGGGGCCGGACTTTGTTCGACATACTTTTTGGTTGGACTTTAATTATATTAACACTACATTTTAATAATTATTTCAAGTTACTAGTTCTTACCTTTTGAGGTTTGAGAAATAGGAAAACCGTCGGAGGAGCGCAGATACGGCAGCAGTCAGGCATGGGGCTATTTTCCTTTAGCTTAGCTAGCCAAGTTTAGCATCAGAGCTAAAGATGCGGGAGCAGAATGGGCGCGTTTGCGACCGAACTACACGCCCATACACCCCTATTGCCTTTATAAGAACATGCTTCATCAGAGCTGGGGAGGAGGAGTCTGTGAATCCGTCATGAATTCCCCAATGAAAGTGTGTCATTCTGGTAAACGGGGAGGAGTGAAGAGGCGCTGTCTATTCTTTTTTACAGTCTATGGTCACAACTACTGATGAACTTACTAAACGACTACTGGACTTTTGGGAAAAGACACTAATAACTAGCTGCTTATGGTACAACAAACTGTGGGTGGGAATCGCAAACAATTGTTGTTTGTTTAGGTCTACGTCCACTGTCAAGAATTATGTCAACTCCTTCTGAACTTTATCATACCTGTCTTAGTTCTCTGTTAATCAATATACCACACAACTGCTCCTTTTGGGAAAATCCTTTTTCTGTAACATATAAAATAATTGCTCCTCCTTACTGCAATTTTGATGTGGCTTTAAATAATTTCCCCTGTTATACTAAAGCAAATAAAGGTAAAATGTAAGTTATGTTAATACCTCTTACTGCAGGTTTATGCACTCCTGTAAACTTAATTATGCCTGTTACTGTGTTTCCTGATTTTGACACTACAGACCAGGAAACTAATCATCAAAAAACTAAAAGATCAGTAGTACTTTGAAGAATCTGACCCAATTTATATTGCTGATGGGAATCATCAATTTGCCTGTGATATTAATAAAAATGTTGATAGAACCAATTACCTCTTTTATAATGTCCAAAAAATTACAACTACACTTGTGATGGTTTTGAAGCTGTTCATGAACAACTTTCCAAAACAGAATTACAATAAACATGTTAGTAGCTGAAAAATGTGGTATTTGTTTTATTTTGATGATCAATGCTGTTCATTTATTCCAAACAAAAAAGAAGTGTTTTCATCAGTTCTTATTCTGTTATTCTGATAATGATGATGACAATACTGTCTGTTAAACCTTTTGTTTTTTATTTTTGCCTGATTAGAATGTAACACTTTCCGAAAAGCTGTCTTAAACCAAAATATTGCGTGCCATCTCTGATGATGTGTTGCATAAGTACATGCATGTTACTCTTATAAATTTTCTTGTTTATTATTTGTGGTCATACTATGCCCAAAGCGGTGGAATGTGGCAGAAAATGTTATTATGCTGGGACATTAAGAAATGTTTAATCACTCAGCTCTTAGACAGCTGTTCTGATTCAAAGGTACAAACAACAACCAATTCTATGTAAACATCTCATCTTGACTTAAGACAAATCTTGTTATTATCTGGTGTTACCTTATGACAGATCATGTGAATGTCTTTCTCAGCATTATACTAAGTGTCCCTTATTGTTATCTATATTCTGATTGTCCTCCTGATTGTTTACTGCTGACTACTGAAGTGAAACATCCATTATTCCCTCATGACACATCCTGTGTTTACCTATTCCATATTCCACCTCTCCGCGCGGCCTCCTCCCGCCCCAAAATTCACGCACCGCGCACCTAGGAATATTTGTAACTATGCAGACGGTCCCGCGCGGAAAAACATGGCGGACTGGCAAGAGCTCATATTGCCGGAGGTTCGTAAATAGACATCTTTATGATTCGGCCGATAGAGATCACTGTGATTAACTGTTTTTTAATGGACGAGTGGAAAGTCTCCTTTTTCGTCTTTTTTCCTAAGTAAACAGCATAAAAGTTCTGCTTTTTTTAAGCTCACGGGTGTCACCGTCTTGTAAACAACAGTGATTACTACTTCTACTGTGGTGTAGTGTTGTATGCATGCTGTAGAGCCCTACGCTGACAAGCCGCAAAAAGTATAAATGCTGCTTGAAGACGTCTCGGCCGGTTCCGCACGTCTCGTTTTCGCGCGGAATGTTCATGCGGCAAGCATAAACCAAGCTTTACAGGCAACTATATCAATAGCAAGATAACATGAGAAGAATATTCCAGAGGGATGAATCTATTCTTGTATTGATGTCATATATTTGTTCAGATTTGTGGACCTCAACAGAACAATGAAATGACACAGATGACAATGTTTCTCATGTGGTCCCTGCTGCCTTTTTATAATGTTTGTTATGATTGTTATGCCTCTTATTATTCACCCTTGCATGTGCATATCTGGTGGCTGTGTTTCATTCATTTATATTAAGGATGTGTTTATTTCAGAAGTAACATATACAAAATCCTGTAACATATATATGTTTAATTTCAGTGTCAAAAGTATGTTTGTGTTTATTGTTTTGCAAATCACTGTGGAGCGCCAAAAGTGTGAAGCTTTTAAAGCAGTTTGACAGTGGTTTGTGACAATGGGAAACTGTAATTTAATCTTTAAACGCTGAAAACAAATCCATAAGCTCTGATCCATGTCCAAATACAACCCCCTAATAAAGCCCACTTGACCAGGACAAGGACATTAAATGTGCTGATTAAATATGTGGTGATTGGCTGGTTCTACCTGATGTGCCTGAAATTAGAACCTCCTGAAGCCAGAGACTCAGTGTACAATCGTGTACAGTATCTTGATTACTCAGAATGCTCCGACATTCTCTTTAGCTGTTTTCCTATCATCAAACAAGAATATCAGCAGTTGGCCAGAGATGTTCTGCTCATGGCACACAACGATGTGGTGTATTACTGCCACCATCAGTTATATTTTGTTAACGGTGAAGTGGGTTAGGACCAGAGGTCGCGCTACAATCTTTTGCTGATGGTCATTTTGACTGTAAAAAAAGTATCAGGTAATAAAAGATGATAAAGTATTTTGTACATTTCCTTTTTAAATTACATATTCAGTTGTTCATTTCCAAATGAATGTGATACATGTTGGTGAACATTTCACCTGCTGTGAAATGCCTGTGTGTAATTGAGGCTGAAGCACCACTTCATCCATAGTGTTGAAATCAGAGAACCTTTATCCAATTCAAGTGATCAGAATACTCCAGAAGTCTCAGAACAAGAAGCTTTTCTGTTTTTTTTTCAGTGGAAGGAAATCCCCCTGAATGATCTTAAAATGACAGCGATCTGTTATCACCAGTCTGTATCAGATGTTGTGCCACCTTTGTAGCCACATATGCTCACCAAAGCAACACAAAGTAACACAAAGGGCTATCTGCTCCCAGTTAGTTAGATGTGTTGACTACGATGTCCAGGTCTGAGATGATGCTCAGATGCTCTTATGGGAATCTTTTTTCAGATTTATTTAGTTACCTGTACTCTGTGCATAAAGTTTAAAACATCTGTGCATTTGAACCAAGTAGTCAGCAGTTTGAAAAAAAAAATCCAACAAAATATTTGGTCATTCATTAATCATTTTATTCAATTAACTAGACGTTTGGATCAAGTTTGGGCAGCCACTGAATAAAAGGCTTCCTTGATTTTTATACAAAACTATTTTTTTAACTCAAAACATGCAAAAAAGATAAAATATTTTTATAGATCATCTGTCACATTATTAGGTTATACACTTTTCACATATTTGGCTCCGTTTATGACCAAACTATCAATCTATTTTTTACTTTTCCTGTTGTCAACTTCTCCCGTCCTGATATAATCTGATAGACCTCTCTGACCGGGATGAATGGCACCCTGCCTGTCTCTGTCTGGGCCTCCGCCATGCTAAACATCAACAACATTTGCCCTTTTGGCACCATGCAGCGTCTGGGAGCTCTGCAAAGCCTTAAGCCAGACACTCGTTTGCATGCACGACGGTGGCTCAATCTCGCCATCAACCAAGGTCACCTGAGACTGAAGGTGGTCTGAGCATGCTGGCATGAGCTGTTTGAGGAGGGTTGTGGTATTGGACAAGCTCGGCCTATTCTATTAGCATTCACAGGCTCCCTGTGTATTGCTAAATTTTTCAGTAACCTCCAGCTGCTTGATGTTTGAGCAAATCACCAGAGAGGTTTGCGGCATGCCAATCCCCCTTTCCAGACCCCCACCAACACCACCCTCCATCTTCTTACCCTGTGGAGTGCCGTCTTATCCAGGCCTGTTCACTTATTCATGTGTTTATTTATTATTTCATCTGCCGCGTCTGAGCTGAAGAGAGGATGCGTCTAGTTGTGAGAACAGTCATTAATTCATTAAAGCCTCTCTGCCTCTTTTCCTTATTCCCCTCCAATCCATCCCTAGCTTTATCTCCCCCTCTTGGTCTGAGTGGATGCTCAGGCACACAAACCACCAGCTTTCATTCCTCTGCTGCCCTCCTGTCTCTCATACCCAACCTTCACACCGTCTCCTTCTTCCTCCCTTTTGTGTTTACCGTGAAGCAGCTTCTTCCAATGTTTTCATTCACCCTTCACCTTCTGATACGTGTCAAGAATTAGCAATGTTCAGAAGATGGCTCAGGAGGAGAAGGAGCTGTCGAACCACATTTTTTAAAAGTCAACTTAGGTCCAGTTGTTGATCTGTGGCAGTGAAAAAAAATCCACTTTTCTTATTCCCTTGGATTTATTTGTTGTCTTTAACATTTTCTTATATGTTCTGTTTTAACAAATGTCTTCTTATCTCGGATGCCTGGATCATGAAGGTTTGATGAGACCAAATGTTTTTAGGATTTTGGATCCCTAGAGAAAATGTTTTAGTTAAGATATTAATGTTTAGAGTGTGGACAAACTGTAGATTTGAAAATATTATTCATTTTTTAAATAAAGAGCTGTTTTTTCTACCAGTTTACTTCACTGATTTTATGCATTAACTTTTTTTGTCCTCAAATGCAGTGTGCTGTGCATTTTGAGTCTGTAGGAACGCAAAAAGCTTAAATTAGTCCCCCAGGTATTGTGGAGATATTTTTATATACCGTTTTAATAAAAATTTTTCTAAGCCATTCAGTTTTCTGTATTATCAGTGCCGTGTTTGGGGGGTGGCACGTGCTACCCCCAGAATGCAATAGGCCACCCCAGGTGCAACCCCCTGAGTGTCTGATGTTGTAGCTCAATTCTTTAGAATACATTTAGTTTGGGCAATTGTTTTGCAAGAGTGAAAAATGTCTGTGTTATTTTAAAATATTTATCAGAAAGAAGGCACGGGACATTCATTTCTTTTTTTACTGCAGATCCTTGATTTACCAGTGCCACCCCAGAAGAACTAGCTGTCACTCTTGTGCCACCCCTGAAAAAAAAAAGGCTAGACACAGTACTTGCATTGGAACTGCTAAAAAAGGTCATGGACTTCCGGCTAAACATTGAGTGAATCCGCCATCTTTATTTTTCAGAGCGAGTTTGTAGTCTTAGATCAGGAATGCTGAAGGTACAAGTAGAAAAGCTCAAGTGCTCAGTTGTTGGATTATTAATGCACAGAATTCTTTACACTGTCCCCCAGCATCAGAAACTATGTAAAATGGCTGGATAAGTTTTTAATTTTCACAGTACTTTACCCGTATCAATGGGAAAAGATTATTATTTTTTTTGTGGGAAGGACAGTCGCTTGTGGAACCAATGCCAGCATCAAGAAAGGTTTTGCTGAAAGACTTTGTCTTATTGAGGTGTCAAATGATAGACACAGCAAAGTGGTAGGCTTCAGATAATGCCATAAAGACTGCAAACTTTAGTCATTGTTTTGATAGCATTAGCATTAGACCGTCTGCTTATGTTAGAAATATGTGCTCTGTAGTTTAGCTCCCCAATGACATACATCTTTTAATACTACTATCACAGAAACAATATTGGATTTTTTTTCAGTTTTTAGTCTTCGAGAACCCACGATCCTAACAACAATCACATTAACTTGACGTTAGCAGTAGTAGGGGCAACCGTGGCTCAGGAGTTGGGTGTTAGTCTTGTGATCGGAAGATTGCCGGCTCTGACAGTCTCAGTCATTGCGGCCCAGGGCAGCTGTGGCTACAACATAGCTTGCCATCACCAGTATGTGAATGTGTGTGTGGATGGGTGAATGACTGAATGCAGTGTAAAGCGCGTTGTGGTCTTCTAACTGAAAAGGCGCTATACAAATGCAGGCCATTTACCATCCACACTGAGCAAAAACCTCGGGGTCTTGTGTGAAATATCTGCTAGTACACACTAGATAAATAAGCTAAATAGAATCAAAAACATATTAATCTCTCTATAGTAGCGTTACTATAATTATGTGATATCTGACAAGTGGTTTGTGTTAAATGAGGTTTTGGTTCATTAAACAGTTGTCTTACATATAATTAGTGGGTATGTTGGGTAAAAAGTTGCGGCTGGATGGAAAACTCTGACATCTTGGGAATATAAAGTTTATTTTTTGTTAGATTGTCGAATCTCTATCAAACTACAAAACAGGCTGACCAGGTGGGATTGGAAGGTTCTGCAATCCGGAGGGCAGTGGAGATTGCAGCACCCCCAACTGGATTTAAAGAGACTACACCAAAGCAATTTATAATCTAGGGTGTTTCTCAATGCAAAGGAACCTCGCCTTGATGCCTTGGTCTACTACTTATTTAATTACTTTGCTAAAACAACAGGCGAGAAATAAACAAAGCATATAAGCAAGCAGCCTCTGTCATGTGACGTAAGTCTGTTCCATTTAACACTTTTTTTTGACCAAGGAAGGACAGTGTCCTTGTAAGGAAGGTGCCTCGCCTACCGAGGCATTGCCTTGGTAGGCGAGGCACTTTGACATTGAGAATCACTCCTCAGAACAGGTATGGAAGAGGAGCCTTTAGATCTACACTAATAAGGAATTCAGCCCTGAGAATTGTAGTTCTACTCTGTTTAGATCACAAAGTAATAATGAAGAATTTAAAAGCAAGATATTTCTACTTTAAGAGCCCAAAAAACTACGAGTTTCAATGCACAAATGTACTCATACTGAGCAGTATTTCGATGCAAAGTATCTGCTCTTAGTAGATCTTCAACGTGGTCTGGGCTCATTTAACAAGGACTACTCCATTAGTGCAGGGTGGCATGAGGGAGATCAGATTGTGGTTTTGCTGAGGTGTAACAGAAGGACTGCTTGCTTTGATAGTTGCATTCAGCTCATCTGTGCTGTTGGTTTTGGTGACTCATCAACCCATACAACCCATAGATTCCCTAAGCGGTTAAGGTCAATGGTCAATAAAGCAGATATTGCATATATCATAAAAGTTCACGGCAGGCTTTTCGGTTCAACCAACAAAGCTCAAGTGAATTCAATCCACGCTGATTCAACCAAGGTTAAACAGGTGAGGCTCATGTGCGTCAACAGGCAGCCCCTGTCAATTGATGCTAGATAAGTGAGAATAGAAAGAAAGGAAAAAAAGCAGTGTTCTTCTCCCAACCTGAGAAAGACTTATTAATGCAGTTTATGAGCCTCACAATTACATCATAACCAATAAGGGGAAGACCAGCTGCATATAGAAGATGGTCAAGGTGCATTGTGTTATAATAAAAATAGATGACGTTCCTTACGCACGGTTTAGAGTGTGACTCGTTGAGTGCTGAGAAGCACTTCTAACTGTAAATTTTTAAATCCATGTTAATAATTTATATTACCTTACCAAGATAATCTGCAGTGTGTTGTGAATGATCAAAATTAGAATGTAACGCATGACAGAAAATTGCTGACAGGTTAAATGTGTTGTAACATTATTTATGCTATAAGGTACTAGAAGGTTATTTTCCTGGAATAACCCCCAGTGGACGGCTGTGGTGACTGTGGATATCAGAAATATTCATACATTTAGACTGAAAAGTTTGATGATTTTATGGATCCTTTATAGACAGAAAGTTATTTATTTTTTAATTATTAATAGTCAGTGGCAACACCGTTGGCAGAAAAAGTTTCTGGTAGCAAGTAAATATGAAATACACCAATGTTTTTCAAAATGGTAAAAGTGATATAAGATTAAATACATTAATTAAATAATTAGAACTACATTTTAAAAGGTAAAACCTACATTCCATTGTATAATTTAACCACCAAACAGCAAACTGCAGCTGCTGCAACAGATTTAATAACTTTATTAAATCTGCTGGTAGTTATTAAATAACTTTAATGACTACCAGCCCTGCAGTGTGACATCAGCGAGATTGCCCAATCATTTGATCAAGCTAAAATGAGTTTCACAGTTAGCCTGCCATGGAGCAGGCTCATCTCCAAGCATAAGTTACCATAGTAAATGAGCGGGGCTTCAGGTTAGTCTCACTTGTAGAACCAAATCTGGGGTGATTGAGCCAGGATTGTCAAAGTAAGCCTGGCTTTTGGAGTTAGCTTGCTTTGTGGAATACCCCCCGGTAGATGGCTGTGCTGACTGTGGATATCAGAGAACCAAGTGAACTCTCAACTTTTCTTCCTGACTCTGGATCCTTGATTCTTGATTGAACCAATCAATCAATTTAGCATCATACTAATCGTTGAATATTACTGTTTGATGATAATACTATCTGATGATTCTATTTTTGTTTGATGTTAAACTTTTGAAAATGTTAGGCAGAGGTGTTTTGCTCCTGGAGCACATGGTTAAACTCCCCAAACTCAGAATGCATCTGAAGAATGGGGTATATCCACAAACGGCGCTGATGAACCTGATGTCGACGTTGCCCATGCACTCTTTTTTTTGCTCAGAAGCAAGCATGGCAAGCTTCAACGTACATGCGTCAAACTACTTGCTTTAGGTTCGTTGCCTGACGCAGGCAAACTGTTCGGTGTGAATGCACCATTAAAGGCTTTCTCACGTCTTAAACAATGGGGCATACATACACACATACAGAAGCAGTCCTCATAGTCTGTGGACATTTTCTCATATTTTCAGAAAATAGGGTATTTAATCAGACCGGGGAAGAGTGAGAGACAGAGTCCTGTATCTATTTTCCAAGTTAAACCTCCCTCCCTCCTTCATGGACCCCTCTTTGTCTTCTGTGTTGAGATATTGAGGGAAACAACTCTGCCTTATCAAAATAAGTACCGTATTTTTCGGATTATAAGTCGCGCCAGCCGAAAATGTATAATAAAGAAGGAAAAAAACATATATACGTCCCACTGGAGTATAAGTCACATTTCTTGGGGAAATTTATTTGATAAAATCCATCCCAGCTGGGTGAAAAACCACTCACTCAAACCGACCGCGGCTCCTCCTGCAGCTGACTGGACGCCTAGACAAATATGAGGAGCCGCAGCACCGAAGCGAGCTGGTTGAAATATCCACGCACAGCCGCCAGCTGGGCTCTCTGCTGCTACCGATCGAAACGTGAGGTCCTCCGCTGACTTTGTAAAGAGAGAAGCTGTTCCTTCGTTCTAAGACTGTAATGGACACTTTTTGAACTCCCCTCCTCGCAATCCCTGAATTTGATTGACGATCAAACTCTGCCTTTCCTTCGTTTTTTTTAATGTGTTAATAATTTCATACATAAGTCGCTCCTGAGTATAAGTCGCACCCCCGGCCAAACTATGAAAGAACTGCGACTTATAATCCCAAAAATACGGTACGTAATCATAAAGTGTAAACTAACACTGAAGGGGAACTTTCTCAGATTTGCATCGAGTCTATCTGCTATGAATTTCTCTTCATGCATAGGTTGATTTTGGATTGCTTAAGTAATATCTGGTTCCTAATTAAAAGGTTAAACTTTTGTTTGTGTCTTGTTTCTTCCCAATACAAAAAAGACGACTTTAGACCACTGGTTTTCAAGCTGGGTCCTCAGGACCCACTCTCCTGCCTCTACACATCTGACTAAAATTAGTGGGTTATTGTCAGGCCTTAGTGTCACTTAGGGTGTATTCAGACCAGAAAAGTCCTTTGGTCCAGTCGTTTGGTCCTGTCAGTTGGTCCAGACCAAAGGCAAAGAATTTTTTTTTCCTTTCGTACAGTTTGCATTCAGACTGTTCATTTTTGCAAGTGGACTATATTTTGTAACACACCCTCGTGTGTGACGATTGGTGCTGGTATTGGACAGCAATGACGCGGGCGGAACTCAGTTCAAAGACAGCTGTAAAATCATATATCAGAGCTCCAGCGATGGATGCGAAGGCGAAGAGATCTTTCGGCGTTCCAAACGTGGAGGAGAGCCAGAGTGAGATGACAAGGTGTTGACAAGGCTGGGAGGTGAGCGAACACCAGGCTGAGCTATGGGACTGAGCCGCGGAGTTGACCAGAGAGGAATTGGAGCAGAGCTGTTGGAGGTGTTAGACCCAGGGCTAATAGCCAGCAGCGAGACCTGCAGCAGAATGAAGCCAGAGAGAGTCGGAGCAGGCGGACTGGATCAGAGTTTTTGAGATGTTTGGTGACATGGTTTGTTGAACTGATGCGTGGTTACGATCAGAGGCAAGGTTGGAAAAATGATTGAGCGATGAGAGGTAAGTGCAGGAATCTTCAAACTGAAGCTAATGCATAAAAAGCCCGGACCAGCGTTCCAAGCAAACTCTGGTCCATTTAAAGTGGACCAAACAGTGCAGGACTGAATGTCATGCTGAGGAGGTAATGGACTTGTGTGATTTAGGTGTGCCGGTTCAAAGAAACATTGGATTGGATTGAAAACTAATGCTTTACACAACTGAGCAACAGTCTAGTTCTTCTCCTTAGCCCAGGACAGATGTTTCCAATGTTGTATCTGGTTCAAGAGGGGTTCAAATCGAGAAATCTGACAATTGTAGCCCATGGCCTGGATACATCTGTATGTGGTAGAAGTCACCACATTGCAAGTCTTTAGGTAGGTGTGCGACTTGATTCAAAAAATTAATAAAATTAATTAGAGGCTTTGTAATTATTTAATCTTGATTAATCACACTTTAAAAGTACAACATTTTTTGCCCATGAAAACACAATTATTTATATATGAAAGGATTTCGGAGACTGACAAACAAATGTCAAAAGCGTGAACACTGTTATCCTAAGGTCTTGTAATGTTTGAAAAACTGCAGTTAAATGCATGCCAATTCAAAAGAGTAGTGAAATAAATTATATATTCTTGGCCAAAAGTGAACAGACCTAAATTTTGATGTTTAATGGACACTTTTTTTTCAATTCACTTTTATTTATATAGCGCCAATTCACAACAAATGTCATCTCAAAGCACTTTACAACAAAAGTCATTTCAAAACAATTATACAAACATTCCAATCAGTTAAAAGTTTTCTATGTAAGAAATCCCAGCAGATTGCGATGAGTCATCAACGTGAAGTTGTTCCCGGATCACGCAGACTCCAACCACAGCTATTCCTCAGCAATCCCTCATACTGAGCAAGTATGTAGCGACAGTGGAGAGGAAAAACTCCCCTTTAACAGGAAGAAACCTCTGGCAGAACCTGGCTCAGTACAAGTGGTCATCTGCCACTACCGTCTGGGGGTCTGAGAAGACAGAGAAGAGACAGCATGGAGGATGCTTGGTGACTTTGAGCATCATCTGGACCAATGTTCCCCATACAGTAGGGGACCTTATAGTTGAGCAGGGTACCAGACCATGTGGAGCTATTATGGGGAGAAAAACACTAGGAGAAAACTGCGTTATTAATCCCAATAACAGCAGGAAAATTTTATCTGGAGAGTAGTAGAAGAAAAAAGTAGAAGAGTGAAGAAAAGTGGTCAGTCTGTCCTCAAATAATCTAAGCCTATAGCAGCATAACTAAAAAAATAGCTCAGGATAACCTAAGCCACTCTAAATATAAGCTTTATCAAAAAGGAAAGTTTAAGCCTAGTCTTGAAAAAAGACAGAGTATCTGCCTCATGGACTAAAACTGGGAGCTGGTTCCACAGGAGAGGAGGAATAGATTGGCCTCCTGTTCTACTTTTAGAATTCCTATGAGCTACCAGTAGACCTATATTCTGAGAACAAAGTGCTCTGTAGGAACATGTGGAACAATCACTTGGCTTTTTCAATGGATGCTTTGCCCGGTCCTGAAACCCTTTTCTGAAACACTACTTCCACAAACTTCCAAAAGGCTTTTATGAGCACAAAAAATCTTTAAAATGATAGCAGAAATAATGACTGTCCTAAATGAGAATTGTTATCAGTACCAGTGATAGTTTACTTTTTAATTTTACAAAAATGAAACAAAAAACTGAAATAGTATTCTGAGAAGTATTTTCTATTAACTACACGTAAACAGGAGCAGTCTCAAAAAGATGATAAAACTTTGTGAACTCAGTGTTTTATTTCCAGCTAATTCAGCTAATTTATAGATTAACTCTGTCTTTTGTCACACACGGAAACAGATTTGCCAATTATTTTAAAGCTGAAGTCCGGATTATTTTGGGGAGAGGTTTAAATCCAACATACGAAGGCCCCTCCCAGAACATCCCCTCTTAACCCCTCCTGCTGACTCATGCCCTCAATACAATTGGGCATGTGCATCACCTATGATTTCACAGCATGCCATTGTGTACTTCATCAATAAAATATTATACTGATTTGCTTTATTGAGTATATGACTGTCTTACCTGTTCAGCGGGTAAGCATCTCTGATGTAAATCGAGGGGAGACACATATCGACGTAACACCCTACTTGGGTCTCTAAGGCATTTTTCAAGTTTGTTGCTGTAATTCCCATTGTTTTTCTTTCTGAAGTTGATCTAGCCCTGGGTAGCCGGTGAATGGCTAACTATTTAGCAGAAGTTTGCTGTGAATTCTCCATGATTGCTCTCTTCCATTATTATGACCGTAAACAGGGAGACACAGAGCGACCTGTCTGCATGGCTTCCTCTCTACAGGTTTGTGCGATGCGCATGCACGTTGATTTACAGTCAACATGGCAGAAACTTGAATTCTACTGGATAAAAAAATTTGCCGGTCAGTGTGAATTGCATAGGGGTCTATGGGAGGAAGGAGGGACTTAAAAAAAGTAACAAATGTTGTGGAGAACTAGCCTTTTATCATATTACTGAACCTTATATAATTTTAAGAATATATAAAACTTTAATAAATAAATAAATCTTCTGGAATGCAGCTTTAATGATGCTCTCTGCCCGTTTCTTTCAGATAGATGGTTTATCTTATGTGATTCATACGTAAAGCTTGTGCTTTGACTCAATATAAACATCCCAACACAGCGACGCACAAGGGCAACTCATGTCGATGTATCAGGGGCACTACCTGTGGTCAGTTTTAAACGAATCAGAACCAGGCCTTAAGGGGACGCTCGTACAGGATGTCAGATGAGAAAAAGTATCTGCCAGGTGATCATCCTGCATACACTACATGCCACTCAGTTTAAGTATGGCCCCCTGATAAACACGGAAAACCAGAGCGTTGAAAAGTTGATGGTCACTGGTTTTATATATATATATATATATATATATATATATATATATATATATATATATATATATATATATATATATATATATATCCCAGGAAATCATGCACAGACAAATGTTCTGCAATGATTAAAATTAAAACTGCTATTAAATGCGTAACTATTTTCTTATACAATAATCTTAATTAATCGTAATCAACGTTCCCATCCCTAATTTAAAGCTTTCACACGTTGCGTGTCTCATTCACTCCCCCCCCCCCTAGAATTACTGTATTTTTTGTCGCTTTATGTAGAAACGGAGTTTCCGCCTCTTGTTTCAGGAAGCTGAAGTTTGACAGAGGAGTGGGCGGGGGGGAAAACACAGGATTGCTCCCATCACAAACTTTGGGTCATACTGAATAATTTTCTCATTTTCAGTATGCCTTTATCTATACCCATATTAAAGCTAAAACCTTTTGAAATAGTGATATTAAAATTGAATATTTTATTGAAAAAAACTCTGGCACCTAAAGAGATGATTTACTTTGCAGATATTCCAAAACAAATTGCAGCCATTTCTTCCTACAGCTCCTCTTTCTTGGGTAAAAAAAAAATTAACCATGCACTACGTCCACAAGTAGCCCGAATGTGTTCCGCCATGTTGTTGAGTTGCTAACCGTTAGCTTCTACCAGCAGAGACATGTCCTGCTCTCTCCTGGTCACAAAATCAATACAGCCTTTCCGTGGGTGGTTGCAAACCAAGGTAGGCAAGACCATTAATTTTTATTTTGTCTGTGACTTAGAAGAGACTGGCGGTTTTGACTCACTCATTTTGTCATATATTACGTTTTTGCAACTAATGCAGACAATGGGTGTCAGAGAAACATGCAACTCGAAGTGACTGATTGTATTTCAAAATAAACAATTATCATACGCTTTCAGAGTTAAAAAAAACGTTAAATCGTTTGATAGACAATACTCTAAAGGCAGCAGTTGTTCCTTTTGCTGGGGCACCTTTTCCTAGCACACTTTTTCTTCCACTCAACGTTCGCTCAAAATTATTGAATACGCTCTTTGAACCAGAATCTATCTAGTCAGCAGTCTTTTTATTCTAATTTACTGAGGTACACCTGTACTTCACCTGAAGGATGAAGCCTCATTAGCAAGTCAACATTAATACTAATTTGCCAAAGTGTGGGGACATGTATGGCAGCTCGGGGGCCAGTTTTTGGGACGCCGGTGGCTGCTCTAAAGGTTATGTATGGGAGTAGGGGCTGTGAGGTGCTAGAGGGAATGTCTGGATTATTAATGACTGTGATAGGTTTTACCTCACACATTCCATCACCCTGTGGCTTGCACATTACCAGCTCATCTACCACACTGACACTTTGCACTCCACCCCCCTGAGCCAAGCACAAATCCCCACCAACCACCTAATAACCACTTTGGTCCTGAAGCAATGTCTTCTATAGGTCTGGGTTTGGCTATTGGCCACTCTGCATTAGACATGAACATATTTAGTAATTCAACCCCATTCTTTTTTTATTAAAACATAAAGCGCTCTTTGACATACATTTTTTGTGGCTGTATTAAGCAAACATTCATTTAAAACAACATACTTATTGGCAGTTCTATTAAAGATGGGCAATAACTAAATAAATTATTTTTTTCTTGCAGCAGCACAACCTTCATTGTAAGTCCAAATTTTTATTCCACTTAGAAAATTGAGTTTATATGACTCAAATTAGCCAGCAAGATTAACATCACTTATTAATTCTGATTAAATAGAGCTGATGACTTTAATTGTAATTTTATTTATAATTTCAAACAGTAGCTTGTTTCTACTGAAACAAAGTACGTATATATATATATATATATATATATATATATATATATATATATATATATATATATATGTATATATATACACACATTTATTAGACATGAATTCGGAGTAACTGCTTTTAATGGTCTTATTTTAATGGAATTATGTGCTTGAGCTCAAACAACTTAAAAACATCAAGTTTTTCAACTGTTAAGTTTTTCTCTGTATATGCATTGAATCTTAAGCTAGCTGGAGTGTGAGGTGCAAATATTGGGATTTTATAAGAAGGGACGAGGGCACAGGCATTGAAACACTACTGTGGAATTTACACTGGAATAGTACCAGTTCCATTTTTTGTACGAGTGTCCACTATCTGTTTCCGGATTCGGGGGGTGTTTAGGTTTTTTTGTCATGCATATTTATCTTGCATCATTACCAGAACTCCCTCCTTCCATCACATCACCCCTGTCCTTCAGCAACTACACTGGTTCCCGGTTACTTCCAGAATCCAATTCAAAATTCTTCTCTTTACATTCAAAGCCATCCATAGCCTACCCCCCCCCCCCCCCGTATCTATCAGACCTCCTTCATCTCTCCACCTCCACCCGTTCCCTCAAGTTCTCCTCATCCATCCACCTCATTGTCCCACCTGTCCGTTTGGTCACCATGGGGAGCAGGGCCTTTAGCCGCTCCGCTCCTCACTCTCCCCTGATATCCATAACATTAACTCCCTACCTCTCTTTAAAACTAGACTCAAAACCCACCTGTTCCGTTTAGCATTCCCATAACTACTCCCTTTGCTCCACTCTTTTTTTTTTTTATATTGTTCTGTCTGTTATTGTTGTGTATTTTATCTATGACTGTAAAGTGACCTTGAGTGTTCAGAAAGGCGCTGTTTGAATAAAATGTATTATTATTATTATCTTGTATTGTTGCTCACATGTGGTTATTCTCTTATGTAAACGAGTCTCTTATTAGTTTTTTATTATTCTCTAATTCTCAGTAACTTTTAATTTCCTTCCCCCTGTTGACTATTTGTTTGTTTACCCTTCAACTTCCATTCTCTCTCTCTCTCTCTCTCTCTCTCTCTCTCTCCCCAGCTGATCCTCATTTCCTAGTTTCCTCTGCCTGCTCCTCTCCCATGCCATTACTCATCACCTCCTCTGGTGTCTTTGTCATTTCCACATCTTCCTCAGTTTAGATATTCCTCTCCCATTTATAGACGCTGATTCCCAGTTCTACCATTGATAAATGGACTGGACTTATAAAGCACTTTTCTAGTCACACTGATCACTCAGAGTGCTTCACATTGGAGCCACATTTACCCATTTGCACTCTTAAACGCACACACATTTATACACCGATACAAAGCTCTGTGGGTAACTTGGGTTAAGTGCCTTGCCCAGGGGAACATTGACATGTGAGAGGAGGAAAATGGAATTGAACCTAGTTCAACTTGTCTCTCATTTTTAAGACAAATACTCCACCTACTGAGCTACATTTGCCCCTGGTGGGTGCTTTGGAGTGTTGCAGCAGCCAACCATACTGGCAGTCTGATCAGTCGGCAGAGCTGCAGTTACCTACTCATGTTGTGAATAAATCCTTCAGTACTATTTGACTCACTCTTTAAATCCACATGTGGGTTGAATAGTGATGGGACATATCTTTTTGAAGGGAGCAGTTTATTTGGGAGCCATTCACCTCATAGAGGCATTCAAAAGATCGGCTCCATTATGTTTTTTGTGTGTGAGATTGGTGCTTATTTTGAATAAGATGAGTGATGGATTACGTGTTGACGGTGTTTAATTAGTGGGGCATCAATATGGCATCATGGTAAAAAACAAAAAGCTAGTCTGAACGATGTGGACTTTCTGCAAAACAGCATTGTCTTCAGAACAAGAACTATAAATAATAGTAACACAATTAAAATACTTAAATAAATTTGTAAATTTCTGGTATCTCTGATGCAATTATCAAAATGATGCATCTGGAGTTCTCTTTTACATACATTACATGTAAGGTCAGGTTGGCCCTGCTCATCCTTTGTCACTAAAACATGTAGCAGCTGCAGTTTGTACCTCACATATCAGCTCCCTTTTACTCTTCGCTGTATGGGTAAAAAAAATGTCTCAGGTCTGTAGGGTGCAAGGCTATCGTTGTATCTAAAGTATTTTTTATTTATTTATTTTTTATAACATATATGTCTTGAGTCAGACACTCAAACTAGAGTCATCACTCTGCAATCCACCCCTTGACTTAGCAGGAAATTGGTAAGTGTCGGTATAATAGGAACAGCACTAGGCTGTTTGTCCAACAGATTTCAGTTTCAGGTAAACAATAGATCTTCCTTGGCCTCAATGGTTTCTTACGGAGTACCACAGGGTTCGGTGCTTGGGCCGATCCTTTTTACTATATATATGCTTCCTATTGGGAAAATCATTAGGCAGCATGGGATAAATTTCCATAGTTACGCAGATGATACACAGCTATATCTATCCATACATCCTGATGAATCCAATCAGTTAGGTAGACTACAGGCATGTCTGGAAGACATAAAAATTTTGATGACTCTATAAACTTCTTGCTTCTGAATTCTGATAAAACAGAAGGTGTCGTCTTTGGACCAGAAGCTCTGAAAAAAAACAACTAATTAGTCAGCCTCTTCACAGGACGACATTAAATTAGCCTCCAGTAATAAAGCAAAGAACCTCTGTGTTTTTTTTTACCAGGATATGTCATTTAGATCTCACATTAAATAAGTCTCTAGGATTTCCTTTTTCACCTTAGGAATCTTGCAAAAATTAGAACCATCCTGTCCAGGAGTGATGCTGAAAAACTAGTCCATGCCTTTGTTACTTCAAGGCTGGTCAGGCTATCAGGTAGTCCACAGAATATAATTAAAAGTCTTCAGTTAGTCCAAAATGCTGCTGCTAGGGTTCTAATGAATAAAAGAAGAAGAGATCACATTTCCCCTGTTTTAGCTTCTCTTCACTGGCTCCCAGTAAAATCTAGAATATAATTCAAGATCCTCCTTCTGACATATAAAGCTCTTAATAATCAAGCTCCATCCATACATAAGAGACCTGATTGTTCCATATATTCCTAACAGAGCCCTTCGCTCTGAGACTGCAGGTTTACTGGTAGTTCCTGGGATTTCTAAAAGTAGAATGGGTGGCAGATCTTTCAGTTACCAGGCTCCCCTCCTATGGAACCAGCTCCCAGGGTTGGTTCGTGAAGCAGACAACTCGTCTATCTTTAAAACTAGGCTTTAAACCTTCCTCTTTGACTAAGTTTAAAGTTAGAGACAGGTTAGACAGGTAGCTAGGAAGAGATAGATTAATGTTAGTAGTCACATAGAGTATCAAAAGCTAGGAAGAGATAGCAAGAGGTAGAGTAGCTAGGTAGAGATATATTAATGTAAGCCAGGTAGAGAGTGTTAGTAGCTAGGTCTCCTAGTAGCTAGAAGACAGGTTAATGTTAGTAGCTATGCTGCTTTAGGCTAGGCTGTTGGAGGACATTATTAGAGTCAGTTCCTACTTCCTCTCCTACTTCTCCTCAACTGCATGATGTGCTGTCAATTCAAGCTCTAACCTGTTTTCTCTTAGTCTCTTCCTGCAGTAGGTACTCCTGACCCGCCCTGCTTGACGACCTTGACTAAGATGTAATTCCAGTGGAGGAACGTTCTCCATGTCCTGCTACCAGCTTCTGCTTCTGCATCAGTTCTGTTGCTGTTTCTGTGTCTCTGCTGCATTCTCCAAACCCCAGACGGTCTCAGCAGATGACCGCTTATGCTGAGCCTGGTTCTGCTTTTTTATTTACTTTGGTTAATGAAGTCTTATATCAAGATCAGGTTAATGGTCTAAAACATTTCAAAGTGACAAGAGAGTAAAACACGAAAAAAAATATGTAAGGTCCCTTTTCACAGCTAATTATTTCTAAACTTTACAGTGAAATTTTTGTATGGATAATTAATATATTTTGTTACCTGCTGCCAATGTTTATGAAACAGTCAATCATCCGTCATTAGCGATTGTCCTAATCTTAACCCCAGAGAAAAGTTATCTCCAGCTGCAGCCAGTTTCATTATCTGGCATTTACAGGTCAGTATCAGAGGACAGCAAAACAAGATAGGGATTAGTTTGGGATTTAGTTGGTGGATGATTCTGTTGATTTTTAGTCAGGATCAAAAAAATATATATATTCTTACCCAAATTCCTACTGAGAAATACTGAAATATCAAAATACAATAATAATTTGTTTTGACATTTAAATGATCCTAAGGCTATAATTATCATTTGCAAGGTCACGTTAACCTTATTGACATAACGTATCAAGGGAAAAGGTATTAGAGAGGAATCTCTCTTTCATTGATGATTGTAATCAAGCAGCATATGGAGGATAGTTTTGCTGCCATTTACAAAAACACAGGAGAAAAATCTTTCTTCTTTTGGAAGTAGTACGTGAAGCGATCCAGAAAAAAGAGATGCAGCAATGATTTCAGAGAAGTGATCACTGGAGTGGTTTTTGTTCTGGTAATGAAGCTGTGACTGAAAATTATTTTTTAAGTCCCAACAAGATAACCTGCGCCCCCTGCAGCAAACCTAGATCACAGACTAATAAAAAGTCAGATCCTACCAATTAGTCCCACCTTGCCTGCCTCTGATTTGCAAACTGAGAAGTTGCTGTCATCCCAGTAAACAGCAGAGGATTCTGAAGTTTACAGCAGTACATACATTTTTGATTTTGAAGACCTTAATAACTACATCTCTGACATGTTGTTTTGCTCATTATTGTGCCATTTAGGACAAATAAATTATTTTTGGTTATTCTAACTGACCTAAAACAAGAGAATGGGCTGATTTAACTTCAAAGGGAAAAAAGGGGGATGTGGCTATGTTTGATCTATGGAAACCTCAGCTCATCCTTCTAGCGTTTGTTTTTGCTCCAGTTTTTCATTAGCTAAAATCAAAGATCCAGATTATTTTTTATATACAAAAAAGATACATTACTCTCAAATATCATCCACAAATCTGTCTAGGTGAGAACTTGTCCTTTGCCAAGATAATCCATCCCACTTTATAGGTGTGGCATATTAAGGTGCTGCTTAGATAGCATGAATATTAGACATGTGTATCTTAGGCTTACCACATTCAAAGCCTACTCTGAAATATGGAATTTGATCACAAAGCAAAATGACACTGATGTAACAACATTTTAGGGAGTCTCACAATTTGCATTTTGACTGCAGTAATTTGTACCAGAGCTGTTGCCCATGAAATACATTTTCATCTCTCTTTCAAAACCAGTCTCAAAAAGGTGTTTCAGAAATTTTGACAGTACATCTAACCAGCCTCACATCCGCAGACTATGTATAACCACACCAGCCCAGGATCTCCACAAGCAGCATATTCAGCTACATGATCATCTGAGACCAACCCACACTGTGGCAACCATAGGTTTGCGTAACCAAAAAAAATTCTGCCCAACCAGTCAGAAACCGTCTCAGGAAAACTCATCCTCATCCGGGTTCGGACCTGACAGTAGTCTTTCATCTTAACCGACTTGAGTGGGCAAATGCTCACATTCAATGGTGTCTGGTACGTTGGAGAGGTGTTCTGTTCATGGATGACTCCCAGTTTTGTATATTCAGGTTGGATGGCAGACATGGCAGCGTGTGTAGCATTGTGTGTGTGAGAGGTTTGGTGTCGTCAGCGTTGTGGATTAAGTGGCCCCTGGTGGTGCTGGAGTATGTCTATGGTACAGGTGCATTTTATTGATTGGTATTTTAAATGCACAGAGATACTGTGACGGGATCCATCACAGGGCCATACGTGTGCCTTTCATTCATGACCATCATTTCATTTTGCAGCATGATAATGCACAGCCCCAAGTTGCAAAGATCTGTACACAAATCCTGGAAACTCACAACATCCCAGTATTTGCATGACCACCATTCTCACCAGACATGTCGCCCATTGAGCATGTTCGGATGCTTTGGATCGGTGTTCCTGCAACTATTCAGCGACTTTGCACAGCCATTGATGACGTGTGGACCAACATTCTACAGGCCACAATCAACAACTTGAGCAACTTTATGTAGTAATGTATGTATTAAAAGGAGACCTAGATCCTTTTAATTAAACCTGACTCTCAGAAAGATAAGTAGGGGTTTGATCTTATCATACTTCATTCCTTTTTCTTTAAGAGTGTTCTCTATGCCACTTTCAGCCTCTCTTTCTTTCGATTGTTGCATATGTTCTGTGTATTTTTTTGCAATTAAATAAAATATGATTTACTGTGTCAATATACTTGGCATTCAGAACATAAACCATTACTCTAATATCTGTAGTGTGCCAGTAAGACCTGTGTGACCCAGTCTTAGTCTACTATACAACACTTATTCCCTTCTGCTGAGACCTAATGATATCCTTTTCTTCCACACATTTTCCTGGATTAAATGTTAATGCCTTCTGTTCTTTCATTCCTTTGTTTTCCTCTGTCTCCCTGGCATTCTGCTCCCCGGACCAGCTACTAATTGTATCCACCTGTTCTCTCACTCTCACCTGCATCCGTTTATCACTACTTGGTTCTCAGGCTTTCAGTGTCACTCCTCATTCCTCCTCAATATACTTAACTCGTTTTCCCATTTTCTTCAGGAAAAACACCCCCAAACCTGAGGGCAGTATCATCTATAGTCAACCAGTGGAAAATATAGATACCTACAAATATTTAGACATAATATTCAACTCTATTCTCAAACAGAGTCTATTGCAATAAATAGCCAATAGCACATTCATTTTTTGTGAAAACTGACAGCTATTAATGTTTCTAAACCTATTTTATGTGTCTTTTATTGTTCTCTTTTAATGTTTTCATTTAGAAGTACAAAAACAGTGTACATCTGGGTGTAGTAGTTGTAGTTGTAGTGCAGTGCAAGATGGGCGGTGGCCGAAGGCGGGGACCTTGGCGGTCCGATCCTCGGCTGCAGAAGCTGGCTCTTGGGACGTGGAACGTCACCTCTCTGGTGGGGAAGGAGCCGGAGCTGGTGTGCGAGGTTGAGAGGTTCCGACTGGACATCGTCGGCCTTGCCTCGACGCATGGCTCTGGCTCTGGAACCCGTCTCCTCGAGAGGGGTTGGACTCTCTTCCACTCTGGCGTTGCCCCCGGTGAGAGGCGCCGAGCTGGGGTGGGCATACTTGTTGCCCCCCATCTCGGCGCCTATACGTTGGGGTTTACCCCGGTGAATGAGAGGGTAGCCTCCCTCCGCCTGCGGGTGGGGGGACGGGTTCTGACTATTGTTTGTGCTTATGCACCAAACGGTAGTTCAGATTACCCACCCTTCTTGGAGTCCTTGGAGGGGGTGCTGGAGAGTGCTCCTTCTGGGGACTCCCTCATTCTGCTGGGGGATTTCAACGCTCACGTGGGCAGTGACAGTGAGACCTGGAGAGGCGTGGTTGGGCGGTATGGCCCCCCCGATCTGAACCCGAGCGGTGTTTTGTTGTTGGACTTCTGTGCTCGTCATGGATTGTCCATAACGAACACCATGTTCAAGCATAAGGGTGTTCATGTGTGCACTTGGCACCAGGACACCCTAGGCCGCAGCTCGATGATCGACCTGGTTGTCGTTTCATCGGACCTGCGGCCGCATGTTTTGGACACTCGGGTGAAGAGAGGGGCGGAGCTATCCACCGACCACTACCTGGTGGTGAGTCGGCTCCGGTGGTGGGGGAGGACGCCGGACAGACCTGGCAGGCCCAAACGTGTTGTGAGGGTCTGCTGGGAACGTCTGGCAGAGTCTCCTGTCAGAAGGGGTTTCAACTCTCACCTCCGGCAGAACTTCAAACACGTCCCGGGGGAGGCGGGGGACATTGAGTCCGAATGGGCCATGTTCCGTGCCTCCATTGTCGAAGCGGCTGACCGTAGTTGTGGCCGTAAGGTAGTCGGTGCCTGTCGCGGCGGCAACCCTCGAACCCGCTGGTGGACACCAGCGGTGAGGGATGCTGTCAAGCTGAAGAAGGAGTCCTATCGGGCCTTTTTGGCCTGTGGGACTCCGGAAGCAGCTGATAGGTACCGGCAGGCCAAGCGGAGTGCGGCTCGGATGGTCGCTGAGGCAAAAACTCGGGCGTGGGAGGAGTTTGGAGAGACCATGGAGAACGACTTCCGTATGGCTTCGAAGCGATTCTGGTCCACCATCCGGCATCTCAGGGGGGGGGCGGTCTGCCACCAACACTGGGGCGGTGTGCTGCTGACCTCAACGCGGGACGTTTTGGGTCGGTGGATGGAATACTTCGAAGACCTCCTCAATCCCACCGACACGCCTTCCTGTTTGGAAGCAGAGTCTGAGGACTCTGGGACGGGCTCTCCAATCTCTGGCGCTGAAGTGGCAAGGCACTGGGGGTGGATGAGATTCGGCCGGAGTTCCTCAAGGCTCTGGATGTTGTAGGGCTGTGTTGGTTGACGCGGCTCTGCAATATTGCGTGGACATCGGGGGCAGTTCCCTTGGATTGGCAGACCGGGGTGGTGGTCCCCCTCTTTAAAAAGGGGGACCACAGAGTGTGTTCCAACTATAGGGGGATCACACTTCTGAGCCTCCCTGGTAAGGTCTATTCGGGGGTTCTGGAGAGGAGGGTCCGACGGATAGTCGAACCTCGGATTCAGGAGGAACAATGCGGTTTTCGTCCTGGCCGTGGAACACTGGACCAGCTCTACACCCTCGGCAGGGTCCTGGAGGGTGCGTGGGAGTTCGCCCAACCGGTCTACATGTGCTTTGTGGACTTGGAGAAGGCGTTCGACCGTGTCCCTCGGGGTGTCCTGTGGGGGGTACTCCGGGAGTATGGGGTACCAGGCCCTTTGATACGGGCTGTTAGGTCCCTATATGAACGGTGTCAGAGTCTGGTTCGCATTGCCGGCAGTAAGTCGGACTCATTTCCAGTGAGAGCTGGACTCCGCCAAGGTTGCCCTTTGTCACCGGTCCTGTTCATAACGTTTATGGACAGGATTTCTAGGCGCAGCCAAGGTGTTGAGGCGATCCGTTTTGGTGACCTCAGGATCGGGTCTCTGCTTTTCGCAGATGATGTGGTCTTGTTGGGTTCATCTGAACGTGATCTACAGCTCTCGGAGCGGTTCGCAGCCGAGTGTGAAGCGGCTGGGATGAGGATCAGCACCTCCAAATCTGAGACCATGGTCTTGAGCCGGAAAAGGGTAGAGTGCCTTCTCCGGGTCGGGGATGAGGTCCTTCCTCAAGTGGGGGAGTTTAGGTATCTGGGGGTCTTGTTCACGAATGAGGGAAAAATGGAGCGGGAGATCGATGGACGGATTGGTAAGGCATCTGCAGTTATGCGGGCGCTGTACTGGTCTGCCGTGGTGAAGAGAGAGCTGAGCCGAAAGGCAAAGCTCTCAATTTACCGGTCGATCTATGTTCCTACCCTCATCTATGGTCACAAACGCTGGGTGGTGACCGAAAGAACGAGATCGCGGATACAGGCGGCTGAAATGAGTTTCCTCCGTAGGGTGGCTGGGCTCTCCCTTAGAGATAGGGTGAGAAGCTCGGTCATCCGGAGGGGGCTCAGAGTAGAGCCGCTGCTCCTCCACATCGAGAGGAGCCAGTTGAGGTGGCTCGGGCATCTGGTCAGGATGCCTCCTGGACGCCTCACTGGTGAGGTGTTCTGGGCATGTCCCACCGGGAGGAAACCCAGGGGAAAGACCAGGGACTCGCTGAGGGGTTAATGTCTCCCGCTGGCTGGGAAACTCTTGGGATTCCTCCCCGAGGAGCTAGCCCACCGTAGCCGGGGAGAGGGAAGGTCAGGGTCTCCATTGCATAGGTGAGGAACCGACTAAGGGTGTTTGACTCCAGGAGAGAGAGAGGGTGGGACAGGCAGAGGAGAAGCTTAAAACTCAGCCAGGTACCATGGGGAGGAAGCCAGCATGTCCGGAAGAGCAAGCGCCAGGCTGCAGTCCGTCCAGCAGATCCGGAACCACAGGAATGACTGGAGGGAAAAGGCAGGAGGTAAGGATCATTCACACAGAGCAATCACCTAAACAGGCATAAAATCAGAGAAAGTGGATTGTTACCAAACAATGTGGTGTTAACCATCTGGGTTCTGCTCCAGGTTGGCACCTATCCTTTTAAATGCTCCTCCCAATCCAGGCTGAGTGGGCACCAGTGCTCAGGAACATAATCGGCATCTGCTTCCCTTTGACGGATAACAGGCTGAGGCCAAACACACACACACCACAATCCTCACAGGACACCCCCCTCATCGGCACGCCTCTGGCGGCCCGACCAGAGTTTGAGCAGAAGACCTCCAAAGTCGGTGATTGAGGGAGATATCCAAAATAAAAGAGTGAGGGACCCTAGGGGCGCTCCTCTGGACCATACCCCTCCCAATCGACAGGTATTTGCCGGCCACGGCCCCAAGGACGCACGTCTACGAAGCGGCGCGTACAGTGTAGGAGCGATGCCTATCATTCACTCGGGCGGGGGAGGGAGGCTCGGAAGGGGATGGGCAAGGGGACTGTTGGAAACCGGTCTGACTTCGGGAAACGTCTGCCAGTGTATCGGATGTGGGCTGGAAAGTCTCAGGCGAAGGGCGAGGGACTGATGACACCTTTCAATGGGAATTTGGACCGAGGAACCGGGGAGCCAATTCCTGGAGGATACATTTGAGGGGAAAATCCTTGGCAGATAACAGACAACTGCCCGGGCGTTTGTACTGGGGTGCGGAGACGTCGATATTCGATCGGCCGTAGCGCTTATTCAGAGCCGAGTAATGTTGGAGGTGGTGATCTGGTTTGTTCCCCGGACCTTTTACAGCATTGATGTGTGACTGGGACTGAGGGGCAGTATGTATCGGGAGTGACTTGGGAATAAGTTATGGTGGGGTAGCCGAGGGAGGCTTGGAAGGGTGAGATCCCTGTGGCTGCTGAGACATTGGGAGTTGTGAGCGTACTAAACCACGGGAGGTGTACGCTCAGGTGGAGGGGATAGTAGCACAGACACAGCGGAGCGCCTCCGCAAGCTCCTGGGCTTGAGTCTTCTCACATTGTCCGTTAGTTTGGGGGGTGAAACCGGGTTAGGTGGGCTTGGGCGTGCGAGGGTGAACAGAAGTTCTTCCAGACTGGTGATATTGATTTGGCGGCCCCTGTCAGAAAGGATCTCACTGGGGATCCATGGAGCTAAAACATGGGAGGATGAGGAGTTTGGCGTCTGGGCCGCAGTGGGGAGTTTGACCTCGTACCGAGGGCGTGAGGTGGCATGCCTTGGAGGAAGCGATCGAGACTGACAGGATAACCGACTTGCACTCAGGGAGTTGGGGAGTCGTGATCGAATCGACTGTATGTGGGACGGAGGGCCGAGCGGGATTGGAAGGGGTTTGGAGAAGCCCGGTGAGGATTGCGTAGAGTGCTCTTGCTTTTATTTACACGTTCGGATATGCCCGGACGTAGTCCATGACATCTTTGTTCAGGCCGGCCACCAGAGATGGCGGAGCGAGGGAGGGCGATGGTCCGACCTTATGCCCAGATGGCATGAGAACTTGGATTGACATGGCCCCACTGGATGGACCGGGAGCGAAATATGGTGGAGGGGACATAAAGGCGATTGGGTGGACGTGACCGGAATCGGGTTCATCACGACTTGTGCTTTCTTAGATTTGGGCTTCTACGCTCCCAGGTGAGTCCCCTATGGTGCATGATGGAGCGGAGTTATAGATGTCGGGAACCTCCGGCAAGGTGTTTGGGGACGTGCTGACGGGAACATGGCGTCAGGGTTGGTGTTCTTTGGAGCTGGTGTTTGTATGTAAAGTGTTCAGATTTAAAACGGCAAAAGAAAAGGGTCCAGTCGAATTTGGCGGGCGATTTAGTCTCTTCCCGTTGGACGGTAGAGAAGGTTCTTATGATCGGTCCAAACTATGATGAGAGCTCAGTGGCCCTCCAACCAGTGTCGCCACTCCTCGAGGGCCAGTTTAATGTAGGAGTCCGGTCACGATGTTATAGTTTCGTTCTGCTGGGGTGCAAGAGCGTCTGGAAAGAAAGCCCAACGGGTGGAGCTTTTGGGTCGGTGGAGGAGCGCTGGGACAGAACCGCTCCAAACCCCTCTGTGTCAGAGCATCCACCTTCTAAGATGAACTGGGGTCGACATCTGGGTAAATTAGGAATAGGATTCTTCCAAACTGGAAACCTCTTCTTCACCTCATTTTTTTTTCATTTTATTGAGAGCCCATTAGCTCCTGCACTCATTGCAGGAGCTATTCTGCATGGGGTCTACTTCATTTTCATTACACAATGTTTCAATATTACATAACAGAAAACACAAACAAACAAAACACACCACGCACACCCCACACATTACACCACACTCCACAAAACAAACTGTGGAGCTTCAATGTGGAATCAAATTAATAACACATATAACACTAATATCAAAAGATCGATCAGTAAGTTATTAGGGCTGCAACTAACGATCCAATGTGTAATCGTTCAATTTATCTATTAAAAATTTTATATATATATATATATATATATATATATATGTATATTTATATATTTTTTTTTTTTTTTTTTTTTTTATTATACTGTATAAAATTGGCGCCATCTTGACGGACATTCGACAGTGGGAGCAAACCAAAGCAATGCCCTGCAGGAGGACTCCCAGTGCCAATTCATGATGTACAATGTACAAAAACCACAGACCCCACACTCAAAAACAAAGCAGGTCTTCAACAAAAAACACAAAATGTTCATGTAACAAGAATTCATTCTTGTGTAAACAAAAACACCTTTCTTTAACTTCTTGTGAAAACATATTTTGCTGTTTTTCTAACAACAAAAAATCCTGGTAGGAGCATTCCAGGCAAACATGGCTCTGTAAAATCCAAACTGTTCTACTGCTAATGTATTAGGTTTTACAACAAGGTAGAGCACAACCCTTGTGACACTGGTCTGTACCCGTGTTCATAACTATGAATTATCTTGAGAAAAAATGACAATTTATTATGTATGACTTTAGGATTTTTGTCAAAATTATGTTCCATTAATAAATGTTTGTAGGTAAAGTACTTTAATCTACATTTGATCGTTAACCACGCCAAACTATTATGCAGTGTTTCATCACGTTCGGTTCTGTATGGGCAAGCCTAAAAATTCACAGTGCCGCCTTTATTTGAGCTTCTTGTAACTTGTGTAGAGTATTTTCACTTGTGTATGACCATACAACTGATGGATAGTTAAGTATGATAAGTACAAGTGATGAACTAGTTGTTTGGTCTCAACACCGAGGAATGCATTTTCTACAATGTTTTTAATAAGCCCATACTCCTTCCCATTTTATGCAAATACATAATTAATTTGGACCCTGGTTCCAAGACAGTCTAGTAATCTACTATTACTCCCAACAATTTTGCATGATCTACTTGTTCAATTATCATATGTCCTGCAGGTCAGGTCGTAACATCGGTGTTGTTTTCTAATTAAATGTTTTGTAACACAAACTACCATGCATTTAGTTTTTTGCGACATTAACTACTAATTTATTAGCTTGATCATTGAGTACTTACTAAAAGCTTAATTAGTCATTGAGAATGTATTAAGTTGATACAATCTGTTTGTGCAGACGCCAAACAATGTCGTGTCATCTGCATATATAGCCATGGTTGACACTGATGTAAATAACAGGGGAAGATTTCATTTGTAAAATCGGAAAATCAAAAGGGTCCAAACAACATCCCTGCGGCACTCCACAATCCATGATTCCCAAATCAGAATAATTTCCATTAATAAACTTTATACTCCTCGATTACTTAGATAACTTTGCTCAAACCACCTTAAGGCAGCCAACATGATAATCCATATTATTTCAATTCATTTAGTAAAATTGTATGATCTGTAATAAGATCAAAAAGACGCACTTGGATCTAAAAAATATTACACTCCCTCGTGCCAATTCTTTTTATTTATCAATTTCCTGTAACCAATGATCAGTAATTCTGATTAAGTGCAGTAGTTGTGGAGTGACCCATTTTATATGCCATGACTGATAAATTTGTATTTAATCCCTGAGCTGTGTAATATTCCTTGTATGTGGTCATATACTACTTTTTCATTAATTTTGCTTCTTAATGCAGGTAAAAGAACTTATGGTCTGCTATTTTGACCTGACAATGAGTTCTTTGGTATTTTTAATTAAAGGATCAATTTTTGCTCATCTTCCAATGGTGATGGAAAGAAATTATTCCTTAAACTTAAATTGATTATATGAGAAACAGGCAACGAAATAAAATCTACCACATATTTAAATAGTCTGACCTCAATATTGTTCAGTACCAGAGGGTTTTTCTATACTTTCTTACAACAGGTTATTTTTACTCCATACTCTGATCACCTTCAGCAAATTCTGAAAGTACATTTTGGGTCTGCATTTTTTGTTTCTTATAGTTGGCAAGTTATATTTCCTTCTGTCTCCCCTCCATGGCAATCTCAATTTCTTTATTTTGTTTGTAAAAGACTGGCTCAGGTAATTAGGCAATTATCCCTCGGTTGAGTGAGATATATTTCCCGTCCTCCCTCCAAAAAGTAGGAGCAGATCTTGTTTTTCTTTCCCATAAGTTCATTTAAATGTACTCCATACTTTTCTTACTATCCGGATTTGACCTCATGAATTTTTTTTGAAAATACAGGCGTTTTTTATTATTATTTAATTTGGTGACAAAGTTTTGTAATTTTCGCATTTTCCATTCCATTTTGCCAATTGGTTTTGTCTTTATTGCCTGTGTTCTGACTTCATCCCTGTGCTTCATGTACGTGCTTAAGGTCTTTGTCAGCCATGGTGCAGCGGACAATTCTCAATGACCGGTTTCTAATTGAGCATGTTTAGTCAATCACTTTGTCTATCAATTGTTAAAAACACCACTGCCTTATTTAGATCTTGTTCTTGTGTTACCTGACAATCTATATTGCTTACTTCTGCTAAATATTCATTCTCTTGAAAATTTTTAAAATTCCTTTTAACAAATAAATTTTTGTCCCTTGTTTTAGGTACTTTTGTCTTTCTCATAAATGCAATTAAATTGTGGTCACTGCAACCTAACTGAATTTAGTTACTGCCTAGAGCATATAATTCTGCCATCATTAGTAAAAATTAAATCAATAATAGTTGCTGAACATGTACCATTGGTTTTTAAATTTACTCTTGTGAATTCACTGACAATGTTGTGTCAAATTACAAGTATTAGCACATGAAATTAATTTACTTTCTTAAGCGCAACTCTTCCAATGTAAAATCAATATTTTAAATCTCCTAAAAAAATAAAAATGTCATCTCCTGTTGTCACACACAGTGTCCAGCATTTCACATATTTGATAAGGACATTATAACGGCATTCGGTGGTCTTGAACACAACATTCCAATAAAAACAGGCCTAGATGAGGTAACTGTAGCTGTAACAGAGTACTTCGACTCCTGAGATATTAAGATCTGCTCTTAAACTTTGACTGGATGTGATTTTGGACATAACACGCTACACCTCCACCTATGTAGATTTCTGTCCAGCCTAAAAGTATCTATAGCCATCTTTATGTAATAAAGGGACTTTTATTGTTGCATCTAGAGTGTTTCTGATATTTCTAATACTGTAAATGATATTTTTGCAAATTATCCTGATATCATTTATTTTTATTTCTAAAACTGCACACGTTCAAAATGAGCTATTAAAAAAAAACTTTTTTTGCAATGAAAAAATATGTCTTTAATCATCTGATATTTGTTCTTGAATTTATTCTTTTAGTTTCCATTGAGCCACCACCAAAAACTTAACCATTACTAACACATTCATACACACATCCACACCCACACAAAAATGTTTAACATTGTATGAAAATAACAAATAAGAGATCTGCTGAGCTGCGGCCCGTGCTCATGGACATAGCTTTTCCACATAAATATTCACTCCTATTATGTGGTTCTTGCTTTCCAATTATTAACAACAAACAAAAATACAGCCCTTTCTTCAGTCTTATTTATTTCTCTCTATATTCTATCCACCCAGCCATCATTCAGTTTATTGTTATTTCTCCCTTGTTCTTTAACTAGCCCAGGCTTAATCACAGTTTCGTAATACGCCTCAAGCCTCACTTGCTCCTGTTGAACTTTTTAGTCTCAACTTTGACAGTCAGTATCAGCGTTGCTGGATGAAATGGATGCCGTGTCTCCCTAGTGCTCTTCAACTTGGCTCGTAGCTCCAGAAGCTGGCCGTTTTCTTCGCCGTCTCTTCGTCAAAATCCGGGAAAATCTTCAGCTTACATTCCACGAATTTGCATACATGCGCTTCATTTTTAACCACTTTCATGATCTCCTCTTTTACACTGTCCACCCCTTGGATGACATATCAAGAAGGAGACAGATTTAGGCTTAGAACTCACACTTCTTCCCTTAATGAAAAAGTGTGTTCTCTAGGAGACACTGGAGAACTTTACGGACGTGCTGGACCGGTGTTGGGAAATGTCCTCTGGAGAAGATGAGGTTGTTATTAGGTAAATCGAAGACAAAGATGTTAAGAAAGTCTTGAGGACATCGTTCACTAGATGTTGAAAATGGCAGGGGCATTGAGAGGCCGAAGGGCATATACTAGGTACTCGAAAATGCCAGAGATGAAGTCTTAAATGCGGGTCTTCCACTCATCTCCTTTGCGAATCTGACGACGGTGGTAACGTTGCGTAGATCCTGCTTGGTGAAGGAACGTGGCACTTTGCACGGCTTCAAAAAAGCGCTGACAGGGTAAGTGGAGGGGCAGTACTTAATTATTAACAGTAATGCGTTAGGACCCCTGTAAATCTATACACACCCAAAACACAACACACACACAAAAAAAAAAAAAAAACAAAACCAAAAAAAAAAACACCCAAATAACCCTCACACAACAAAGACAAAAATTCAAAAGCACGCCAATACACTACACTAAAGGCGTAATGTCCTTGTCTCTTCTTTCACAAAAAAGAAACCTGCGCCCAACTGGGGAAGTAGCATGGAGTGAATTATGCCAGCTGTGAGGACGTCGTTAATATATGAATTCCATAGGCTGCTCGTCCTTGGCTTGACAGAGGCGACCGAGGCAGTGGAGCACCTGCGCGAGAAGGTCGATGGCACAATCGTAGGGCCTATGAGGAAGGCGAGACGAGAGAGCCTGGGTCTTGCTAAAAAAACCTTGTTAAAACGGTCGTTGGATATCTCTGTCAGGAAACCTATGACATGTCTGGGTATGGTAAGGTCCTGAGGGGGTGGTGTCTGAGACGGCTGGTAACAGCTGGTACCGGAGGGAAACGTTGATGGCAGTAGCTGCTCAAAGGACTCAAATTTGCTCAGTCCTAGTTAATAATCGGGATGTGTGTGGCCAACCATGGGGATATCCCAGCAACCTTTTAATAATGGAGCGTCCCGGGTGGGAAAACTATAAAACTGGGGTCGCTCTGATGATTGCCTGAATGACAACAAAGTTCAAGGGTGTAGGGGTACGCTGGGTTTATACCAGAGAGGGCTACCATCATGGGCTGAAAACTTCTAAGGGAGCTAAAGCGCTTCCACCGGACGGTTAAAAACCTTTTTTAACTAAGTCGGATTTATTATTATGACCCTGAGTCAATTAGTGCATGGGAGTTTGAATATGTGCTCTCTTGATTAAAAATTACTGCTAGGTAATGTTAACGGGGCTGATTACGGGAAAGGTTACAACCGACAGTATCCCAGATTTACGGAGGGCCAGATCTTTTGGGCGGGACCTGGTCAGGAAGAAATAAAATGCCCGGGGAACGCCGCTATAAAGGCAACAACGCTTTCCATACGGCGCTGACGCTCGGCCGGAGAAAGCTGCAGCCTGCGATCTGCATCGGCTGTGGCGAGGGTGAACGTGGGGGCAGAGGCGGAAGTAGACAGAGCCGGGACCAGCTTGTGGCGAATGTTGAGGGAATGAGGAGGCAGTTAACCTGGCTCTTGATCTCTCCCGGAGCCTATTATCGATCTTGATAGCCAGGTCTATCAGCTCATCCAGGGAATCGGGCTCGTCTCGGTAAGCGAGTTCGTCTTTGATGTTCTCGTCTAAAGAGTGTAGGAAAGCTGCTTTAAGCGCCGGGCTGTTCCAGCCAGAGTCGGCTGCAAGCGTGCGGAACTCAATAGCGAGTTCAGCAACGGCACGATTACCCTGCCTTAGATTCCAGAGGAGCTTAGCGGATTGTTCCTCCCCGCGCTTTACGCAGAAGGTTTGTTTGAATTTCTCAATGAATTGAGTGTAGGTGCAATTATTTAGGGACTCAGAATCGAACAGAGCTTGCGCCCACTGCAGGGCCTTACCTCTGAAGAGGGCGATCATGTACGAGATCTTATTAGCGTCTTCCCGGAAGGTTTGGGGCGTTCGCTCGAAGGCTAATGTGCACTGCAGAAGAAAACCACCGCTCTTAGATAAGTCACCTGTGAACGGCTCTGGAGGTGGGGAGGCGACCTCGCGGAAGGCTTGGGTCGCAGGAGCCTCAGTGGCCTGGAGGCAAGATCATTGAATAGCTTAGTTAATTGATCTAAACTTTGGAGGAGGGAGGTCTGCTGCTGCATCATATGTTGGAGAGCAGCCTCATGGCGGCCCAGCAGTATGTCCTGCTCTGAAACAGCTGAGCGTAGGTGTGTCGCAGAGCCCGGCTGGCCAGAATGTTCTGTTATGATTTTAGCTTTTGGACTCTAGCGCAGACACACAAACGACTCAGTGAGACTGGAGGGTAAGTTTGTAAGAATATTTTATTTTCCTTCTTTGCTCGAGGGGTCCAGAAACACAGGAACTCAGAAAACTCGGAATCACGAGGAACTTTGAGGACAACCACTGGAGACAGGAGAAGGGGGTGAGTGATCTAATGATGGTACTTGGCAGGAGGAGAAAACAGAAGTTTGTGGGTTCTTACGTGTCGATGATGCCTATTCTACTGGGGAGGAATTGGAGAGGATTTGATCCTGGGTGCGTGGAAGAGGAACCGACTCAGGGTGTTTGACTCCAGGGAGCAGACAGAGGGTGGACAGGCAGAGGAGAAGCTTAAAACTCAGCCTGGTACCATGGGGAGGAAGCCAGCATGCCGGGAAGGAGCAGACGCCCAGGCTGCAGACCGACCAGCAGATCCGGAACCACAGAATGACTGGAGGGAAAAGGCAAGGAGGTAAGCATCTCACACAGAGCAAATCACTAACAGGCGAAAAACAGAGTATGTGGCTTGTTACCACACGATGTGGGTTAACCATCTGGCGTCTGCTCCAGGTTGGCACTCTCCTTTTAAACGCTCCTCCCCAATCAGGCTGAGTGGCACCAGCTGCAGGAACCTAATCACCAATCTGCTTCCCTTGGACGGAAAACAGGTGAGGCAAACAGACACACAATCCTCACATAAACTGAATAAGAAATAACTAAAACTCAAAAACACAAACAACTAACATAACAGCAACTGATTACAGCTGGAACATCATTGCTGATCTTCGCTGTATCTCCCAAGTATTAACAATGAAATTAGACAGTAAAAACAGCTAAAGACTGATTATTTTGTTTTTCTACATGTCCTTTCATGGCATTGGAGACATGCAGTATGTAGAAGTTTGTTGCCTGCATGTGCCAGGGCAGCTTTACTCGACATAAAGGATATCTGGAGATGGCGTAATTGCTTGACTGACTTCATTAGACATTGCATCTGGTATCAATGTAGACGGATCACATTAAATAGGTATTTTCTTGTGTTTGTATGACCTTTAATCTTATTATTTTATTGCATGTGTGTGGCGGAGTTTGCTAATTTGTCACCTGAAAGTGTGAATTTGTGACAGTGGTTAGCAGTGTAAAAGCCTGTCAATGGTGCCTCTCAACTCTTAGTGCCCAAGATCAGCAATGGACAAGCAGCTTTGTCTGCCGGAAGGCTGCAGCAACCCCATACCCAACCCAGCCACCACTTCCTACAAAGCAGATGAAGCCTTGAATCTGGCCACCCAGCAAAACTGTCTAACACCAAGGCCCCCTAATCCAACCTACAGAGCCCAAACCATCAGCACAGTGTGGCAAAGGGCCCCATAGGATTCCACCAGATCGGACAGCCCACTAGGAACACAACATGCCCCCCCACTCCCCCCAAACACACACACCACCACTCGAAGAAGAACACCCTCACTGATCCTCCCCCTCCCCATTATTGCCCTTGCCTGCAGGTACTCTGCCCATGGCAAAAAGGTCCACCTTCCACAAGACTCCTGTGTTGTCTTTGGTGTTCCACATATGAAGGAGGAAGGGATTGGTGCTTAGTAGGGATGTTCGAAATTGGCTTTTCTACCGATATAGCCTCATAATTTATAATTCATAATATAACTCATAATTTCCGATACCGATATGTGGGGACCCTCCCTCATAAAAAACAAAAACTACTAAACCCTTTTAGGTAACCACAATTAAATATCTTGTATCATGCATACTTGAGTTTTTAAAAATTTAGAAAATGTAATAAGTACTAGAATTTTAGTTAGGCAATTGAAAAGGGTGCCATTTTTATTTTGTCTTCAAAAGTAGTTGGAACATTTTCTAAAAAAACTAAACCTCAAATCTGTCATATTTTTAATTCTGAAAGAGAAAAGAAGTAGCTGAAGAGTTATATATATAATATGTGTATGGTGTGAAAAACTCAGCTTATTGAAAAAAATAAAAACAAATACAGATAATTTCCGATATTACATTTTAATGCCAATATCGGCCGATAATGACTTTAGGCCGATAATATCGGACATCCCTAGTGCTTAGACGTCAGAGCAAATCCCAATCTAGACCAGTTCCCCAAATAAGGCTGCCCACACCACCACAACGGTGGCTTTCTACACTGAAAATTTTTCTGCAAGTTGGAGACGTTGAAAGGATATATACGTAGCTTTGCAGCAGCATCAAAGATGGTGGCACACACAAATTCAAATTTTAGATCATATCTTTCCTCCTTGTCAATATTTTTTTGGTACCAATTTACAGGAAGGCTCCCCTTATAAATGGCTAATAAATAGTTTACAGACATGTTAGTTAAAGTGTAAACACTTATATTTAATACAATATTTCAAAGTATTTATCATGCCTTAAAGGCAAAAGGGAAAAAACTAACCAGTTTCTTGCTAAAAAGTGAGCCAAATCTATTTGCCAAGATATTTAATCTAAATGAGCTAAAGTAAACATCTCAGACTAAGTCTGAGATGTTTACTTTCACACACACATCACCCCTGTCTTGGCTAATTTACACTGGCTTCCAGTGAGATTTCGCATTAAGTTTAAAATTATCCTGCTAGTCTATAAATTAATGCACGAAATGGCCCCCTCTTATTTGGCACAGCTTTCAAGCCCTTACGTTCCGGCGCGAACCTTGAGGTCATCTGAACAGCACCTTCTGCTTATTCCTCCTGCCCGCTATAAGGCTCGTGGGGAACGGGCTTTTTGAGTTTGTGCTCCTAAGCTCTGGAACCAACTCCCCCTGACGGTCCGACTCACCCTGTCCCTCCCCATTTTTAAAGTTTGTCTTAAGACATGTTTTTATTCCCAAGCCTTCTCGGCTGAGTCGGTTTAACCCCTGTGAGATCTTGTCTGTTTGTTTTTACCATTTTTACTCGTTTTAGCTATTTTATGCTGCTGTATATTCTTAAGTATTTTATTGTCTTGTACAGCACTTTGGTTGGCGTTGGCGTTGTCTTGTATTAGGTAGCGTCATCATTTTTACTGCAAAACTCTTTACTCTCTTTATATTTATATTATATAATATATATATATATATATATATATATATATATATATATATATATATATATAAATAATCATTGTACAAGATAGAAACTTGGTCTGAAATGTTTAATTTACTAATGCTAGATACAATCTATAGATTAGCTCACTATGTGGCACGAAACCAATGAGCTGGTCTGTTTTTAACTCCTGAAAAAAATGCATAATTATCAATTATAAAGTATGTACAGATCAATTAATAACATGTCTATCAAATATTATGGGTCATATTTAAGGGGACCGTTATTGTAATCTTTTTTACTATAAACAAAAGTCATTTAATGAATAAAATATAATAGAACTGCATTTTTTAGGCTTCTTGAATTGTATTGGTAAGAAAAAAGTTGCAGATATCTCAGAAATATAAGTTTTCATTAGGAGAGGTTGGCGGTTGGAAAACAAACCTTCGAAGTTATCTGAAATATCGTTCTTTACAAAAAATTACTATTCTGTGTATATCTGCTTTAAAAACCCTACTTGATTTGGCACAGGGAGCGCAGAGAGAACCTGCTCAGCCAGGGAACACTTAGCTCACTCCAGAACTACTACTTGCATTTTGTTGAGAAACTTTAACCCATATGAAGAGCATTATGTAAAACATTAGCAGTTATGAAACTGAGATTTTGATCTTTAATAAGTGGAAGACAAAAAAATAGACAAAAGCACAGAGAACACTTGGTGTAGGTTAAGGAGTTTTGTTATACCACTGAATTAGCCTCAGACCTCCCTAACCAAAACCTACAGGTATAGGTTTCCACTCGACTAATGAGCAACAAAAAATATACATTTGCAACTAGCACCTCATATTGCCAAAATGTGTTTTTGTGGTAAACCCAAACACAGGCAAGACATCAGGAGAAGCATTTAAAAGGGAAACAACTTAATGAAAAACATAGGAATACTTATAGGTAAGGCACAAAGAAACATAGTCATAAAATACAGTTGAAGAATTCAGCAGTGGACCATAAAACCAAGGAGCCAAGTCAAGAGGAAGTTCTGGAGGCTTTGGTGAAGGTTGGTTTAGTGAATTAGGAGATAGCAGAACAGCTGAGAGAGAATACTGAGCAGAGAAACGCAAAATGAACACAGAGGGAGATAACCCAAAACACCTAAAGATTTACTAAACAAAAGAAAAAAACACTGAAAATAAGAAATACAATCAGAAATAACTGAGAATTTCAGCACAAAAGAATTAAATATACTAATTTTAAGATCTTACCAACAGTAGAAAACAACCCTAAAAGATGAAATTATTGACCCAAGTGAAAACCAAAAGCATAAACAAGAAAAATATTCTTAGAGGTTTTACCTGTTATTCTTTCCAATAATGCTGTCGTGAGATTAAAAAAAAACGTTAAGATTAATTAATTATGATCTGTAATTAATTAATCTAATTAATCTAATTTTTTATCTCAATAATTGCTAAGAAAAAGCATCATCTTGAGTTATTTTCATTTAAATTCATTACACTAGTATGGTCGAACAAAGGTTTTAAATAGGTGATTGAAAAAGTGGTTTTATGAAGTAATCTATTGTATTTAACAGACTTGAAGAGTCCCAGCATTTACATTACCGTTCAAAAGTTTGGGGTCACCCAAACAATTTTGTGTTTTCCATGAAAAGTCACACTTATTCACCACCATACGTTGTGAAATGAATAAAAAATAGAGTCAAGACATTGACAAGGTTAGAAATAATGATTTTTATTTGAAATAAGATTGTTTTTACATCAAACTTTGCTTTCATCAAAGAATCCTCCATTTGCAGCAATTACAGCATTGCAGACCTTTGGCATTCTAGCTGTTAATTTGTTGAGGTAATCTGGAGAAATTGCACCCCACGCTTCTAGAAGCAGCTCCCACAATTTGGATTGGTTGGATGGGCACTTCTTGCGTACCATACGGTCAAGCTGCTCCCACAACAGCTCAACGGGGTTCAAATCTGGTGACTGCGCTGGCCACTCCATTACCGATAGAATACCAGCTGCCTGCTTCTTCTCTAAATAGTTCTTGCACAATTTCGAGGTGTGTTTTGGGTCATTGTCCTGTTGTAGGATGAAATTGGCTCCAATCAAGCGCTGTCCACTGGGTATGGCATGGCGTTGCAAAATGGAGTGATAGCCTTCCTTATTCAGAATCCCTTTTACCCTGTACAAATCTCCCACCTTACCAGCACCAAAGCAACCCCAGACCATCACATTACCTCCACCATGCTTAACAGATGGCGTCAGGCATTCTTCCAGCATCTTTTCAGTTGTTCTGCGTCTCACAAACGTTCTTCTTTGTGATCCAAACACCTCAAACTTGGATTCATCCGTCCACAGCACTTTTTTCCAGTCTTCCTCTGTCCAATGTCTGTGTTCTTTTGCCCATCTTAATCTTTTTCTTTTATTGGCCAGTCTCAGATATGGCTTTTTCTTTGCCACTCTGCCCTGAAGCCCAGAATCCCGCAGCCGCCTCTTCACTGTAGATGTTGACACTGGTGTTTTGCGGGTACTATTTAATGAAGATGCCAGTTGGGGACCTGTGAGGCGTCTGTTTCTCAAACTAGAGACTCTAATTTACTTATCTTCTTGCTCAGTTGTGCAACGCGGCCTCCCACTTCTTTTTCTACTCTGGTTAGAGCCTGTTTTTGCTGTCCTCTGAAGGGGGTAGTACACACCGTTGTAGGAAATCTTCAATTCTTAGCAATTTCTTGCATGGAATAGCCTTCATTTCTAAGAACAAGAATAGACTGTCGAGTTTCAGAAGTTCTCTTTTTCTGGCCATTTTGAGCGTTTAATTGACCCCACAAATGTGATGCTCCAGAAACTCAATCTGCTCAAAGGAAGGTCAGTTTTGTAGCTTCTGTACCAAGCTAAACTGTTTTCAGATGTGTGAACATGATTGCACAAGGGTTTTCTAATTATCAATTAGCCTTCTGAGCCAATGAGCAAACACATTGTACCATTAGAACACTGGAGTGATAGTTGCTGGAAATGCGCCTCTATACACCTATGTAGATATTGCACCAAAAACCAGACATTTGCAGCTAGAATAGTCATTTACCACATTAGCAATGTATAGCGAGTGTTTCTTTAAAGTTAAGACTAGTTTAAAGTTATCTTCATTGAAAAGTACAGTGCTTTTCCTTCAAAAATAAGGACATTTCAATGTGACCCCAAACTGCCGAAAATCTCCGGTTACGTGTGGATGACAGACGATACTGTAGAAAAATATCTCAGTTTTGTGAGAGACCCAGCTACGTGTGGACAGGGCCTTAGTGGGGTCCACTAAATCCAGCTGTTTTACAGATTAAACCAACATGTAATACACACCTTATTTTTTTGTTAAAATGGCTTGCCATACAGCTGGAGTGGCCGGGCTGAGCTCCAGCGTGAGGTGCAGAGTGGTTGCCTTCTGCCTGAGAACGGGCAGAATTGGGAGAGCGCTCTGTTGCTCGATGAGAAGAGTAACGTTACATGCCTCATCCAAAAGTCTTACTAAAGTCTCATAACAAGTTGCTATATATGTTGCTACTCTCTTTTATTTTTGAAAGATAATTGCTAGAGTGATCTAAAAACTGGCTATGTTGAGTAGACTGTCTGCAACTCACCGCTCCTCAACTCGCCCTCCACCCCCGCTACAATAGAAGACAGTCAGCTTATGATAAATTTACAGCCTTCGATCTCCACTTCAAGGTATGGTTAACCTTAACAATTCAACCACCAGAAGCACAAAGCATGAAAATGGATTTAATTTAAAGGCAACTAGCATACAGAAATAATAAAATTAAAGATTAAAAATAGATTAATGTGATTAAAAAACATAGTGGTTGTAATTAATTAATCGCATTTAACTTGATAAGTTGACACCAATATTTTCCAAGTATCTCATAACTAGTGCAAATGGATAGGAAAAGGCCACAAATATCCATACAGTGTGTGTGCGCGCGCGACTGTGGTCAGAGTAGGTGTGATACACCGTGAAACCGAGGTGGGACAAGAAAAAGTGGGAGGTAGAGGAAAGCTGAATGAGAATCAAAATGGAGACCAAGAGAAATTCAGATTTTTCATTTGAGCCGGTGGACCCGATGCTTTACGATCAGACAATCAGACCTGATGGCTTTGGGAGGCTCAGTCAGCTTAAGGTTCGGGAAATGATGAGGAGATGATGGGGAGGATAAGAAAAAATCTCAGTGAGGAATTGAAGAAGAAGAAAAAAATTTGAAAAGATATCAGAGCAAATAACAACATAAAAAAAGAGAACAAAGGACTCAAACAGGGAGATTGCATCAGTATTCCGGAAGTGGAAGTGTGATGATTTTACTGCTGCCAGCGTTGTGTGTGGGCTTGCAGTGTGTCGGGTGTTGCTTAGAGCCACACACATAGACCCTGCACTCCAACCTTCCCTGGGCATAAACAGCCCAGTCAAAGGTGAAGGACACCGAGGACAAATGGACAGATGGTCGGAAGAACGATGGAATTTCTTCTGTAAAGAAAACCCGTCAGCACTGGGTTTGCGTGTCCTTCACCTCTTCCTGTAGGAATCGCATTAAAGCGCGTTCTCCCATCCCTCCCTCCATTCTTCCCTTTTCTCTCCTTCTTTGCCTTTCCTTCTCTCTCCACCCCCTCTCTCATTAAAACTGTGCGCCTCAGCTTCTAATTAAATCCCACTTGAAAGTCTTAAAAGTCAGACTCAGATTGATTCAATTTGCATTTCTGAACAGGGAACATTGCCTTAAAGGATTAATAAATTGGTTGAAAATGCTTCTTTTCTGGAATGTGCTGTTGTTGCTTGTAAGACAACACCCTGCACTACTTCTTTTCCTCGCATTATTTCTCTTTTCAACATATTCACGCTCACTTATTCACATGCAGACTGACAACAATACCCCATTCATCCATTTGTCCACACACAAACACACACGCACAGTCTCCCTCATTCTCAGTGATTTCAACCTTCAGTCACCAATTAAATCCACGTTTGCAAAGAAACAATAAATTGAAAACGGTGTGCCTTCAAAAGGCACCCCATTTTACACCTGCACATACACACTTTCTCACACGTGTCTAAATGCACTTGGCACATTCACATGCAGCAGCAGTGCAAGACTGCTGGTAGTTCTTCAGAATTTTCAGTAGAATTTGATAGAAGCATAAAGTAGAAGATGGAGTAAGATGATAAAACTGGGAATGGGAGCAACTGTAGAAACTATTCACTCTGTAGAGCCAAAACAAAGAGGAAACTGATGTGAGAAATCCTAGAGATGTTGGGTCTTCAAGAGACTGAACAGAGCTCCTCTTCTTTACTGTAAGGCAAGTCAGCTAACTCACTTATCGACATTACTAGGCTTCACAAGTACATGAGGCGTGATTTTGAGGATTCATTATTTGAACAACTTATGCTTTCATCTGGTAGCACTGTTGCCTTGCAGCACGAAGGTTCTGGGTACTATTCCTGGCCTTAGGTCTTTGAGTTTGTTTATCTCCCCATGCATGTTCTCATCTAGTACTCTAGCTTCCTCCCACAGTTTAAAACATGACTGTGGGTGGTCTAACAATAGGTAGTTACTCTAAACTTCCTTTAAATATGACTGTGTGTATCATTCTCTGTCCTGTGCATCTCTTTTGCCCTGTGATGGACTGGTGATCAGTCCAGGGTTGAAGCCTGCCTTCAACAAAATGACTTCTGGAGAAAAAAAGTTTGGTAAATAGAGATAATATCCAAAAACTTAAGTTTGTTTTTGTAACAATAAAACTGTTATTTTACCTAAAGAAGCCATCATGTCTCAGATCCAATTCTTCCTTAGTTAACTTTTCAGTTGTGTGTGGCCCCAGAACTCGTACCTTCCTTTAGGGGTTACAGTTATAACCGCAACAGATGCTACCTGCTGTTGATGCTGTGATAGCTAAAAATGACGGTGGATTAGACTAATCTGGTAGACCACTTTTCAAGTTATTCTGATCTTTCACAACGCTGTGATACAATTGTGTCATTCAGCCATCCACTGAGAAATTCATACACCCGTACACAGATCTGTAGGTGAGGGAAGCTTGAAACAAACTCACAACCTTCTGATTGCTATACACCACACTTCACACCAAGCCCCAACTGCCTTAAAGTGGAGAAGAATGGCAAGTCATTATTAAAAAGGAGCCTTAATAAATATTATTAAATGGATTATATCTTTGGCCACAAACTAAACACAAACTAATATGTCAGATTTATTTAAAAAACAAAATTTTTGTCAACATTAGGTAAATTAGCTAGTTTTTTTTCAGTAATGAAACAGCAGAGACCGGCTTTAATTTGCAGCTTCCTTTACACATAAAAACTGAAAGGATTTGGTGTACATAAATGCAGACTATCCAAGCTGATTCACTATTGTTGAAAAAAAAAAACTATTTTCCTATATCCTCTCTCATTTTACCAATCCATCACGTTGTCTGTGATTGCACTGGGAGTCACACTTTACAAAACATGTGGCCTGTGTTTGAGGAGGTCAATGAAAGGTCTTGGTGTGCTGACCTCATACTGAGGACATTGCCAGGAACAAGCTGCTTGTTAAGAAGGACAACAGTGACCCCAAGTGGTGAAATCACGCTTGCTCCAGCACGCATACATTATATCTGTAATGGCCTGCCGATGTTAGTCACATTTCTGTGAATGCTCAAACAGTTTTTATGAAGCCCTTCAGTTCTAATTGAGCGAGAGAACATGTATTGATTCAAATGTTGAAGTGGAAGGTTCTTTGCACACAGTGATCTGCTTCTTTTTCTGTTCTGCTTCTGAATTTGTGATTGAGTTCATTCAGTAATTAAGCCAGTAAGTCACTGACAGAAAAAGAAATGGCCTTGAATAAATTAAACTTAGCCCCATTTTTAGAGTAAATGATATTAGAATTGAGGGGTTGGTTTGATTTCCCAGAATGTCATGATTTGTCTGGTCTGAACCCATCAAGCTAACACTTAGGTTTGGAACATTTTACAGCATTTTCCCTTGATTAAAGACACAAGCACTGTAAAGTATCATGGTTTTCATAATGGCTGGCACTGTTTCTATCTCACAACTGTCTTAACAGAACATTCCTAAGACCAAAAGGAAAACTAAACCATGGTGTGACAGGATAAACTCTGAAATATTTATAATTATATCATTTTAAAAATGATTGTTTGATATAAATTAGCAAAAAGTCAAAAAGCCTTTAGCTTCTCTTGGTTTCTCACCTCAGTTTTGTCTTTTTAAAAGCTTTTGCTTGTTCAAAGTACCATGATTTTTGGACTTTAGCTCACTTGAATATAATCTGAGCCAGCGAAATTTTAAAATAAAATACATTTTGAACATAAAACCTCAAATCAGAAAAAATTGGTACGTATGGAAAATGCAAATAAAAAAAGAAAGTAGCGATTTCTATATTTACTTTGACTTGTAGTTGTCATGAAGCATGGTGGAAGGCATAGACCCAAATGCAGACGTTGAAGTGCAGGGATATTTATTAAAGGTACAGCCGGTGGTGCTGAAGATGATGGTGACGGCAGGAACCACACAGGATAGACATTGGCAGTAGAGACCTGTAAATGATCCAGCGCTGACTGAGGGAATGGGAGCTGTTTTTAAGGAAGTGAGGTGAGTGGAGACAGTTGCAGATGATTATGATGATGAGGGAGTGACAGGAGCTGAGTGACGAGTCATGACAGTAGTCAATTGCAGACAATATGAACACAAAATATTTCATGGTTTGTCAGTTCAACTTTGTTTCATTTATAAATATTCATAATTTCCTGTTACTCAGACCTGTAACACAATCCAAAAAAGGTTGGGACAGGAGCAATTTAGAGCTAGTTATCAGGTAAATTGGTTAAATAATGATGTGATATTAAACGGATGATGTCAACAGGTAATTGCATTTATGTGTTGGCACAAGAGCAGCTTCCAAGAATGATCTAGTAGTCCTTTAGGAGCAAAGATAGGCAGAGAATCGTCATTTTGCTAACAAATACATAACAAAATTATTGAAATGTTTAAAAACAATGTTCCTCAAAGAAAGATGGGAAGAGATTTGGATATTTTACCTTCAACACTGAAAAGATTCAAGCAATCTGGACAGATTTCAGTGTGTAAAGGACAATGGTTCCAGCCTAAGCTGAACAACCGTGATGTCCAATTCCTCAGAAGGCACTACATAAAGAATAATCATTAACTTATAAGCAATATCACCACATGAGCTCAGGACTACTTTGGCAAACCTTTGTCATGTACCGTAGTTTCCAGACTACAAAACGCACCTGAATATAAGCCGCAGCAGCCAATATTAGGGAAAAACACAAATGTGTTTATACACGTGCCACACCTTAGCGTCAGGTGTTATAATGTTTAATTATCATACGTAAGGGTTCATGCACAGAGGTGATTGTCGGGAAAGAGATTGCTGTGTGGGGAAGCTTCCATCATCTTATTGCATTGAGACATTTCTTCATGCTGGCATCTCCAGTGTCTCACCATTGATGCCAAGGGTACGTGAAGCAGCTCTATTTCCTTCTAAGAAGCCAGTAACTTAAAAGCTGGATAATGTGCATTTTTTCGTTTGTTTTCCATATTGAGGGTTTATGCATGAAAATGTTGTTTTCGCAAACTGGCTGTGTTGCAGCGAAACTGAAGAAGCCTCCGACTGAAGATACTCTGTTGCTTGAAGGATATTCTCATGAAGAGGATGCTCAGTGTTGTCCATAATATTTTTAATTTTATGAAAAATCCTTATTTGCATCATTATATCCAGGTGTTCCACAGGTGACCCCAGAACAGAACCAGAATTCTTTATCAGGTTGTTCAGCCGTTTTAAGTCCCTGGCTCTGATGCTGCTACCCCAACAAATGATGGACGAAGAGATGACACTCTCCACCACAGACTTGTAGAAGATTTGCAGCATCTTGCTGCAAACCTTGAAGGACCTCATCTTGAAGAGGTGCTGCAGAATCCCACAGAGCTGCTCTGCACAGGTCTTCAGGATTTTGGGGCTGACACCATCTGGACCTGCAGCCTTGTTCCGGTTCACTTTCTCCAACTGCCTCTTCACCTGATTTCTAGAGACAGACAGTTGGGAGAGTGAGATAAAGGGGGTACCAGCATCTCCTGACTTGGTTGAAGACAAAGTTGTGGAAGTCAAAGAGTCCATGACTGAGGTGTAACAGGACAGGTGTTGGTCTGAGGAGAGTGGGATGTCTCTTTGGCTGGAAACAGGAGAGGAGGATGCTGAGCTTGTCCCTGAACTGAACCTATTGAAGAATGTGTTCAGTTCATTGGCTCTATCAAGACTTCCATCTATCCAGTCCTTCCTGTGCTTAAACCCTGTGATCTTTTTCATTCCAGACCAGACACCTCTTATATTGTTCCTCTTTAGTTTGTTCTCCAGGTTCTTCCTGTAAGCCTCTTTGCCGTCTCTGATTTTGACTTTTAGTTGCTTCTGTATACTCCTTAATAACTCCCCATCTCCCTCATGGAAGGCTCTTTTTTCTTGTTCAGCAGTTCCTTCAGCTCACTGGTGATATAGGGTTTGTTATTAGAGAAGCATCTCAATTTTCTGGAGGGGATTATGTTTTCCACACAGAAGTTTACAGTATGTTGTCAGTCACACACTCAGTCATATCATTGATGTCCTCTCCATGTGGCTGGCAAAGAGTCGTCCAGTTTGTGGACTCAAAACAACCCCGCAGGGCTTCTTCATTTTCATGTGACCATTTTCTAACAGTTCTCTTTGTTGGAGGTTGCCTCTGAACAAGTGGTTTATATTCAGAGCAGAGGTCGGCAACGGCTAAAGGTGAAATGTAAAACAACTGCCAAAATAACACTGGTGAACTCTTTTGGTAAATAATATGGACGTAAGCTTACTGCCAAGAGCTCAATATCTGGGCTGCAGAGACGACACTTCACAGTAACATGTCCTGGATGACACCATCTGTTATTAACAAGCACTGCTACTCCACCTCCTTTTCTTTTCCTGCTCCTCTTTAGATCTCTGTCTGCTCGTACAGTCAGAAAGCCTGGCAGAGAGACGTTAGATTCGGTGATATAATCCTAAAACCATGTCTCAGTAATACTGCATTGCCGATACTCAGGCTAAGTCCTTGTCAGGGTTGTTAGCTAGTGATCTCACAGTTCCCATTATGATTGATGGAAGAGATGGTTTGAATTTCCTCTTTCTCTGTTTCCTTTGCGCTCGTGCTCTGCTTCCTCGCCTTCTCAACTCTTCAGGATTTGTGGCTTCCGTTGAGGTATTATTCCAGCTTTTGCAATATTAATCAGCTGCTCCCGGCTGTAAACCACCTTGTTGCCATGGTTACAAACCCATCATAACAAATTAGCAGACAGTGAAAAATCAACAGCAAAAATCCCTCCAATTTCACAGGACAAAAACCCACAATGCTCACAGGTCCAAAAATGCCATTTTTCCCTAAGAAAAAGGGGGAAGCAATGTCCAAAAAAAACAAAAGTCAATATATAATTTCAAATCACTTTTTTAATTTTTTATATATATTTTTTTTTACGTGTGCTGTCTAGCAGTTTGCTACTCAGAATTGGTGTCTGAGTACCAAGTACAAGCCCAATAGATTTACTTTTCCAAGCTATTACAGCTTCGCTGTAATACTCCACTTGATGTATATGTATGAAAAATCTTTATTAGTGATTACTGTGGGTTCAATTTCCTGAAGTCATGGACACGAAACCGAGACAGAAAGTAGGTGAAGAAAAGAAACAGGACCAGCAGAGGCGCGAACCGACGACACAAAACAGGGAGGCAAACAAAGAACACAAGAAAACATCCCAGTCCTCCACCTCTGCCGGACGGCAGAGAAGCGGTAAAACAAAACAAACAAAAACAACGAACTGAACAGAACCACACCAATAGTTCAGATCCAGTAATATAAACTAAGAATTACACATTCACTACACACCAGCATGGATTAATGAACACAGTACTAATGTTTCTGGTAAACTCCTGGTAATACCTAACTAATGACGATAACCTCAGCTCAAGATATGTCCGTCCACACCAATGTCCCCACACCTATGTGTGTGTGCGAGTATGCAGGTCTGAATAAGGTTTTCCCATACAAGTGATTTATAGCTGGTGTAAGGAACCGTCAATCCGTCCTACAGGAATCGACACAGACATGAAAGAGGCAGGAGACGCATGCGTCCAGAGTCCCACAGAGCGCAGGAGCCGCAGGCGGACCAGCGCAGGGCCGATCACCCACCAAGAGAGGAAAATATGGTAGCCCCAGGGGAACACCCACCAGCCGCAATGCTGGGGCCCGAGAGATCACAGGTACGAGCCCACGTGCTCCCCCTGCAACCGGCTACGCCAGGGCGGGCCAGGAACAGGACCTGGAGGCCACGGGGATCAGGGGCACCCCGCCCCCCAGCAGAGCCCCGACCAGGGACCCGCCGACAGGGATCCCCCGCCGCCGCCGCCAGACAGGCGGGACCCGCAGTCGACCGACGGACAACACAGGCCGCCGCCACCCCGGACCAATACCCACCGCCAACAAGCCGCCCCCACCCCACACGCCAGAGAGCCACAGTAAAAAGCCACAGCGGATGTACGCCCTACCCAGTCCGTGCCCAGCCAGCACCTGGACATCCAGATTTACCAGCTCCCGGGTCCAGATCCCGCCCCACGCAGAGCGCCAAGATGAGGGGTCCAGCCAATGCCGGACAGCCCCCCCAGATGAACCGACCAGGCAGCAGAACTCATGGAACTGGCAGGAGGCCTGGGCGCCAGGCACAGTCCCGAACCGATCCACCGGACGGCACCAACCTACTTTGCAACCCCGGCACCCCCATAAGAGGTGCCCCAGTCAATCCAAGGAGGATGTTGGCCAGAAACAGTGTCCGCCCGACACACCGGCCCACCCAGGACCAGCCAGGCATGCACCAGGACCGAGCCGGGCCGCAACCGGGACCCCTGTCCCCAGGCATCGAGAGCCATCATCAACCAGCGGGCAGGAGCATCCATCACCGATGGGGAGTGACGGAGGGAAAGAAGATAAACCAGGCCAGAGGGCAGCCAAACACCCAATCTGACAAGTAGACATAGACAGACAGCGACACTCATACGTACCCTCCCTCTCATGCGCACACATTCACACAAATACAGGACACACGAAAAAAGGACGCTATACACTCATTCATACACCCCATACATACTCTATGCTCCCAGGCCAAGGGACAGACGCCCCAATAGGGCACCCTGCCCCTGCACCCGGGAGACGGACCCCTTTCCCACCAGGACGGGGACAAGCAGAACGGCACGGCCCCCACCCCGGCAAGAGTAGCCCACCAGCCCAGGTCCCCGACCAGCCGGCCCGATATTCCACCCGGGCTCCGACCCCTGATGGTCCAATGAACAGGGGTGTGGAAAGACCCCAGCCTCTCTCCCCCTGCTCAATTGTGGTGTTGTTGCGTGTTGTTCTAATGTGCACTTAAAACAGAGGGGTGGGATGTGGGAATACTGCCAGGTACCCCCATCTCCCTCACTGGGCCCTCAGTGTCTATATGCATTTAAACAGTGGTTACCGGCACCACAGGCGAGGCCCCTTATAAGTGGCCCCACCTCCAGTGCCGAGGCGCACCCACCGCCAGGTCCCTACATGTGCGTGTGTCATGTAACCCCAGTGATGTGCCCACGTCCCAAGGCCTTGTGAATGGTAGAATGAAGGAGTAGGTGGACAGAAGAACGCTGCCCCAGAGCCCCAAGCCCCAGGCCCAGCCCAGACCCCCCCCAAAGCAGCACAGTCCCAGGCCAGTAACCAGTGTCCGCCAGCATCACCCCCCTAAGGCGCCGCATGCAGCCACTAGGAGACACCACAAAAAGCCCCCAAAGTCCCAACCCAGGCGAGAGCCACGGCACCTACCTCCCCAACCGCAAGCGGACCCCTTGCAGTCACCACCAACCCTTAAGCTCCACATCGGCAACCGTGTCCCACAGAACAAAATCAAGGGCGTGGCCCCACTAGGTGATGGAGCTGATCAAGGGAGACCAGAAAGATTGATCAGATGTGGAGGCAGAAGCCGTTTCTAGACCAATGTATTCCATAAGGAGATCTCTATATTGATTAATATTCAGATTATTTTTATTTTTCCAGTTCAAGAGAATATTTTTCTTAGTGATGCATAAGGCAATGTGAACTAATTGCATAGACTTTGTATCCATGGTAACTTCATCTAAATTCCCCAGCAAGCAATCTGTGGGAGAAGGTGTGATATTACATTTCAGACACTTTGATAGGTCTTCGCATTTCTGGTACCAATGTTTGTTGACAGGTGGGCAGAACCAAAGAGCATGAATATAATTGTCTGGTAGATTGCATGTACATTGTAAACAGGTATTAGACGGCGTGAAACCCATCTTGAACAGCCGTTGGCCCGTATAATGCACTCTGTGAAGGATTTTATGATGTATTAATCGTAGATTAGGATTTCTAAGAAATTTAAAGGTTCTTAAGGAAATCTGAGACCAGAGGTTTTGGTCAATTGAGATCTACCATTTTAAAATACGAAGCGCTATTGATTCATCTATTCTATCCATCCATCCATTTTCTTAACCGCTTAATCCTTAATGGGTCACGGGGGGGCTGGTGCCTATCTCCAGCTGTCAACGGGCGACCATCTATTCTATTTAATGTTTTTTTATATTTTAGATAGCAGTTTGGGAGGGTTAGGATTAAGAAAGTCTAAAACGTTTCCTGGAATTTGTAAATCAACTGTATTGAGCCTAAATGTATTTTTTATAATTGATTTAATTTGTTGATATTCTAAGATTTTATTCTTGTTAATTCCGTATTGTGTAACCAATGTATTAAATGGGATAAAGTCTGTTCCATTAAATATATGCTCCAGGTATTCAATTCCTTTACAACTCCAGTTTGGAAAGTTGATCATGCATTTTTTTGGTAAGATATCCGGGTTATTCCAGATGGGTGTACGCCTGCATGGGACTAGTAAAGTCTCTGTCATTTTAAGAAATTCCCATCAAGCTGTTATGGAGGAGCTGATAATAATATTTTTAAAACATTAATTTTGTTTTATATTTGAGCTAATAAATGGTAGATCTGAAAGTTTTATCTTATTGTATGGTGTCTGTTCAACATCTACCCAGCACTCATCGACATAACTGTGTTTTACCCCACTTGATGTGTATTGGAGCCTGTTGGCTAAGAAATAATGACGAAAGTTTGGAAGGTCTAGACCTCCTTTATCTTTGGACTTCTGTGGTTTTTTTAAGCTGATACGTGGGTGTTTATCTTTCCAAAGAAATTTAGAAAAAGAAGAGTCCAGAGGTCTAAACCAATCAGGCGATGGTTTGCTTGGGATCATTGAGAATAAATAATTGATTCTAGGAAAAACCATCATTTTTATTGTAGTTACCCTTCCAATAAGTGATATTGGAAGGGATTTCCATCTTGCCAGATCATCTTCCACTTTTTTTAAAAGTGGGACGTAGTTTAGCTTTGATAAGTCTGCCAGTCTTGGTGAGATATGGATACCTTGATATGTAATATTTCCCGACCGGAGCTGCACAGCAACGGGATCCTGGAAAGAACAGTTGATTGGAAGGACTATAGATTTTAACCAATTTATGGAATAGTCTGCAACTCTTGAATAAGATTTTATCAACTCAATTACCTGAGAGAAAGAAGTTTGTGAATGCTGTAGAAAGAGTAGTACATCATCTGCATACAGACTAATTTTATGTTCTATTTTGTTGCATTGTGTACCTTTAACATTATTATTTTTGCATGATTGCTGCTGCTAATGGTTCAATAAAAATAGCAAAGAGGGAGGGAGAAAGTAGACATCCCTGCCTGGTACCTCTCTGAAGGAAAAACCTTGATGATGTTTGATTACTAGTCCTAGTACATGCTGTTGGTGAGCTGTATAATATTTTTAACCAGTTTGCAAAATAATTACTGAACCCGAATTTATGTAAGGTTGCAAATAAAAATTTCCAGTTAACTCTATCAAACGCTTTTTCTGCATCTAAAGATAATATATTGGTTTGGAGGTTTTTACAGTAGGAATAATCTATTGAATCTATTATTCTACGTGAATTTGTGGAAGAGAGCCTATCTTTTATAAAACCTGTATGATCAGGATGGATTATTAGAGGTGTAATTTTCTCAATCTGAGTCTGCTGTAGTAAAATGACATGGTTGAAAATCTTAATCCTTTTATCTCTGGAGCCAGATCCGTGAATATTCCATGTTAGAAATTTTACAGGATTCATAGAGCTAAGATAAACATTAGACATTTACTATCGCCAAGGATGAATATAGGTGCAGTCTTGGTTTGTACATGGAGTTGCCTGATTGAAAATCCAGAAGCAGAGATAAAGCGAGGGAAATAACGTACCATACAGGTGTGTAAAGAATGATAGCATGATGTAAAAACATGAATATGCCATTATAAAAGTCTGTGTGTGTGAAAGAAAAAGGAAGAAAAGTGATAAAGAGATTCGGTGACACGAATGTGAAAAAAAAAGAAAAAAAAAAGAAAGCAGTCAATCTAGTGCACAGCCCTACCCCTACCCACATTTACAAATATAAACAACCTGCTGAGCTGTGCTTCCTTAAAATATAGTTGTCTGATAAAACAACTTCTATCTAGACTCTGTTAAATGTGACTAATATAGCCAAGGAGTAACCTGAGGGTCCCTAAACAGCTGACCGTTAACATACAGTTTATCTACAGTAACCGTAGCCTTACAGCCCTCACTAATATGTTTCTTTCTAATTGGAAATAACAAGCGTCTTCTGTCCAGCATTTCTTTCGGAAATTGATCATTAACGCTGTAATTCGTCCCCCGCAGCTCTCTCCCACGTCCTTTGACGTGTTCTTTCTCTTTAAAATGTTCAAATTTGGCAACAATTGGTGCGGCCGGGTGTTGTTGGGTTTCTTACCTCTGAGCCGGTGAACCCGATGGAAGGTTATGTTTTTAACCATGTCGCTTGGCAGTTTCAGCTGATGTTGGATGAACTGTCGGACGGTTGTTTCAGCATCTTCCTCAGCCTGCTCTGGTATCCCAGAAAAGACAACATTATCTTTCATGGATCGGGCCTGGATGTCTAAGATCGACTCATTGAATCTATTATTTTCTCCAGACAGCTGCGTCATTCCCTCGGTGAGTCTTTTAATGTCTTCTTTCAGTGTTTGATGTTCTGTAACGAGTGAAGCTACCTGTTCTTGGATGATTTCCAGAGATTCCCTCAGAGCCTGAAATTCTTTGTGTAGAACCTCAACCAGCGCAAGACGGGCGTCCAGGCTGGTTAAATTATTATCTATTGAGTCCAGGATGTCGCCGTAGCTTCTATCTGGCGAGTTGGTGGAAGTGCTGGTCTCAGAACGAGAGCGTTTCTGAGATGGAGTACTTGTTGGTGCATCCGAAGCAGGTTTCCGTGACTTACCCATAACGATGTTATCAAAGCACTCGTCTATGTAGCACTCCAGCGAATCCATTGTTTCCTTGTCCAGGTTGTTTAGAAGAAAGAAATAATTTGATGGTTAGTTTAAACGGACAGAAGCTGCGTTTGGTTCAAAATTATTGCCTTGTTTTACCTGACATTGTTTGTTTATTTTACCAGTATACCGCCATGTTTACTTGCGCACATCTCTCGCGAGAACTCAGCAGCTCATCCTCAGCAGCTCATCCTCACCTCAGTCGCCATGTTTTTCCGTTACGAAGAAAGAGCGGCTGCTGGAGCAGGCCTATTTATTGAGTCTGCTCGACTCTCCTTCCGGTGGAAGAGAGCAGATTAGCGCCACTCAGTGGCTGTGTGTGACCCAACAAAACAAAGTCCAGAAAACTACAGTTTTTCATGGCCTGTTTGGATTCAAGAAACTCCAAAACTTGCCAGCGAGGTTGGAGTGAAGTCTCCCCTGATGCGAGTCCTAGCAGGGCCAGCGGGCTAAGAGGCAGAGCTCTGGTCAGAATTTGGCTTTGTTTAGGGTTCCACGGCTTCTTCTTCTGTTGAAACTAGAATGCAGATTAGCCCCCCACCCCCCTGGTGGGGAGGTCTATGATCACAATGGCTGTGTGGTACAACAGATGAATGGAGTCATGCATCATGGAATTTTGAGCAATAACCTTCTTCTATCAGTAATAACATTGAAGGTAAAACATCTGGATCATCAAACATGACAGCGATACCAAACACACCACCCAGGCAACGAAGGAGCGGCTACGTAAGAAGCATTTAAAAGCATGCAGTGGCCTTGCCAGTCTCCAGACCTCAATTCAATAGAAAATCTGTGGACGAAAGTCTGTGTTGCCTAGCAACAGCCCCAAAGCATCACAGCTCTAGAGTAGATCTGCATGGAGGAATTGGGCAAAATACCAGCTAGAGTGTGTTCAAACCTGGTGAAGGCTGCTGGAGTGTAAATTATATATTAAAGTGTTCCTCTATTGTGGATTAACTGCAAAACTCTCAATTAGCTCTGTTCACGGTTGAGGATCCAGCGGTCCTCAGCAGGGTCGAAAGAGTGGTATTTTGTTCCAGAAATAAAACAGAAAAGACAAAAACCGGATCTGTTTGTTATTAGACGCACCTGCAGGACGGGCTCAACAAATGTGCGCGCTGACTAAACAGGGCTGATCTCTTTTTATTGAACACAAAGACAAAAGAATCACATGACATGGTCACTCCCAGTACATAAACATTCATTGTGTGCCAATGTATCATATACTTCCCTTCACTCTGTTTCTCATCCAAAATGATTTACAGACACCCGGCTTTTATAGGGGTATTGCCCTAAACTATCTTTCTTCCTGTTTCAACACAACGGCTCCATTTTATCGGTTCCTCCTCTAAACACAGCTTGGTATTTATGACTGTTGTAAAAGCCTGGTACAAATTTAAGATTGTTTCTACTTCAAGGCCTGGAGGAAACTTTTGACCTATGTCATTGCCAAACAAGGTTACATTACAAAATACTGAGTTTAACTTTTATTCTTGACAAATACCTATTTTCTGCAGCATTACACAAATACATTATTTAAAAATCATACAATGTGATTTCCTGGATTTTTTGTGTATTTTCTGTCTCTCACAGTTGATGTGTACCAATGATGAAAATTACAGACCTCTCCCATCTTTTTAAGTAGGTAACTAGCATAATTGGTGGCTGCCAAATACTTTTGCCTCACTGTAGATTTCAGGCCTTATCAGTAGTTTCTAGATGTATTGACTGAATCTGTGCACTGACTCTTGATCATTTCCCTTTAGTTCCAAGAAAAATAACTTTTGTTTTAAGAAAGTTGAGACAACATTCAGTGACACTATGAAAAAGATAAATTTATGAAGAGGAGGAATCAAATTGTGTTCCTCTGCTGACATTTTTAAATTTATTTTTAAAAATCTCTATCAAAAAACATCTTAATGATCCCCAAGACTTTCGCGGAAATATTCTGTGGACTGATGAGTAAAAATCCTGACGAACGTATTACCATCGATTTCTGACTTTAATCACAAGCATACTTGTTCTGGGGCAAGACAATCATCCAAAGCACATTAGCAACCCCACCTCTGGACTGCTAAAACAAATAATAAGGTGACCTAGTCAAATCTTATATCTTATTCAGATGCTTTGGCATTATCTTATACAGGCTGGAACACCATTCAATGTACCTTAATTAAAGATTTTCTGCAGAACAGTTTAGCATTTCCTGAGCCGTTTCTCAATACCCAAGTATTCAAGTAGCCCTTTGTGTGGTTGGCAACTACATACTTAGCAAGTACATTTGTAAGTCTGTTCTTTCCAAGAACACAAAGATACAGTATGTTAGTTCTGCAATTGGAACAGAGCATACTTGGTTGATGTTGCTGCTCAGCTAGGATCTTTTCAGGTTCAGTAAAATAAAATATACAAAATTAAGAAGTGTCATTACAAAATAGAAAACCTGTAAAACAGGGGGCTACTTTTCATTACTTATTATAAAAGACACTGCTAATAAAATGGTGGTTAACCCACACATATTATTTTTTCATCATCACCACCATCACTAGGTAAACATATACCTACAACATTAACAGAGAAAATTTGTCTACTAAAAAGTATTTATGAGAATTTTTTAAAAGTCAATTTTCATGTACAGGAAATTGATACTGTGACTATCTAATCATAAGCAAATGTTAATATTTTTTTATTATTATTATTTGTTTTTTTATTTAAAAAAATCAGGAGACTGTGAAGAAGACGATGGCAGGACACTGGTGTAGAGGATCACTGGGAGCTTTTGGGAAGCTGCATCCAAACCTGGAACTGAATTCAATCCTACTGCATAGCTGTTTACATAAAACAAAGAAAAAAAGGAAGAGTTCATACACCACTAAGCCAAACTTAGGAAATGTGTAGAGAGATCTGTGTGATTATTGAGGAGTACTGTGTTAACAGTGACGGAAAATTCTCCACGTCCTGCAACAAACTTCTGCATCAGTTCTATTGCTCTTTCTGTGTCTCTGTTATGTATTCTCCAAGCCACAGACGGTCGCGGCAGATAACCGCTTGTGCTGAGCCTGGTTCTGCCGGAGGTTTTTCCTGTTAAAAGGGAGTTTTTCTTCCCACTGTCGCTGCATGCTTGCTCAGTATGAGGGATTGCTGAGAATTCCACGACGCAATCTTCTGTGGTTCTGTAATTTCTACACTTAACATTGTATTGTAATAACTCTTTTTGTAAAGTGCCTTGAGATGACATCTGTTGTGAAATGGCGCTATATAAATAAACTGAATTGAATTGAATTGAAAAAAAAAATTCTTACTATGAATTTGCATGTTAAAAATGAAGCAAATACAAGTAAATTATATTATTATAAAGTGTGTTGACACGGTCCAAAAATACCTATATGAAATATGTAAATCTAAAAAATTCAAGAGAAAAATAATATATTTCATACTGTAGTGCTATTCCCCACATTTACTAAAATAAATTATAGCTGCTACTAGAAAGATAAAACGTTATGGGATCTGGAAAGGGGGCGCGGTTAAAAGGCTCCGACCCAGGGGTGTAGCAAGTGTGGGGGATGGATATGGTTTTTTTTTGTTAATAAAACCGATAAATACTGGTATCCAGTAACAGCTGGGGTTGTACTCTCTGCTCCTCCTAACCATTTCATCTTCATCCTTTTCCTCTCTTACTTCTCCTCCAGTCTGTTCCTCTTGTCTGCCTTTTCCTCCCTCCTCATCTCTGTCTTCCTCACTCCTGGCCACATCCTCAACCTCTAATCAAAATATTTTAAATGAAATAGTGAATTTGATATAAAAACACCAGACACATGTTTGCACCTGAGATGGAAAAAAGCACGACCCATACTACAAACACACACAAACATGATCTCTCTTCCTGCATGGGCTTCCTGCATAATCTTGAAAAAGGTGTGAATCTTTTCCTGCCTCTTTCTTTTCCTAAATCTTAATACATCTGCGTGATAAAAAGATAGTGGTAAACCTGATAGTTACATGGGTCTGACAGGACTGTGACTGCTAAGTATTGCTTACTTGCACCTTGAAAAGGGGAGATATCAAGAAAAACAAACCAAAAAACCCCCACAAAGCTTTATCTCTGGTGGTATTAATAATGTAAAAATTACTGTTTTTAAAAATTAAAATAATTATCCACTTTTTTCATTGTTTGCATACCTGTTGAAGAACTGTAACATTTTTCAGTTTTTTTCTCCTCAACATGGAGGTACAATACAACAATAGCTAAGTATCCCTGAAGTATTCAGCTTATGAACAAACAATCCTCAAAATATATTTAAAAAAAACATAAATAGACTGCTTATCAATGACAGTTTGTCCCTCCTTGTCAGTTTCCTTTCCTACTGCATGCTGCATATACAACCACATTCAGCTAACTGAGCTGCTGAGCAATATTCCAATTAGTCTAAAAAAAGAAATATACTACAGAAAACGTTCAACTTATCAACAAAAAATAAACATAACATTTTCCCAGACACATATTAAGCTTGTTTAAATACCTAAAATATATAAACCTTCATTCAAAGTACCTGGAAAAGTGAGATAAATCTGCCTCCTCTCCACTCTGTCTGAAACAGCACACCGACTTTGACTCTGACTGGCTTATGATTGGCTGTTCACTCCTGACTGTCATGGTGTTTTAGATTTATTGGTTAGCTTGTGCCAAGTAGCCAGGAACTCATGAGCAGCCAGAGAAAGAGCAGCGACTGCTCTAAATAGTTTGTGCAAAACTACAGAAAAAGTGTGAGTATTGAACCCCCTCACCGGGAAAAGTGTGAGTGTTAAAACACCCACATCCACAAGGGTGTGACGGCCCTGCTCCGACCTGCCTGCTGAGCCCACAGCGGTGCTGTGCTATTTTTAAATAGGCAGGTGGTGCCCTGAAAATAATAACTTTCCACAAATTATTAATCTTATTGACAGCCATAAGCAGTCCTTTAACTATTTATAGCCAAATAGCTGCATTTTCCTCTAAAAACCCCAACAACGCTAGTCCACAGAAGTATGCATATTGACAAATGGCCCTACTTTTACTCTGTCCACTTCAATGTTGCCAACCGGAAGAATACCAGTGTGAAAGGATGCAGGTCGCCACCTACTGCTGTGGAGTAGAACTCACATAATTCAATAATTAGATTTCTGAATGACATGTAAACTAGAATAAATACTCCCAATCTGGTTAAGGTTTTAGCTTGATTATTAGCTTTGCTCAATTTAGATCCACATGTAAACACAATAATTGATCTAAACAGACATTGCCTTCCAGTTGTCAAAAACAAAACTGCCTTTTCTATTTATGTGACAGTGTAGAGGTCCTGTCACTGTGGCTCTGATAGATCACGGAGGACGTGCTTGTGATAAGAGGGGGAGAGATGTGACAGTGTAGAGGTCCTGTCACTGTGGCTCTGATAGATCACGGAGGACGTGCTTGTGATAAGAGGGGGAGAGATGTGACAGTGTAGAGGTCCTGTCACTGTGGCTCTGATAGATCACGTGCCCAGGCTGCTTGGCCACAGGGATTCCCTTTGGCTGACTGGTTAGCGCACATGACTTTCACCTGGGAGTCGTGGGATCAAATCCCCACCCAGGCCCTCATTGTGTACCGTGCCACATTTACACAGGTTAAGTTTGTCTCATAGTATGAGTTGCTATTCAAACAGTACTATTAAACACCCATCAATACAGTTTATCAGCAAAAAAGTTGATTTGAGGGTGCATTGCAGTTTAACATTTTGTGGTATTCATTAAAGCACACATGCATAGTTGTTTCTCTTACAATACTGTGACATACTTGCACAAGGCTGAAGAGCAGAAGTGACATTATTATGTTGTCATGATCAGGATATTATCAGGTCCAAACTGAAAAGGTCACATCAGTGAATCTAGTAAGGCTTTTCAATCAAAATACAAAAGCTTAAACTGTATTATGTTCCTAAATAATACAAAGTGGATCATGCAAGACTAGCTGGGTATCCCTGTGTATTTCAAACCCAGCAACACACTCAGACAGAGACTAGTACATCCCAAGGACAGAACACCACACACACACAAAAGCAACCTGGTGTATGCAATCCAATGCAATGAAGAATGCAAAGACCTCTACATTGGTGAAACCAAACAACCACTGTACAAACGCATGGCCCAACACAGGAGAGCTAACTCCTCAGGCATGGACTCTGCTGTTCATTTACATCTCAAGGAGAAAGCCCACTCCTTTGAGGACAGCAATGTCCAGATATTAGACAGAGAGGACAGATGGTTTGAAAGAGGAGTAAAAGAAGCCATCTATGTAAAAGTAGAGAAACCATCGCTAAACAGAGGAGGAGGCCTGAGACATCACCTATCTCCAATTTACAATGCTGCACTTTCATCCCTCCCTA